>OX422207.1:846721972-847921972 GCA_949130495.1 Sambucus nigra
GACCATTGTTTAGAGACACAACCGGAATAATCAGAACCAACATAACCACATAATTGATACTATTAAACCTTCTGGTACATTAGTCCCACATCCAAGGAATTACGAAGAGATCACACAATCCACTTAATTGCATACCAATGTTGTTTGCCTGGATTTAACATGTATCTACTTACCAGATGACTGCATGACCAATATCAGGATGAGTACACACCACATCATACATTAAGCTACCAACATCACTCGCATAGGGAACCTGTGATATAAACCCATGCTCCTCTTCGGTACACGAAGACATACTCCCTAAAAGTTAAGTGTGCAGCTAACGAGGTACTCACAGGCTTTGAATTTTGCATTCCAAAACATAAAAATGCCTTCCTCAAATATTATCTCTGATAGAGACACGACCTTCCCTTCTGCCTTTCCTTGGAAATATCCATCCATAATACTTTCTTTTCTCCACCCAAGTCTTTCATTTTAAATCTTTACTCAATTTATATGACGTAAATGATGCCAATTGGGAGCAAGAAAAGATATATCTCTCTCAAACTCTCTCTAATCAATATCTCATAAAATGAAAGAATGCCTCAAATGAGGCTACATGGGAGTATTTATAGGAAGGAGGTTGCTTGGCCTCTAAGCTAAGAATCTAATTACAATTATCCCCTTAAGTACAAATTAACCTTCCTTCCTCTAAATACTAAATAAAAGGAAAAATACAATGAATACTAAAAATAGAAGAAATACTAAAAAATAACAAAAATGACAAAAAGACCCTTATTCACATCACTCCCCCTCCCCTGAAAGAGTTCATCTTCGAACTCAGGGGGGAAGGCCTTTAGTGTCACCATCGAGGATAGTAATGAGTGCTGGCTGGGGTGGGATCTTCGGTGCCTCAAGATACTCAGGATCTCCTGAATCAAGGAGAGCGCGACGAAGGGGAAGGGAACAATCTGAGGCTAGATGACCAATCAACCCACAATTGTAGCATTTGAAGGTGACATGATCAGTGGGTGCAAGAGGAGGAACTGTGGGAGTAGGAGTAGCTACAGTAGATGGAGTCACAGGTGGAGCAGAAGTCACTGGTGTAAGAGGATTTGGCATGGAGCGGCCACGGGGAGGAGGAGCAGACTGATGAAAAGAATCAACTTTAGTGGCATACTCCATCGCCTTAGCAAAGGAGGTGACATCACGTAAAGTGAGGTCGCGCTGGATATAGCTCTGAAGGTCATGAATATACCCGTTGATCCTCTGTTACTTGCTCTCACCGAGGTGGGCATGAGTACAAAGAAGTTGGAAGTGCTCAGTGTAGTCCAAAACTGTGGTGTCCTACCGAAGAGACTGGACTCGTAAGAATATGTCTTGCTCGTAAGTGGCGGGGACAAAAGCTGTTATCAACTGGGCATGAAGCTCCGCCTAAGTCTGTATAGGAGGCTGACCCTCAAGAACAAGGAGTTGCTCCAAGTCATTCCACCAAACACTCGTGTAGCCATGAAATTTAGTAGCCGCTAGCAAGACACACTGGCGACCTTTCAATCGCTTGGACTCAAATATCCGCTCCATAGCGGTAAGCCAATCAACAACGGCATCGGGTTGTAAGTGACCATCGAACATCGGGGCATCCATTCTAATATAACCATGCATACTCCGTGAGAGTAACTGAAGCGCCAACTATGTAATGGCATTACCACCCTGTAGAGTCAGGGCATCCTTATCTAGGTCATCATTACCTCACGGAAGCTCGAGAAGTAATGCCCGATGTGGCCTTCTCTGAGGCGGTGGATGAGGAGGATCAGGAGCTGGTGGTGGTGGTGGTGGTAAAGGGGCGGGTGGAGGGGGAGTATGAGGTGGAATGGTCTCTCGGGGTCTAGAAGGAGGTGTTGCCGGGACCAATGGTTGGCGTTAGGGACAATGGTTGATTTGGTGCCCCTTTTGATAACACAAAAAGCAATGGCGCTCGGGGAGGGGTACGTATAGATTAACCTTAGGATCCAGAGAGTCAAAAGGAGAAACATCAGTGCGCCACTCCGTAGGAGGGGTGGATCAAACTCTGGAGCAGAGTGGGGTCGGGGTGAAGAGGAACCATCATATGGAGGTAATGTAATCCACTTTCGTACCCGCTCATGGGAGTCAACGGGGGCGGAATGAACTGAACGGGCATCCCATGTAGAATGATGGTGGGGTACATATGTCGAGTGATCGAGTGGGGGTGAAGTGTGGAGATAGGTGGGGGCGAAAGCATGGGGAAGGTAAAAATGGGTGGGTGAGGGTGTGTCGTAACGGATGGAGTGGGCGTATGGGGGTGATGGGGGTTTTTGAGGTGCTTTTGTGGATGGTGCCGAGGGTAAATAAAGATAAGAGGTAAGGGGTGGTTATGGGGAGGTGGGGTGGTGTAAGGGTGGGATTTTTGGGAATATGCATGGGGAGGGAACAAGAATGCGGGGTGGGGGAAAGTGTGGTGAGGCTATAGTGGTGCGTGGATATATTACGTCAAGGAGGAGGGTATGTAGGAGGAGTGGGCGAATTTTGGAGGGTGAGGGTAGTGGTAATGTGAGGAGATTGAAATTCTAGGGTTGGGAGGTTCAAGATTGTGCCTATTGAAGACTGAAGCAGAAACAATGAAAAATAATGGTTTCAAAATTCAGAGGAAGTTTGATGAAGGTACATCAAATGAGTTGACATTGGATGACGATCCATTGACAGAGCAAGCAAAAAGGACAGTAGATTTCTTGCTGGAAAGTGATCTCAAATTTGACCTAATAAGAGATTATGAATGCCCTAAGCAATATAATGGGTAAGAAAAACTTCATTTATAAAAATTACTAATTTGTATCTTTTCAAAAAAATTCATTCACATCATACTAATTTGTATATTTGTTTTATTTTAATTTCAGGGTTGACTGTGGGGTGTTCTGCATGTACTACATTGAACAAATTAGCAGAAACAAGAAAATGCAAAAATTATTTCAAGACCCTGACATGCTAAAACACAAAGGGGAAATTCTTCTATCAAAATATTTCTTCCCCCGAAAGGAGGAAAAACTTCTATAAATTGTGATTCAAATACAAACCATATTTGTAATTTGTTTTGTGTTATATTGGTTATTGTTTACAATATTTATTACACCAAAATGATTTATTTTCGCTGGCGCGGACCACAATCCAGGTAAGGTTTATACAAACAATGCACCTGACTGTTATGAAACAATGTACGTGCATTTTTCACGAAAACTACAAGTGATAATTACTAAGTACACACATGAATTTTTCAAAGTACACACAGTTTGACTAAAGTACACGCACTGGTTAATATAATAATTTTTTATTTTTAATTAAAAACTACTTTAAATATTTATTCAGAAGGACACAATAACCAAAATCAATTTATTAAGCTCAACTACTCACTTCCCAACTACTTCTGGTCAAGAAATAAATAGCTTTAACTTTTCCTATAAAAGAGTAATATTTGTTCCTTTCCTAACCATTACATCAAGGGTAAAGATAACATAATGACTATTCCAGCAGAAAAGTTGCGAGATACTCTTGAGAGAGATGAAAGAAATAAAACAAAAATAAGGTAAATTGTGAACTTCCACCCAATCCCATAGATTTATTTGATGTGGATGAGGACCCTTCTCAAACACATGAAGACCTCATGTCTTTCTATACACAAGAAGTTCCCATGAAAATCGTCAAGCTGAAGGAGAAGAAGGCTCTCCATGAAGGCCTTGTAGCTGTCATAGAAGAAGAAATTCGACACTAGTCGAATTTAATTGACTATCTTCCTGACATAATAGATGTCTTTGACAAACTTCCCTAATTGAAGCCTTCCTTAGTTTTTTCTGCTTTTGTTATGTGAAAAAATTGTACTCTATTTTTTTATTTTTAATAAAAATTTTGTTTCTTTCATGCATGTATTCTCACTTATGTCATACACCAATTATAGTAAGGTACACGTGAACCTTTATAAGAAATGATCATATGTAGTGTAAAAAATGTAAACATTAATATCATTTATTGTAAAAAAATTGGTATGTCAAAATATGATTTTATCTATTATAAATTACAATACACGCAAGTTTTTATAAAGCACACACAAGATATTGTCCCAAACAATTATATAAATGCATGTACTTTATATATTACACGTGTACTTTATAAAGTACACGCATAGTCTATAAAGTACACGCTTATTGAAATACTTGTCTAATAATGCCGCTGGCGCGGACTACAATACACATAAGAATTTAAGAATATGAGTGACTCAAGTGTCTTTTATAAAGTACAAGCACATTGTAATGTCCAAAACCATTTTTTAAATAGTACATGCATTTATATACTTCTACTTGATAAAATTACATGCAGAATACATAAAGTACATGTATATTGAATTAGATTTTTGTCATATCAATATGCGTGTACTTTATAAAAACATGCGAGTACACGTATATTTAAATGCGTGTACTTTAATTTTTATACGTGTACTTCATAAAGTACACGCACATTTCATCAAGTACACGCATATTATATTTATATTATACGTGTAATTCATGCGTGTACATCATAAAGTACACGCATATTTCATCAAGTAAATCTAAATTAAATGTCATTAATAAAGTACACGCATGCTTTTATACATTACACACATATTGAACTGATCAAATCCATTTTTAAATGCGTGTACTTTATGTATTCTACGTGTACTTCATAAAGTACACGCATATTTCATCAAGTACACGCATTGATAAAATTTCTTTGGACATCAAAATGCACGTGTACTGTACATAACATACGTATACAAATGTAAAGTACACGTGAACATCAGGAAAAATCATCACGTGTATTTTATGAAAAATATGTGTACAACTACACAAAAACAAACTAAAAACTGAGACTAAAAACTAAAATTACATTCATTTATGTGAAACAAATGGTTTATTAATTAATCTATTCAATCAAATGGTTAAAATGAATGAATTTAACAATTTTAAAAGTACTCAAATGGGTTCCTTACAAGTAGACCTGTAATGACCCATTTTACTACACCTTGAGCAAGTAACTTCCCTTACTGTGATCTCACCAGAAGACTTTATTCTCTTATTTCTTGGCCTGCCTGTCGGTCTCTTAGTTATTGGTGGAAGGACAGATGGATTTTCAGCTATAGGAATATTTAAGGAAATCAAATCAGGAAGAGGAACTATAGGTATCAAGTATGATTTTATGTAGAAAGATACCTTATAGTACTCCTCAATATAATCATAAATACTAGTCCCTTTCCTCCGCACAACACAAACAACATGAGAACATGGAAAACATCTAATCTGCCAACTCTTACAAGAACAAGTCCTTTCTCCTAAGTCAACTGTTGCTCGCACTTCTGAATGAACTTCAAATGCATTTTGACTTGAGCGACTAATAGTCCAATGTCATATTTTTATTCCAATTTTCATTCAGTAACTTTTGAAAAAAGGACATAGCTCATTTGTCCAAGTGTCACACTCAACAAGTTTGTTGGCATTGAAATTCATAATCTTGACTCTGAATTTATCAAGCATATTCATTACTGGTAAATGCCTTTCCTCCAATATCCATGAATTGAATGACTCCGCAACAATAGATGCCATGTCACCATACCATTTACCAGGGAAATATGCACAGGACCAATTCTCGGGAGGCAAACTATCAATGAAATCAGCAATACCAGCTCCTCCTTCCTTCTTCAATGCTTTAATATTCTTGTGAAATACATCTACTGAGGCAGCATATGCACAAGACAAAAAAATCTTTAACAATTTTCTTTCGAAATCCAGCACAATTCCCACGAATTTTCTTTTTTATATTCCCTTGTAAATGATGTATACAGTAGGAATGTGCAGACAACGGGAAGACCATCGAAACAGCTTCAGGTAATCCATTGTTTTGATCTGAATAAATGTTATGTTTCGATATTGCTTAACTACTGCACTATGCAAATTGATACGAAACCACATCCAGCTATCTTCGATTTCAGAATCAACAACAGCATATGCAACAGGAAAAAGACCTGAAATATAAAAATATATCAAAATTAAAATAATTAACATATCCATGTACAACACTTCGTAAATTGATGCTTCTGGCACAGACCTTAAAACACATGGGAAATATATTATGTGTTTAATTTAAATTATTTGTAAATAACAAGACAAAACATAAAAATGTACCGTACACATGATAAAGATAAAAAGACATGCACGTTTACTTTACATTCTTTTGCTTGACTTTATTATTAACAACACTAACATCAACGTACACGCATAAAAATGTAAAGTACAGGTGTACTAAACATAAACATTCAAAGGTAATTGCATTTTTAACGTGTACTTGGCTTTATTATTTTTAAATAACAACACATATCATCAAAGTACACGCATAAAAATGAAAAGTACACATAAAATTAACAAAAATATTCATGTGTACTTGACATGTACTATACGTATACTTTAGTTTGTATTCAACATAACAACATCATCATCAAAGTACACGCATAAAAATGAAAAGTACACGTGAAATTAAGAAAAATATTCACGTGTACTTGACATGTACTATGCGTGTACTTTAGTTTGTATTCAACATAACATCATCATCATCATCAAAGTACACGCATAAAAATGAAAAGTACGCGTGAAATTAACAAAAATATTCACGTGTACTTGACATGTACTATGCGTGTACTTTACATAGTATTACGCATAACATCATCATCATCAAAGTACACGCATAAAAATGAGAAGTACACGTGAAATTAAGAAAAATATTCACGTGTACTTGACATGTACTATGCGTGTACTTTACTTAGTATTACACATAATAAGACATATCATCAAAATACACGCAGAAAAATGAAAAGTACATGTGAACTAAAACAAAGATATTCAAAGGTACTTTATATTTTTATTCTTGTATTTTGATGATCTGGAATGGAACAAACAAAATGTCAATGCAATACACAAAATAAAATATTTAGAATTAATTTACCATTGTTCCCATTCCTTGCAGTAGCTGACAATATTGTTCCACGGTAACGGCTCTTCAAAAAGGCACCATCAAGAAATAAAACAGGTCTGCAGTATTGAAATCTATAAATACATCCTCTAAAAATTACAAATATTCTCTTGAATTTTTTACTCTCATATTCCACATCAAGGATGATATGTGACCCAGGATTATAGTGTAATAAAAGGTCACGATAATTATTCATTAATGCATAAGAAATCTTTTCATCACCATGTATATCAACAACAGTCATCTCTTTCGCACGCCATGAATGTTGATAATCTATATCAAGACCATAATTCTTCTTCATATCTCTAACTACATCAATTGGTCTCAATAGTGGGTTATCTCTAAGATCATCAGCTACCAATGTTGAAACCAACTTGGAGGCTGCCATTTTGGCTGACGGACAACGAAAGACACCTCTACATGTAAGCTCATTATTCAAACTTCGTATGTAAAAGTATCCATTTATTGTAGATACTGAAGCATGAATTCTCCATATGCAATTCTCAGTAGTCTTTTTAGAGCATTCAGCCATCACTCGAGTTTTATCATTCTTCAAATACACATACTTGAACCCAACCTCAACGGCATACTTTCGCAATTTATCCCGAAATTCCACTACACCTCCTTCAAAACACTGTTGCTCATGACTTATATATGTCTTCCAATCATTCGAAAAATAGACTTTCGACTTACTTGGCTCCACACCTCCAAGATAAAAGTCATTTTTAATGCAACTATTAAAATCATTTGCAGTGCCTGATGATAAAGACTCTAGCGTCTCTGTATTTGTATCACCACTGTCAACCCTCTTAGAACTCGTATTACCGCAGTCAATCCCCTTCAAAAATTCGATTAGAGCATTCAACCCGTTCACGACATGTATTACTTGAAAATGGTAATGAATCAATGACATATATCCAAATAAAATTATCTTTCACGATCAATTGGGACCGCAACATACAACAAACATCGTTGTCACAAACCAACATGAACCGGCATTCATCACCAAATGAATACCTCAATGGAAAACTCCCACTTCTCAAATTAGTAAACCTAATACACAACTCATTGCATATGAAATCTAATGAGCTATATTCAAATATTTTAATACAAGCCATATTATCCAAATAAAAACACCTTGATATTACACTACTTACCATAATGTCTTGCAGCAAAACAGAGACGAAAAACATTTACTTCAAGGTCAACAATTCTAAAAATGTGTGCAATAATTTAATGCATGAAATATCAAAATGTTTATTTATAATTAATATAAAATTACGGGCACTATTTAAAAACCTATACATGAAGCAATAAAGCAGACACATATTTTCAAAAAAATAATCATGTCTACTTTATAAACACTGCGTGTACTTTGAAAACTGATATCGAACTGGTTATTTCCGCTGGTGCGGACCTATATCAATAAGTGATTCAATACCAAATCAAAATCAAGTACTCTTAAAATTAGAATGAAACATCAATAATATTCATTCAGCACATTCAACTAACAATTACAAATATTGATAAATATAACTTATATATGAAGAATCCAAACATAAATGCATAAAAAACACAAAATCAAAACGTATACATATAAAACATATAAAAATCTATTCAATCACATGAATGAATATTACAATGAGTCTCTTGAATAAAAAAAAAAGGACATACACTTATTGTAATCGATCGAAAATAGAAAAACCAACTGCTGATAAAGATAAACTTATAAATGATAGAGCCAAGTGATACAGGTAGAATCGATTAAGAACACTGTAAGCGATTATTGGACAAATAAAAAAAGCATAAGATTGATGTTATTTTCGATTTTGGAGAATAGTCGTTAGTTGCAGAGAAACCTCCAATAGTCGATTAGGTTTATGATTTTTTTAGATTGGCAGTATTTATATGTTGGACCTAATCGTTTAAAATTTGGTCCATCGGTTTTTTTGTCCAAAATTGTTAGTCCAAGGACTAGACCATAAAAACCTATTTATTTTATTAAAATATGATTTAATTTATTTAGGGAACAAAGATAATCTGATTTTTTACTCTAACTAGTTACACCCTATAAGTTCAACTTTTGTGTGTTCACTTTATTTAGTTGGGTTTAATTAGTGTGTAGTCTTTATATCACATCTTTATTTGTTTAAATTTTATTTTAGTGAAACCCATCCTATTTTAGTGAGTCGAGTGCTACACTTTTTATCTCGTACTCATTTGACTTGGATTGGACCAATTGACTATTACACTTTTTATTGCCTAAGTTGAATACTTTTTGTTGTATTCTTTTATACTTGGGTAGTGTTTGTGTGTGTATGAGTTTTTGATCCAACCCTTGTCATAGTATTTTTTTATACTAAAATTGGAATTTAATACTTGTGTAACTTTCTTTTATTTATTTAAGTCCAAATTTGTGTGAGCTAAGTGCTACACATATTTATCTTTTCCTCATTTTAGTTGGACTTAATAATTTAACATAACACGTTTTTAAATTGATTCATATTACATTTGGTGTTAAGTTAATTTTATTTTAGTTGCGCGACACAATTGTTGGAATTTATTTCCTATTTTATTTGTGGTCATTTGCGCCAACTAAATTTGTTTTTAGGATTAATCTTTACTTGAATATTAAATATTAAGGAAGACCTTACTTGTGTCTTGAGACTTAATATTTAATCATTCTTTTAGTATTGATTAATTCAATATTGTCTTACCTTCCATTTAATCACTGATTGGTAATTTGTCTTGTGAATTAAAATAGACTTAACCTTGGTTGTTTGGTCTATTTTACTTAACAAGATTATTTTGTTATTTTGATTAAAACAATATTTATTAATATATCTATTTTGCACATCTGCACGGGGTCTCGGATTTGAGTGTATAGTTGTGTGTGTGTCTCACGCTTTCACTACCTGGGTTGTTTAGGTTAGATTTAGTATTATGGGGTTGATTAGTTTGTGCCTGGGTATACTGGTATTGTATTGGCCTAACTATTTCATTTACACTGGATTGCTAAATTCTTTATATAAACATTGGTATTAGTGTTGCGTGTGTTGTGAGTGAGTGATAGTCACTATTACCGGGGTGTTATTGGGTTGACTGATTTTCAGTCAAGTTGGGTTGTTTTAGATTAGGCTGGGTGTACAGGTTTGTATTTGCTTAGTTTATTTCATTGTGAACTTAGAGGACTGTAATCGGTAACCTGTAATTGGTAATAGTGAACTTGGGTGCGTGTGTTGTCCTGGGACTAGGGACACAAGGTTTTCCACCACAGTGGGTTCCTCGAGAACAGATCTTATGTCACACTCTACTTTTCCTCATCTCATTCTTAAAGGGAATTATTATTTACATCTGTCATCACCATCTTTTACTTACTAGTGTGCGTGAGTATTTTCTCACTTAAAATTTATAATAGATTTTGTATTAAAGATTTAAAAGAGTTGGAGAATTTTAAATTACCTAATACGCATTAGAAAGTACCCTTTGGTTCTTTTTAGTGACCCTTAGGTCTTTTCAGATCACACCCCGATGAACTTCATAAGGCTATAGATCCTAACCCAATCGCGGGTCTTGGTGAAAATATCATCATATTGAACATTTTTTAACATAACTTATGGATATTACATTTTCCTCAACTAGCTCTTGGATAAAATGATGATGAATATCAATGTGCTTAGTGCGAGAGGGTTGAATCGGATTTTTAAAAATGTTTATTGCACTTGTATTATCACAATGTCTAGTCATTGTATCTTGGTTGATTCCAAAATCTTTAAGCATTGGTTTCATCCAGATAAGTTGTGTGCAACAACTACCTGCAACTATGCACTCAGCCTTGGTTGTGGATAATGAGATAGAATCTTATTTTTTCCTATGCCAAGACACGAGTGCACAACTTAGATAAAAATAACCATTTGAGGTACTTTCTCATCCATCGTCATCTCCGACACAATCAACGTTGGATTAGGCATGTCATGAAGCATTCGTGTTGAAAGAGTACCAAATTTCATAATCGAGAATACCACTTACATACATAATAACCCTCTAACAACTAATAAGTGGGATTCTTTTAGATATGGTTGAAATCAAGCGCATACTCCTACGTTAAATGTTATATCAGAACGACTAGTGGTGAGATATAATAGACTATATATAATGCTCTTATAGAGTGTGTGTTCTATATCTTTTCCTTCACTTTCTTTGCTCAGTTTAATGGTGACACACATAGGTATACGTGAGTTCTTAGGCAAATTGAGTAAATACTTCTTCACTAGTTCACGTTCATACTTAGATTGTGAAATGAATACTACATCCTTGGTTTTGAGAACTTATAACCATAAGAAAAAAGTAAGTTCATTAACTATGCACATTTTGAATTCTCTTGTCATCAAATTAGCAAACTCGTGTGTATGATTTTCACGTGTCGAGTCAAATATTATGTCATTAATATACACCTGAGTAGCGAGAATATATTTCTTTTATCTTCACACAAGTAAGGACTTATCAACTCCCCTTCTCTTGAAACTTCAATTTATCAAGTAAGAGATTAACCTCCGATACAAATCACGCACTACTTGTTTCGATCCATATAAGGCTTCTTAAGATGATAAATATAGTTGGATGTTTCAGATCTTCAAAGCCTATGGGTTGTTTAATATAGACTTGTTCCTTTATAACACCATTAAATAAGGAACATTTACATCCATTTGGTATAATATAAAGTGTCGTGGGATCCATTTGGTATAATATAAAGTGCATGTGACATGCCACGGCTAAGAGTAGTCGAATTGATTCTTATTGGGAAACTTGTGTGAATGTTTCATCAAAGTCGAATCATTCTACTCGATTGTATCCTTGAGCTACAAGTCTATCCTTATTTCGAGTATTATACCATTTCCATCCATTTTATTTGTTGGATGTCAAATTTTTAGTATTCTTTTTTTTATTATTTGGCCCATCGTGTATTAGGCTTTATATGTTGTATTTTGTTATTTTCCTTTTTATATCTTATATGTTTTATAACCATCTATTCTAGAACTATCTAAACTCTAGTTTAAATACAATTAGTGGGCTTCCAATTTGGTAAGTCATTACCTCATAAAAATCTTCTTGGTATCAGACCCTCCAAAACCCAAACCTTTTTATCTCTCTTACATCATCCACTTAAACCCTAAATAAACCCTAACCAGCACACCATTCATCGTCCTATCTCCTCCTTCCACCACCCTACCTCTGACCTACCTTTCATACCGCTCCATGTGCCTACCCCTACCTTCTCCATCCTATGTTGCACTTCTTCTCCAGTAGACTGCGACTGCTTTAGGGAAGATCACGACCCCAATAAGGGTTCTTCGACCACCTGTGGTGGAGTAACGTCCTGACCCGATTTTGGATCACCATTCAGTCAAACCACACCGAGCCAAGAAGTTAAAATGGGAGGGGGGAGATTTAATTAGTTCATTCAAGAAAACCTCTAAGTTATTCATAAGCGTGATGCTTTAGATTCTTATTTTGAAAAAAGGTGACCACAGTGAGATTAGTTTTTTAGCATAATTTATTTGTGAAAATTTTCGTTTACTCTGAAATGCTAATTAAACTAAAGCAAGTCATACCATCTTGAATTCTTACAAATTACGACCAAAGCCCAAATAGGTTCAAATGTCTAAAGTGAAAATATCAAAATCCAATGTTTTTAAAAGTGGTACGAAACATTCTAAGAGCTTGGTCTCCCCCTAGGGCTTTGCTCGGGCCCTGTCCGACATTTCTACTCGTGGTACCTGGGGTGGGGTGGGGGTTTTTAACAAAAGGAAATTCGGTATGAGCAAATGCTCAGTAAGAAGTTAATATTAAGAAACATATTTTTCTATGAATTACCGAGAGTTGCAATGAATATTTCTTTTGTTCAATTGAAAAAAAAAATATACAGTTTAATAGATCATGATGTTACTATATGCCATAAACCTGAGTGATGAGCTCATACTCACACTTAACCCATTTTACTACCTTTTACCGGGTTTAGAGACTTATAATTCACCTTTTTTGCCATTTCTCAATTATGACTTTGATTAGATTGTTCACTTAAATTATTCATACAACCCTAGATTTTTCCTTCTTTATTATTTTTCGGAATCTTCCAATTACCATATACTTTAACGGGCTCCTCACCGCCGGAGACGCCACCATATGCTCTGGCCAGTGATCTTGGGATTTTCACCCTAGGGTCTTAGTTTTCCCGGTGTCATCCGAATACTTATTCTTTATGTGTTTAACATTCATCCAATGTCCACATTATTTTATTACCATTTTCATTAATTTCATCATCTATGATATTTGAACATCGTACTTTAATGGTCATGCCAAACTTACCTTTCATCTGTTTTATACCCCAAAACTAGACCGAAGACGTCCCGAGAGGAGGCCTAATCCTTAGGGTCCTCATGTTTGCTAATAATCTTGTTTTTACCCCCTTGATTATGTTTCTTATGAAAAACATCTGTTTATTTTATTTCTTTAGTGGTACAACATTTAACTATTTTCAAATAGTCAAATTTATCATTTTATGTTCAAAACCAAATGCTTCCACTTGGTATTTTTCCACATAAAATACTAGTCAACATGCTTAAGACCATTCTTGTCAAAGTTCATAGTCTTCTCTTATTATTTCATGTGTGTTCCAACATTTATGCCATTTCTACTACATTAATTACTAACAAAATTTGATCTTTAATTGTTAATCCCGTAACAAGACCCATGTTAACATGCTTGTTTAAGCCAATACTAACACATTTTATCATACTACATGTTTCTATATAAAGAGGGAGGTTTTCAAGTTAAAAATACCTAAATCATGCATTTATTTTGCATAAATCAGATTAGTCAATTCTCAAGGGGTTGACACGTGTTTACATCAAGGCTGGAATAGTGATAGCATTTTCGTCAAATTCTGACTCCGTCAGGGTCGTTCGAACGAGATGGACATTGCTCGAACGACTTTGGCATATCATTCGATGCATCGTTATTGTGATATTCACCTATTATCCTCTCTCCTGGTCGTTAGAAGCCCCGTTACTAACGATGGTGACGCTCGTTACAACGAGGTGATAAAGTCGTTTGAATGACTTCAAAGTCGTTTAAAGTGATGGTACCTCTAATTAATAAATTTTATTTTTCACTTGAGCACAATTACAACTTAAATTCATAGAGAGTCACTAATTAAACCAATTAAAATGGTAGAATTCTTTCGACAAGGATTTCCTTTATTTTCTCATAATTATGAATTACATGAGAAAGAGACACAACATTGGGTCGGGGTATTACAGGTTATCTGGTGCACTACACCAAATCTGCCCATTTGTCAAGGTCATTGACCTTGACAAATCCAACTTGTCAAGGTCAATGACCATGACATTTCGAGGCAAAACAACTTTTTTTGTCACGGTCGTGTCACGGTCATTGACCTTGACACAAAACTCGCGTTTTGTGTCACGGTCGTGTCGCGGTCAATGACCGTGATACGTTTGTCACGGTTATAAACCGTGACAAAGCCGTTACCCTTTGTAAAAAAATTGTCACGGTCATTGACCGTGACAACAGTTGTCACAGACGTGTCACGGTCAATGACCGTGACAATTCTGGGCAGAATTTAAAAAAAATCTCCTGGGCAGTATAGCCAGTGCCACTGCCCAGCAGTATATTTGTACCTGTTATAGCAACGTTGTACCTGTTCCAAACATCATATATCCGAACAAACTAAAGATAATGCAAATATATATTCAAATAAGAAACTATTTAAAAAGAAACAACATCACCATCATTTTATCTCAAATCTACAAACTATTTGCATGGAAAAGAGATTTTGTACCGCGACGCTCGGGAACACCTCCTTATCCTTCCCTTCTCGTCCGAATAGACACATAAGTATAGATCATATGTGGCCTACCCTTAGGGCCACTACCTGTCCCCTGAATTGAAATAAAGTAAAATTAGTATCCACCCCTCAAATATAGATAAATATAAATCGTAATTGAAATCGAAATCGAAATTGACATATAAATATAAATACATTACCTGTAGTGTCACTCAAACAGCTAACTTGAGCTCATATGGCACCTCCTTCCAACTAATGTACCCCGGGCAATCGTGTCAATTATAATTCTCTTCATATCTAAACACTAAGAAATACCATAATCCTATGGAGTTATGCGTTGCAAATTCCTTCCAACCGTTGTGTAGCCAAAAATCAGCAGTTGAAGTTGTCAATTCCACCTTTCAATGGTCTCCCATGTTTTGCTAGAAGTTCCAAGTGGTGGGGTATGGAAAGTGGAATTGACAACTTCAACTGGTGATGTTTGGCTACATAACGGTTGTGAGGAATTTGCAGAGCATCGCTCCATAGGATTATGGCATTTCTTAGTGTTCGGATAGACGAAGAGATTCAGTCTCCTCTCCACAAACATGACACCCCACATAACTATGTACTAATCACCTATTAAAGGTAAGAAGCGTATATTCATGGATTAGTATAAACAAAACTTAGATGTAGTTGGAATATTTATGTATTAATCTCCTCTCCACGCACGCACACTACACACGAGTGAAAATGATAAAGTGCAGATCAAGTAAAAACATTAAAAATGGATATTTCGGTACAAATTGAAATATTTATTACAAATTGAAAAATTGTTTCAAATTCGGGTTATCATAAAAAATGGATTGATATTCGGTAGGAGCAGCCAAGTCATCCACACTACTATTTAGACGCCTTGGCGCGTGTTGGACAATTGACCACGGCTCGTTGTTGATATACTCCGAGTAAAACACTTGCTTAACCTTTTGAAATGCACAAACAAAGGGCTCATCGCTCACGTGGTCGTTGCTCTTCAACTTGGACAAGTCAACCATGATCAAATTGGTGACAGGATCAACTTTACAAGCATTTTTATCCTCAACTCTTACCCATTCACAGTAAAATACAACCTCTTTGAAGCTTATATAATCCAATTCAAATATATTTTGGATTACACCATAGTAAGTCATTTCAGCTTCAACGAGGTTTTTATCTTTTGCGCTCGCTCGAAAGAAAGTAAGAGCCTTGTATGAAATTCCCGAGTTCTGTACATTTGTACTTTCCTCGTACACTTTAGCGCTGAAAATGTAACCGTTCAATCGATACTTTTTGTACTCTTGTGCCACGAACAAGGGTCCAGTGGCTAGACGAGCAAGCCTTGATGTCGCATCACCCATCTTTAGGAGCTAAGAATATAGATAAATTAATTATATTAGTGGTAAAATTTTAGTGTAATGTAACGTTATATAACGACTGTTTTCATTATAATTACCTCTTGTGTCAACCATAGCCTAAATTCGCTGTCTGATTGTACCATTGTTTTTCGTCTTTTATTGTTCTCACAGGCTTCATATTTACTGCATATTACGAAATTAATCATGTATAAAATAATCTAACATAATGTTAAACATTATAATATTCGAAACTTACTTTTTCCATTCTTCGACATCTTCATGTGTGTCAAATAGATAACGAGCTACTTGTTCATGTTGAAAACTCGTTAATTTCACTCGTTTTCCCATTACATTACCACCATCATCGAGGAATTCATCAGTGTCATCAATGCTGGTCGAGTCAGGCATATATTCCCGAGTATATATTGATGACTCCACGGTGATGTATTCCTCTGCGATTGATCCTGCAATATATCGCGTATTCTTGATGTAATCTTTAAAAACTTTCATCAATCTTTCAAACGGATACATCCACCGATATCTAACTGGACCACAAAGAAGTGCCTCGTCGCATAGGTGTACCAACAAGTGAACACTTATGTCAAAGAATGCTGGGGGAAAGTACTTCTCCAATACACAAATCGCTTCGTTCACAGCCAATTTTGCGGCCACTATGTGTTCTCGATTCACTACCTTCTCACACAAGAGGGAGAAGGTAATACTAATTTGCATAATAGCCCTACGCAAATCCTTGTGCTTGGAGAAACAGTGCTTAAACAATAGAGGAACCAATTGCATGATCACATGCCAATCGTGGGACTTACACTTATGTAAATCATGAGTAACATAATTCACAATCCTTTGCAAGTTGGACGAAAAAGTAGATGGGCCCTTCAAATTATATATTGTGTCTAGAAGCACCTTCCTTTCCTCACTCGTCAAAGTAAACGCACCAGGGAGAATTATTGTCCTTCCCCTACTATCTTCTTTCAACCATAGTTGTGGTTTAAGTTTTAACGTTTTAAGGTCTTTTCGTGCATTTTCTCCATCCTTCGAATGACTCCCCCCAAGGCAAGTACCCACAATATGTTCAGCGAAGTTCTTCTCTGCATGCATCACATCCAATACATGGCGCACCGGGTTTTTCTTCCAATAAGGCAAGTCAAATAAAATTGACCTCCGAGACCATGCCTTTCTTATCTCAGTTTCATTCCCAGTTGGGGTCTTCTTAAGCTTGACATTCTTAAATTTGGGATTCTTACCTGGCATATTTGGGCCACATTCAGAAGATTTACTTTCAATTTCTGAACCCAAAAGTTGTCTCGGCGGTAGCCTATGTTCAACTCCGCCCAATAAAAAATTGGAACCTTTCTCAAATCTGAAACTATGAGCTGGGGGTAAAAACCTCCTGTGGCAATAGTATACATTTTTTAAGCTAGAGGATAGACGAAGAGATTCAGTCTCCTCTCCACAAATAGGGCACCCCAAATAACCATGTACTACACATCCGGATAATGTCCCATAAGTTGGAAAATCATGAATTGCCCACATCAACATAGCTTTCAGCGTAAACTCTTCTTTTCTAAAAGAGTCAAATGATTGCACACCCTCTTCCCACAACTCATTTAATTCTTCTACCAAAGGAGCCAGGTAGATATCAATGTCTTCACTTGGTGCCTTTGGCCCAGGTATCAATAAAGCCATCATCGAAAATTCAGGTCTCATACACTGTGAAGGAGGGAGGTTGAGTGGGGCTAGGATCACTGGCCATACACACTGATTGGTGCTTAGATTTCCAAATGGATTGAAACCATTTGTTGATATAGCCAAACGAATGTTCCGTTATTCTCGAGCAAAATCGGGATACTCAAAATTCATCCTCCGCCAGGCAGTAGAATCAATAGGATGACGCATGATATTACCCTCTACTTCTGCCCTAGCATGCCAAGTCATTGCCTCTGCAATCCATGGTACTGTGAAAAATCGCTTTAATCTAGGCCCAACGGGAAAATATTTCAATACTTTTTGAGGCACTTTTGAGCTTGTGCCTTCCTTACTAGTAGATTGGACATATCTAGGTTCATCGCATAACGGACAACGATCGAGATTTTCATACTCCTTTCGGTATAGTATGCAGTCATACACACAAGCATGAATCGATTTATACTTCATTCCCAAACCTTTCAAACTGTTCTTCATAACAGGATAGCTATTTGGAAGTGTATTCACCTTGGGTAATAAGCCCTTCACCCATTTCATAATTCCCGTCACGCTATTGCCAGACAAACCGTACTGCGTTTTCAAATTGTGCAAACTAACCATGGCATGTAAAGTTGTTTGATCTTTCTCACAGCCAGAGTATAACGGTTGGGTCACCTTAAATTTTAAACTCTGGTAGTCATCGTCAAGTTTTATCGTGTTATCTTCACGAGCACTTGAATCTTCTACATCATCAGTAACCTCATTCTCCTCAGCTTCATAAACTCCGTACGCATTATCAACTAAATCCTCTAACATATTATGATCTACGTCATCCCCTTCTACATCTATTCTACTTGTTGAAGGTTGTTGTGAAGGTTGGTCGGGGACAAAAGGAACTTTCAATTCACCGTGAAAACTCCAAAATCGATAACTATCTTGCATACCCGATCTTAACAAATGTAGTTCAACTGTTTTCCACTCAAACACCTTACCATTCTTACACCTAGCACACGGACACGAAAACTCTTCATCATTACGACATCTCTTTGCATATTTCACAAATTCGTTAGCACCTCTGCGAAACACATCCCCCATTCTATTAGTCTCACCCATCCACTCTTTGTATTTCGGATATCCCATCACAGCTACCACAACTAAACACCTATTAAAGGTAAACAAAACTTAGATTTATAGTATGTTTTATTTAATTATCCCATTATTTAATTATCCTATTAAAGGGTAAGTGGTCCTATCCCATTCAAGAATGCATTTTCCTGTAATATACTTAACAACTCATGCACATTGTTACGATTTAAAAAAAATTCGACAGCATATCCCCTTAGTTCTCCAAGTACACGACGTAGATTGGCAGGTGTGAGTGTTATTTCAATTGGTCAATTGAAATAACAGTCACACTTGTCAATCTAGTATGTACCCAGAGAACATTAAGATACGACTGCAGAACTTCCTCCAAAAGTAACAACTTTAAGCCAATAAGAATATTATACAGAAATTATACAGTCTCAAACTGTCCAACGGGACAATTCGAGAGATCTCATTACAGGGGTAATGACTCTCGAACGGGTCTAAGGGCTATTGAATGCGTACGCATAAAAACTAGAATGCTAGTATCTATGCGCACTATATTTAATTTCAAGTATGTTTCATATAATGGGTTAATTCAAATACAAAAATAAATTCATGGGTTAATTCAAATACAAAAATAAATTCATGTATTGACCACATACACACACACACACACACACACTAACTATCTAAGCTGTTCTATAGGAATAAAAACAACATTTTTAAAATATGAAGGGCTCACCAATTTGATCAAAATTTTCAACAACATAGACTAATTGATCTTTATTATAAGACAATTACTACAAATTTACGCGCATCGCCCGAATTCAAAAAGTAATTTAATGACTAAAGTAATACTTTTTTTGAACTTTAGTTATTCACCACAAATCTTAAAAAATATTTTATTTTTCATGCTTTTTAAACTTCAGATGCTTTTAGCAACTTCGGATGACAATTACTACAAATTTACATTTTTGGATATTATTTTTGGATATTATTTACATTTACATTTTTGGATATTATTTTTGGAAATTTATAGAAAATTAGTTATTTATTTACATTTTTAACCCGCTACCCCCTACCCTCACCCTGCCCCCACCCTGCCCCACCCCCTACCCCACCCTGCCCCCACCCTACCCCCTACCCCACCCTGCCCCACCCCCCACACATGCACACACACGAACATATATACACACATACACACATATATATACACACAAACATATATATAAATGGAAGAGAGAGAGAGAGAGAGCAACGTCGAGAGAGAGAGAGAGGGAGGGAACGACGCGGAGGGAAAAAAGAAGGGGGAAAGGGTTTTTGCTGTTAACATTGTCACGGTCGTGTCAAGGTCATTGACCGTGACAATTATTTAAAGAATTGTCACGGTCAATGACCGTGACAAGTAAATTTGTCACAGTCTTGTCACGGTCAATGATCGTGACAATTAGTTGTCACGGTCGTGTCAAGGTCAATGACCGTGATAAAAAACGCGTGTTTTTTGTCACGGTCAATGACCTTGACAAGGCTGGCCGGCTGAAAGGTGACAATTTGGCCATTTTGGTGTAGTGGGTGGTAATTTCATCCTTCCCCAACCATCTGGCCAACCGTTTCCCTCTTTTAAACCCTTAATCCCAACCTTAGTCCTTCCCCTAACTCTAGTTTTTCTAGTCTATGTAACTTCTTCTAGGGATTCTTTCCTCTTTATGATGTGCTAAATCTGAATTTGTTTTTTCTCTTTATGGGTTGTCAGGTTTTTCTTTTCAGCATTATTCTTTGACTATTTCCCATTTTTCTTTGGCCTTGTACGTTGTTTTGTTGTGGTGAGTTTGGTACCTTTTACAGGTTGGATTCATTATAGCTGAAATTAGGAAAGATTATGTTCCATTAGACAGCATAACCCAGATCAACAGGTCACGAATGTTCAGGTTAATGGGCAAAACTTTGCATCATGGTCCTAATCCTTTCGACTCTATATTGGAGGGAAAGGAAAAACGAGTTATCTTTTAGAACTGAGAAGAAACTTTCCTATAGTGGTGCTAAAGCATTCAATCAATTGGACATGGAGCAGTGCACTACCTTGAGTTGGATATTCAACTTAATGAAGGAGTGGATTTATATGATATTTATGTTTCATGAGTCGGTACCAGACCTTTAGAAGTCCCTCACTCGGATGTATGCCCATGCACATAATGATGCTCATATATTCGAGATTTATCAGGATATTTGTAGAGCCTCTTAAGAGTCCTACATTTCTTCGTCCTCGATTATTTTGGTTACCTTCAGTCTCATTAAGAAGAATTGGCACAATATGAGCCTCCCGATGATTTTCCACTTGAAACTGTGTCCTTACATCTGGTACATTTAGACCATCAGCATACATATCAGTCTTTGATGGGATTCATATCTAGATTTGATTAGTTGAAAACTCAGATCTTTAATACCTCACATATTCCTACTATGCGAGAAATATTTTCTATCGTTGATGGCGAGGAGCGCCGCTTTCATCTGACTTAGTCGTCCCCTGCTCCTACTTCCACTATTGATCAGATTGTATTTGTTTCCTACTCAGGTTCTCATCCTAGGGATGAGAAAGTTTTTTCTTACCACTATGGTGCTACGGGACACGTTCGAGATCAGTGCTTCAAATTTTATCCATATTTGAGGTAAAAGTTTGCTCGAACTAGATCTTCTAGATCATCCCACACTGCTGCTATCGTCGACACCTCTAGTCCTCTCGTGTCACCTGCTCTAACTGTCCCCTCACCGCTGACTTCATATATTGATCTGAGTCAGTTTCAATCACAGCTTGGTTTGATTCAAGGGCAGTTGAGTTCCCTCAATCATGTTTTCACACCGACTCCTACAACCACTATAGCTTTAGGTATTCATTCTCCCTTTCATTTTAAGGCAAGGGATGATTAAATAGGGCCTATATTAGCTGGAGACCACACCAGATCTAAGTCATTAAAAATTTAGAAACATCACATCAATAAATTCCCGAGTGTATTCTTCTTGAAATTTTTCAAAAAGTCAGTCCAATGATCAATAGTCTATGGGTCAATTAAAGATGTTTGGCATAAGCGTCTAGGCCATCCTTCACAGAGAGTCTTGAGTCAAGTTTCTAGAGTCTGTAATCTCAAATTTACAATAAACAAAAATTCCAGTTTATGTGATGAGTAACTAATCATTTATCCAAACATTAAGAGTTTGAAAAATATGATAAAAAGTTCTTCTGGAAATCTATTAAAAATGTTGACAAACAAAACACCAAGTGCAGTAACCCTACCAAACCTAAATACCTTGGTGAGCTAGGCATTTGAAATTTCGTTTACCTTTGACAAAGATTATGGAAGAAAAGTAGTATAAAGATAAAGATATTTCGAAGGACAAACCAAATAAGAGAGGGTCGTTTGTCTAGAACGGGTTAATCTTACTATGTGTTTAATAAAAAAGATAAAAAAACATGTTTTCCTTGAAAAATGTTTTAAAGTTCAAATTTTCCTTTTGTGTTTAATTTTAAAGATGAAAAACACGGTGTCAAGTATATATATGAGGAAATTTTTTTCAATTTTTCACGGAATTCGTTTTACTATAGGGAGGTGGGAAAATGAAAGTGTTGTTTTCCGTATTACGAAAATAATATTTCACTAAATAAATAAACAGTAATTAAACTTAAATAATTACTCGGAATAACAGTAACAATAAAAAAAGTCAAGAAGAACATATAGTTTTTGATTGAAACAATCACTTGCAGAGATTTGACCGTGTCGAAAGTTGAACTATCTCTCCTTAAGACAGAATGTGCCCCCACACGGTGCTGACAACAAATTCAACAGGAGTCTGTCTCCCAGGATGAAACGGTCAACGACTGTTATAAGAATCACTTTAGTGCAACATTCCCACGAACCAACAATGGCAAATTTCTCTCAAGCAAGAAGAATGGAACAAGGACAGTAATAAGGAATTCAAGTAGATTTTTTGGTGTTTTAAATGGACTGCACATAGTCCTATATATAAGTAGTGAAGGGCTGCAACTCTTGGCTTTTCCCAGAAAAGATGTGACTATTTGAACAACAGTCATATCTCTTAACAAAGCAACTTAGCGTTTTAATTAAATAATTAAAAATGACAATGTTTTAAGTAATTAATTAATGTGGAAATAATTAAATAAATAATTAATCCATAATTGATTATTTCATTTCGATAAATCAGATTTTTCGGTTCAGAAAATAAATTGTAAAGCCCAAAGGTTAATTAAAATTTGTCCAAAAAATTTAATAGTTGCTCAAAAAATACCCATGACCCGGGCACGGGCCGGATGGTTGGCAGCGGCAGTGCACGCGCGCGTGTGGGCTTTTGGCCCAAAGTTAAAAAATGCATAATGTAGGTCCTCCCCCTTCAAAGAGTTGGGATACCCTAATGTCATCCAAACCTTAGTCCCATAACTTCGGCATATCAACTCCAAGATTTTCTACCACATTTTTTCCAATTTGGGACAAACTCACTTAACTATGTTACACCATCTAGCTTAACCTCAAATGTGTCACTTTAAGTCAAAATTTCTCATTCATTACTTCACTATTTTGATCAAATGAGTATAGCAATTTAATCTCCTTGCTACAAGAAACACATTGGTACTAAGACATAACACTTTTAAGCTATGTGTCTCATTTAAAATTGACTCCAAAGTTTGACCAAATAAGATATAATTTTTTTTAAAACATCCGACAATCCCCCACATGAATGAAATTTTTAAGAATCAAACGAATATGGATACAAACAAAAAGATTTATAGGAAAAACATTGCATCGAAAAAGATATCTTTTGGCTTTGAATCTTCCCTAGTGATATCTTTCGAGCTTACTAGCCAATCAGTGAACGTGATGTCTCAAATTGGTCGACCATTTGTGTAAACTGAGACAACAGTATTCACAGAGTGTTTTTTCAACCTTGTTGGTTCTCATGGTTGTGTCCATTTTGGCCTTGGACACCTCCTGGTTTCATGAGTGTGTTAGAGAATTAGCCTTTGGCATTCTCATAGAAGCGTCCCCTTCTCACTCACATAGATGATTTCTATAAAGAGCATTATGCTAATACCCCAATTGATTTATACATTCAAGATATAGAAATCATTAAAAATATAGTTTATCCTTATACGCGCAGCAGTTTATGCACTGACTCATCTTCGAAATGGGTGGAAGTAATTAAGGTATTACTTCTCAGTGCTAACTGATTCATCATAATTAGGTTGTCCCTTTGTACCTATTTCTTGGGATCTCCAGTCATTTAGGTTGGTTTCCATAAAGATGACTCTTTATAATTTTACAGATTTTAGGTTCATTCCACGTGATGAACTTGCAACTTGCTCTTCAGGTACACCTTTAGTTAGTGTATCCGTAATATTTTCTTTTGACTTTACATAGACAACATAAATAATTCCATTTGAGAGCAATTGTCTAACGGTTTAGTGTCGACGACGTATATGTCGTGACTTACCGTTATAATTATTATTTTCAGCCCTAGCAATTGCCGATTGACTATCACAATGTATTATGATAGGTATCATGGGCTTTGACCATATTGGAATATCCTCTAAGAAGTTTCTAAGCCATTCGACCTCTTCCCAAACTTTATCTAAAGAAATAAATTTAGATTCCATAGTGGATCTTGCAATTCACGTTTGCTAGAGAATTTCCAAGATACGACTGCGATTCTAAAAGTAAATACATATCCACTTGTGGATTTCGAATCATTTGAATCAGACATCCAATTTGCATCGCTACAGCCTTCAAGCATAGATGGATATCGTTCGTAGTGGAGCCCATTGTCCAAAGAGTATCGAAGAACTATTATCAAGGCTTTCCAATGATCTTTCCGGGATTACTCGTATATCGACTGAGCTTACTAATTGAGTATGCTATATCCGGTCGTGTATAATTTGATAAATACATCAAACTTACAATAATATGAGAATACTCTAATTCAGATATACCTTCACCTTTATTTTTAAAGAGGTGATGATTTGGATCTACAGGTGTTCTCACTGGACTTTGATCATGTTTATTATACTTTTGAAGTATATTTTCAAAGTAATGTGATTGAGATAATCCAATTCCTTGAGGGTTTTTAGTAATTTTAATTCCTAGAATGACATCAGCCGGTCCTATGTCCTTCATTTCAAATCTACTAGTCATCATTTTTTAGTGGAATTGATAACATTATTATTATTACCAATTATTAGCATATCGTCTAAATATAGACATACATTCACATGTCCCGCCTGAGTGCTTTTGACATATACACATTTGTCACACTCATTTATTTTGACATTGTCAAATTTTTCATGCCATTGTTTAGGCGCTTATTTCAACCCATACAATGACTTCACAAGTTTACAGACATTCCTTTCATTTCCAGGAGACTTAAAACCTTCCGGTTGTTCCATATATATTTCTTTATCTAATTCACCATTTAAAAATTCTGTTTTAACATCCATTTGGAGTATTTTCAGTTTATATATTGTTGCAATTGCAATTAAAAATTTCAATGGATATAATCCTTGTAACAGGTGAATAAGTGTCGAAATAATATATTCCCTCCTTTTGCTTCTATCCTTTACCTACAAGTCTAACCTTATATTTATCAATGGTTCCATCATCTTTCATTTTTTGTTTGAATATCCATTTACACCCTAACGGTTTTGTCCCCGATGGTAGATCCACCAGTTCCTATGTATGATCTTGCATAATGGATTCAATTTCACTATTAATAGCTTATTTCCAATATGAGGCTTCCGGAGTGGATAGAGCTTCCTTTACTGTTTGAGGTTCACTTTCTAACATATATGTTAGAAATTTTGGACTGAAACATTTTGAAATCTTAGCTCTTTTACTACGTCTAGGTTCTTCCTCAATAATATTTCGAGGTTCACCATTTGTAACTTCAAGCATTCTTTTGTTAGAACTCGTTTCTTGTGTATTTTTACAATATTTTCAAAGAATGATTCATTCATAGATTCTATGATTGTATTTTCATAAATTTCAGGAGTTTCAGACTTATGCACAAGGAATCGATATGCACTACTATTATGTGCCAATGAATATGTAGTCAATAGTCTTTGGACCAATTTTCACCTTTTTAGGTTTAGGAACAAGTACATTTTCTAGACACCCCCACACTTTTAAGTATTTGTAGGAAGGCTTGCGTCATTTCCATAATTCATAGGGTATCTTATTTGTTTTCTTATGAATCAACTTGTTAAGAATGTAATTAGCTGAAAGCAATGCTTCCCTCCACAGGTTTTGGGATAATCCCGAAATTATTATCATTGCATTCATCATTTCTTTTAAAGTTTGGTTTTTTTGTTCCGAAATCCCATTTGATTAAGGAGAGTAAGGAGCGGTAGTTTCGTGAATAATGCCATTTTCTAAACATATTTCCCTAAACGGAGACTCGTATTCACCACCTCTATCGCTTCTTATTTCTTTAATCTTTTTACCAAGTTGATTCTCAACTTTTATCTTGTATTGTTTAAAAGCTTCAATTGCTTCATCTTTGCTTCTTAATAAGTAGACATAACAATATCTAGTGCAATCATCCACAAAGTCAATAAAGTAATTTTCCCCACCTCCAGTTTGAACAAAATTTAAATCACATATATCGGTGTTAATTAAATCTAAAGGTTCACTGCTCCTTTCAATTAAATGGAAAGGTGTTTTAGTTAATTTAGCTTCTACACATGTTTCACGTTTGTGACTTGTATCAATGCTAAATTTAGGAATTAATTCTAAGTGAATTAATTTACTTAAAGTATTATAATTAACCTCTCCTAGTCTACCATGCCACACATCCATAGACTCAAGCATATAAGCAGAAGATATCATATTATTATCAATGTAACTTTTAGGTACAACAGTCATGGCATTCAATTTGAGCATCCCGTCACACATATATCCTTTATCTACATACATTCCATCTTTACTTAGTACAAATTTGTCTCCAACAAATACTGGCTTAAATCCTTTCTTGCTTAGCACGGAATCGGAGACAAGGTTCTTCCTAATGCCACGCACATACAATACATCATTTAGTACGAGATACTTCCCCGAAGTCATTTTCAGCACGATTTTTCCTTGACCTTCAACCTTTGAGGTAGAGGAGTTTCCCTGAATAATTTTTCTCCATTTGCAATTGGTTGGTAGGTTGTGAACATACTCTTACCGTAACACACCTGGCATGTAGCGTCGGTATCAACCCACCACTCTTTAGTATTGCCCACCAAATTTACTTCAGATACAACTACGGAGGGAGAAACGTTGGAAACATCGTCGGACAATGCATCAACTTTTGTCATGTTGGCTTGTGGTACTTTCTTCTTGAAGTTCTCTTGATTTTTCGGCTTGCGATAATCCTTGGCCCTATGACCTTTTTGTTGCAATTAAAACATTTTCCTTTGAACTTCTTAGCACCGCCTTGTTGACTCGTGCCTTTATTTTTGTGCTTCCTCTTTTTGTTGAATTTGTGTCCATCCTCAACAATATTTTGTTTTGCAGACATAGCATGGTTACCGTTTTTCTTTTCAGATTTACAATTATCTTCTTCTTTCCTTAACCGAACAATTAAATCTTCAAGTCCCATTTCTTTTCATTTAAGGCTTCAAATAATTTTTGAAATCTTTCCAAGAAGGAGGTAATTTTTCAATTACTGTAACAACTTGAAATGTTTCACTTATTATCATATTTTTCAGTAAGTATTTCATGAAAAATTAATTGAAGCTCTTGGACTTGTCTTATGACAGTCTTTGAATCAACCATTTTATCCTCTAGACTCCCATAATAATTTAGCGATTTTGATTGGACTATATACATTATAAAGTGTATTATCCAATCCATTAAATATATAGTTTTTGCAAATGAAATCTGAATGCTTCCATGCGTCTACAGTTCATAAAGTTGTCTTATTAGTTTCATTTTCATTAACCAATGGAGCATCTTCGTTAATAAACCTTGCAAGATTAATTGTAGTTAAATAGAACATCTTGTGTTGCCAAAGTGTGAAATAGACATCATTAAACTTTTCAAGTTTTTCTCCATGGGTTAAATGAGTCGGAACAATAGTAGGAACACTAACCGGCACATCGGTTTGAGGAACGGACATCACATTTTAAGAGGATTCAGTAGCCATTATTCTGTTATTGAATAACACAAAACCAATTTTTGAAATGTATAGAATTTTTCAAATTTACCAAAATTGTAGACAAAAAATATACAATGTAATGACGTTTATGTATTTAAAATAGGTAAAATTTACCAATATAATTTCAATTAAGAAAAACGAATTTATTTAGTGAAAACCAAAAAATTAACTATGTTACACCATCTAGCTTAACCTCAAACAGGTCACTTTAAGTCCAAATTTCTTATTCATTACTTCACAATTTTGAACACATGAGTATACCAATTTAATCTCCTTACTACAAGGAACACATTGGTACTAAGACACATCACTTTCAACACTTGTGTCTCATTTAAAATTGACTCCAAAGTTTGACCAAATACGCTGTAATTTTTATTAAAATATCCGACAGAAAGTTGGAAAACTGAAAAAATAAAGTTTTAATATAGTTGCACATAGGGTTGTCCATGGACCGGGTCTGGACCCGAACTCAACTCGAATCCGACCCAAATTAACGGATCTGAGCAAATTTTATAGACCTGATTATCCGATTACCTGATTAGTTAATGGACCGGATTAAAAAATACATGACTCCGATCCGATAAGGACCCGCCCAAATGTGTATATATATAATATAATAAATATATAATTATATATAATATTATATATATATATATATATATATATATATATATATAGTAACTTAGTTTATATATATATATATAGTAAATTTAGTTATAGCTATTCGGGTCGGGTCTCTATATCCATTTTCTAAGACCCGACGGGTAATCGGGTAAGACCCGGTCTGCTAAAAAAATACCCGGATCGGATTTGGATATACCCTTACCCGATCCAGACCCGACCTGTTTACACCCCTAGTTGCACATTCTAAAAGTGGAAAACGTTATCCATAGAAAATATTACCTATCAAACAATACCACTGTAAGGAAATTTTTATCATGTCCGAAATGTTACATTTATGTATGTCGTACGCCGCTACATTTGGCACGTCACTACACGTCCTCAATCCGAATTACGGGAATCAAACATTCAACATCTCCATCATGTGTCCCACATCTGCCTCAATAACTTCACGTTCCATGATTTTAGGCACTTTATGCAAGTGGTACGCAAGAGAAGTCAAAACAATGAAAGAAGGCACGATATGGAAGTTCAAGGTCATTTAGGTAATTTTATAGCCATCGTCCGAATGTTCAGTAAATTCGAAAGTTGAAGATATCGCTACAATAAACATACTGGAAGAAACGGTACCTCAATCTGAGCTACGGTGAAGAAGTTATGGCCCTTTGAAAATGGAGAAAATTTCGAGAATATCCTTCGAAGAATGTTGTGTGATTTTTGCCCCAAACCAGCGAAATTTCTCGAACCGAAGGCCGAACCGGTTCGAGGGGCGAACCGGTTCGGGGTACCTGACACTGGTAAGTGTTCCAAAGTTTTGAAATTCCTTTTAGTTTCCTATAAAAGCCAACTTCGGGGGAGTTATTTTACAAGACTTGGAGAGACGATTTTGAGAGTTCTAATTGCTCTAGTCGTCATAGTTTCGAGTCCCAAAACTCATGTTTTGATTCACACAACATTGCCAAACCTTTGTGAATCCGTTTGAAACCCAAGAACATAACTTTGGTTTGTTCATACTTGTGGAGAAGTCGTCTTTCTTCTTCATTGCTTCTCACCTGGAGTTCTTGAGGGAGATTCCAGCAGACGACATCAGAACCGACGCTTACGGGTATTTCTGTGTCACTCTTATTTTTAATTGTAATCCGTGTAACTGTACCTTACAAATTATAGTGAAAAATAAAAAGGTTTTTCCCCTTTGGGGGATTTTTCCTCACATGTGTGTGTTTGAATATTCTTGCATGATTTCATCATATTTTCATCACACCTAGATGCAGGTTTAGGATTTAATGGGGTAAACTGAGTTTAATTAAATAATTTCTTAAGTTGAACGCAAGCGCACTCTTTTCAAATTTGTATCAGAGCTAATTACACAACTTTACCGTGTAATTTTTCCGCAAAATTTTTCTAAGATATCAATTTTCTGAAAAAATTGATTTTTGAAAAAGAGCATGTTCAATGGAGAAGTTATATAATAAAATGTCAGTTTTTGACTGGACAAACTATGCATACTGGAAAGCCAGCATGAGATCTGCTTTAAAAGCCATAGATGAACGTGTATGGATTTTGGTTGAAAAAGGGTGGACACCTCCCTCCGTCACTGTTGAAAGCGTGACTAATTTAAAACCTATCACTACATGGACTGAAGAAGAATTTAAATGGTCATTTTTTAATTCTAATGGTTTAAGTGCTATTTTCGGATCCGTCACGCCTGACGAGTTCTAACGCATAATGACGTGCACCACATCAAAAGAGGCATGGGATGTTTTGAAACTTACCCATGAAGGAACTAATGCTGTGAAAGAGTCTAAACTGCAAAATCTAACAACTCAATTTGAGACCATCACCATGCATGAAATTGAACGTTTTGATATTTTTATGCTAGACTATCTGATATTGTTAATACTAGCTTTAATCTTGGTGAACACATCCCTAATGCTAGAGTTGTTAAAAAGATTCTTAGATCACTGCCTAAGCGTTTTATCCCTAAAGTCACTGTGCTAAATTCTATGGGTAATTTAAATACGCTAAAATAGGAGGAACTTGTAGGAGACTTGCAAACATATGAAATTGATATGTTTCCTAAATCTGTCAAGCCTAAAGAAAAGGGAATTGCACTTAATGCCCGTGAGAGAAAAGTTAGGGGTCTGCAAGAAAGAGAGTTGAGTCATCTAGAAAGAGGGAAATAGAAATGTCAGATTCTGAGTGTGATTTTGATTTAGATGATTTGGCCCTGTTTGCTAAAAATTTCAAGAACATTCTCAAATTTAAGAAAAATGGTCATTTCAAAGATAAAAATGTAATACCCCGTATTTTTGTGATATTTATTTATGGGATTAATTGAATTAAATGTGAATTAATTGAGAATTAATCCGGATTAAAATACTAGCGAGATGCGAGTTGGTATTTGATTTTAATGAGTATATATGAATATTGAATTATCATATTGTCGTGAGATTGATATACGGCAATTCAGGAAACTTTGTTGAGACGCGTGTGACAGTCGCGTCAGGAATATATTTATTTTAATTAAAAAGTGAATTTATTTCTATTAACCGTATGGTCGTTTTGAGTGCGTCAACGCGTCCGGAAGGGTCGAAATAGTCAGAAAACACTAGCCGGGGGTTTAGCTTGGGTCCCGGGACATTTTTAGGCCATACCGGCTACGTATAAGGGTAGTTTGGTAATTTTGGAATTTTGGGAATTTTGACCCACGAAAATTAGGAATTTAAAATATGACTTAACCTTTACCCACTAAACCCACTAACTACACTAATTGACTTAATGGGCTACGGGAGTTATTGGAAATAGGTTTAGGATTTCCTAAGACAACCTCTAGCCACCATTGTCATCTTTAGAGAAGAAGTTGTAGAGATAGAGAGAGGAGAAATTCTGCAGAGAGAGAGAGAGAACAATTCAATCTTCAACATCAAATTCAGAGATATATCAGAGGCAAGTGGTTTAATTACGTTAATTGCATTGAATGTTTCTTCCATGCTTAGACATTTCTGAAAATTTCATTGTTTTTGGGAGATTGATGAAAACCCATTAAATTGGATTTAGAAACTTACATTTTGATGAGGAATCGCATGTAGAATTGTATTTAGGTGATTATTCTGATGATAATATATCTTGTATGAAACAAAAATGGATTTAATTATGACCATTGATGATCTTAAAAAAAATTTCTAGGGTTCATGTTCTTGAGATTGGGAAAAATGTAGAGACTTGATAATTGGGTGATGATTAGGATGAATTAATCCCATAAACATGTTATTACATGACCTAAGTATGTTTAGGAATGATTAGAAACCTTGAACAGTTGTTGGATTGATGTTTGAATGTGATTAGAGGTGAAGAAAAGTTGGAAAAACGAATTTGGGAAAATCTGGGCTCGAAACTGGCCTCTCGTTAGAAGACCTGCCCAGGTCATTCGAACGAGATCATTCGAACGAGCTTCTAACGAGTTGACAGTTTGACTTCTAACGAGAGGGATGTTCGTTCGATGACTTTCGTTCGAACGAGATCTCGTTAGAAGGCCCACTTCGTTCGAACGAACTCTCGTTCGAACAGCCTCGTTCGAACGAGACTTCTAACGAGCTGACAGTTTAGGCTTTTTGGCCTGTTTTGATTTCGCGTGTCCCGTAACCTTGTTTAATTGTAGAGATAACATTCCCTTGATGATAAATCGATATAGTTGGGATATTTGGGATATAGTGAGGAGTAAAACATAGAAGTGTGATTTGAATTGAATGGAAATTGTGGAATAGGACGTGAGTGACTATTACGACGTGAGAATAATTGACGGCTTGAATAATTATATTAACCGGGAATATGTAAATTGTGTAACATTATATGTCGGTACGAGAATGAGAAGTGTACCACAAATAAATTATGGTAATTACTGGGATGTGTGTATGCTTAGTAAGTATATGATTTTATGTGTATGACATACCTACCATACTTGCTATCACGGGAAGTTTACGTTCGCTTAGGGCCCTCTAATCCTTGTGTTGCCCAGATTTATATTGGTACCTCGAGAACATTGGTCAGAGAAGGACTTATTGGGATGTTAATAAGTCTGCTGATCGTGGGAGCATAGGTATGTGCGTGACCCATGTGATGTGACTGTGTTCGCCTCCATTGTTTGTGATTGTTGTTATCTGAGAACGATTCCTGAGAGATTCGGAATGCGTGATCCTTATGTACGTGGTGTACCGGGATGGATAGCAGAGTATGTGTGCACCGCAGTTTAGTCTCGGGGTGCTTGTATTGTATATTTATGATGTGAATAATATACACTTAAATTAATGAGAACTTTCATGTTGGTATTGTGAGTATAGATACGGATACGCTTTGAGTAACAATAAAGGGATAACCTGAAATGAATTATATACTAATAATTGAGAATCCGAGTTTATGTAAAGCCCTCTATTTAGTTGATAACGTTAGAATGCATGATGAGAATTGAGTAGTAAGGGGTAGAACTTATTACGTTTTGGTTAGAAATGTATGTCACTTAGATGGGTACGGTACGTTAGGAGTGCACAATTAGTCGAGAGGTAAGTATTTCATGTGAGTGCACGTCCTAACATGTATTTTGCATTCATTGTTTTAATGTTATTAAAACACTTTCTATTTTAAAATACTCTCCACTTTCGGGGTCTGACCCGTTTGCTTTCAAATCTATTTTTTTGTAAAAACCATTTTAGGTGCCCAGCCACAAGGACACCATGCTTAGGATCCTCATTCAGGTGACGAGCTGTAGCTGTTTGTGGAAGTTACAGGACTTTGCTAGTAGACGCTTCATCTATCTTGACTCTACATTCAGTTACATCAGTTGTAGGGCATGTCGCCCATTTCTATTAGAAACATTTCCTATTTCAGATTTTCAGACTTTTGGCATGTAATTAATTCAGGATACATTGTTTTACTTATTTCAGTTGTGGGATTGTTGTGAGGAGTTTTCCTCCGGACTTATTATTATTTGTTGGTTATTCCATTTCTTCATTATGGTGAATGGTTATGTTATTCTTTCATAATTCTTTTACTGCATGTTAACTAGACTTAATTTAAAATTTGGCAACTTATTTTTTAAATACTAGGTGGTTAGTAATCATTAAAATGTTTTCGACAGTGATGCTATTAACTGAACCAACTTGGCAGTTTGTATTGATTTAATAAAGGAGTAGCTACCCGGTATTTAATTAGTCGGGGTGCCATAGGTGGTATCAGAGCATCAGGTTCTAGTGTCCTTTAGAATCTGTACGGCTTATTATGTTTCTGTTGAGCTTTCTTTGATGTAGAGCCCTATATTTTAGGACTGTTGTATTCTCTTGTATATGCTACGTTCTTCAGCTATTTTAAGTTTATAACTGCGAACTTATAAACTTTATTCTTGTTTCAGAATGCCTCCACGACGTGCACAAAGGGTTCCCATGGAGGCAACGCCAGAACCACAGCCCGCATCAGTTCAGGGCACGATGAATGTTACCGAGGTTGCAGTCATTGTGGCCCAGGCGGTAAATGCCGCACTAGCCGTAGTTCAGCAGGCACCACCTCAGGCGCCAGTAGCCGCGCCAGTTCAGGCACATGCATTCCCGTCTGCTTGGGAACGTGTACGTGGTGCTTTTAAGAAAGCACACCCACCGGAGTTCGCAGGTGGCTCCGATGTTGTGGTTTCGAGTCAGTGGAGGAAAGACATTCAGCGGCACTTGAGGATGTATGAGTGCACCGATGTCCGGAAGCAGATACTAGCTACCTTTAAGCTAGTGGGATCTGCACTGCAGTGGTGGGAGTCTATTACCACCGTGGAGGAGAGAGATACACTCACAATACAGGAGTTCTGGGTGCGGTTCGACCGCAAGTACTTTCCGTCAGCTGTTGACACGGAAATGAGGAGGAAGTTGATGAATCTCAGACAGGAAGGTAATACTGTGGCCGAGTATGAGGCCGAATTTACAAATCTGTTGAATATTGTTCCGGATGAGATACCGACAGAGGAGAAGAAGATACAGAAATTTACAGACGGGTTGACTTGAAGGATCCGTCAGCATTTATTGGGGAACCTATCGTTGGCCACTTACTCTGATGTGGTTAACGCTGCACTGTTACACTGCCAGGATCACCGCTTTCACATGGCTGAGGGCAAGAGATCGGGAGAGTCCAGCCATCAGGGCAGGACTGGAGGACATGGTGCCAGTGGGGCACAATCTGTTCAGGGGAAGAGACAGGGTAACCAGGGTTCCCAGCAGGGGGATCACAAGAGGTTCAGATCGGGAAATTTCAGGCACGGACAGGGAGGTTTCCGGCAGGGCCATCAGGGTCCGAACGGCCATCAGGGCCAGCAGGGTCAAAATGGTCAACAACAGTTTCAGCAGGGCCAGGGGAGGAACGGTAATGGCCACCAGGGCCGGGGGCAGCAGGGACAGAGAGGGGGGAACTTCCCGGGGAAGTGTTACGTTTGTGGCAAGACTGGCCATAAACGCCAGGACTGTCCTGATAGGGGCAGGGCCCCGCAGCAGCAGCAGGGTGCTCGACATGAGCCACAGAGGCCACTTTTTCCACCTGCCCTCCCAGCTCCAGCCCAGGTGCCAGCACTTCCAGCCATTCCAGCACCTCCAGTGCAGCAGGGGCAGTTACAGTATGGACGTGTCTATAACGTCCACCAGGCAGCAGCTCCACAGGCACCACCCGCGATTGAGGGTATGTTTCCTATCCATGGTACTATGGGTCGGGTTTTGTTTGATACAGGGGCAACGCATTGTTTTATAGCTACACATTTTGCGAAAGCCTTAGGGTTGTTAGCCACAGCAGAGAGCACAGTGACGTGTGTAGACTCACCATTGGGGAGTGGGTCACTTATTTTCTTTATATGCCGGGGAGTGGGGGTAGAGATTGGTAGTTTGGTATTACCTGCAGACATGTTGGTATTAGATATGCATGAGCACGATGTGATTATCGGTATGCATTGGCTCGCAGCTTATAGAGCCATGATTGATTGCTTCGGTGGGAGCATTGTTTTTTCCATTCCGGAGCAAGAGATGTTTGTAGTGGCGATGCCTCGCCCAGAGGGAGGCTCGACCGCTCATTTTTATTACATAGAGGAGGATACCTCTAAGGAGGTTGTAATTCCTTTAGATTCAATCCCAGTTGTCAGGGAGTATTCCGATGTGTTTCAGGAGATACCAGGCCTACCCCCCAGTCGAGAGATAGACTTTGTCATAGACTTATTGCCAGATACGAGACCTATATCACGCGCACCGTACCGTATGGCTCCGGCAGAGATGCGAGAGCTACGAGATCAGATTGAGCAGTTGTTGGGTCAGGGGTTTATACGGAGGAGTACTTCGCCGCGGGGTGCCCCTGTGTTATTCGTGAAGAAGAGGGATGGATCGTTGAGGTTGTGTGTGGACTACCGGGAGCTGAATAAGGTCACGATACGGAATAAAGACCCGTTGCCCCGAATCGATGACTTATTCGACCAGTTGAGAGGAGCTTCTTTCTTCTCGAAGATTGATTTGCAATCGGGATACCATCAGTTGCGTATCAGGGAAGAGGATGTCTCGAAGACTGCGTTCTTAACGAGATATGGTTCTTACGAGTTTTGAGTTATGCCTTTTGGCTTGACCAACGCTCCAGCAGTGTTTATGGACTTGATGAATAGGGTGTTCAGAGAGTTCCTTGATCAGTTCGTCATTGTCTTCATTGATGATATTCTGGTTTACTCCTAGACAGAGGGGGAGCAAGCCGAGCATTTGAGGCAGGTTTTGCAGACACTACGTCAGAACGAGCTGTATGAAAAGTATGAGAAGTGCGGGTTTTGGCTGAAGGAGGTTCAGGTTTTGGGGCACATTATTTCCGACCAAGGGATATCTGTTGATCCGGGGAAAGTATCCGCGGTGAGAGAGTGGGGACAGCCCACGACACCGACTGAGATCCGTAGTTTCTTGGGACTAGCAGGATACTACAGGAGGTTCATTCGGGGATTTTCAAAGATAGCAGGTCCTTTGACACATCTGACTCGTTAAGGTGTGCCGTTCATCTGGAGTGATGCCTGTCAGTTGGCATTCGATGAGTTGAAGGATAAGTTAACCTCAGCACCTGTGTTAGCATTGTCGAGATCGGGAGTTGAGTTTCTAGTCTACACCGATGCGTCCTTGCAAGTACTTGGAGGTGTATTACAGCATGAGAGTCAGGCCATAGCTTATGCTTCCCGTAAGCTTAAGCCTCACGAGAAGAATTACCCCACCCATGACTTGGAGTTGGCGGCAGTTGTATTTGCCCTTTGGATTGGGAGACATTATCTTTTGGGGGAAAAGTTTCGATTATTCATGGACCACAAGTCCCTACAGTACCTATTCACGCAAAAGGATTTGAATATGCGGCAGCGAAGGTGGCTTGAGTTTGTGAAGGATTATCATTTTGATATCCAATATCACCCGGGGAAGGCTAACGTGGTAGCAGACGCGTTGAGTCGTAGGCCAGTAGATGAGGTGGCAGGGGTATGGAAGGCAAAGTGGAAGGAGTTGGGATACCAGGATGCAGTGGCCCGATCATTCATGTCGGTGATGACTGTTACACCGCAGATTGTCACGAGAGTGGTAAAGGCACAAGCAGATGACTCGTTCTGTCAGGAGCAGATAGTTCGATTATTAACAGAGGGAGCCGAGTCCTATACCGTTAGCTCAGACGGGGGATTACGCTTCAATGGAAGACTGGTAGTTCCGGAAGGGGAAGAATTGTGACACGAGGTGATGGCGAAGTCGCACGGCTCACGGTTTGCGGTACATCCCGGTGGGGACAAAATGTACCAAGACATGAGACGACAGTATTGGTGGAGCGGGATGAAGAGAGATATTACCGTGTTTGTTTCGAAATGCGCCACTTGTCAGCTAGTAAAAGTGGAACATCAGAGACCGGCAGGACTTCTACAGCCATTGGAGGTCCCGATGTGGATGTGGGAGAGCATATCCATGGACTTTATCACGGGGTTGCCTACGTCACAGAGAGGTCACGACTCCATTTGGGTAATTGTGGACAGGTTGACCAAAGTCGCTCACTTTCTACCCGTAAGGACAGACTACACTACGGGACAGTATGCCCAGCTCTTTATTGCAGAGATAGTGAGACTTCACGGTGTGCCCCTAAATATCGTGTCTGACCGAGACAAGATATTTGTTTCACGGTTTTGGGAAAGTTTTCAGGAGGCCATGGGCACGGACTTGCGGTTGAGTACGGCGTATCACCCGCAGACCGATGGGCAGACCGAGCGTACAAACCAGATGTTGGAGGACATGTTGCGTATCTGCATCATTGATTTCGGGGGTGGATGGGAGCAGTATCTTCCACTGGTGGAGTTTGCTTACAACAACTCCTACCAGTTCACCATTGGCATGGCTCCATTTGAGGCGTTGTACGGTAGACCTTGTCGTTCCCCAGCATGTTGGTTGGAGGTGGGGGATAACAAACTACTTGGGCCGGAAGTGATTCAGGATACTTCGGCGAGGATAGAATTAATTCGGAGTCACATTCGGGTAGCTCAAGACAGGCAGAAGAGTTATGCTGATGCGAAGAGGTCCTTCAGGGAATTTGAAGTGGGGGACCAGGTTTTTCTCTGAGTATCTCCTATGAAGGGGATTATGCGTTTCGGGAAGAAAGGGAAGTTGGCACCGAGATATGTGGGACCATTTCCTATTATTGAGCGGATTGGACCGGTTGCGTATAGACGTGGGTTACCGGAGCATTTGCATCGGATTCACGATGTGTTTCATATTTCCTCGCTAAGGAAATATCTTAGAGACGATTTGGCTCATTCTCACATTGCCTTGGAGGACATCGATCTCCAGCCTGATAGCTCCTACGAGGAGGGGCCGATTGCTATTTTGGATCGAAGTGAGCGGAAGCTGCGGTCAAAGATAGTTCCGTTAGTGCGTGTTCAGTGGCGACATCATAATGTCGAGGAGTCCACATGGGAGCGCGAGGATGAGATGCACGAACGTTATCCAGAGTTGTTCTTACCAGGTACTTTCTAGTTCCGAATTTCGGGACGAAATTCTGTTATTAGGGGGGAAGTATGTAATACCCCGTATTTTTGTGATATTTATTTATGGGATTAATTGAATTAAATGTGAATTAATTGAGAATTAATCCGGATTAAAATACTAGCGAGATGCGAGTTGGTATTTGATTTTAATGAGTATATATGGCTATATATGAATATTGAATTATCATATTGTCGTGAGATTCATATACGGCAATTCAGGAAACTTTGTTGAGACGCGTGTGACAGTCGCGTCAGGAATATATTTATTTTAATTAAAAAGTGAATTTATTTCTATTAACCGTATGGTCGTTTTGAGTGCGCCAACGCGTCCGGAAGGGTCGAAATAGTCAGAAAACACTAGCCGGGGGTTTAGCTTGGGTCCCGGGGCATTTTTAGGCCATACCGACAACGTATAAGGGTAGTTTTGTAATTTTGAAATTTTGGGAATTAAAACCCACGAAAATTAGGAATTTAAAATCTGACTTAACCTTTACCCACTAAACCCACTAACTACACTAATTGACTTAATGGGCTACGGGAGTTATTGGAAATAGGTTTAGGGTTTCCTAAGACAACCTCTAGCCACCATTGTCATCTTTAGAGAAGAAGTTGTAGAGAGAGAGAGAGGAGAAATTCTGCAGAGAGAGAGAGAGAACAATTCAATCTTCAACATCAAATTCAGAGATATATCAGAGGCAAGTGGTTTAATTACGTTAATTGCATTGAATGTTTCTTCCATGCTTAGACATTTCTGAAAATTTCATTGTTTTTGGGAGATTGATGAAAACCCATTAAATTGGAATTAGAAACTTACATTTTGATGAGGAATCGCATGTAGAATTGTATTTAGGTGATTATTCTGATGATAATATATCTTGTATGAAACAAAAACGGATTTAATTATGACCATTGATGATCTTAAAAAAAAATTCTAGGGTTCATGTTCTTGAGATTGGGAAAAATGTAGAGACTTGATAATTGGGTGATGATTAGGATGAATTAATCCCATAAACATGTTATTACATGACCTAAGTATGTTTAGGAATGATTAGAAACCTTGAACAATTGTTGGATTGATGTTTGAATGTGATTAGAGATGAAGAAAAGTTGGAAAAACGAATTTGGGAAAATCTGGGCTCGAAACTGGCCTCTCGTTAGAAGACCTGCCCAGGTCGTTCGAACGAGATCATTCGAACGAGCTTCTAACGAGTTGACAGTTTGACTTCTAACGAGAGGGATGTTCGTTCGATGACTTTCGTTCGAACGAGATCTCGTTAGAAGTTCCACTTCGTTCTAACGAACTCTCTTCGAACAGCCTTGTTCGAACGAGACTTCTAACGAGCTGATAGTTTAGGCTTTTTGGCCTGTTTTGATTTCGCGTGTCCCGTAACCTTGTTTAATTGTAGAGATAACATTCCCTTGATGATAAATCGATATAGTTGGGATATTTGGGGATATAGTGAGGAGTAAAACATAGAAGTGTGATTTGAATTGAATGGAAATTGTGGAATAGGACGTGAATGACTATTACGACGTGAGAATAATTGACGGCTTGAATAATTATATTAACCGGGAATATGTAAATTGTGTAACATTATATGTCGGTACGAGAATGAGAAGTGTACCACAAATAAATTATGGTAATTACTGGGATGTGTGCATGCTTAGTAAGTATATGATTTTATGTGTATGACATACCTACCATACTTGCTATCACGGGAGGTTTACGTTCGCTTAGGGCCCTCTAATCCTTGTGTTGCCCGGATTTAGATTGGTACCTCGAGAACATAGGTCAGAGAAGGACTTATTGGAATGTTAATAAGTCTGCTGATCGTGGGAGCGTAGGTATGTGCGTGACCCATGTGATGTGACTGTGTTCGCCTCCATTGTTTGTGATTGTTGTTATCTGAGAACGATTCCTGAGAGAGTCGGAATGCGTGATCCTTATGTACGTGATATACCGGGATGGATAGCAGAGTATGTGTGCACCGCAGCTTAGTCTCGGGGTGCTTGTATTGTATATTTATGATGTGAATAATATACACTTAAATTAATGAGAACTTTCATGTTGGTATTGTGAGTATAGATACGGATACGCTTTGAGTAACAATAAAGGGATAACCTGAATTGAATTATATACTAATAATTGAGAATCCGAGTTTATGTAAAGCCCTCTATTTAGTTGATAACGTTAGAATGCATGATGAGAATCGAGTAGTAAGGGGTAGAACTTATTACGTTTTGGTTAGAAATGTATGTCACTTAGATGGGTACGGTACGTTAGGAGTGCACAATTAGTCGAGAGGTAAGTATTTCATGTGAGTGCACGTCCTAAAATGTATTTTGCATTCATTGTTTTAATGTTATTAAAACACTTGCTATTTTAAAATACTCTCCACTTTCGGGCTCTGACCCGTTTGCTTTCAAATCTATTTTTTTGTAAAAACCATTTGAGGTGCCTAGCCACAAGGACACCATGCTTAGGATCCTCATTCAGGTGACGAGCTGTAGCTGTTTGTGGAAGTTACAGGAGTTTGCTAGTTTACGCTTCATCTATCTTGACTCTATATTCAGTTTCATCAGTTGTAGGGCATGTCGCCCATTTCTATTAGAAACATTTCCTATTTCAAATTTTCAGACTTTTGGCATGTAATTAATTCAGGATACATTGTTTTACTTATTTCAGTTGTGGGATTGTTGTGAGGAGTTTTCCTCCTGACTTATTATTATTTGTTGGTTATTCCATTTCTTAATTATGGTGAATGGTTATGTTATTCTTTCATAATTCTTTTACTGCATGTTAACTAGACTTAATTTAAAATTTGGCAACTTATTTTTTAAATACTAGGTGGTTAGTAATCATTAAAATGTTTTCGACAGTGATGCTATTAACTGAACCAACTTGGCATTTTGTATTGATTTAATAAAGGAGTAGCTACCCGGTATTTAATTAGTCGGGGTGCCACAAAAAAGAATTTTGAGAAAAATAAGAAAAATGAAAAGAATTTTAAAGACCCTCCTAATAAAGACAGTGAGAGATGCTATGAGTGCGACGGTAAGGGTTATAGAGCTTTTGAGTGTGCTACTAGGCTGAACAGAGAAAAGGGCAAAGTTGTCCTTAATTCTACCCTTAGTGACGACAGTAGGGTCGAGTCGGTGGACTCTGGAGATGAGTCATCGCATGAGTGTAACTTCACCGCATTCATGGCTAGTCATGTGAGTATTTCTAGTGCTCCTCACGACGGTGAGGATGCTACTTCATAGGGACACCTCGATAGTGATTGCGATGTGAGTGAGGGGGAGGATGATGCAAGTGAGAGGGAGAGTAATCGTCAACGCGCCTACGCCGAGCTATATAATGAGTAATATAAATCAAAAAGCATAACAAAGATTTAGTTCATAGGATCATCGCGTTAGAAGAATATTTAGAAGAATCGAGAGAGAGAGAGTCCTCCACCCACACCACCTTGAGAGAGAGAGAGTCTGCCTGTGTTGATAAAGAGAGTTTGTTTAGAGAGAGAGAGAGAGAGAGAGAGAGAGATTGTTTGGAGAGAGAGAGAGTTATTTTGAGAAAGAGAAAGGGGACTTGACTAAACAAGTGGCTAGTCTTACGAGTGAGCTTCATCCCTCCCTGGAGACTCGGAAGAAACTTGAAGTCCTTGCAGCCCAGCTTACTCATGATCTTGAGAGAGCAAGGGAAGTCAAGGTACAAATTGAGGACAGATCTGGGAAGATGGGAAAGATGCTCCTAGGCCCCACTTTAGGTTTTGGTGATGGGCAGGGAATAGGTTATGATCGTTCCTCCACGTCCCAAATTGCACCTGGACCAGTTCCTGAGTTTACTACGACTCCATGTGGCCATCGCCAAAAACCAAGAAGGAGAGTTAGACCAAGAAAAGCAAACCAAGGTCCTCCTAAGACTGTGTTCTTTTGTACGTATTGCAAAAGAAAAGTCCACCTCAAGGAGTTTTGCTATAGTTTGGGTAGGACATGATGTACTACTGTTCCTCCACATCATACTGATGATTTTGCGAGTCTGAGAGAGCGTGTTGAGTTTTTAGATGCCACATCATAAAGTTTGATGGAGGAATTCCGACGGATGTCTTTGCCGTCTGTGAATGCTTCTCGCATCCCGGCTAAAACTAACATCAACAAGGGTAAACAAAAGGTTACCTATTCTTGGGTACCTAAGAAAGATAAAAAGGCCCTTATTATTCATGTCTCTCTCAAAGCACATAATACCTCACAGTGGCATTTTAATAGTGGGTACTCCAAACGTATAAAGTGCGGATGCAACCTCAAGTATAATAGCCTAAAGGTCAAGTGGAGGATCCAAGATTTTTGGTAGGGGGCCAAAGTTTTGAGTGTTTTTGGGTCAATTCGAGTTTTATACAAATGATACCATTTGTTTTTATGATTTATTACAATTAGTGCCCAAGTGTTTGAGTAAATACCTCAAAGTTTGAAGGTTTTCAAAATTGCTCACTTACATAGTTCTTATCATTGAGGCATTGTGCCTATTCGCAAAGATGAGTGATGTTCTGTATTTTTGTAGAGTCAAATTTCACTAATTCATTTTGAAAGTGGGCATATATACGCATATATCCAATGTTCTGCATTTTTTTAATTCATGTACAGCGATATCAAATGCGTATTTGCTCGGTTTAGATTTATTAAAGTGGGAGACTGACTAGCCACTCTCACTTTGCTGATATGACTTGGGTCTAATCGGGTATTGTTCGAGACTTATTTATTCGTGAAAGTATAACTATAAGTTTTTTAAAGCAAGTAAACGAGTTTTATTTTTATTTTTTATGTACTATATGAGTATTTAGGCTTTCGGTAGTTATATATTCTCATCTTTTATATCTGATTTTGTCCCACTTTGTAGGTTATCAATTTGACTATGTATTTGATTGGACTATATTGAAGTATCCTCAGATTGGTGCCAGTTCTAGAGGACGAGTCGGTGTTTGTATAATTTTCTTGTGTTTTTTTCTTCTTCCAAGAATGTTACTTATTTAATGCTTTTGTTTTCAAAATCCCAATGGAAATGCAGGACCATCTACGAAAAGGACCTTAGGTGCTCTCTCTAAGCATATTTAGATTCGTCCGCGAAATGTCATGTCTTTATATAATTATTCTTCTAATTATTCGATTTAGTGTTGTGAGTCTAATTTGAACTTTGCGGAATGGCTATGTTCCTAATTCAACCAAGATTGTAGTTTTACTGGAATGGCTTTTTTTGGATTCCGTTAGATTTTTTTTAATAAAGCTAACTATGCTTCTGGGGAATATATTGTATATTTTGTTGGGACTCATTTTAGTATCAGTGTGCTATATCTCCAATTTATATTTCTAAAAAATCTTGTGTTATGCATGCTAGACGGACAGTAAAAAACATTCCCATGTATGCTCCAGCACAGTTCTACATTGACAATGTGTTGTTTCGGATCAAGGAGAAGAACATTCCCTATTGCTATTGTTGCAGGTTAGATCTGCTATGCTTTACTTTAACAAAAGTAGTTATATAATTGATATGCATTATCTATTAAATCTTTTAGATGATAGAAGGAGTACGGGATAATTATTGGTTTTGTTTGGTTTGGATGTTGGATAATTATTGGTTGTTGATTGTTGTTGGATAGTATGTTAGAAGGAATATGGGATAATTAGAAGGAGTACGGGATAATTATTAGATAATATGTTGAAAATATTTTAAACTTCCGGTTTGAGAATACGACGATAATTTGAAAATGTGTAGACTTAAGCTTAAAAGCATGGCGTTAGAGGGGAGAAACCCGAAACATCCACCAAACGGTCCCGTTAGAGGCATCAACACCTTGCACGGAACCAATGTAACTCGTACGAATAGGCCACACAATCACGGGACTCCCGGTTTGAGAATACGAGGATAATTTTGCATATATCATAACTTAGGTTTAAAAACATGGCGTTAGAGGGCGAAAACTCGAAACAACCCCCGTACGTTCCCGTGAGAGGCACCAACACCTCAAACAGGACCAATGTAACACGTAGAAACTGATCGCGCGATAACAAGACTCCCGGTTTGAGAATACGACGATAATTTCAAAATATGAGGACTTAAGCTTGAAAACAAGGCGTTAGAGGCTGAAAACTCGAAACAACCCTCTTACGGTCCCGTGAGAGGCACCAACACCTCTCACGGTTTGAGAATACGACGGTAATTTGCATATTTCTAGACTTAAGAAAAACATGACGTTAGAGGGTGAAAACTCGTAGGAACTGACCCCGCAGCCGCGGGACTCCCGGTTTGAGAATACGACAATAATTTGCATATTTCTAGACTTAGGCTTAAAAATATGGCATTAGAGGGTGAGAACTAGAAATAGCCCCCGAACGGCCCCGTCGGTGGCACCAACACCTCCCACGGGACCAATGTAACTCGTAGGAACTGACCCCGCAACCGCGGGACTCCCGATATGAGAATACGACGGTAATTTCCATATTTCTAGACTTAGTCTTAAAAACACGGCGTTAGAGGGTGAGAACTAGAAATAGCCCCCGAACGTCCCCGTGGGTGGAACCAACACCTCCCACGGGACCAATGTAACTCGTAGGAACTTCCCCCGCAACCGCGGGACTCCCGATTTGAGAATACGATAGTAATTTCCATATTTCTAGACTTAGTCTTAATAACACGGCATTAGAGGGTGAGAACTAGAAATAGCCCCCGAACGTCCCTGTGGGTGGAACCAACACCTCCCACGGGACCAATGTAACTCGTAGGAACTGACCCCGCAGCCGCGGGTCTCCCGGTTTGAGAGTACGACGGTAATTTGCATATTTCTAGACTTAGGCTTAAAAACATGACGTTAGGGGGTGAGAACTCGAAACAGCCCCCGAACATCCCCGTGGGTGGCACCAACACCTCTCACGGGACCAATGTAACTCGTGGAAACTGACCCCGCAATCGCGGGACTCCCGGTTTGAGAATACGACGGTAATTTGCATATTTCTAGACTTAGGCTTAAAAACATGGCGTTAGAGGGTGAGAACTAGAAACAGCCCCCGAACGTCCCCGTGGGTGGCACCAACACCTCCCACGGGACTAATGTAGCTCGTACGAACTGACTCCGCAGCCGCAGGTCTCCCGGTTTGAGAATACGACGGTAATTTGCATATTTCTAGACTTAGGATTAAAAACATGGCGTTAGAGGGTGAAAACTCGAAACAACCCTCTAACGTCCCCGTGGGTGGCACTAGCACTTCCCACGGGACCAATGTAACTCGTAGGAACTGCCCCCGCAACCGCGGGACTCCCGATTTGAGAATACGACGGTAATTTGCATATTTCAAGACTTAGGCTTAGAAACATGGCGTTAGAGGGTGAGAACTAGAAACAACCCCCGAATGTCCCCGTGGGTGGCACCAACACCTCCCACGGGACCAATGTAACTCGTAGGAACTGACCCCTCAGTCACGGGTCACCCGGTTTGAGAATACGACGGTAATTTGCATATTTCTAGACTTAGGCTTAAAAACATGGCGTTAGAGGGTGAAAACTCGAAACAGCCCTCTAACGGCCCCGTGGGTGGCACCGACACCTCCCACGGGATCAATGTAACTCGTAGGAACTGATCCCGTAGCCGCGGGACTCCCGGTTTGAGAATACGACGACAATTTGCATATTTCTAGACTTAGGTTTAAAAACATGGCGTTAGAGGATGAAAACTCGAAACAGCCCCCGTACGGCCCCGTGGGTGGCACCAACACCTCCCACGGGACCAATGTAACGTGTAGGAACTGTCCCCGCAGCCGCGGGACTCCCGGTTTGAGAATACGAAGGTAATTTGCATATTTCTAGAGTTAGGCAAAACTTGGCGTTAGAAGGTGAAAACTCAAAACAGCCCCCGAACGGCCAGGTGGGTGGCACCAACACCTCCCACGGGACCAATGTAACTCGTAGGAAATGACCCCGCAGTCGCAGGACTCCCGGTTTGAGAATACGACGATAATTTGCATATTTCTAGACTTAGGTTTAAAAACATGGCGTTAGAGGGTGAGAACTCGAAACAGCCCCCGAACGTCCCCGAGGGTGGCACCAACACATCCCACGGGACCAATATAATTCGTAGGAACTGACCCCGCAGCCGCGGGTCTCCCGGTTTGAGAGTACGACGGTAATTTGCATATTTCTAGATTTAGGCTTAAAAACATGGCGTTAGGAGGTCAGAACTAGAAACAGCACCCGAACGGCCCCGTCGGTGGCACCAAAACCTCCCACGGGACCAATGTAACTCGTAGGAACTGACCCCGCAGTTGCGGGACTCCCGTTTTGAGAATACGACGGTAATTTGCATATTTCTAGAGTTAGGCTTAAAAACATGGCGTTAGAGGGTGAGAACTAGAAACAGACCCCGAACGTCCCCGTGGGTGGCACCAACACCTCCCACGGGACCAATGTAACTCGTAGGAACTGACCCCGCAGCCGCGGGTCTACCGGTTTGAGAATACGACGGTAATTTGCATATTTCTAGACTTAGGCTTAAAAACAATGCGTTGGAGGGTGAAAACTCGAAACAACCCTCTAACGTCCCCGTGGGTGGCACCAGCACCTCCCACGGGACCAATGTAACTCGTAGGAACTGATCCCGCACTCGCGGGACTCCCGGTTTAAGAATACGACGATAATTTGCATATTTCTAGACTTAAGCTTAAAAATATGGCGTTAGAGGGTGAGAACTAGAAACAGCCCCCGAACGTCCCCGTGGGTGGCACCAACACCTCCCATGGGACCAATGTAACTCGTAGGAACTGACCCCTCAGTCGCGGGTCTCCCGGTTTGAGAATACGACGGTAATTTGCATATTTATAGACTTAGGCTTAAAAACATGGCGTTAGAGGGTGAAAACTCGAATGGGACCAATGTAACTCGTAGGAACTGACCCCGCAGCCGCGGGACTCCCGGTTTGAGAATACGACGATACTATGCATAATTCTAGACTTATGCTTAAAAACATGGCGTTAGAGGGTGAAAACTCGAAACAACCCCCGAACGGCCCCGTGGGTGGCACCAACACCTCCCACAGAACCAATATAACTCGTAGGAACTGTCCCCGCAGCCTCGGGACTCCCGGTTTGAGAATACAAAGGTAATTTGCATGTTTCTAGGCTTAGGCAAAACTTGGCGTTAGAGGGTGAAAACTCGAAACAGCCCCCGAACGGTCCCGTGGGTGGTACCAACACCTCCCACGGAACCAATGTAACTCGTAAGAACTAACCACGCAGCCGCAGGACACCCGGTTTGAGAATACGACGATAATTTGCATATTTCTAGACTTGGGCTTAAAAACATGGCGTTAGAGGGTGAGAACTCGAAACAGCCCCGAACGTCCCCGTGGGTGGCACCAACACCTCCCACGGGACCAATGTAACTCGTAGGAACTGACCCCGCAGCCGCGGGTCTCCCGATTTGAGAGTATGACGGTAATTTGCATATTTCTAGACTTAGGCTTAAAAACATGGCGTTAGAGGGTGAGAACTCGAAACAGCCCCCGAACGTCCCCGTGGGTGGCACCAACACCTCCCACGGGACCAATGTAACTCGTAGGAACTGACCCCGCAGCCGCGGGTCTTCCGGTTTGAGAGTACAACGGTAATTTGAATATTTCTAGACTTAGGATTAAGAACATGTCGTTAGGGGGTGAAAACTAGAAACAGCCCTCGAACGTCCCCGTGGGTGGCACCAACACCTCACACGGGACCAATGTAGCTCGTAGGAACTGACCCTGCAGTCGCAGGACTCCCGGTTTGAGAATACGACGGTAATTTGCATATTTCTAGACTTAGGCTTAAAAACATGACGTTAGAGGGTGAGAACTAAAAACATCCCCCGAACGTCCTCGTGGGTGGCACCAACACCTCCCACGGGACCAATGTAACTCGTAGGAACTGACCCCGCAGCCGCGGGTCTCCCGGTTTGAGAATACGACGGTCATTTGCATATTTCTAGAGTTAGGCTTAAAAACATGGCGTTAGAGGGTGAAAACTCAAAACTGCCCTCTAACGTCCCCGTGGGTGGCACCAACACCTCCCACGGGACCAATGTAACTCGTAGGAACTGACCCCGCAGCTGCGGGACTTCCGATTTGAGAATACGATGACAATTTGCATATTTCTAGACTTTGGCTTAAAAACATGGCGTTAGAGGGTGAAAACTCGAAACAGCCCCCGAACGTCCCCGTGGGTGGCACCAACACCTCCCACGGGACCAATATAACTCGTAGGAACTATCCCCGCAGCCGCGGCACTCCCGGTTTGAGAATACGAAGGTAATTTGCATATTTCTAGACTTAGGCAAAACTTGGCGTTAGAGGGTGAAAACTCGAAACAAACCCCGAACGGCCCCGTGGGTGGCACCAACACCTCCCACGGGACCAATGTAACTCTTAGGAAATGACTCCGCAGTCGCGGGACTCCCGGTTTGAGAATACGACGGTAATTTGCATATTTCTAGACTTAGGCTTAGAAACATGGCGTTAGAGGGTGAGAACTAGAAACAGCCCCCGAACGTCCCCGTGGGTGGCACCAACACCTCCCACGGGACCAATGTAACTCGTAGGAACTGACCCCTCAGTCACGGGTCACCCGGTTTGAGAATACGACGGTAATTTGCATATTTCTACTTGTTTACTGATAATTTTAACTCATATATGTAATTTTCCAGATTGATTAATTTTTTTGTAAACCTTCTTGGTTACTGATATTTTTTTTTATGTATCCTATCATTTGTAGGATTTTTGAACGCGGAACAAACGAAGGAGGCAATGGTCTACAGCATGAAGATTGTTTATATGTTGTGGACATTCAGGATTTTGTTTTTTGTGTTACAGCCGTGCGGGCTTTTATTGTTTAGTTTTATGGTCGAGCGGGCTTTTATAATTTGATTGTTGAATTTTACGGCCGTGCGAGCTTTATAATAAACATGTTTTACATTTACACGTTTTGGAATGTCAAGAAAAAATAGAGGAAACTCTGCCCAATTTTTTTTTGGTCTGTGATTATTAAGACGTGTAATATTTAAATGTTTGTATATTTATTTGTTTATTAACAACGTTCTCGATTCGCAATGTGATTTTTTTTATTGTTTTGCTAATAATAAATATTTGTAACACCTCGTACGCGTTCAACATTACACGTAGCAACCGACGGTGCACTCACAGGACCCCTAATTTTAGGATTGGACAAAAAAAAAAATATATTTGTTTAATTATAGTTAAATATTGTCATGGATTTTATATATGACCATTTTTATTTTTTCCGTCGCGCATAAAAATGATTGCGGCCAAAGTCCGCGACCATTTTATTTTTATTTTTTTTGTCACGGTTGTGGGTCGCGGACTTTGGCTGCGACCAATTTGTCACGGTTGTGGGTCACGGATAAGGGTCGCGACCAATTTTTATTTATTTATTTTGTCACGGCTGTTGGTCTCGGACTTTGGCCGCGACCAATTTGTCACGGTTGTGGGTCACGGATAAGGGTCGCGACAATTTTTTTTTTTTTTTTTTTTTTGTCACGGATGTGGGTTGCGAACTTTGGTCGCGACCATTTTGTCACGATTGTGGGTCACGGATGAGGTCCGCGACCCGTCACGGTATGGGTCACGGCCCAAGTCCGCAACCATCTGCCGTGACCCCTCTCGGTCGTGACCATTTTTCGGTTACGGACTTGGGCCGCGACCCACAAAAATTGACGAAAATGGTCACGCCTGAAATGGTCACGGCCCAAGTCAGCGACCCACAGCTTTGGTCAGGGATTTTGGCCGTGACCAATCGCCAGTTTTGGTGTAGTGATGGTCGAGATAGTCATAATAGAGTATCTGGGGATCGCATTTGAGTTTCGGGAATGTTTGGATTAATAGGGACTCGTAATTGAGTAAACGAGTCATTTTTGGGTTTAAAAGGGATATACCCTTATTCTCTCCTCTATAAGACATGGGAGAGGGGGAGAAAGAAAGGAAAAGAGAGAAAAGAAGAAGAGAAGGAAGGAGGAGTAAAGAGGAGAGGAAAAGGACTTCTGGGCAAAACTCCGCGGGATTCGACTCGGGGTCGTCGGATTTTATCCTCCAGGCAAGTGCTTACTTACTTTATTTAATTTTGAGCATAAATCTCATATCATAATTGGTAATGACAAACCCTAAAGATTTTGGGTTGGATTTTCGTAGATTAAATGGGTTTTTCGGAAGTTTAACGGGTAAATCCCAAAAATTATGAAATAGGAGAAACTTAGAAAATTATAGAAATTAATGGTTGATTTTTGGTTTTAGGATGTTTAGAACCTATTTCCTTTGTGTATATTTAGTTGGGTGTAGTTAGATGTTGATGGAAGAAGAGGTATAAAGCTTGGGGTTGTTAATGGTTGAAATGGATCTGTGGAGAAGAAGTTGTTTCGACTGCCCTGTTTGATCGATCGATTGAGGCCCTGGGATCGATCGATCGATCCTACAGATATTTTGGCAATTTGTGTTGGTTCAATTTATATGGGATAAATCCCAAATTAAGGGTTTCTAGCCTATTTAATTGAGGAAATAAATAGACTTAACTAAGGGAGATATATTTATCCAATTGGGGAAATTTATGGGGGATAAGAGAGTGTTTTAAGTGTGTGACACTAGAAATTATATTTTCGAGGAAATAAAGAAATTGAGGAATTAGAGAGTGGGGTTTCCCAAGAATAGAGTGGGGACCTCTAAATTATTAATTGGACAAAATGTAGTCCTTGGATTCGCGGAAATGGAATCCACGGCCTAATTAAATTAAGGGTGTTTGGTGACGAATATTTCTTGGGATAATTTCATTGGGCATTTAGGCTTATATAATTGTGCGCGTAGAAAATATAAATATATCGATTGTGGTTGAGTATATCCTGCGAGATTACTAGGATGAATTTGGGAAGATACTTATTTACTTAGTATGAATTGGTATAGTTGGAGAAATCATATAAATCCTTAAACGTGAATAAGGTACACATTATCTGTCAAGTGAGGGAATACTTTTGGGTTTAGTATCGTGAGTGTGCGAATGCTTGAATATTATTAATTGTGAGAATCTTTGGGATTATTGGTCATCGTTATGTGTGATCGGCAATTATGGCCATTTATATGTATCTTTTAGGAACAATGTGGAATATATATATATGATGTGATTAAAGTATACATATTATATGATACGGAGATGTATATATATCTATGTGTGGATGGTATATATATATATATATATATATGTGAAGCATACCCCCTCTAATGCTATCATGGGAAGTTGCGCGATGTGGGTGAGGCCCCTCGCTTCAGGAGCAGGGAGCGTATAGTCCCCAGGTCATAGCGTCCATTGTTATATTGTGTGATTTTTATTAGGGGTGAGACGTGGTGGGTATGTTTCGTCTCATTTTCGGGGAGGAACTATGACCGCTTTCCAGACGTTGTGATTTATGACCGCTATGTCGGTGATATTGAGTCCGACCGCTGGTCCCCAAGATGGTATGTGAGTGATGCCTTGGGAATATGATAGCATTGAGAGACCACATCCTCGAGTTATAGCTCGTTGGGATGGTTATTATACTGGTGTGTATAATATATTACGTGTGCATGAGAACAAGATATTATATATCTCTGTTAGAGTAAAGAGATAAGGAAAAATATTTAATTCTCATTCCGGGCTTAGTGTTGAGACTGGGGAGAAGTTTAACCCTTAGTGCTCCAGTTTTGGGTTTTTCTTATATGAGTATATATATATATATATATATATATATATATATATAATAAAGGTGCATTGTTTTTGAAAATTTTGCCAAAATATCTTCACTTTTTTTATGCATGACATTTTTCTCTTTCATGCACATACATGAAATGTCATGCTAAAAGTTATTTTTTTTTCTTTTTTTTTGTGTTATATATATACTATTATAAATACTATTATACTATTATAAATACATGTATTTTTTTAAATACATGTAAATTTATATTTTTTTATTAAATATTTTTCCCTATTTTTTAAATATTTTTTCTTTTTTTAATTTATATTTTTTCTTTTTTCTCAATTTTTTTTTATTTTTTCTCAATTTTTTTTTTCTCAAATTTTTTTTTATCACGGGGCAAATTTATCGTCGTGCCCTCGGGCAAGGGCATCCACTAGTATATATATATATATATATATATAATGTACAGAGGGTCTAATGGATCTCGACGATCGACCTTGCCAAGTAGTAGTGTATCGAGGGGGTTCCTTATTTGGATTTCGCTTCGCGAGACACCCCACGCACGAACATGGCTTAGTGTTGAGACTAGGGAGAAGTTTAACCCTTAGTGCTCTAGTTTTGAGTTTTTCTTATATGAGTATATATATATATATATATGTTGTGTACTGAGGGTCTAATGGATCTTGATGATCGACCTTGCCAAGTAGTGTATCGGGGGGTTCCTTGTTTGGATTTCACTTCGCGAGACACCCCAGGCACAAACATGGCATAGGGTTGAGACTGGGGAGAAGTTTAGCCATTAGTACTTAGTTTGCTTGGGATTTCTAGAGTTTGGTGGTGAAGGATTACTTAGGCAGCGTAGCTTGACTAGGATGTTTAGAGGGATACGCTAGGTGTGCACTATTAGAAGAGAGGTGAGGGGTATCTCATGGGAGTGCGATACCAATCTAAATATGAGATAAAACATATTTTAAAAATAACGCATTTATACACTTGCAAAATATTTTCACAGCTCGGGTTCTGTCCCGTTTCTATGTTTTCCTTCTCTTGCTATGTATTATATTTATATAGGTGTCCAGACACAGGGACGCCTGGATGATGATCCTTTCGAGTCAAACGTCTGCTGTAGCAGCTGTGGATGCATGCAGGTTTATTTTTAGACGCTTATATTCTTGTGATCTAGATAGGAAGCATTGTAATAACTTTCGGGCTGAAAGCCCAATTGTATTTATTTATTCTTTCACCGCCTTTTAGTGTGGCTTTCGATTTGGTTGTATTATTTTTTAACCGAGTGTTCAGTTATTTTATCTCTTTCCAGTTTAATTTAAATAAATTGTGTGAATGTTTTAATTGTATAGTTTGTTTAAAAAGATTAGTTAAATAAAATTTTGACGTCGGCCTAATCGATTATTAGTAATTAATTTGGTTTTCAACAGTAATGCTAAGAATGATCCATACGCGACTCCTGTTTTAATTTGGTACAGGAGTGATCGCTCGGTATTTTATTAGGCGGGGTGTCACAACTTGATCCCGAATATTGGGCATCTAATCATCACAAATAAATAATTAACTAAAATTACTATTGTCTTAACACCAATTAAGAGAAAATATGTGAATAAATTCTAATGAAGGTGCATTTGTCAGTGTTAATTATTGAGTTGTTCTCACATTAGCGCTTGCTAATTTTCGCATGAGTGTGTTTCAACTAATATATGTAGTAGAATTTTTTTAACTACATGATATGGCTCTTCAAATTGAAAACATAAAATAAAGGAGCATGCCCTCACCTGATTGTTATCCGAGAACCTTCAGTAACATTGTGCCATGTGTAGTGAGACATGACAACGCCACAGAAGAAAACCGTCAAAATTCCACTAAGAGATAGAAGCTGCAAGATGGAAACATGTCATTGTTTTCAAGAAACTAGAAGGCAAGAAATCAATTCACCATTCTAAAAAGTTACTTCTTTTCCACCTAGAGTCACTATTCTGATCTCTTTAGAAAACATTTATCAGTCAGTTTCAAAATCTGGTGTTCGAGCAATCAATAGATTAAAGATTGGAATTGAATGCTTCAAATAATCTAGAAACAGTACAGGGTAAAGGGTAAACATCAAATGTAAACACGTATAAAATGTAAACAAACCAAAATTATACAACTCGCAAATAACCAATACAGCTGTTAACAAACCAATATTATACAACTCTCTCGACATTTTAGGACGATGAAGGGGAACCTAAGGGGAGAGAGAGAGGGATTTCGTAGAAGGGGGAAATTTTGGTAGAGAAATAGCGGGGAGAAGGTTCTACCTCCAAAATGAAAATTGAAATTAGTTTTAATATTTTTTTTAAAAAATAAATTTTGGCACATTTTTTGCACTTTTTTAAATCGTGTCAGAATCTGACATCGTTTTAAACCGTGCTAAATTGAGAATAATTCGTGCCAGAATCAGGCACTGTTTTTAACCGTGTCAGATTCTCCTTGTCCAAGCGTGTCAGATTGACATTTTTGGTGTAGTGTAAGTACAATGTAGGAAGTGGTCTTTTCAATTTTTGGACGGACTAATGGTTGGGGAAATTCGTTAACTCCTGGAAGATATTGAAGTTAAGGAGCTTATGAATAATTAGTTTTGGAACCTTGATTAATAGGACATTTTATACCTCCCCATATTAGTCAAAAAATTCTTAGTACATTTAACCCTTATTTAAAACATAGGAGACTATATTATGGATCTCAAATTAAATATTTCTCTATCAAACATGCACACACAACTGGTTTGTACATGAGATCCATATATTTCAATATGTTTAGTATACTACACATCTATATTAATCCCAGTAGATAATGCTTTATGTGTGACAAAAACTGAACATATTTTACGCCCATTTGATGTTAAAAAAATAAAAATAAAACCCCTCTGGTACAATTTTAAAAATCATGTACCCTGAGCCTTGCGTACTTAGTCAACAACAGGTTCCATCACCATTATGTACTCTAAGAAGATCTCCGAGAGTATTTATACCTAACCAGTGTACATCCATATTAAAAGAAATTAATCAACCAAAAACATTACTTTGCCCAATTAATTTTCTTATGTTTTAAAAATATTATCCCATAGTGTGTGATAAGGATACGTCTCGGGCTAATATGGTTCCCTCAAAATCGGCTAAGGATACGTCTCGCTCTTGAAGAACAATCCTATTGACAAAATAATTATTTTCGAAATGAATATGTGCATCCCTAGTTGGCCAGCGGAAGGGATCATAAGGGTTGCGAACAATAGGAGCGTCGTCTCCTCCACTTTTGGCTAAAGCCTTCCCTTTGTGGGAAGACCCTTTGCTAGTAACAGAGCGTCCATGCTTGTTCACCATTATGTAACCTAAAGTAAGGAAGAGACAATGGCCCCCAACAGGTACAGATCAGTCACCCAATCCATCACAATCCATAAGCCACACAAAGCAAAGCGGCCCCTCATCCAAACAAGCGCCACCCCCCCCCTAAAAAAAAACACGCAAAAGGACTTTTTTGAGGATGCGTTTGTTTTGTCATCAGAATCTGAAGTCTGAATCTGAAAAATATATTTGTTTTTTTGTCTGAATAGACCTCTTAATCAATAAACTGATTCAGACTTCAGAGGTAAATTTACCTCTTAATCATTTAAAGGCAAAAAAAGTCATTAACCTCTTAATCATGTAAAAAAAAAACATCTTACTTAACCCCTACTTTTTAATGTGATATTTGACTTATCCCATTGCTTATAATAGATTAGAAATGAGAATGAGAATCCATGTGGCCGACCCCATGCGATGGAAGTAAGGCAAGGATGATGATGATGATGATTTGACTTAACCCCAACTTTACTAATCTCTTTAATATCAAAATATTGAATAAAATTGAGATAAATTACAACAAACCCCCTTAACTATAGCGATTTTGTATATAGCCACCCTAATCTAAAAAACTTGACAAAGTCCCCCTAAACTATTGAATTTTTAGACCTAGAAAATATGCATAAAATCGTGCTTTTATAACTCATTTTCAATGAAAATGTGCTAGGTGTAAAAATTCAATAGTTTAGGGAGCTCTTTGTCCACTTTTTTATGTTAGGGTGGTTATTTGCAAAACAACTATAGTTCAGGACTTGGTGTAATTTACCCTAAAAATAGGGGTTAAGTCTAAGAATTTATTTATCTTTGCTCCCTATTTATCGACTTATTATGCATTAAAATTTAGGGGTTAAGTCAAAATGACCAAAAAAACTGTATACAGACTAAAAAAAAGGCGAAAACTAAAAAAAAATATTGGACATTGGACTATGAACTGAAAAATATACGTACTGAAAAAAATCAATGGCTCAAATGGGGGTTTTAGAGTGAAGGTTGACAATTAGAAATAAGGGATTTTAGAGGTTATAGCAATATGAAATTCCAAGTAAGGACAATCTCAAATAAGAATAATTATAATAATACCTGGTGATGAAGATTGTTTATAATGGAGTAAAAATAGTTAATACCAAAACCAGAAGGACGATGTTATGGGAGAGGATAAGGGTTTTGGAAACCGCTATAGTGGTGGATCAAACCCGCTACAGCAACCCTAAAACATTCTTTTTTCCATGTAAATTAGTTTTTTAGCAGTTGTATTTGTACATAAGATTCTTATAGAATAGTATGCACAGACTGACGTGTCATGCCTGTATTGATCAGTAATTAATAAAAATATGACATGTCATTTTGTACATACGATTCTATACAAATAGAATTTTCCTTAGTTTTTGGACACGTTTTTCATGAAATGGTGATGTCCTTTTTTTTTAAATCAACCAAGAAAATTATATTAAAATAGGATACAGGAGTTACCCAAATACAGAGGAGCAACATCAAACCATATAGTCCATTCCCTAACATTTTTGGCATATTAAGCCAAAGCATGGCCCGGACCATTGCCGCGATGTTTAACGAAGGAGAAAGAAATTTCGCAACCAAACAAAATGTGTCTTTTAACCGATTCAATACAATTTTCACAAAGTGACCAATCGTCTTCCTCATTTCGAAGCATGGAAATAACGTTATGGCAATCCCACTCTTAGATGAAAAGTGGTAAAGAGCTTCCCGAAAACTGCCATCCCCAATTTTACACACACAACAAGAGTCATTTGGGATTTTTATTTTTCACTTAAGAAAATTTTCTCCCTAGGGAGAGATTTTGTGCTAAGAAGAAATATAAAGTGCTTTACTTTATTTGGAACTAAGACGTTCTAATTAATATTCTAGTTGTGAGTGTTAGACGAGGACGAAGGTTTTTCAAGACGTTGTATTCCATTTTTAGAGAAATATCCCAAGAAACCTGGTAACCAATTTTAGTAGAAAATTTCCCATTCTTTTCAAAGTGCCAAATCTCTTTGTCTTCCTATAGGGGACCATTGAACGGAATTCTTAGAATATCATCTACTTCCTGTTGAGAGAAGATGTTAGAAAAGAGAGTAATATTACATTGACCTGTTAAAGGGTCAATGGTATCGATGAGTGCAATTAATCACAATAAGGTATTTTATAAAGCAAAGAATGAAAAGAATATAAAAATGCTCACGACACAAAGATATACGTGGTTCGGAAATTACCTACGTCCACGGAGAGGGTTCTCGATTCTTATTAATGTCTTTGAAAGTTGAAAATTACATCTCCTTTGACCCTAGGGTGAGGGTTGTATTTATAGCAATGTAAAGTGGCTAAGTCGTATAAGGAACTCTCCTAGCTTTTTATTGGCTCGTGCGGTGACTCATGCTTATCTCATTCGAGATCCTAGGTAACCAACTAAGCCTTTCGATATTCAAATGATAAGTGCTTGTATTTATCCACGTGATAAGCATTCATATTAATCCTCCTATTGATGGAACTGATTGGAGCGGTATGTTGATCCTATTGGGCTTGTTCGGACCACCTGAAATTGGGCTTTTATGGTTTGGGCCCCATAAAATTCTTGGCTAAAATTGAGCTACAATTGGACTAAAGAATTTTAAATCCTTTATAGGCCCAACAATTTTGTTCACATGATGCTTGAAACCTTTGGTCAGACATATTTGTGATTAATTAAAATCAGGAAGGGAATATGGGTCATTATTGGAAATTTGAACTGCCAAAACCATTCTTGAGATTTGTTCCATATAATTGCTTGTACACAGATCAAACATCAATTCTCTCCAAATTTAGTACCATCATTTTGCTTCTCACTCGTGTTCAAAAAGATTTCTGAAGTCCTTGTCATCATTTTCTTGCTCTATAAGTTCTCTAGCTTCCTTTCATTTTCCATCTTCATATCTTTTCTCTGTTTTTTTGTTGTTCTTCCGTCCTTGTCAAAAATGGTGAATGTTCTACATGGGAAGACGTATTCAATCCATTCCTAGGTTAAAATTGATTGTGCCCCCTTACCCAAAAATCTTATTACAATTGATGGGGGCCACTAGATCCACACACTAGCTGTGGTTCAGGGAGGATTAACCTTTCCCCCAAACCAACACTTTTTAAAATTTTGTGATTATTTTGGAGTCGTCCCATCTCAATCAGAAATCAAATACTATTACTCCTGGTCTCACACCAACGATGGTTTTATGAACTTGAAGGCGAGAAAGGCCAATAGGATCCTTGTAGTGAACCTTCCTGATTCCAATAAGGGATATTGGGATCGAGGTTTCATCAATCGGAATTGGAAATATTCGCCTCTCCCTGGGTGGTTTCGTATGCCCAACTTAGGCGAGTGATATATGTTGACACTTATTTTTTATACACTTATTTGTGATTCCCATGTTTTAAATCTTCTTAACTAATAAAATTTTCTTTCTTGGATTTGAATAACTCGCTCGAAGAATAAGGAACCTACTTTTACCTGCACCAATAGGGCGGAGTTATTAAAAGCTTGGAAATTGAGGGATCTCTTTGTTAGTGGTGATCATCCCCATTCGTCCGTTTTCCTCCTACAATACAAAGATACTACTGGCGACTTTACTGCTCGCCTAGTGGACAGTATCACCGACCTTTCTTTGCCCGATGAAGAAGCCTTTGTCTTTTCTTCCTTCGAGTCTCTCGACGTTAAGTCCATAATTACTAACGAGGATGACTCCATGGCACCCAAGAAGAGAATTTTATTGATCGATGACAATGATGTTGAGGTTGGGGCCTCCTCTCCCAAGACCAAGTCCTTAAAGAGGATTGCGCCTGAAGACCCTAGGGTTATTGACCCAGCCTTGGTCATTTGGGAGAAGAATAAAAAGGACAAGGCCCCATGGTCCCTCAACCCACCAAAAATAGTGATTTTCTTCTTCCTGTGAGGACTTCACAAGCTATGTCTATAGACGGGAATCCCTCACTGGCTTATGGCCTTTTGAGTGGGGTTGTACTCGCAGCTAATCGCGAGCAATTTTGGCAACTTTCCCCTGAGTTGCTTTTATCTCGCACTGCTCAAACTCTATCACTCGTAAAAAAACAAATCTTCTCTTCTTTACTCATTTTTTGTTCTGAGATAGGTATGTCTAACATATCATTTGTTTCTTTATTTTTAGTTTAGGGAAGACTTTGTTCAAATCTTGGATGGTCATCTCGACTAGTCCAAGATCAATAAATAACTCAATGAGGCTCTTATAAAATTACAAGAGGCCATGGCCAATGCCCAAAAGGCGTATAAGAATTAGAAAAAATCCATTAATGATGATATAAATGTGCTGAAGATCGACGACAACCAATTTAAAGTTAAGAGTACTCAATTGAAGGCCGAGCAATCTCGGCTAATAAAGGAGGTGGATGAATTACCCTTGTCTAAGGAAACCAACTTTGAGAAGGGAAAGAACGAAGACTTTTATGACACCAAATGCTATCTAACATTCATATAAAAGCCTAACTTCAAGAAAGGCTGGGATGCAGCCTTGGTGAGGACTAATGTCCCAGTTGAATCAGACCTCTTTAATGAGCACAAACTTGTCTCTCCACTAAGGGTTGAAGAGGAGGCTACCACTAGCATCCCAGTAGACCAAACTAGGGATTTAGTATCCAAGGACCACATCATAGAAGTTAAGGAGTAGGTGAAGAAATAAGAGTTCCTATACTAGGACCTGTATTTCTTGTACATTTTCCTGCTTTTTTGTTTGTAAAAGATTTACCCATTTTGAAGTTTATTAATGGAGAAAACTTTTCCTTTATTATCATGTTCTTCAAGTACCTTGCCGAACTTTTTACTTTGTAAGTGTTTACTTTATGCAATCTGCTGCCGAGGATGCTATTTCCTTGGTTGCTGATTTAAATGTCCTTCTTGGTCAGAATGCCAATACTTAGGCATGTCGATCATTTGTAGTTGTTCACAAGTCTCTTAAGAAAATGACTAGTACTTACAAGGACCAGTCAGTCATGTTTGTCAAGCTAAAGGATGACTTGAAGGACGTAGGGGAGGTAGGAACCTTAATGCAAGAGGAAGTACACAATTTGAAGGCTCACTTTACTATGGCAAAAGACATTGGCGATGTTAGTGCCCTTCTCTAGCCCGAGAACGATGAGCTCAGGAAAAAGCTCATCTATACTGAAGAAAGTAGCTAAACAGCTCATGTCATGGTCAAGGGACTCAGCAGTGATGTGATTAAGCTTCGCTACTTATTCAGGATAGGTCCTCGAGCGTCCTGGTCAGCAAACTATGATAAAAGTTCCCAAGGATTCTCAACTTTTTCAAATATTTAAAGTTGACTACTCGGCGTACATGCACCCTCCTTTTGGCAGTGAGGAGAAATGTGTCCCTTTGGATGTTATTCCCCTTTAGCTCGCCAAGAGATACTTGGAATCTCATGATAGCGATGATAAGTTTCGACTAGATCCAAACGATAGTCGAAGAAAAGTAATTGCCAAATTTCTTGCTCGCCGACCATAGCTAGTTGTAATTGGTATTGGGGGTATTTTATAGTTGATACTTTTTGCAACTTGTAATCGAATGTCATAGTTAAGTTAATTTCATACCAATCACATGCATTTTTCCATTCCTTTATGCCAAGCATGTGTTATATTTATCTTATCTTACCTTTTAGTTTGTGTCATTACACTACCTTAGGACTAGAATAGACTATGGAAAAATTCATCTGGTGTTAGGGTAATCCACTTGTTTAGGATTTTAGGCAACCAAGTGGGATTAGTTTAATGCCTAGAGATCCCCTGCAGGGCTTTTGCTTGCTTATGCAATTCATAAGATCGTTTTTGTTTGTAATGCTAAAGACCCAAAGGCCTTAAATTTAATTGTAATAAGAAAGATTGTCATTGTAATTAAGCTAAAGTCTGGTCACCGTTTGAAAGTTAATGCCAAATGTGAGTCTGTTACTTTGGAACAATGTAAATCAATTGAATAGCTAAGTAATTGACCAAATAATCAGGATCTTTATTAATAACTTGAACATAAACTGCGAGCATCATGAGTTTTGAAATAAAAATTTGCAAAAATTAATTCTGCTGAAAATAAAACTAAAAATAAATTTTCTTCATCTTGGAGACATTCCATGCTCGGGGTATCTCCCTACCCTTAATTATTTCCAAGTGATAGGATCCTTGTAAATTATCCCCTTCCCAATCGAGCCTTAACATGTCGTCCGAGGGACTTTTGGCATTATTGAGGACTTTCTTGAGGACGTAATCCCTGACCTGAAACCCTGTATTGTATTATTTTTCCAATTGTTACTAGTAGGAAGCCATCTTGATCATGGCTTGTTCCCTCTGTTATTCTACTAAGTTAAGTTCAGTGCTAAGGGATTTATCGTCCGGTCCTTGTTCGGTAACATTTATCCTTATGGTCGATAGATTAACTTCAAATGGAATTACGGCTTCCATTTCATAGGTAAGAGAAAAAGGTAGGTCTTCTCGACATAGTGATATATGCCCAGAGGACATGAGAAAGCTCATCCACCCAAGCACCCTTTACTCTTTCCAACCTCTTCTCCAAGTCGTTGAGCATCATGTTATTGGAGGTTATTGCTTAGCCATTACTTTAGGGTGTGCCACGGAATTGAAGTGGTATTTGATTCCATAATTTTCACAGAAACCTTGAAAGGGAGCATTCTCAAATTGTCTGCTATTATCCATTATGACCGCCTTAGGTACCCCAAAGCGATTTGTAATATTCCTCCAAATGAACTAGATCATATTGGCATCTCTAATATTCACTAATGCATCTACCTCAATCCACTTTGTGAAATAATCCGTTCTAACCAACTAGTACTCGCGATTTCCTGACGAAGTATGGAGTGTCCCTATGATTTCCTGCCCCCATTACGCGAACGACTATGGACTGGTTAGGGCCCTCAGGTTGTTGACCGGTTAATGAAGCATGGGGGAGAATTTTGGCATTTTTAACACTTATGAGCATAAATACTTGCATCCTTTTTCATGTATGGCCACCAATAACATTCTTTAATTGCTCAAAAATCCAAATATCTTCCTCCTACGTGACTCCTATGAATTCCATCGTGTACCTCACAGAGAACTCGGTCGATGTGTTTCGGGTGTATGCATTGAAGGAAGGGTCTTATGAAAGATCTCCTGTAAAGTTTCCCCTTAGGTCCTAGGTAAAAGCAAGCAGTTTTCACTCTGATTTGATGAGCCTGCTTTTAATCGATCGGCACTGCATCATTGTATAGGTAAGCAATGATTAATTTCATCAAGCTTAGGCCTTTTTCAATGCAAACAACGTGCTTGGAGGCCACCACTTTTTCAATATTAGGCTTGGCAAGTAACTCTAAAGTGTCTTCATGAATGTTGTACCCCTGGGAGAACTATTGGATGTGTACTTCCTCAAACTTTGATTTTAACTCGCGTACCACTTTGAGGTATGCTGCCATCATCTAATCCTTAGCATTAAAATCTCCACTAAATTGGTTGGATACTAACTTTGAATCACAATATACTTCAAGTTGGTTTGCCTCCAGTAAATGAGCCTTAGGCAGTCTGACTATAAGTTATTCGTACTCGGCTTTATTATTGGAGGCTTCAATACTTAAGCTAATCCCTTACTCAATCATGGAATTTTTTGGCATTAAAAGAACAATCCCTACTCCTGCTCCCTTGAAATTAGAGACTCCATCCACATATAATATTCGGTTCTCAAATTGATCCTACTCGTGATCATTTAACTTCTCGACCACCTATTCTTCGGTAGGAGTATCTCCTCTTATAAATTCTACTATGAAGTCAGCCAATACCTACCCCTTGATTTCTGTCCTCGATTAAAAGTTTACGTCAAATATCCTAAGTTTTATTTACCATATGGACATGCATCAAGATATGTTGACTTCATGAAGAACATCTTTAAGAGGGAAAGATTTGATGACGGTGATGGAGTGGGCCTCAAAGTAGTGCTTTAATTTTTAAGAGGTTATCACCAACGCGTAGGCCAGTTTCTCTAGTGATAAGTAGTGTTACTCGACGTTCTGGTGCATTTTATTAGAATAGTTAATGGGGAACTATTTTGCCTATTTCTCGTAGACCAATGCCAAACTAACTGTATAGCTTGAGGCTACAAGGTAGAGGTAGATATGGTCCACTTGATCGGGAGGTTTTAGTAGCGGGGCTTTATTCATATAGGATTTAATCTCCTCGAGGGCCTTTGAACATTCATCGTTCCATATGAGGCCCTTTTCCTTCTTGAGCAACTGAAAGAACGATCTTCAATGCTCGGATGACTTAGAAATAAAGCAATTTAGTGTTACGAATATCCCGTGAGCTTTTAGATTACTCATAACGTCTTCGACGATTGAATGTCATTAATCACTTCTATTTTATTAGGGTTCGATTCAATTCCCCTCTTGCTGACCAGATAGCTTAGGAACTTCCCTGACTATACCCTAAATGAGCACTTACTTGCATTGATCTTCACCCGATAACGCTTGAAGATTTTAAAAGTGTTGGCCAAGTCTTTGAGGTGGTCGTATTTACACTTACTTTTGATGAGCATATCGTCAATGTACACATCCATCATTTGCCCTATTTGTTGATTTAACATCTTTGTTACCAGCCTCTGGTACATGTCTCTGACATTCTTAAAGCCAAGGGCATGGCCTTATAACAGAACAAGTCCAGTAGTGTAATGAATAAAGTCTTATCCTGGTCGGTTCTGAATAGAGGAATCTGGTGGTAACCCGAGTAAGCATCTAGAAAACTTATTTATTTATGGACTGCAGTGGTATCAACCAATTGGTTTATCTTTGGCAGGGGAAACTATCCTTAGGGTAAGCCCTATTGAGATTGATAAATTTTATACATATTTTCAGCTGCTATTACTTTATAGACTACCACTAGATTTGAGAGCCACTTTGGGAATTAAACTTCTTTGATGGACCTTGCCTCCAAAAGTTTCCCTGCCTCCTTTTCCACCATCCTTGCCTTCTTCTAGGTAGTGCGACGAGCTTTCTATATAATCAAATTAAATGTTAAATCTACGTGAAGATGATGGAAATCAATTATGAGATTAACCCCTAATATGTCGTATGGAGCCCATGCAAAAACATCTAAGTTTTCCTTTAGAAAGGTGACCAACTCCATCCTTCCATGATCGGACAATGTGATGTTGATTAGGAACTTTCCCTTTAGTAGACTTTCGTCAAAACCTGCCTCCTCCATCTTTTCTACAACCTTGTTAGCGAGGTGGATCCTAGTTTCTACCACCCCCGATCGATCGTGCCTTAGTTGTTATTTGGAAGGAGTAGCCCCATCATGGGACATCACTGGGAGAACTTCTTTATCTTTCTTTTTCTTCTACTGGGTCTGATGGAGGCGATGTAGTATTTTCGAGCAATGTCCTGGTCGCTTATGATCTCCATTATACCCCGATTTATGATGCACTTGAGTTTTTTAGTGGTAAGTTAAGGGGATTTCTCTCAGAGTATAAAGTCACCCTCTATCGAGGATAGCATGATAGTATGAATCAATATCGACCATTAAAAACTCGATGAGTTTTGAAATATTCACTGCCCTCACCGGTAGGACTACCTTCGCTAATGGCATGGTCATTTTTCCTGTGATGCCAACCAAAGGGACGATCGCTTCCTTCAAATCTGACATTTTTAGTTTAAGCTTGTGGACGAGTTATAGGTATATTACCTACGAAGAACTCCACTAATTCACTATTAACTTGTCCACGTCCTAGTTTTCAATCCTGAGAGTGATTACTAGTGCATCATGTTGAGTGGTTCTTACCCCGACCAAATCTTCCTCCGTAAACACTACGTGTTTGTAGTAATCCACATCCTCTGGTTGCTTATGCTTGCCAACTTGGCTCTTGGAAGGATCTACCTGGAAGGCCTCCATCACCGCTATGACCTTATTAAGTTCCATCTGTATTGCATTTCCTTAGATCTGTTTGAGGTTGTATGCCCCATATATTACAACAAACTCATGCCCTGCCTCATCATCCAGGAAGTTATCTGGTCTTTAATCGTCGTGTGTGATGGCCTGATTATCCTTCTTTTTTATGTATTAATTTTGGTGCCCTTCCTGGGCTAACTCCTCCAGATAAGCCTTGAGGGCCTTATACTTTTTTGTCTTGTGTTCATTTTCCTTATGGAAGGCACTCTAAAGTGTGTTATTCCACTTTGACAGATATCCTCTCATCGTCTTGGCCACTTTAAGAACTGCTGCTTCTTGATCTTCCCTGGGATTTTGTAAATTAGCTCCTTTACAAACGTGTTGATGGATTGAAAACCTTTGGAAGAGTCAGCTTTGCCCCATTCTTAGCTTCGTTTTGCTTTTTATTCCCCTTCTTAGAAGCATTCTCTTTATTATTGCCTTTATTTGACTTGGCACAACCAATTTCTATTTCGATGATATTAATTATGTCCTCCACTTTGGCATAATTTATGATGCGTTACATAAGGTCATTAATGTTGTCCGCTTTCTTCTTAGTAAGGGACTGGTGCAGTATAGAGGTAGAGACAAGTCTATCTTGAAAGATACTACGACAACCTGCTCCCAGCAGTCTTCCACCTCATTGAAAGTCTCCCAGTAATGCTTGGCATACTCACGAAGGGTCTCTTGTGGCTTTTTCCTCATCGTGAGCAAATAATCCATCCTCTTCGGATGTGAGTTACTGGTTATGAAGAGAGCAGTGAAGGCCTCAATGAGAGACTTGAAGCTCCCAATTAACATATGAGGCAACCTCTCAAACCACTTTTGGGCAACTTCTCCTAAGCTGAATGGGAGTATTCGACACATAAAGGCATCATTATGATTCCATAAAGTCATGACTTGCCTATATTAGCGAACACGAACTATGGGATCTATCTTGCCATCATAAATCTTGAAATTTGGGGTTGTAGACTTCTTTTGGGGTTCCTCCTCCTTTATAGTGCTTAAAAAATGGGAACTTTATTTGCTTGATTAAGGCTCTTCTTGCCAGTTCTTTTGTGGATGAGGCTCCCCGATATGCTGGGTGTTGGTCCATCTCTCTCTGAACCAAACTCATTATATTATTCATGTGACTTTCTTCATCTCGGTCTCTTTTTATCTGGTGGCTTCCATGCTCTGAAAGATCATGGTCTCACACAAATAATCCTTCCTCAGCTACGAGTTTTACTCGCTTGAGGGCTAGGGGACCAACCCCAACTTTTTCGATTCTTCTGATAAAGTTATTTCTCCATCTTCTCTAATCATCACTGTAGGCAAGAATTTTCCTCAATTTGGAGGTAAGTTAACTCCTCTTGCTATTGAAGGCATGCTTCATATACATCGACCAGCCGTGAAATCTGGGTTGATCTAAGTTGCTCATGGATCTCCTCAAAGCGGTGCTCCTCCAGATGGAATCTTAGATTCCCATCTTTGCAAACTTCAGATCTGACCTGAGTGGAGCTAGGTCATCTCACAGGTCTCCAGGACAGGGTGCACTATTTGGGCGGTGAGACATTTGTGATTACTCTTTCTTATGGGTTTCTTTCATAGAATAAAAGATCGTTCCCCATATACGGTGCTAATTTTGAGTTTAATTAACCACAATAAGGTATTTTTACAAAGCAAAGAATGGAAAGAATATAAAACTATTCACAACATAAAATTATATGTGGGTCAGAAATTGCCTACGTCCATGGAGAGGGTTCTCGATTCTTATTAATTTCTCTCAAAGTTTGAAAATTACATCCCCTTTGAACCTAGGGTTAGGGTTTTATTTATAGCAATGGAAAGTAGTTGAGTAGTATAAGGAACAGTCCTAGCTTGTTATTGGCTCGTATGGTGACTTTTGTTTATCTCATTCGAGATCTTAGATAACCAACTAAGTCTTTCGATAATCAAATGATAAGTTCTTGTATTTATCCACGTGATAGGCATTCATATTAATCCTCTTATTGCTGGACCTGACTGGAGCGGTATGGTTATCTTATTCAGCCTGCCCAGATCACCCAAAATTTGTCTTTTATGGTTTGGGCCCAATAATATCTTTAATAAATTTAATATTATGCTCATTAGTGGGTTTCGTGAAAGGTTTAAAAGTGTGAGGTTTAGAGATCCATTTATCCTCCCAAATTTTTATTTTCTCCCCATTTCCCACTCTTCATCTCATCACTCTCTCTAAGATCGATCTAGCTTCCCAAATGCTACTCTAAAGAAGGGTTGTAACCCCGTTTATCTTTCCAAAAGGAACTCCTCGAAAAATATTTGGCCTTTAAAATCCTACTAGTAAGAGAGTTGGGGTTTGTGAGGATTCTTCATTCATGTTTTGCAAGGAGAGTAAGATTTAAGGCTCTAATGTCACGAAGCCCAAGCCCTCACTCATTTTTTGGAATGCATAACATCTACCAACTAGACCAGCACACTCCTTTATCTTTTTTCCCATGAAACCACCAGAAATTACACATAAGAGATTTAAGATTCCGACACACGTAGTTCGAGATTTTAAAACAACTCACAGCATAAGTAAGACAAGCTTGGGCCACAACTTTGATGAGAACTTCCTTGCCCACTTTTGATAAGAGAACCTCCTTCCAACCTTTAACTTTTTCCACACACTCTCTCTCTCAACCCAGTAAAAATATAATTTTTGGACTTACCAACCACAAATAGTAAACCAAGATATTTATCATGCCTTATAACCTCCCAAATCCCTAAAGTATCACAAAGATCTCTCTTAATCTCATTTGACGTGTTAGTAAAAAAGACAACACCACATTTATCTAAGTTGATTTATTGGCCAGAAGCTAGCTTATAGATGTTAAGAATTTTTTTTAATTTCATCCATTTCACCCATGTCGGGCTTCCAAAAATATACGCCCAAATTTCCATTAAGAGGTCACATGACCTCTTTTCCTACTTTTTGTAGAAAATAAAAAACCGCACCCCCCATCCAAACAAAAAAATGAATTCCATGGAAAATTATATCAGACCTTCTTCGACTTAAATAACTTCAACACTCATCATCTCTCAAAGCCCATTATCCATTTCACCGTGTCAGAGAAAAACAAAGAAAAATTCATCATCTCTCAAATGGTATGTTCGATTTTTCATAAGTATTGAAATTACCTAGGGTTTCAATTTGAATTTGCAAAATTATTTGTTCACCTCTTTATTAGATATATTATGTTCATAAGAATTGAAATTGTGTAGGGTTTTAATTTTGGATTTTGAACTCGCACATTTACGTGTTCATATCTTTATTCGATCTGTTATGTTCATAAGTATTGAATAACCTAGTGTAAGGACATATTTTCATAGGGCCGTTATCAATTTATTATATCATATACCGCTACATCGTGAAAGAACATTCAAGAAACATCTACATCAAAGATGGATCCGAATTAATCAAGTTCTTCATCATTCAAGACTCCGCGAAGTTTACTTTGGTAAGGTTACGTTCTAAATACCTTAACTTTTCACTTAGAGCTTTTGGGATATTTTTACAAAATATTTTCTAAGTGTTGGAGCGGACTTTTTCGTCAAAATTTAAGAATGGGTATTTTTTCTAAGTGTGAAGAGGACATTAAAATATTGTTTTTTGAAATTGTCGTTCAAACGACTTCTGTACGTCGGTCAAACAACAAGCAATGTCGCGCGATGTCATTCAAACGACATCGTTATCTCGTTCGCGCGATATGTAATCTCGTTCGAACGAGCTCGAATTTCGAGGCGACGTGTTTTTCAATAAATACTCATTAAATGGTTTCATTTTTCTTAAGAAGTCACAGCGTTTTGACGAACAGAAAAACTACGAAAGCATAATTCATTTAGGCTTCTTCTTTTAGGGTTTAATCCCTTTTTGAATTTCAATTCACAAAACACCCATATGCTTTAGTGAATTGTTTTGATTTTCAAGAACACTTTGCTTTTGTTCATCTTTCGTGGAGTGCATCTCTACACCGTATGGCTGCGTGTCATTGAGGATCTTGCTGCGTGAAGATTCTTTGTTGAAGATTGGGTTGTGAGTCCTTAGAGGGTGCTGCGTTTATTCTCTTACTGAGTTCAAGACTGCGTGTCTTTGTGGGTTGGCTGCGCGTTGATCCATTGTATATTTCTCTATGTAATTGTAAGTTGCGATTTATAAATTCATAGTGAAATAAAGGTTTTACCCGAAAGGGTTTTTTTTCCTGAAATATGTGTCTCAACATATTTACTGTGTCGCATGCTTTATATTTATTTATGGGTTGACACATGCACTTTAGATGCTTGGTTAGGAGCTGAATTAAATAAGGTTTGATTGGAAACTTGCGAGTTAATTTTAATCAATTATCACACAGTCAACTTTTTACAACTAGGGTTTCTTCGATCCGATATGTTTATAAGTATTTAAATCACCTAGGGTTCTACTACACTCCTAAATTACCTGAAATGTTTCGTAAGCATTGAGGATTTGCACATTTATTTGTTCTGCTACTTCTTTGATCAGTTATGCTCATAAAATTTGAAATTACCTAGGGTTTTAATTTTGGATTTCGAATTAGGACATTTACATGTTTATCTCTTTCTTCGATATGGAATGTTTATAAGTATTGAATTACCTAGGGTTTCTTCGATCCGGTATGCTTATAAATATTGAAATTACCTAAGGTTCTATTAATCCTAAAGTTTGATATGATCTAGCAAATTGATGCAACTCTCTAGTGTTTATGTCTTCAGTTTTATTAATCATTATTAATATTTGATATTCTGGTTTGAAATATTGAAGATCTAGTTTATATTTGATTTCCAGGTTTGAAATGGCTCGTCTCCTTGTTATTCTTTCAATTGCATTCACTCCATATTATTACGATCTAGTTTATATTCTCAGCTTCTGTCGTTCTATATAGTATTTAAATAAATTCAAATGCAGTTTTTAGGCATCATGCACATGATGTGTATGTGAAAATTCTTAAAATCTTTATAGGCATGTTTTTTTTGTTTATTAATATGACAGAGTTGTGTATGTGATAAGAATGTGAAAGTTCACATATGCATAAATTGTTGTTTATTGTTAGAATACCGAGAGCACCGAGCCAAAATCAACTGCTAGTCCTGTTTTTTACGACGTGTTCAAAGGTAATTTGTTGAAAGGAAATTATTTTTATGGAAAAACTTTTTACATAAATTCGAATTTTTCCTTATATGAGTTGTTTAATTACAATTATTTTCTTGGTAGAAAGTACAACTTTTGCCATAACTAATCTAATTTTATTATTTGATTGCCAATATTTTCCTCTTTAAAATAGTCATTTTCCTTGGAAAATTGTTAATTCCTTGTTTGATTGCAATATTTTTCAATGGGAAATCAACATTTTCCACTGAAAATGTACATTTTTCAAACTAATTCTCAGTGGATAACAATTTCATACAACCTCATTAGAGCCTCAAATACAAGTCATTTACAAACTTAATCATAACAAAACTAAATTTAAACAGTAATCCAAGTCTAATACCAAAATTAGAAGTATTTAACAAATCATAAAGATCTCATAACTGCACTACAATGATAAAAAAAACTAACCAAAGTTTACATCCAACAAATATAATCTTAGTCATTGGATTACAATTTCCATAAATGATCCAACATACTAAAAATCAAAACTAATCTGGAAGAACCAAGGTTCTAAAAAATGCGGGGCGTGATCGAGGCGTGGAGGCAAAGCCTTAAGCCTTAGAAACCTAGGCGAGCCTTAGGCATAAAAAGGCGTGAAAAGGAGTTTAAGCCTTTTTAATATATTTTAAATTTTTTTAACCATAACAAGGCTATTAAAATACATAAAATTGTACATATCAAAAAAATATGTCTCAATATTTGCAAATTAAATTACTATTTGATTATTTTGGATGAGATAATGGTCCGATTTGTAAAAAAATTCTTTAAAAGGCAATATCATTTCACTAAAGCATTGTTATTTTTAGAAAATAGTGCGTCTTAAGGGTTTTACAAAGAATAAGGCGTAAAAATCTTAAGGCGGGTCATTTTTCCCAAGCCTGAAGCCTAGGCGGGTTTTTTTGAACATTGGGAAGAACCCGTCCAAGCTTATAATAAACCAAATTTCGTCGAAATTAATCATTAGTACCCCCGAGGAAAAACCATCCTGCCTTTTCCATCTTGTTCAAATAATTACATGAGGACATGAGAAGAAGATGAAAAAGTAGTATAGCTTGTCCATTAACATGATTTTGAGTGGCCTACTTTTCAAATGCGAGGATAATCTTCTCGGAGGATCGTGCAATCTTCACAAGGGACAAAGTAACACCATCCATAGGCTTTGCTCATTTACGTTATCTTTTTAGGACTCCCCTCATTCATTGTTTGGTTTTATATAATTGAGTGACTTGGTTGTGTCTTATAAACTTCATTTTCATACATCAAGTCTACAAGATTATTGATATCACTTTCACTTACGAGGGAGAAGCCATTCCCTGAGACAACTTGGTACTCTATTGCAGAATAGCTATTGAAAATAGTAAGCAAGTCATAATACTGTAGACAAAGCTTTTCCCTTTAACTTTGCCCCATCGAGTTTCACCGACAATCACAAATAAATGAACAAATATGTCAAATTTAAACACTTGCACACTAGTTTCAACCCAATTTACACTAATGGAAAAACTCATAATTAAATGTGTCATAACAGTAATATATAACCAAATTTTAAAAAAGTGATTAAAAAAAGAGAAACATAATGAATTGATTTATTTTTAGTGCAAAAAATGAATTAGTTTATGAGTGTTAAAAAACATTAAAAAATAACTACTTTATTTGTTCAGGCATTTTATCAAACACTTTGTGTGTTCTTAGTTTCAACTAAGTTCATTGTTGAACAATCATTGAAGTACCCTATAATTAATATGATAAAGAAATTTCCCAAGAAACGTAAATGGCAAATTTACCCAAAGCAAAATCTCTCAAGCTCAAATGTGTGAAACATGATATTCATACAACATAAAATCATATTAAGCTAGCCATGAGTTATTAATTGAGTTAGCTACAAATCATAAGACATGACTTTAATAAAATTAATATATAACCAAAATTTTAAAAAGTTATTAAAAAGCTCCTAATTAAAAAAAATTACCTTGATGTACGTGTCCCAAGTAATAGGATCCGTTATAATTTGCCCACTCAAGTAAAACCTAAACTCAGTAATATTGATTAACTCTGTGATATTTTTGGAATCTTTTCTCATCGTTTTTAACCAACCCCTTACATGTGGACCAAGTACAACGACGAGACATTTTTTCTTGAACTTTATTTGCAACCTAAAATAAGGTATCAAATACATCAATATATATATATATATATACAAACATATATACATACAAATTGACAAACTAATTCTTTATTTTACATTAATCTAAAGATATAACCTTTTATAGTTCTTCTGCCTTGAATCCATTGTAAGTTCTTTTTGGTCTGGCTACATCTAGAAGAGTATTTATTAATACTTGATCCATATCATCAATCCACCAAAGCGGCATTTTATTTCTTAAGAACCAACTTGTGAAGAGGCTGGAGTAATTTCCTCAATTATTGGTTGAGAGTTTGGAATAGTTGTAGGCCTAGGAACACAAAATGGACCTTGATTTACTTGTTGATGACTCTCCATATTAACTATTTTAATAAAAACAAATACATGGGGTTTTTGTCAATAATCATGAGATTATATAATAAACAATAAATTTTAGTCAAAATTCAAACTTTCCCCACACAACACAAAATATATATTTATTAACAGAATAAACAAACAGGGATGATGATGCTTTAATAAGGCCGATGATCAACGTTAACACTAATAGAATAAAAAAAACAACGTTTGAAATTTTACCTTTTAATTTACGCCTCGAAAGAGGATAAGTAATTTTTGAGAGAAAATCAAATTTGAGATATAGTGTTCATTTTAGAATCAAACTGGAGAGAAAATTTTCTCAAGTTTAATATTATATCTTAAATTTCTACTCTAAGTAGTTAATTTTTCCAAGGATTAAATCATTTTCAATCGGTTTATCCTAGCAGGTGATTTATTAAAGATGGTTTAATTCTATTTTTTTTAGAGTTGGTGAAAGTTTTAACATCAATTTTTTAGCAGGGTAATATTGAAATTACATTTGTGAAGAGAATTGACTTGAAACTTTTTATTATCTTGGGCCATTTTAAATAAATAAATAAATTGATTAAAAATAATTAATATGGAGTAATTTATATATGGAAATAAAAGTAACGAGTCCATTACGTGAGATAATCGAGTAAAATGTGCTAAGAATGGATAATTATAATTATGGGTTGTAGGCGTACCTAATTTAGAAATGTGTATTTATATATATATGATTGTGTGATTGTGAATATATTATATATCTGTGTAAAAATTGTACCCTAGCTACTTGCTATCACGGGGGTTTCTGCGCCGGGACAGTCTTATCTCGATTGGGCCTTTATGGGGGATAATGACTTGTACCCTAGAAGATAGTATCCTTGATTACAGGCTATCTGAGTTATAGTCAGATGGTCCTAAGAGACATGAGGGTATGTGCTGACCTCTTAGGACTGGGACCTATGCTTCGCCTCCAATTGTATGTGTTTTGTGTTGATACGGTTCGAGAGTGATTCCGAACTAGTATTCTCTTAGTATGAGTAATACGGGGACTTGATAGCAGAGTATGCCAGCACCATAGATTTTATATGGGGTTCCGTTAGTATATATATTATATGAGTGATTAATATAATAGACTTAAAATTGGGAACTCTCTACTGTGCATAAAAGTAGTTAACTAATGAATAACTACTCCAACCTTATTATGTGTATCTGAGAATTTTGCGACATCACGGGGTGGTTTTATTTAACATAAGATATATGTGTGTTTAATCTTCATAAATAAATTGTTATAGCCGTAGTATTTCTCAGAATGAAACCTCATGGGCAAGTTAAGTTAAAAATAAACTTTGGAAATTAGTAGTACGATAGGCGTGCACACTAGATCATAGGTGAGAATTCTCAAGAGAGTGTCACATACTAACATGGTCGTTACATTGGCTGGTAAGCATTTTAAATACTTGCTAAACTATTTTTAAACTGTTTTACACTCGGGCTCTGAACCGTTTCCTGTTATTTCTTTTCTCTTGTATATATATGTATATATTACAGGTGCCCAGCCACATGGGCGTCATGCTTAGGATCTTTAGACTGGACGTGCTGCAGCTTATTTAGAAGTTGCAGGCCCTTGCTTAGACGGTCTTTCTATTGATTGCACTCTTATTTTTAGTTCTGATTAGTTAGGGCATGTTTTCCCATTTTTCTATTCAGTTTGGATTGTCAGGGATTTATACTCTTTTATTTTCAGCACTTGGTATTCTTTGGGATTTAATTACTATCAGGATGATTTCATTGGTAGCTTTTAAACTTGGTATTGGTTTATCTTAATTGTTAAATTCTTGGGTGTTTATTACCCTCCTTAATATTTGTGTGATACTTAAACTATTTATTATTAAAGGTTTTCATATCTGGATTTGATAAAATGGAAAAATGTTTTAAATGGTTTTGACAATTAGCTTAATTATCTAGGGTGTTTAAATTGGATATTTTATTTTGCGACAGTGATGCTAAGAATGAACCAACCGTTCACCTTGATTTTAATTTAATAAAATGCTGATCACCCGGTATTTAATTAGGTGGGATGTCACACTCTCCTATTGAAAATTATCTCTTTAGGTCTTTTCTTGACCTTACCCTCCACCCTTGAGCTTCATGAGCCATCTCATGAGTTCTTCATCCACCCTGCCATCTATGAGAGTATTTGTGGTACTACTCTCAACTTATGTGACATCAAGATTGATCACCCTTGTGAACCCGATCCTTGTGTTTTTTATTACTATCACCCATTTATAAAACAGACATACAATTTTTATGCGTTCCACCATATGCCAACTGCCGCACCCTTATGCTTTCCTCACCAAATTGAGCACCGTGATTGTGTCCTTGTTCCCCCACTTTTATTCTTAATAAGGTTGTTTATTGGTGTCTTTTCACCATAACCTTTTCCTTTCTTCCCCATATCCTTCTCCCCACCCACCTTTGATCCGTCGATGCTTTGTGTTGGATTAAGCATTTTGCCACACAAGTGCATTGACCCTGTAGCCTTTATCATACAAGACTGAATTTTCAGTCTTGTTTGGGGGTAACTCCCATAACCCACACCTTTTTGCCACCCCTAGTTATGGTAGTTCATATCTTTTGGGATGAGTTACTTAGGTCTGGCTGAAGACATTGAACTTATCGCTACCGGGAGGTAGACCGTTATATCCATGTTTCTGAGTATGAGTCTTACCTTGTTTGGGGGTGGTGTTATATCCACTCCCCGATGCTTTATATATGATTTATAGATGTACAGATTTTTGTACCACCATTATTCTTTAGTTTTACCATTTGATCCATTAAGCTGTAAAAATTTATAATCGATCGATTTCGATATAATCTATCCTGTTTTGTGATTTAATAAGTTCAAAATATGATTTTAAACATTGAGGATGATGTTCTCTTTTGTTTGGGCGTGGGGTATTTATCAAAATCGTACCTTTTTTGAAAAAATTTTGTCAGAAATAAGCCAGACTTTTCACCTTTTATGTGGTTTTCTTGTCCTTGATGTGATTTATCTATCATCCACCATGTATAGTACTCTAAATTGAACTTGAAGTCGATCTTTAAACATAAAAGCTTAAGTAATACTTCGTAAGTCATATTGCACCATGAAATCCTAGACTCAACAATATTTGTGCACTTATCACGTCATGAGAGTCTAAAATTATAGAGTGTGAAAATTCTCAAGAGAATATTAAGGATCACTAGTGGAGACTTAAACCCCTCATATTTGAGCTTTTCTTCATTTTGAGAGTTTTATGCACTTTTTGAGTCATAAGTTGACTCAACTTCCCTTGGGTACTGCACTAAAGTCGTTGCACGATCTCATTATTCTTCTCATTTGTCTTAACCACTAAGAATGTCATCACTCTCGAGTTGTAAGAAACACGTGTCTTATAGTTTGCCCAGAGTACTAAACCTGCACCCATTTCATATATACATTTACCATTTCCAACATCCATTTTTCCATATTAACACATACCCATATATATATATCATTTTTCCACTATCACCCTTGGTTTTTAGAAAAGGAGTGGTTAAAATCATAAATGTAAAAATGTTTTCATTGGTGTTTAATACAGAAAAATGCATCATAAAGAAAATGGAAATATATATAAAAAATAGAAGAGAAAAAAAAGAAGATGCGATCAATATTTTGTGAAATGAAGACTTAACTTATTCAATTTGAATCCCACTCTTCTCAAAATCATAAAATCATCGTATCATCCATGTTACCTATCTCATTTCCCTTCATCATTTACACTACCCTTTTTTACCTTTGGTGAATTATTCGGGTGGATGAAAAGTTTACGTGGTGAATAACTAGACATTCTTAATATAGTGGTTTGTAATCCTTTCATGAGATCAAATTTTTTATAGTATCCATTTTTGCATGTATGCATATGAGACGTTCAACCTTGTCTATATTTACTCATCTCCTCACACCCAAGAGAGATACAATTACCCAAATCTTGAAGAGTTCATTTGAGAGATATACATCCGATGAGATTTAAAGTTTAAACGTGGATTCAACAAGGCAATCTAGGAATTACTCTTATTATACTTGAAACTATTTGATTAAATTCACATTGCGCACGTTTATTTCTAGGAAGGATTTGCCTTGGGTATTAAGTAAGTTTAACTTTACATATACTTCATAGTTCTACGTTCGTATTTTTTATCACGTATGATGGATTGTGTGATTTTTCTATGTCTAATAAGAGATTAACTACACTTTTAATAAATTGTTTTCAAAAAATGTTTTGAATTTTGTGGGTATATTCACTACAAACTCTGACGAGACAACACTCTTCATCTTAGGCAACCTAGAGGTTTAACGGCTTGTTGCGCATGCTAAGTGCAATTGCAAGAACCCGCGAAAGTGGCACACTTTTCGTTTCTTATCTTTCTTTCTCTCTATTTTTGTTCGAGTACTAGCAATTTTCTATTTGGGGGTGGTGTGATAAGAACCCAAAAGTGTTAAATTTATACCCCAAATAGACGAATTTTAATTGCTAATTCTTGGTAAAAATTTGCCTTTTGCAGACGTTTGTTTATCTTGCATGTCAACATGCATTAGCAGATTCAAACACACTATTTTAAGGCAATTTGGGCAAGAAAACATCACATACGCACTTTCAGAGTTAACATAATAATTTAAACGACCAATTTCGAACTCGAACAAGTTGAAGGCCTCGAATCAAGAACACCTGGGTTCAAAGAGTATTTCAATTCAAACAAAAAATTAAGATTGTGCAAAGTTTGGAATCGATAAAAGTGAAAGTAAATGCCCCAATTCATACTCAAAGTCAAATCCCGTGACCCGAGAATTATTATTGGCATCTAAATGAGGGTCACATTGATTCTTGGGGTGTATCAATTGGAGGTCGTATGCAAAAGTTATGAAGTTTGGGGGGGGGGGGGGGGGGGGTAATTGTAATTAATGAATTCTAGAAAAAAATAGGGGTTAAATATTTTCTGGTGTATTATTATTAATGAAGATCCAAGTTGGTTTAGTGGTTAAGGGGGAGGTTTTGCACAGTTGAGGTTGCGAGTTCGAGCCTCAGGAAAACCCATTATATTTTCCCCTTTAGTGTGTGTTCCACATGCGCGCCAAGGGCACGTGGCCCAGGACCCTCTCCCCCACGCGCGCGTTCGTTCCCTCCATCAGCCGAGAATTAATTTTTTTTATACTTTAACCCCATAATCTTTATTTCTTTTTTATTTTCTCCATTTTCTCCCCAATTCTTCTTCATTTCATTTTTGTTTCTTTTTAAAAAATGACCAAAATTTAATATTCTTTTTCCATATCCTTTCCATCAATAGATAGCCCCATGCCTACACTAAACAAATCCTCTGCCCATACTCTCTTTTTATTATTTAATTAAAAACACCCATCACTGTTGTGAAATGCCAAATATACCCTTAAGCCATTCTTTCTACCCATAAAAGGGGCCATTGCTCTTCAATTTTAGAAGCCATTTTGGAGAGAGAAGACACCATTTCTAGTTCATTTTTGAAGGGTAATTTTTAGTTAGTCAGTGTAATCTTTTAATTATTGATTTATTTTTTTATTTTTTTAGAGAATTGTGCGAGGGAGTTTATATTCTGAGATGCAAATTATGAATTTGTGAGCTAAAATTCACATTCAAATATTATTGTAAAAACTTAGATTCGTGGGTATTATTCATGACCAAATCTTGGAGGTTCAATGAAACTGTAAGGAGACTTGGTTTAAATATTGTTCCCTTTTATCTTTTATGGAGTATTTTTACATTTCATATGTAAAAATACTTCACATGTTAGGATAAATTCCCATTCAAGGGGTGAGATGAAACCCATGCTGGCGTTAATTTAATTTATATTGTATGTTCATTTGAAAATTAGCTTTGAACTTTTACTTTTTAATTTACGCCTCATGAGAGGATAAATAATTTTCGAGAGAAAATCAAATTTGAGATATAATGTTCATTTTAGAAACTAGTGATAGGTTTTTATCAAGTGTAATATTGTATTTTAAATTTCAACCTAAATGTTTAATATTTCCAAGGATAAAATCATTTTTAATAGGTTTATCCTAGTGTGTGATTTATTAAAGAGGGATTAATTCTAATTTTTTGACAGTTTGTGAACATTTTAAAATTAATTTTCCAAAAGGGTAATAGTGAAATTACATTTGTGATGAGAGTTGACTTGTAACTTTTATATTATCTTGGGCTATTTTTAATAAATTAATTAATTAGTTAAAATAATTAATATATATGGTAAAATTTCATCCCTTGTTTTTTCTCACATTTATTTACCTCACTCATGTCTTATTTCAATTTTTATTCATTAGCTTAGTTTAAATATGAGCACGTTATTTGGTAAAATAAACATCCCTTGAACCATTGTTTTAAAAATCATACTAGTATTCACTTTGTTCTTGTTCATATTAAGAAGTTTTATTGATACCCCTTACTTGCCATATACATGTTTTAGTGTATTTGTAGGTTCAAAGGGAATTTTGATTGACGAATCTTTACCACAACAACAATACTACAAAAATCGAGTTTTCAGAATCCATTTAAGTCTCGATTTTACAACCAATACATATAACCCAATTCAACCCTTACAACCAGCCACGATGAAATACCCAATTAACCCATTCGACTCCGACGTTTGCAAACCAAAAGCCTTAACTTAAAATAATTCCCTATAAATCAACAATTTTACAATAATAAATTTATCCCCAAAACTGATTTATAACACTTCAAAATATTAGATTATAAATCTATTCCACTACATAATAAAGCTGAAGGCGAAAACAAACTAACCCCAAGCTCCAAGATAAAATAAAGAAAATCCTCGCCTAGACCATATCTAAGACTATTGATCGATTGACGCCCTGGATCGATCGATCGATCAGTCCAGGAAAAGCCAAATTTGTCCCTGTTACGGGATTGATGCACTTCAAACCCCAATTTCTCTTATTAAACCTCTATTAATGCACTTAAAATCCTCATACAAGATCACAATCAACAACCAAATGATAAGAACACATCTTATAGCAAAATGAAACCTATTTCTATCAAAAAAATCCCTAGTATGCACCAAGATTCAAAGTAAAACCCCAATATTCCCTCAAGAATTGTAAATCTAACAATTTATGTAATTTATTAATGATTCTCGTGAATTAATTCAATTAAACACAGGGTTTTTAAGTGATTCACAATATAAAACATATTCAAACCATTCTCTTATATCTTTAATTTAAGTACAAGTAGAAATCATTCAATATAAAGGGGAAATTAACCTATTTAACATCTAGATTAGGTTAATTAGGAAAATTAATTAATTAATCATCTAAAAATAAGATTTACAACATAATTTTATTTATGTTTGCAATGAATAAATATAATCTTGACACGCATACAATTATAATCATATTCAATATAAACTTGCCTCATAGATTTGTTGAGAGTACCAAGCCAAATCTCCCAATTTCTTCTCATATCTCCATGTCCTTTCTCTCTCTAGCCTCAAAGTGCCTCCCAATTTGACTTATCTGATAATTGAGATCCTTAATTTCCTATTACATCCATAATCCACGAAATTCAGTTTTGTCCCTAAATGGGCCTCACCTAAAAGAGCCCAAAATAACATCCAAATGACTTAAAACCTTACTCAAGCCTTATACTAACACGGTAGTCTTAAAACCTAACATTTTAAACTAAAAACGAACATTTTATGTGTCATAAGCCGAGGACAAAATATGCCAAATCAAATATTTACAACTCATAAGTAATCTACCAATACGAGTCCAAATATCAATTAATGAATTAACGAGGATATTTTATATGTCCCATAGATATCGTCTTTACTATATACTGAGGACTATGAATTTATTTTGACTGAAACTTGCCCCTCCAATCCTGAGGATGGGGCACCCCAAGGGTATGTTCAAGCCTATTAGAGGTGGAAAAATGCTAACCATATGGCTCATTGCTACATATTAGTCTTTATGATCAATGTGTTGCAACACTAGCATATGTCAATCGCTTATGACATGATTCTGAACCTCTGGGACATGTTTGAAGATCTGAATTGTGCTACAAGGATTAATGCCAACTAAAGGTTGGTTAACACTATGATGCTATAAGGTATTCCCATTCGCGAGCATATTCTTAAGATGATGTCCATCTTGGGAGAACTTGATGTGCTTGGATTCTTAAAACCATGTAAATAAATTTTATTTATTAATAAAGGATTGTATTATTCATTTTGATATGTGGGTAAATAGTACTTAGTTGGAATTTCATTTTTTTGGGCTAGGCTTTATCATAGGAAATCGGAATTTCAGTTATAGTACTATTTAAAAATTCCAAATCTAGATAAGGAGTAGGCATCATATTGGAACGCTTTCAATACAATCCTAGTGGTTTATCTCAAACTGAGGGAACCTGACTGATGCTTCAAAAAATTATACGATAGCTCGAAAAAGGATTATGATCGTTACATCCAGGAATCTATTGAATAGGGCCACCTGTGAGATTTATGTCTGAGGGATATCTTGATTAGACTTAGGTAATCTCACACCATCTGCTAAGGGTAAATAAATTCTTAATGCGAATAATTATGAGTATTGGAATGCTTACTTAACTGTCACTTTGACTTACATGGGAAAGATTCAATTTAATTGAATCTCAATATCCACAGATTGGGTGATCGTTGTGTGAGTATGCATGGGATTATAATGTGGAGGAATCTGTGTCCAAGGATACCATAGATTACAATACCCCCTTGATAGACTTAAAATATTTATTTCCACCAGTTAAACATAATTAGTGGATTATTTCATAATTCGATGGAGTAGAAAAAGAAGTTAAGTTTGAGAATTAATAAATTGATTACATGTTTATTAAAGTGAACCACTGTTCTAAAAAACCCGCCTAGGCTCCGCCTAGGCACGCTTAGGCTTAAGGCTTGGGAGAAACGCCTCGCCTTACGCTTTTCACGCCTTATTCTTGGTAAAACCCTTACGGCGCACTTTTTTCTAAAAACGACAATGCCTTAGTGAAACGATGTCGCCTTTTAAAGAATTTGTTTACAAAACGGACCATTATCTTATCCAAAATAATCAGATAGTATTTTAATTTGCATATATTTAGACATATTTTTATGATATGTGCAATTTTTGTATTTTAATAGCCTTGTTATGGTTAAAAAATATTAAAATATATTAAGAAGGCCTAAACGCCTTTTTACCCCTAGGCCCGCCTAGGCTTCTAAGGCTTAAGGCTTGGCCTCCACGCCTCAATCACGCCCCGCGTTTTTTAGAACCTTGAAGTGAACTAACATCAGATTGATTTAACAAAGTGGGTATCAGAAGCTTAATGCGAGGAATCATATTATGCACCATAATCAACTTTGCAAATAAGACCTCATAATATCCAAGTGATTTATGAGATGATTAACTTGGAATTTAGTCATAATAATTTAGTGGAATAAATTATGTTAAGGAAAGAAAGGAATAAAATTACAAATTTTTTAATTTGGGATATTAGATTATTTAATTTGAATCTAATTTAATTATTTGTCTTGGGTCCCTAACATATTCATATACCAAGTATGTGGGCCTAGATTTTTAAGAAACCCATTTTGACCCAACCCATCCCTTAAATAAATATATATTGGTTTAAGTTAGGGTTTTAAGCTGCATAGTTCATTATTAGGGTTCGATAATGGATAGAGAAAACACTATTTACATTTTTATGAAGACTCCAATAGAGAGAGTTACATATCTCACTCAAAAGTAAGATTTTTCTTCTTCAAAGGTTCCCACACACCTACCTAGCTTTGGGTGGATCATATAATAGAAGGTCCAAGGATTTTTCTTAATGTTCTAGACATATTTAGGTGGATTAGAAGTAGGCATCCCTTCATCATCACTAAATATATTTCTCCATATAGGATTGAACGATATCCACCAAGGTATTATAATCTTAAGCCTAGGTATGTTTTACTTGGTTTTGGTTTTTTTCTTCCCATTGCATAATCATTCCATAATTCTAGGGATGAAATTTTTCTTCCTCGTACATCCATACCCAACATAGAGATGTTTTTTTTTTAAATGAAAAAGGTGATGCAACTTGGTTATAGGCGGGTTACTTTTCATTGTCCTAGATTACGATACACAAGGATGCTTTGCATGAGAAACCTTTAAGGCACGTATAAAACCACTTTACCCTATTACTGAATACTTGTGAAATCCTATTCAATATACACCGCTACTAAAAGAACTCCAAACATTCCATGTCATGAAGACCTTGGGATCGAGAATGGAGCCACTCGATATACCAAATGGGTGGACAAAAATAGTGAGAATATTCATTCTCCACCAGCCATTTGGCAGACTGTGTTCGGCCTTGCAGGGGTATATGGCTTACAATATGAAAATAAATACTATGAAGTGTGTTAGGAAAATAGGTAATATTTTACATACTTTGATGTTTATTTTATCGCTAGGTCCTTTACGGGTGCCTATGTGTTGTGATTAATATAGAATATTCTACATGGGGACCTAAGCACGTGTTTACGTTTTGAGGGATTATAAAACTAAGGCCTCTAAGAATTTCTAAATCTTAGGAAAGTAATCATGTAGGAATGCAATATTATATACATAGAAATGAAGTATAAGGATAGTTTGGTTCCCTTGATTTTATCCCCAACGAATTCGTCACCGTGGTGTTATGATCCTCATACATGGTCTCAAGAGAGATGAGTGTGTGTGTATATGTGTCCCCAATGATGTAATAGTTCTTATATCTTGATTTGCAAATCTAACTGAGGTCGGATTTTAATTTTTCCTCTAGATAATGTTGGGTACCATATCCAGTTATGTGCACACCAGTATTCATCCTAAAGCATTCGCTTACGAGTTTTTTTTGCTTGTTTAGAGTCGCTAGTTTATTTTATAGAAAACAAACAAAATGGATTGGTTTATACCTTTCGAGTTTATCTTAAAATTGGTTGAGGCATGAAAATGTTTAAGAGATTCTTGGTATGGGTTTGGGAACCGGTTTACGACTATGGAAGGTTTTGAGCACCCCGCATGTTATTTATTCTTCCCTATGTAAATACTTATCATTTAATTTTACATTATAATTATTTTTATTTTATTTTAGAACATGCTGAGAGACCTTAGTTTCAAGATCCCTTAAAATGTATGCGTAGGCCTCGGTATAAAAATTGTGCTAGTGAAAGGTGAAGTAATGTCACTAAACAGGTATATAGAGACATAAACATGTTTGTATGAATAAGTATACGGGTAATGGTAGGCCATTAGTATATGCATATCTAAACGGAGGCCGTTAATGTGTTTCGGTGTAACAAAAGGCCGTTAGTGTTCGTGGATATAGTGGAAAGTTATTATTATGTTGAGCAGTAATGGAAGGCCATCAGTGTGTAAAGGTGTAACTAAAAATTGTTGGTGTGTTAAAGTGTAAGGGGAGGTTTTAGCCTGTTAAAGTGTAAAAAAAGTCCCTTATTGTGCTAATGTATAATGGAAGGCCGTGAGTGTGTTAAAGTCTTATGCTCACAAGGGAAGCCTCGGTATTATGCCTACGTACCCATGTAGCCACAGTATCAAAGCCTACATATTTTGTGATGTGGTTTATATGGACGCATTTGAGCATTTTTGTTGTGCGTTTATGCGTGCAGAGTCTGTTCTTAAGATAGTTATACATCCGTTTGTAGTGAGAGATAAGGGTGAGAGATGGAAGCATATCTTTTAAGGAAATAGCTGAGGGACATTTTGAAGAGGCCTATGCTCATGAGTAAGAATCGGTATTGCGCTTACATATCTATGTATCCAAAACATCAAAGACTACATAGTTCATGATACGGTTTGTGTATACATATTTATGAATTTGTGTTGTGCGGATATGAGAGAGCAGTCATAGCTTGAGATATTTAGATATCTCATATGTAGTGATAGGTAAAGGTGAGATATGGCAGTATCTCTTTAAAGCCAATATATCAAGGGATATATTTAAGAGTGTTATGCTCATGAGTAAAACTCAATATTGTGCCTATGTCCTCTTATAGCCACGAGATCAAATCCTACGTAGTTCGTGATGAGGTTTTTTTTAATGGAATGTATTCCAATGTGATGTGTGTAGAAGCGCGAAGGGTTGGATGGGGAGGATGAGTAAATGATTTGAACATATTAGGAAAGGGCTGGAGGATACATGGTTGTGGAGTTGTGTGGAAGTTGTCATGTTTCAGAGGTGGGAGACTGACTCTAATATGGTATTTTAGAAGTGGAGTGGACTAGAATTGGATGATAAGGATATTCATATCCCTTATCAAACAACCTATATCCCAGAAGTGTCATGGTACTCGAGTTGGTCTAAGATGGTTAAGATCACCATCTTATTTGGGTGTTTGAATTAGAGATGGAGACATCCCTAAAAATAATACGCTGAAAGACATATTATTATTAATATTGGGATTTTCTTCTTAAAAACATATATAATGTTTATTCTTTAATAAAAGTGTGTCACGTTCATTTGAAATGAGATTTTGTTTGTGATAATGCCTTATATTTATGCTTTGAATATATTGTACGAATGTCGGTTAATTAGAGTTAGTAGGAATTTTGGTGTGTTGCGTTCGGCTTGATCACAGAAGATCGGGAGTTTCGACCCTATTTCAATTGAACAATTCATAACATATATTGTGAGTTGATATGCCATCGGTAAAGCCGCGAGTATGATCTTTGTACTTAATATTGACTGTGGGAACCTATTTGATGGTTTGAGAACTTATTTGATAGTTCTAGGAGGATCGTATAGGTACATCAGGAATGCATTCATTGGGACATGGGTGAGATTCAAGTCTAGGTGATTACTAGTTTATACTTGCACAATCTTGCATCATTTTCATAATGGTGCATAGATTCTTAATCCCAATGACTATGAGCACTAGAATATGCATACAATTGTTGGTTAGATTATTATGAGTGTAATCCAGTTTATTGGGTCTAAATCTCCTCATGTTGGGAAATTATTGTGTCTACATGTTTGAGATAATATTTTGGATGAGGACGAATCTGGGAGATATCCTAGATTTTGATACCCCTGAATAAACTTATAAGTTTTGATTCTACCATTTAACCTCATTAATGGATTATTTATAATCCGATAAAGTATAAAAAATATAAGTTTTAGAATTAAGGAATACTTGAGATTTTAGTGAAAATCCATTAGCAGCAAAGAATTTCGCCAAGAATGTATTATATGCTTTATGCAGGGAATAACATTATCCATCATCTAACATTGTAGACAAATACCTCATTATTCGAGTAGTTTTGAGATAATGAAATTAGAGTGAAATTATAATAATTTAGTGTAATTAATTATAACTATGTGGGATAGAATATATATTACGAGAAGTGATATGGGATTTTAATTTTTCCATTTGGAAGACAATTTAGTTATTATTCTAGGGTCCCTAGTATACTCCATTATCCATGTAGTAGACCCAAACTCCCTGGAAACCATAATTAGCGTACGCCCACTTAGTGTACCCAATACAAGTGCCTTAGTTAGGGATTTAAGCACCATAACTCATCACAATGGGGTGAGAGTGGTAGAGGAAAACATTACTCACGTGTTTGTGAGATAATGAAGAGATGAAAGTGAGTTCTCTCATATTCCACACTATTTTGATCTTCGAAAGTGCCCACGTATAAGGAATACTTTAGAGGGATCATATACTAAAAGATTCAATGCATTCGGTGACTTCTAAAATGTTTTTGAAGTTGAAAGAAAAGTACCCTCTTCATCACTTCCAAGATCTTATTCTCCTCATTTTGATCATCTACAAGATTTGTAAAGGTATCATGATTCGAACCCCGTGGTCTATGATTTAAACCTAGTTTTTGTTCTTCACTTTCTATTACATGGTCAAGAAAAGATTTTGGGGAGAAATGTTTTTATTTATATCAATCCCTATAAATTTTAAAGCTTGGGATCACGATTGGGCCACAGTATTTCACTTACACACCTAAGGAAACTTGGGATCAAAGCCCGTGTAGTTCCAACGGGGGGTGTATTTACGTGTGTGGGATTTGGAATATCGGGTATAAATGGTACAACATTATATAATTTCTGAAGCCTCCTCCATTATAGCATTTACATAATTAACTGAAACATTATATTCACATGTCTAAAAGTAAATAATTAAATAAATATGTTTGATTAGTATTTTCGAAGAACACAGCTTTATTGGTGTCGCCATTGATACGCGAACGTTTGCTTAGAGAAGTGGTGAAGATTATTCTGACTTTGGACTTTGTCTTTCATAAATAATCCATAGTATTGTTCCCCAAAACATTTCTGAGAATGAGTTGAAATGTAGGAATAATTATGTGCTTGTGTGATACTTACTTCTACTTGTTTCGATAGTCATTTTAGATTGCGAACATAATTATTAACTCAGTGATGATAAATGATGGAGGAGGATCACAATTTAAAATATAAAGATTGCAAAGTGCATATCCACTCCCTTAGTGGGGGTCTGGTTATAAGGTTGTACAATTCTAAAATATTCTTTAATCCTAAAGCTTTTTAGAGATTAAGATGTTAACCCTTGGAGCATGAACATGGCTTCAGTGTGGAATTTATTTTGGGCGAAAGTTGTTGTATATGGGGCAAAGGTTCGACCGATGAACTTCAAACTATCAATTTTCCACAAGGTAACTATGCTTTTTTCTAGAAACTTCTTTCGGAACCGCCTCTTTCATAAGTTGATGATTCGCTCAATGTTGTCGAGCCTAGGATCGGAGGAAAGAATTTTAGAAAACCAAAAAAATGTTGGGTTTGAGATGATTTTCCTAATGGGTGCAGTCCGTTTTAACCTTTTAACCACATGGTTAAATGTTTAACTGCCTAGGAGATCTTCTGTTGGATTTTGAGCTAGGTGGATTAATCTTTAGTCGGGTGATCAACTAACTAACCGTGTGGTTGAATTATTAACCATGCGATCATTTTATGCAGGTTTAGTATTAGGAGGTAGAGATTCACATAAATTTTGTGTCATGGATTTAACCAGGCATTTAATTGATTAGTCGCATTGTTAATTGACCGTTTGTATGATATTGACTGGAAAAATGTGGAAATTGGTCTGGGCCCATTTTTCGTACTAGTTTCTTATTTTTATCGTAACATTTTACTCATAACTCCGATTGACGCATGGTTTTCACTATTGAAAAGATAATTCAATGGTCTACCTTTTTATCATTATCACATACCATTTCAAGATATTTTTTAGGTCCAAAATATCCATAAATTTTCCTTTAGTGTGAATTATTTGAGTTAAGAGACCTTCTGTCTTTTTTATGCAAGCTCCTATTGATGCGTGGCTTTTATCATTGGAAAGATATTTCCAAAGTGTAGAACTTTTATACTTACCACTTTCCTAATTAATGAAGTATGGTAGGTCCAAAATGTACATAAGGTGATATTTAGTGCAAGTCGTCTTAATCGGGACTAGCTTTGGCTTCGATGCTTGAAGACATCAATGGACATAAAGGAGATTTGATACAAGGTTTTTGTATTTGTAGTGTATATTAGAAATTTGGTTAAGTACATGGTTATGCCTCAAAGAGTTATCCCCTTTGAGGGATGATGCTAAAAATGGGTCCAAGGTGCTAAATGCTATATAGGTTGGGTTGTTTTACAAGCATTGGGGATTTTTCATTCTTAACCCCTAGGTGAACCCCTATGAGTTGTGAGAGTTTATTTTTTATGTTCTGAGAGAACGACATATTGCATGGATTTTTTGCCTGAACCATCAATATGAGATGTAGTTGATGTTTGAGGTGTTTATAGGTGTTCAAGGAGTTCGTGGATCAATTTTTATTGTGTTCATTAATGCTGTTATGGCATATTATTGCATGATGGATAAGCATGTGAATAACTTAAGTGTAGTCTTAGACACCCTAGGAGACCATGCCACCAACTTTATGTTATGTTATATAAATGAGGATTCTTGTTGATTGAGGTTTAGTTCTCAGGGTCACATTGTGAGAGAGTAGTGAATTCAAATGGATCTGAGTATGGTGTCAACAGTGTTAAATTATGGAAAATCTATAACATTGATGGATGTATGTATTTTATTAAGATTGGAAAGACACAATCGTTGGTTCATATAGGGTTTCTCGAAAATTATTGGACCCGTGACTAACTTGTTAAAGAAAAGGGGTAATATTTATTTAGAACAAGTCTTGATAGTAGGATTTTATTTAGTTGAAGGCTAGGTTTACTTCTTCTTTAGTTCTTACTTTACCTCGTAGTGGGTTGACTACACAATGCCTATTAATTCCTTGCTACAAGGGCTTAAGAGTGTATTGATGCAGGATGAGAGATAAATTATGCTTGCTGGGTGATTAAGACTCATGAGGAAAATTACCCGACCCATGATTTGGAGTTCATAAAAAATGTTATTTGATTTTTTGAGTGTGGATACAATACCTGTTAGGGGATATATGTTTTTCATTCACTGACGATAAGATCCTACGGTACTTGTTTATGAGGAGGGAGTCGAACATGAAATAATGACGTTAGTTGGATTTCGTGAAAGACTATTATTTTTGCATCCAGTATAATTCAAGGGAGGAGAATGTGGTTATAGAATCCTTAAGTGGTAGACTAATAATGACTATATCCATTATTTAAAAGTCATAATAGGGTTCTGATGTGCAGACTGAAAATGCACTGAGAACAACCCTAACCGTCACAACAAAAATCATGATTCGGGTTGTGAAGGCCTAAAATTTAGAACTTTCTCTTGAGGATAAGTTCAAATAATTATTGACTAAGAGGCACCGTCATACTTAATTGGTTTCGATAGGTGTTTGCAATTTCATGAAAGGTCAGTTGTGCCAAGAGACGAGGAATTATGATGAGAAATTTTGATAAAGGCACATTGATCTTAATTTGTAGTATATCTCGATGGGCATACGGTGTATTAGGACATAAAGCTCTAGTTTGGTTGGGCAGGAATAAAGATGGACACTGCATTATTTTTGTCAAAGCGTGTTACTTTCAAGATAGGGAAGGTAGATCAATATAGACCATTGTGTATTATATAACCTCTTGAGGTCCTAGTGTGGAAATGGGATAGCATATCCATGTACTTCATTATATGGTTACCTATTTCGCAATAGGGACATAATTTTATCTGGGTATCATAGGCAGGTGGATTAAGGATTCCCATTTCTTTATGGCTTGGACAGACTTCATAATAGAGTAGTATGGTAAGCTTTTCATGAAAAAGATTATGAGTCTACATGATGTACAACTTAACATCATTTCCAAGAAGGATACGAATTATGATTGAGTAGAAAATGGGGACTGATTTATGATTGAGTACCTCATATCAGAGATAGATTGATGATCAGATAGAGCTAGTAAACTTGGTTTCGGATGACATGATTTGGGCATGTGTTGGACTTTAAATATAATTAGGAGCATTATTTACCTTTGGTGGAGTTTTCTTACAAAAATAATCATGAGTATACCATTGTCGTGGAACCATTTGAGGCAATATATAGGAGGCCATATATACTCCCATTTGATGGATAGAGATGGGGAATAACAAGATTTTAGGATTGAATTTTATTAAGGACACTTCAAAGAAGGTGGATCTTATTGAAACAAGATGAGGATCTCCTATAGTAGGAAGAAGAGCTATGAAAATAAGAGGAAGATATTCCTTGAGTTTTCAGTTGAGGATTAGGTAAATCTTAATGCATCTCCATTGAAAAGAGTGATGCATTTTGGTAATATAGGGAAGCTAACTCCATAATATGTTAGTCATTTCACTATCATCGATCGAGTGGAACTGGTCGCTTACCATCTACCCTTGTCAGATCATCTCCATTAGGTACATGGTGTGTTTCACGTCTTTATGTCGCTGAGATTACTTAGAGATAATATGGTGTACCAATACATTGATTTAGGTGTGATAGAGATTTTGCCCGATTCAAGTTGTGAGGAGAGATGATTCACTAGTATTGGAGGCCTCATATTGGTGTGTGTTCATTGGTGTGTGTTCATCGATCGTAGGGAGCAAATACTTTGATCCAAAGTCATCCTATTGGTGTGTGTTCATTGGAGGCCTCGTAATATGGCATGGTCTATGTGGGAGAGAGAGATTGACATGCAAGAAATATCCATAACCCTTTTACGTAGGTATATATTTAATTTCGAGGATAAAATTATGTTATTATGGGGAAGAATTTAATATGTCACATATTTGTGTGTATATTTAATATTAATTATTATTGCTCGTGTGAAAGGTAGTTGGTTCATAATGGACATGTCATTTATTGCAAAATTTAATTACATGTTATAATTAGATTTAATTAACAAAATCAATTATATGTGGATAACTCGTGATTTAATAATAACATTATGATCAATTTTAATACTGTGAGTGTGTACGGTTAGACGGGGCTCTCGGGGATACCAAGGCTCAGAATGGTGTTTTTAATCTCTTAGATCACAGCTCAGGGTTGGGTAACCATTTGGACTAAGTTTTGGGAGCATAGGGGTAGTTGTTTTGTCTTAATTAGAGGTCTTAATTTTTTTTCCCACAGGAGACCTGCAAAATTTAGAGGTTGAATAGAGATAAAACTCCGATCATTTAGATGAGATTTTTTTAAAGAAAGAGAATTAATAATAAAAACCTAACTAGAGATTTAATATTTATATTTCATGCTGGGAATAACTAGAGTTACTAAATATTACGTGTAATTCACTTATGTTCAATTGCTAATGTGATTTAGACTACTTAGTCCCATGTTTGGTTAAGATCTTAACTTTAATTGTGGAAGATAATATATTTTATCATGTAAAAATCTAAATCTATTTTTATTCATTCTAGGATTGATCGTTAAAGATTATTCACATTCTTAGGTTGAGATTTTATTATTTGAATTTATTTTAACTAATTAATCATGTAATTAAAACATGATGAAAAAGATTATTTAGACATGATGAAATAAATTATTTGAGACATTATTCTAATGGAATTGTTCAAGGTATTGATTATATAATGTTAAAAACATGTGTTAGGATCATTTAGAAACCATATTGAAGGTGTTTTGGGTGTGAATACGGGTTATGGTAAAGGTTTATGATGAACTGGATTGAATGAAGTCATTTTTTTAAGTTTCAGGTGAGTTTTGTATTACGACGTTAGGTTGGGGTCACTAGGTGAGGGCTACCCGAATAGGGCTTCATACACATGACCACCAAACATGCATGTGTGAACGCGTATTGAAAAAAATTCTTACATTATTGTAATATAACATCAATTATTCCATTAGGAATTCCCCTGAGTGTTTGATTATAATATTGGGGTTCTAATCTTATGTGTTTTTGGTAGATTATGGTTATGGGATTGAGTTCTTGTTAGGGAGACGTATAATCCGTTATGTACAATTAGGATTGTATAACATTGTTGTTTACACGTGTTAGTAAATTATACTATGTCTTATGTTTGTGGGCATACTATGAAAGTATGTGTATTCGTTGGGAATCTATCACTGGGGATTTGATGGCATTGTTCGCGAGATTGGGTACTACGCATCAAGCTGCTGATTCAGGTCGTGTATAGGTCTATATCCCAATCCTATGCGTAATTGGTCAACTGTCTCTCACGCGTGGGAGACATGGGAGTCTTAATTTGTAATTTATTCTTGGTATATTACTACATGGTGCTGTGAAAACGTAGTGATTTTGTAATCATGTGGGTTTGCGGTGACAGGAGATGTCACTATTAACATTTTTTATGTGTTATTTTATTCGTAATTAAAATCGAACTTAGTAGATGATAATTCATTAATTAAATAATTGATATTTGGACTTGTACCGAATGATTATTAAATTAGTGAGTTTTTAGTTACTTGATTTGGCATATTTTGTATTTAACTTTTGGGACGCTTATAATGTCCGTTTTTATCTTAAAATGATGGGTTGTAGGCCTATTTAGTATAGGGCTTGTAATGTTTTAAGTGAGTTGAAGGTGATTTTGGGCTCTTTTAGGTGATGCCCACTTTGGTCCCAAGTATAATTTCGGTATTAAAGGGTTTTAGTGAGTCATTATGGATCTCTTAAGTCACATATTACAATAATATAGGCACCTTGAGACTAGAAAGAATGAACTTGAAGAAATGAGGAGGAATTGGGAGGATCTTGGCATAATTCTCTACCCAAATTTGAATAACTCAAGTTTATTTAGAATTTGATTATAGTTTCATTTGTGTTAGCTTATATATATTCATTGAAATCTAAACTTAATCTAATTATAAATTCAATTTGGGATTAAATTAGTTATTTGGTAATTAACTTAATTATATAAATAACCATGTTAATGGCGTAATATGAAATTGGTTGATTTTATCATAAATTCGAGTTATGATTGTTATATAATTGTTAAATCTTGATTATATATTGTTGATCTTATAATATCCCCATGTTAATTAGACAATTTGATGTGAAACCTAAACAAATTGATGAGATTTCATAAAAATAGGGTTCTTGATTCAAATACGAGATTTACCCTTTAAATCATGTTAAGATTGTATATATTTATTAGAAATAGGTTTGTATTGTTGTTGGGACAATTATATTAAAGGAGGTTAAATTTGGATCTGATTTGGGAGCTTATAGGGGCTTTGATGGAGGTTTTTTAAGTAAAATCTCATAGGTAGAAGAAGGAATTTTGTATAGGTACCATCGATCGACTGGCCCTGTAGATCTATCAATCGACCCCCCAGGATTGTAGAAAATTTCGTTATGAAGGAATGGGCATTTGTTCGTTTGTTTGGATTTTTTATGAATATTTTACCAAGAATGAGCATGGATGAAATTCTAGGTTCGTGATTTATGTTTGGCCTTTATATTGTGATTGGTTAGTTGGAATTTTGGGCATAAGGGTAGGTCATGTAATACCCCTTATTTATGAGTAATTATTTTTATATTAAATTACCTTGTGAGTAATTATATAAAATAAAGGAAGTTGAAGTAAATATTATTTTAAGTGATTTAAGAGATAATATTCACGGAGTTTGCATATTTACTATTAAGTGAATGTAAATAGTATAATGTCATGTTTTTTTGTGTCGTTGTGCTTTAAGCGACGGTTATGACTTGCATTCCAATTGGATTATTATTAATGAGTAAATATGATGTTGGAACATGAATTAATGAACGTTATTCTGGATCCCAATTTAGAGGGCACGGTTAGTTGAGAAATGGTTGAGATAGTCAAAATAAGTACCAATTGTGTTTTTGGGCTCCAGGGGTACTTTTGACTAGTTATAACTTAATTACGAAGTTACGAGTCATTTTAATTGTGTAGTGGCATTTAAATGTTAGACTCAATGTAATTGGGTATTTTAGTCTTGAAATAGAATTTATCTCTCATTTTGTTTCGAGACCCAGAGAGAGTAAGAGAGAAGTGGGAGCTTGAGAGAATGAAGAGAAAATAAGAGATTTGTTGCTTTGAGCTTGGAAATCGTTGTTACAAAGAGAATCCGAGGATACAATCTTGAGGCAAGTTTCTAACTTGCATATATGAATGATTGAGTGTGAATAATTTGTATATATAGTTACGTTCTTGAGATATAACCATTAATGGGTTTGATGATTTTGGTGTTTAAACCATTAGATTTTGATTTAGATATGACTTGAGTTGGTTATATTAGTTAGTTGTTGTGTAGGAATGATTTGGTGAAGTTATTAGATGATGATGTTGAGAGAAGTGGAAGAAAATAGGTTTGGAGATTTAGGTTTTGTAAGAGAAAATGGGGGATGGCAGATGGACCTGGTGCGACCGGTCGACCGCGGTCCAGAGGTCGGTCGATCGGGCCTAAAGAGAAAAGCCTATTGCTTCTCTCGCAAAGCAAATTTCAAAGACGCGGTCAACCGTGGTCCAGAGGCCGGTCGACTGGGCCTAAAGGGAGAGTTGGGGGGGGTATTATTTTGGGACTTTTAGAGACTAGTACGAGGTAAATTACACTTGGTAGCTTATAGTGTTGTTTTAAACTCTCAGAGGCTAGTATAGGGGAAACTAAACTTTGTACTTTATGTCGTTAGACACATATAGTTCCGGATAAAATAAATGTACATTTTAAATTGGCATATCTTATGATTTATATCTTGCACATACATACCTCTCTAAATGCTATCATAAGGTAAGTTACGCGAATGAGGTAAATCCCCTGGCTAGTGAATGCAGGGAGAATATAGTCCTCGGCCATAAGACCGTTGGTTATATTGTGTTTTTGTTTTATTCGAAGTGAGCTAATTCCGAGTATAGTTATGACTCACTGTTGAAGGTATATGGCCGCTTCCCATGTGACGCGATTTAGGGTGCCCAGGTGATCTTGGTTATAGGCCCTGGAAGATGATAGCATTTAGGGGCGCATCCATTGGGGTGACTCCCAGAAGGATGTTCTTATAATCGTTATATTTTGACTGTAACTATTCTCACGAATATGGCATTTCATAAATGGCTAATGCATTTATAAATCAACTGTATGGCATATGTTTCCCAAGGACAAATGGACTTATGAGTTTGCAATACAAGCATGCTAAAATGGAATTTAGCTATCTCTCTTAACTTGATAAATAGTTTAACTTAATGAATGGTATGGCGCTAGTATGTGCACTTAGATGAGGGGTGAGGATTATTCTTATATTGTAGAGCCAACTTAACCTATTTAGGATGATTAGTATTCATAATTGTTATGCACTTTATTCACACGTATATCATATCAAACTGGGCCCTGACCCGCTTATATTTCTCTGTCTCGTGTGGTTCTTATATATGCTTAGGTGCTCCGCCGCAAGTACGCCCGTGTTGATCCCACCTTCCCAGTGTCAAGGAGCTACAACATTTTTGAGGATGTTGTAGGATCTTGAAATAGATGCATCAATCTTTTGTATAATCTAGTTAAGATCCATCTGTACATTCGGGCGTGTTGCCCCAGTTATTATGCATACTTGTGGTTATACTTGATGTAAATCTTTTTGTATTAGCCTGTTGACCGACAACTTATTCGGTTATGTTTTGTAGAATGGTTGTTAAACTTGTACATATCTTTACTTGTATCCACCTTCTATTAAATGAATTGTCAAAACTGTTTTATTTACTTTGCAAATTATTTGACATCCGTTTTTATAAAATAACTGGTGGTTGTCTCGTACTATTATTCATACGACGGTGGTGCTGAGAATGGACCATCTATGATTCCTGTATTTATTGGAGTATCGGGCTGGCCACCTCTTATTTTAATAAGCGGGGTGTCACAGATAGTATCAGAGAATCAGGTTCTAGAGTCCTTAGGATCTATGCGGACTTATCACGTTCTACCGTAGGGTTCTTTGATATAGAGCCCTATTCGGCCTCCTGGCGAATCGATTTGGTTTCCCATAAAAGATGAAAATTTCCTTTTTAAGCCTAACACTCCTAAATTGTGATCGGAGAAACTTTTGAGATTTTGTTAAAATGTAATGAGGGACCTATTATATTGCAGTAGGCCTATGATACATTTATGGGCTTACACTTATAAATATGATTAAAGCGATAATTGAACGGGCTTAAAATGTAACGTGAGTTAATTCAAAAGAAAGAGAATAAAATTACGGAAAAGAGTGAGTGACCTTATTGTATAGACCAGTAGGGTAAGGAGGACTTAGCTACTGAAATAAAATAAGGGGTAACTAGGGCCCTTATAGTAAAGAATAATACTCAATTGAATGTGATAGTGAGAATAATCGTAAATTAAAAGTACGGTGAGTATTGGAGTGATATATACTACGTACGAATGTTGATTAGCTTGTGTGAATACCTACTGAATATATATGAATATATAGGTTGCCTGTATACCTATCTTGTGAATTGTGATATATGTTAACATACCTACATTTCTTGCTATCACGGAGGTTCTCGCGTAGTGGGTGATCCCACCTTGACGATTCCAGTGAGGTCTGGATTTGTGCCCCATAAAATAGAACTTAGGGCGGCTCACTATGTGATGTGTATTAATGGGACCAGTGTGTCATTTGGGTACATTTGGTATGTGCGTAGCCCAAAGGATTGGAACTATGTTCACCTACATTACTTGTGATTTGATTTTGGGTTCGAGGATATGTACTGAACCAATAGTCCCTGTTTAGTACGATAGGTACTTGGACTGATAGCAGAATATGCCTATTTCAAGGTGGTCATTTTGGGAGACGTCGTGCATATATATATTAGTGATATATATATATATATATATATATATAGAGAGAGAGAGAGAGAGAGAGAGAGGCAGGCTCCTGTGCACACTAAGTTTGCACATCATTTTTTTAAAATAGCAAAAAAAATATTTTTGAGTGCTGGCGCATACCAATTTTTTTATGTGATATTTTAACATTTCAACGGACTCACATAAAAAAAATTAACTCAAAAAAACTTTTTTTCCTATTTTTAAAAAATCGATCAAACTTTCGCAGTTTTTAAAGGGCTTAAAAGCATAAAAAGTTTGACCGATTTTTTAAAACTAGCATAAAAAGTTTTTTTGAGCTGATTTTTTTATATGGGTTCCTTGAAATGTTTAAATATCACACAAAAAAAATCAACTAAAAAATATTTTTTTTACTATTTTAAAAAATGATGTGCAAACTTAGTGTGCATAGGAGCCTGCCTCTCTCTCTCTCTATATATATATATATATATATATATATATGTGTGTGTGTGTGTGTGTGTGTGTGTACATATTCTACTTACATGTGACAGTAGACAGTTAAAGATTATATTTCTAAAGATAGGAATTAACTAGTGAAACTTAATTAGCAGACAAAACGAGAATATAAGTGAAATGTTAATTTCAACTCTTAACGTATGAAAAACGTCAACTATCGGATAAAGTAATATATATGCGGTACGGGAACTAAGAAGTGTTAATAATCAGTTAAATACTTAAGTCTAGTAGGCTTGGGTAGTATGGCTAGGTGGGCTAAGTGGAAACATTAGGCGCGCACAATAGTTGAAAGGCGAGGAAACTCAAGGAAGTGTACGTGAACCTAACTTGTGTAATCAATAACTGATTTTTAATTGTGGTAATTACTTGCTAAATATTTTCAAAATATTTTGGGTACTAACCCTTACTATAAAATATTTTCAAAACCTTTTAGGTGTCCATCCACAGGGATGCGAGACTTGATGATTCGTTACAAGGACGTGTAGCTGCAGCACTGTGGAGGCTTGCAGGGTGTTGATTAGACGCGTCTAGCTTTAATTCCTAGTGTAGGAGTTTATTCCAGTATTTTAGTTGGGCATGTTGCCCCATTTAGACTCTACTTATTCAGTAATCAGTTCAGACTTGTATTTAGATTATTTCTTATTAATTTAATTCATTATTTGGTTTGAGATTATTAGCCGATGGTTTATTCGACATGACTTTATTTATTTATTTACGTGATGTGATTTGGACTCTAGTATTGTGTGAATGTTGTAATTCATTTTTTCCGCATATTATTATTATTTGTTTAATACAAGATAAAATTTGGCACCGGTTTAATTAACTCATAGATGGTTAGTAATTAATATTGTTTTCGACAGTGATACTAAGAATGAACCAATTTGGAAATCCTGTTTCAATTTAATGAAGGACTAATCACCCGGTATTTAATTAGGCGGGGTGTCACAGATGGTATCAGAGCATCAGATTCTAGTGTACTTGGGATCTGTATGGCATTACGTTTCAGCGTAGCATTTTTTGACATAGAGCCTTATCATAAGATTATTGTATTCCTCTGTGTATGCGATTTATGTTCTCCTACTATTAAGTTGATGTGATTCATACACAAGTTCGGTTAGTCTTCGTACACCGAACATTATAAGACGACCAGTGAAGGCCGTTAGGAGGATTCCAAGAGGAGAGGCTCAGCATAAGATATAGAGTACTCTGGAAATGGTGATCGCGATAGAAGTCACCGTCATTATTGTTCAGACAGGTGGCAATAGGTTAATCGCTCAGGAATAGTAGCTTCCCCAAGCATTGTCGTAGATAACGGTGGTGCAATTTTGGAATCACCCAGCATAGTCGGCAAGGGGAAAGTTAGATGGACTCTTTTGAAGAGCCGTCTATAAAGATTCGGGGAAGGGGGGAAGTATGATAAGCCAATGGAAGGAGTATATATGGAATTAAAAGAGAAATTTGGGTGAAATTTTTAGCTCATAGTAGCAGCGTTGCGTGATGAGAATCAGTCACCACATATAAAGGAGTATATATGGAATTAAAAGAGAAATTTGGGTGCGATTTAATCGTAGGATCTTCCATCTGCTGTTGAGACAGAGATGTGAATGGAGCTTCGAAACTTATCATAAAAGAACTAAGTAGAGACTGATCGTGATAGAGAGGTTGACTTGTTTATTAAACTTTGTTCCCGACGAAGAGGATATAGAGAGTAAAATGGGTCGGAAAGTTGATAATGGACCCATAAGTAGAATACACAAGCATGGATGAGAAATTCGGCTAGTATGACTAGTGTCGAGGTCATCAAAAGTCGTACGTTTACGAGTTTAAATCAATGCTTCCATGAGAAGGGAGCCAAGAGGTTTATATAATCTTTCTAAAGAGCAAGACTGGATTTAACGGTGATAGTTAAGCACCATATGAGGGTATACCCAATAAAGGACCCATTTAAAAGACTAGGATCAATTGAATTCCTACCAAATGACAGTAGATTCAATCAGGGTCGTTGAGGCCAATAACGTGTTCGATAGGGCCAGCAGAGCCAAAGGGGCAATAGGGGTAACAAACGAGGACAAAACTACCAGGCTCAAGATAAGGACACCCTACATGACCAGTGGGAACAGAGACAAGGGGATAACTCAGAAAGGTGTCCTATGTGTGGAGAGTAAGGTCACCTGTACTGAACTTGCCCACAATGAGAAAGTGAGACCAATCAGACTAGGAAGTAGATGGAAATAGTGCCAGTAGGGCACAATAGCAGCAAGAGAGAGACTTTCGATAGGGGAATAGAGCTAAGAGATTTAGGCCCAGGAGTTAACAACCCGAGAGTGGTGGGTTCAAGTAGGACCAACAAAGTCCTCAACAGCACTAACAACATATCCATCCCTTAGGGCCATTGGGGCTAAAAAATAGCGGGAGAGGCTAGTAGGGCCAGTACCAAAAGCAGGAGAGTTTCTCTAGCAGTCATTATGCTTGTGGGGAGAGGGACCACATGAAGACAAATTGCCTAAAGCAAGATATAGGGTAACTACATGATGAGGTCTTGAATATACAACCATTATAGCAGATCTTGGGTTAGTCCCGATGCGAGAGTTACGTTTAGGAACTGGATGACTAGGCAAGACAGATAGCGAATGGAGGAAATATTTTTTTTTCATCCTTATGAGTATGGTATTTGTTCGAGTGATATGGGTGCGTCACTATATAAAGATTGTTATCACTAAAATTCACAAGTGAGTCGAATTTAGTGGGTGTGTTGGCCATAATAGCCTTATTTGGTATGTGTGTGTGTGTGTGTGTGTAAGAGGGTAGTTTAATTTGGGGAAATATCGCATTTTTAGCACGTGTTTGACTTGAGCAACTTCGATTGCGCCTATGTATCCGTCTTAGTTGGAATCAAAGTCAGCGTAGTTTGTGGGTTCGTACTATTCGTCGAAAAACTCATTATAGTGGAACTCAAGAGGTGAAAGGTGGAGAAACTCATCTCAAAACTCTTCTCCAAAACTCTTTTCTAAAACTCATAAGACAAGAAAATCATTCTTCTCTCCCAAGAATATCTCCCTCAAATGTATGGGGGTAAGGCTTATTTATAGCAAAACCAACCCAAGTGGGTCGCCGCATGTCAAATAACTCATGGTGACACATGTCCTATTTTAAGTGGCATGTGTCCCATAACATGTCAAAATTCTCAATACTACAATATTGTCTAGTTAATACGTAAATAATACACAAATACGCATGATATGTCCGACGCGCATAAAAATGCTCCAGTCGCATAATCACGTGGACTTTTGTCAATTTTAATCATCTCTATTCTCATTTAATAATTTAATGAGAGGCTTATCATTAAGCCCCTCTTATAATACATACATATATATATATATATATATATATATATATATGTGTGTGTGTGTGTGTGTGTGTGTGTATGTGTGTGTGTGTGTGTGTGTGTGTATGTATCTGTGTGTGTGTGTGTGTATGTATATATAATTAATTACCGTGTGGTAGCGAGGCTCTTTGGTGGAGCCTATGAGAGAAAGGGTGTGTGCACTAAGAGGATGTTTACATTACGTGTTAGTTTACTGCTTTCGAGAATTACGAGAATAGAGTAGACTACCTTCCAAGTCTTGTCTAGTTAGTGATGGGTTGAGCGATCGTAGATTGTGATAGTGAGATCTTGTGTTCGCCATTCCAAGGTATGATTTATTTTTGCTAGGCATCACCTAAAAGAGGGTTGAGCCTATATATATGTGTATATATGTTATAATATATTGTGTAGGAGACTTGAAAGTATGTGTTGGTATTACATATTTAATCCCGGTGCGTAGGGACATCTACTAATGTGATTCGGGGTATATTGGGTTATTGTCGAGCGGAGAGATAGAGCTCATTATTGATTTAACACTGAGCACCTAGTGACAGGCAGAGCATCATGATGTATGTTGAATTTTTATAACATGGGAGTGAACGAGTATACTTTTATGTTAACAGACGGGTATTTGGGGGTGTATTACAGCAGGAGGATAAGGCTACAACTTATGTATCTTGAAAGCTTAAGTCCCATGAGAAGAATTACCCTACTCACGGCCTTGAGTTGGCAGCGGTCATTTTTGCTCTAAGGATAGGGAGACATTATCTGCTGGGGGAGCAGTTTACTTTATTCGTGGATCATAAGTCATTGTAGTATCTCTTCATACAGAAGGACCTGAATATGAGGCAGAGGTGGTGGCTAGAGTTCGTACGCATTGAGCCGATGACCTATGGGGGAGTTAGCGGAGGTCTGGAAAGAAAAGTGGAGTGAGCTTTGACATGGCGATGAGGTTTCCAGAGCGTGTATGGCAGTTTTAGCTATCACTCTCAAGATTATGATGCAGGTAGTGAAATTACAGGCAAAGGATCACTTCTGTTAGGACAGGGTACGACAGTTAGTAGCTGAGGGTGAGGAGTCTTACTCGATCAGCTTAAAGGGAGGACTACATTTTAATGGAAGACTTGTAGTACCTGAGGATGAGGACTTGAGGCATACGGTTATGACTGAGTCTCACGGGTCGAGGTTTGCGATGCATACCGACGGTGATAAGATGTACTAGGAAATGAGGATACAGTATTGGTGGATTGGTATGAAGAGAGACATAGAAGATCTTGTTTCGAAGTGTGTTACTTGTCAGCTTGTGAAAGTTGACCATCAGAGACCTTCATGGATGCTACAACCATTGGAGATTCCCGTGTGGGAGATCATTTTGATAGATTTTATTACAGGGATATCGATATCGTAAAGGGGTCACAATTCCATTTGGGTGATAGTGGATCGGCTGACCAATGTGGCCCATTTCTTACCGGTTCGCACCAACTATGAGACGAGTCAGTATGTGCAACTGTTCATTGCTGAGATAGTGAAGTTTAATGGGGTGGACATTAACATTGTGTCTAATTGATACAAGATCTTTGTGTCTCACTTCTTGCAGAGTTTTAAGGAGGCCATGGGCACAGACTTGCGGTTGATCACCGCATACCATCCAAAGACAAACGAGAAGACTAAGGGGGTTAATCAGATGCTAGAGAACATATTGAGGATGTGCATTCTAGATTTTGGGGGAGGATTAGAGCGATACCTTCCATTAGTAGAGTTTTCTTATAATAACTCTTACCAATTTACTACAGGTATGGGACCGTTTGAGGCATTATATAGGAGACCTTGTTGTTTGCTCGCTTGCTGGTTAGAGGTGAGGGACAACAAGTTATTGGGACCAAAGATGATACAGGAGATGAATGCCAAGATTGAGCTAATTTGGGGACGTATTCGAATTGCTCAGTATAGGTAGAAGAGTTATGTTGATGTCGATCAGAGACACGTTAAGTTACAGGTTGGCTACAAGTGTTGGAATATATGTCTCCCATGAAGGGGGTTATAAGATTCAACAAGAAGGGGAAGTTAGCACCGAGGTATGTGGGACGTCTCCATATCATTGAGAGAGTGGGGCCAGTAGCTTATAGACTAGGTTTACCGGAGCATCTTCAGCATATATACGATGTGTTCCATGTGGCATCACCGAAGAAATATAGGAGGAGCGAGAGAGATTTTTGGCACGTTCCCCTTGAGGATATTGATTTGCAGCCAAACATTTCGTATAAGGATAGACCCATGGCTATTCTAGATCATAGTGAGTGTAAGCTGTGGTCTAAGCTGGTGCCACTAGTCAGAGTTCAATGGGTACACCACAGTGTTGATGAGTCTACTTAAGAGCGGGAGGATGACATACGAGAGCAGTATCCAGAGCTGTTTACCGCAGGTATGACCTAATTTCGGGGACGAAATTCCTTCGTAAGGGGGGAAGTATGTAATACCCCGTATTTTTGCATATTTCAAATTTAATTAGTTCGGTATTTAATTCATTTATTCTAAATTACACGAGTGATGTAATTTAATTTAACTAAATAATAATATTCTTATTAAAGAGATAATTATTAATATTATGAATTAAATTTGCAAATTGAATAGTAAATAATATATGAGAATTATTACACGTAATAGCGAGTGATATTAGCGAATTTGTTTCAATCGGGAGTCACGTGTAGACTAATTTGAGGTCGATATGGGATAATCATGTACAGTGACTTGGATGATGATTTTGAGGACACGTATGATTTTAAAAGATTTGAAATAGTCGGAATAATAAACTGGGATCGTATAAGGGTACTTTAGTCTTTTAGTAGCTTAGGTAGAGGGAGATACAAATTTCCCAACCTTATATCAGATGTTAGATGGAAGGATCTAGGGTTAAGAGTGTTAAAAATAAAGGGAGACCATTAGAGAAGAGAAAGAGAGAATTCTTGGAGGTTTTGAAGGGTTCTTGAAAGATTAAAGTGTGTTCTTGCACCACAATCAAACTTAGAGTATGTATTGGAGGAGAATACAACCAAACCAACCTTTTAATCACGAAATCAAACTCTACTGATCTAAGGAAAGTGCTTATTGCAAATTCTTTTGAAGTTATAATACCCATGTTGTGAGGGTTTCATCATAGATTGATTATATTGATATTCTTGGAAGAAAACAATGATTAAAATTCATGTTTGGGTAGGAATGGCATGTAGTATGATTTAACATCTGTAGAGAATAAGAAATCATAGATTATATGTTAATAATAACGAATTAAACAGTTTGGGACAATTAGATTCAAGTTTTGTGGAGAAACATGTGAGTTACGTGGTTGATAATGGTGAAAAACGCATTTGCGTAGATGAAGGCAATCTGCATAATTTTGAATCGAGTTATCCCAGAGGTGAATTGATTTGGAAAGCAAATCAATTCAACCTCCAGGTGAATCGATTCAGTTTTCGAGAAAAGTCAAAATTTCCCCTTTTAAGACTAGCACTCCTAAATTGTGATCAATGAAACTTTTGGGATTTTGTTAAAATATAATGAGGGACCTATTATACAGTAGAAGAACTATGATTGGGTTATGGGCTTAGACTTATTGAGAGAATTAAAGCTATAATTAAACGGTCTTAAATTGTAATGTGATTTAATTCGAGAGAATGAGATTAAAATTACGGGAAAACGTGAGTAAGCTTGTTGTATAGACCAGTAGGGTAAGGAGGACTTAGCTACTGAAATAAAATAAAGGATAACTAGGGACCTTATAGTAAAGAATAATACTCAATTGAATGCGATAGTGAGAATAATCGTAAATTGAAAGTACGATGAGTATTTGAGTGGTATATACTATGTACGAATGCTGATAATTAGGTTGTCTGAATACCTACTGAATATGTATGAATATATAGGTTGTGCGTATACCTATCTTGTTAATTGTGATATATGTTAACATACTTACGCTGCTTGCTATCACGAAGGTTCTCTCACAGTGGGAGATCCCACCTTGACGATTCCAATGAGTTCTGGATTTGTGCCCCAGAACATAGAACTTAGGGCGACTCACTATGTGACGTGTATTAGTGGGATCGGTGTGTCATTTGGGTACGTTTGGTATGTGCATAGCCCAGGGGCTTAGAACTATGTTCGCCTCCATTGCTTGTGATTTGATTTTGGGTTTGAGGAGATGTACCAAACCAACAGTCCCTATTTAGTACGAGAGGTACTTGGAGTGATAGCAGAGTATGCCTATTTCATGATGGTCGTTTTGAGAGACGTCATGCTTATATATATATATATATATATATTCTACTTATGTGTGAGAGTAGACAATTAAAGAGTATATTTATAAAGATATGAATTGAGTAGTGAAACTTAATTAGCATACAAAACGAGATTATAAGTGAAATGTTAATTTCAACTCTTAACGTATGAGAAACGTTAACTATCGGATAAAGTACTATATGGGCGGTACGGGAATAGAGAAGTGTTAATATTCAGTTAAATACTTAATTCTAGTTAGCTTGGGTAGTATGGATACGAGGGCTAAGTAGAAATTTTAGGCGTGCACAATAGTTGAGAGGTGAGGAAAATTAAGGGACTGTACATGAACCTAACATGTGTAATAAATAATTGATTTTTAATTGTGATAATTACTTGCTAAATATTTTCAAAATGTTTTGGGTTCTAACCCTTGCTATCAAATCTTTTCAAAACCTTTTAAGTGTACAGCCACAGGGACGTCAAACTTGATGATTCGTTGCAAGGACGTATAGTTGTAGCACTATGCAGGATTGCAGGGTTTTGATTAGATGTTTCTATCTTTCATTCCTAGTGTAGGAGTTTATTCCAACATTTTAGTTGGACGTGTTGCCCCATTTAGACTTTACTTATTCAGTATTCAGTTCAGACTTGTATTCAAATTCTTTCTTATCAATTTAATTCATTATTTGGTTTGAGATTATTAGCCGATGGTTTACACGTCAGGACTTTATTTATTTATTTACTTGAGGTGATTTGGACTCTAGTATTGTCTCAATGTTGTAATTCAGTTTTTTCGCATATTATTACTATTACCTGTTTAATGCAAGATAAAATTTGTCAGTGGTTTAATTAACTCATAGGTGGTTAGTAATTGATATGGTTTTTGTCTGTGATGATAAGAATAAACCAATTTGGAAATAATGTTTTAATTTAATAAATGACTGATCACATGATATTTAATTAGGCGGGGTGTCACAGTTGTGCGTAGTGGGCAGTCCATCGTGGATTGACAAGAAAGTGTTGGATTGATTTCCCAGATCATAGTTCTGTTGAATGGCCATTACCCACGTGTGAGGATAGGTGTTGGTTTGGGTCAGGTTGGGTGCGATGTGGTATGGTCATGACATTGTATGTGTAAGGACATTATTTTGTAAGTTCGTTATGAATTGAGTATGTCGTATATCACTACAACAGTTAAAGAGTATTCAAGAACATTGAAGCATCAAAGGCGGATCATAATATCAAGTTCTTCAACATTCAAACCTCCGCAAGATAAGTTTGGTAAGTTTGTGTTTTAAGTACCTTAGCATTTTCACTTAGAGTGTTAGGAATTTTTACAAAATATTTTCTAAGTGTTGGAGCAGAGTTTTTATAGTTTTCGTCAAAAATTATTTTCCAGGCCTAATAGCGAATTTTTGGAGATAAAAAATGTTTTTTAATTTTCTCGTTTAAGTGACATCTTGATGTCGCACGAAGTTTCCCACGAGATGTGCCTGTCGTGCAAAGTCATTCAAGCGACTTAGCATTCTCGTTCGAGCAACGCGTCGACTTAACTTTTTTATAAAAGGGGTTTTGCAACTCCGTTTTTCAACCGAAGACCTGTGATTTTGAACTGCTATGAAACTGCTTTTGCAGAATACTTTGTCTTCTCACTTTTCGATTTTTAAACCTTTTGTTTTCAATTCACAACAATCCCATATGTTTTAGTGATTTGTTTTGGAACCCAAAGATACAGCTTTGTTCAAGTTTACTCTTATAGGGAGGTAACCTACACCGTTGATTGGGCTGCATGTTCACATGAATCTTCTGAGATTGATTCTTTACTGAAGACTAAGGTCATTGAGGTTCGTTGCATGTGGATCTTTATTGAAGATAAGATTGCGTGTTCTTGTGGGGTTGCTACGATTGTTCCATTGCTGACTCAAGACTGCATGTCTTTGTGGATTCTCTGTGCGTTAATCCATTGCATATTTCATTGTAACCCTGTAAGTTGCAATTTACGATTATAGTGAAATAAAAGGTTTTGTCCTTCGATGATTTTTTTTAAATCTGTGTATCAGCATTTATTTATGTTGGTTTGATTTATTCACACGTAGTTGCATGTTTAGGGGCTGATTTAATTTGGTTTAAAAAATAGACTCCAATGAAATAAGTCTAAATTGAAAATTTGTGAATTGGTTTGAATCAAGTAGCACACACATAATCATTCTTATATTGGTATCAGAGCAAGTTACACTATTTTATTATGTATTCCTATTTTTCGCAAAATTTGTGTGATATTGATTTTTTTTTTAAATCAGTTTTGTGAAAAATCGCAAGGTTTCCAATGGAGAACTCATATAATAGGATGCCTATTTTTTACAGGAATAATTATGCCTATGGAAATCTCGCATGAAATCACAATTAAAAGCTACTGACGAGCGTGTTTGGTTGCTTTGTGAAAACGGGTGGAATCCTCCCACGGTCACTACTAATAATATCACATCTTTAAAACCCGTGTCGGACTGGACTGGGGACGATTTTAAAATGTCTAATTTTAATTCTCGTTGTCTTAGTGCTATTTTTGGAGCCATCACTCCCGACGAGTATGACTAAATTATGGCATGCACCGCGTCTAAAGAGGCTTGGGATGTCCTCCAATTAACACATGGGGGTAGGGGTGCTATTAAAGAATCAAAATTACAAAATTTGTCACCCAGTTTGAGACTATTACCATGTCTGAGTCTAAATGCTTTGATGATTTTTATGCTCGTTTGTCGGACATTTTTAACATAATTTTTAATTTGGGTGAGGCGATTGATAACACGTGTGTCATTAAAAAGATTTTGAGATCTCTCCCAAAATGATTTATTCCTAAAGTCACGGTTTTGAATTCTTTGGGAAATTTGAAATCACTTAAGTTGTAAGAACTTGTAGGAGATCTTCAAACCTATGATATTGACATTTTTCCCCAAACCATTAAGGCTAAGGATAAAGGCGTTGCTTTAGAGACTAATTTTAAGAAAAAGAAAGAAAAAGTTTGTGATTCCGAGTCTGAGGGAGATTTTAATTTAATGATATATCCTCGTTTGCGAAAATTTTTAAGAAGTTTCCCAATATGAACAAACATAATTCTTTAAATAAAAATTCTTTTGAGAAAAATAAAAGTGAGAGAGTAGCTACAGCGAAAATATTGTGACTTCTCAAATAAAATTCAATTTTAATTAATCCCAAATTTTAGTTAAACCCTAAAACATGCATCTAGATGATTTATCAAATAAAATATAGCATGCAGGATAAAACAAACAATTTCAGGAAAAATCCTCCAAAGGGGCAAAACCTTTTATTTCACTATAATTTGTAAGAAAACGGCTTACACGGATTACAATGAAATAAGTGCGACATAAGAAATACCCTCGGGCATCGGTTTCGATGTCTCGGCTGAAATCTCCTGCAGGAACTCCAGGTGGTCAGCAATGAAGAAGAGAAACGGCTTCTCCACAAGTTTGTCGACTGGAATTTTCCCTTCCCAGGAGGGCAGCAATGAAGAAGAAAGACGGCTTCTCCACAAGGGATGAACAATAGCAAAGCTTGTATTCTAGGGTTCCAAAAGATTCACAAAAGTAATTGGGATTTTTGTGTGTGAATAAAAAAGATGTTTGACACATCAAAAATTGAAGTCTTGTTGTTTTTGTACTCTTAAAAACGTTTTCTCAAAGACTTGAAAAATACACCACCGAAATAGGTATATATATAGGAAAAATAAATTGGTAGTAAAACCAGTTACGAAACTGCTCGAGTTTATCCCAGGCGGACCGGTCCGGGTCTGAGGCGGATCGGTCCGGTTAGGCAGACCGATTCTTTTTATTTTTCGCTTCTTCGATTCACTTGCGGTCCGGGGTGTACTGGCTTTTCAGCAGGCGGATCGGTCCGGGTAGAGGGAGGACCGCTCCCGCTTCCATAAAAAACTTTTAAAAGCCTCATTTTTCTTGAAAAAACTTGCTTCTTATTTTTACAAAAAACATTTTATAAAAATTTCCCAATACTAAATATGAACTTTAAGGAACGTAAAAATAAAATTTTACCAAGTTCATTCTCGCAGAGGCTATGATGTTGAAGATGCTTTGATATTCGGATCCGTTGATGTAGGTGCGATCTTGAGTTTCTTCAACGGTGTAACGACGTAAGACATACAAATTGATAATGGACAAAAATATCCTTACAAATCTCCCCCTATGTCTATACTGGTACATACATAAAAAAATACGAATTATCAACTAATGACCTATACAAATCTACCCTCCCATGAACCCTAAAGATGGAAAGATACAAATGTATAAATCTTCATCGTTTGTTCTTCAATCTTCAACAATCATCAAATCTCAAAACTTTTCTCATCAGGGTGTGCAACATATTGATCTTCAATCTTCATACCTACACACATGAGACAAAGCAAATACCACGTGACATATCGAGTTTGAAATGAGATAAACATGGATACCAATTTATGATAAAAGCATAAGCTATATCTCAAAAACTCCCCCAAAATTCAAACTCCCCCATAAAATGATAATTCTTTCTCCCCCTTTTTATGATGTCCCCAAATAGACAAATGAGAAGAATGTATCAAATAAGACAAATCGGGGTGTCACGGTACACAAAACAGGGCATCAAATAATATGGTAAACGTGCTCTTGCAAGGATATGCTCAAACAAATCTTCACAAACTATTTTTGAATTTTTCAAATTTTTCGTACAAAAATAAGATACCAATTTGAACAAATATGATACAAAAATCACACCATGGATTTAGACTCAAACAACCAAGACATGGAAATGGAATGAATGGGTGTGAACACATTCGATAGGTAAATCAACTCAATCAATCATATGTGCAAGATGCATGTGTGTACCCCTAACAAATGAACATCAAAAGTATCCTTAGGTGTAAAGATTGTTGAATTTAGATGACATCGTCTTATGCAATTCAACAAATCAAAGTCAAACTGATTTCCACCCCAATAACGTCCAAAACTATGTAGCGCATTTTCAAGCATTTCAAGGACGTGCAAACCCGTTTTAAATTCTCCAACCAGACTCCCTCATATATATTTTCTTTTAGAGGTAATCTAAATTCTCAAACTTTGGAGAATTGGAGCAAAAACCTAAATGGCCCCTTTTTGGAATGAATATCTTTTTATTTGCCTTTCAATTTTTCGGGCTCTTTTAACCTCTTTGGACCCCGGATAATAAAATTCCTCCATTTTTTAGGTCCAATTTAACGGTGGCTTAGTATTCGCAAAGGAAAAATGAACCTTTTGCAGCCCTTCCCCATTTTTTAAATAAAGCACACAAACTCACAAAACGGTTCTTATATGCACAGTTTCCTTATCAAAAATTTATCGCGCTTGGTTCGTTTTAAAGACAGGATTGAAGTGAAAACACCCAACAAACATGTGATAAGACAAGCACAATAATCAAACAAATCCGTGCATGTGTGCATTAAAGGAAACATGAGTCAAACATGTAGGAAGTAACACTTAATTACATCTTAATGACTCCAAACTATATAAAGCACATGGATGAATTGACCTATTGTCTCAAAACACTATCAAATAGTCACATGAAAATAATGGAATGATGTTATGACTCGGTCATCCTAAGTGTTCATCCATAAATGGTGCAAGACAAAAATACAAAAAAAAATTTGGATTTTCTCAAAATTTTATCAAAATAAAATCTTTTTGTATTTTTCAGAAATTTTATGAAAAACGAAAATTTATACAAAAAGTACACATGTCATAACACTAGCAAAAAATATATCATGAAACCACAACTAGTGTATGACAAACATGCAAACACAATCAACCAAAAGATTTCACACGGGATGAATCACGTGCAAGCAAACGGAAATCGTGGATAAATAAACTATAAGCCTCTAAATCCGATTTTCTAACCCAAATAGATGTGTAACGGAGTGTGGGGGTTTTGGGAATCAAATTTATTATTTCATTAACCTTCCTAGGTCCATTTAAAAGCTTGTAACAAAAGTGCCTAAGATGACCTTGCCTACTGCAATGTGTGCAAGAGTAAATCGGGCGGTGTGTGTTACCTAAAGGTGGCCATCTCCTCAAATTTCTCGGTTGCTCTCTCCGAATTTGCCTAGGTGGGTCTCTCCTAATGATCCTAGGAGGTTCTCTCACGATGTTCCTATGGGTTGCTTTCCTAACAAACTTAGGTGCCTCTTTCTTAACAATCCTAGGAGGCTCTCTCACACGTGTGGGAATGGGTGAAATATATTTTTCAAGACCAATCCCACCCCTATCCGTTTTGATCTCGACTGTGCCTAAAATCTTATCAAGTTTTTCAGACCTAGACTCCAAATCAAATTTCACCTTACTTGAATCTTTCAATTTCACCTCAAGTTCACCTATCCTAGATTCAAGTACTCGTATAGAATCCTCAAACTCTAAAATCTCTTTTTTCATAGTCTCCATCAACCCTCTAAGACTATCTCTCTCACCCTCGACGTACTCAAGCTTCTCTTTCAAAATTTCCTCATGTGCCCTAAGTTCTTCAACTAAAAAATCATTATTTTTTATGGCACACTCTTTCAATTGAGCTTTCAATTTCAAATTTTCTTTCTTTGTTTTCAAAGTTTCAGCATAAAGTTCATTGAAAGAAGTTTGCAAGTCACGCTCATCTACACTTTCCTCCTCACTTTCATCCACACTCCCATCACCTTCACTATCATCACTAATCATATGGATGGGAAACTCTCGCCTAGAAGCATAAAAACTTCTTCTTCCGAATCACAATCACTAAGGGTAGAAACATGAGAAATCGGTTTATTCAATTTCTTCTTTAAATTTGTGGTACACTCATGTAACGTGTGACCAACACCTTCACAACAAGGACACCTCTCAGATTCGTTTTCAACAGAAGATTTAAAACAAGAGTTCGTGTGAATTTTCCAATTAAATTTTTCAAAGATTTGACATCGAAGATCATCAAAACCATCAAATCCATTTTTGTGCAAAATCAGGATCAAAACACAATAAATTAGTGCAACAGGCTCTGATACCAATTTGAAAACGTGAGTAGACAAATTGTATCAGAAAGTAAATCCTCGAAAAATCAAGATCACGCAATAAATTAGCGTAACCCGCTCTGATACCAATTTGAGAGAGTAGCTACAATGGAAATATTGCGACTTCTCAAATAAAATCCAATTTTAATTAATCCCAAATTTTAGTTAAACCCTAAAACATGCATCTAGATGATTTATCAAATAAAATATAGCATGCAGGATAAAACAAACAATTTCAGGAAAAATCCCCCAAAGGGGCAAAACCTTTTATTTCACTATAATTTGTAAGAAAACGGCTTACACGGATTACAATGAAATAAGTGCGACATACGAAATACCCTCAGGCATCGGTTTCGATGTCTCGGCTGAAGTCTCCCGTAGGAACTCCAGGTGGTCAGCAATGAAGAAGAGAAACGGCTTCTCCACAAGTTTGTCGGCTGGAATTTTCCCTTTCCAGGAGGGCAGCAATGAAGAAGAAAGACGGCTTCTCCACAAGGGATGAACAATAGCAAAGCTTGTATTCTAGGGTTCCAAAAGATTCACAAAAGTAATTGGGATTTTTGTGTGTGAATAAAAAAGATGTTTGACACATCAAAAATTGAAGTCTTGTTGTTTTTGTACTCTTAAAAACGTTTTCTCAAAGACTTGAAAAATACACCACCGAAATAGGTATATATATAGGAAAAATAAATTGGTGGTAAAACCAGTTACGAAACTGCTCGAGTTTATCCCAGGCGGACCGGTCCGGGTCTGAGGCGGATCGGTCCGGTTAGGCAGACCGATTCTTTTTATTTTTCGCTTCTTCGATTCACTTGCGGTCCGGGGTGTACTGGCTTTTCAGCAGGCGGATCGGTCCGGGTAGAGGGAGGACCGCTCCCGCTTCCATAAAAAACTTTTAAAAGCCTCATTTTTCTTGAAAAAACTTGCTTCTTATTTTTACAAAAAACATTTTATAAAAATTTCCCAATACTAAATATGAACTTTAAGGAACGTAAAAATAAAATTTTACCAAGTTCATTCTCGCAGAGGCTATGATGTTGAAGATGCTTTGATATTCGGATCCGTTGATGTAGGTGCGATCTTGAGTTTCTTCAACGGTGTAACGACGTAAGACATACAAATTGATAATGGACAAAAATATCCTTACAAATCTCCCCCTATGTCTATACTGGTACATACATAAAAAAATACGAATTATCAACTAATGACCTATACAAATCTACCCTCCCATGAACCCTAAAGATGGAAAGATACAAATGTATAAATCTTCATCGTTTGTTCTTCAATCTTCAACAATCATCAAATCTCAAAACTTTTCTCATCAGGGTGTGCAACATATTGATCTTCAATCTTCATACCTACACACATGAGACAAAGCAAATACCACGTGACATATCGAGTTTGCAATGAGATAAACATGGATACCAATTTATGATAAAAGCATAAGCTATATCTCAAAAACTCCCCCAAAATTCAAACTCCCCCATAAAATGATAATTCTTTCTCCCCCTTTTTATGATGTCCCCAAATAGACAAATGAGAAGAATGTATCAAATAAGACAAATCGGGGTGTCACGGTACACAAAACAGGGCATCAAATAATATGGTAAACGTGCTCTTGCAAGGATATGCTCAAACAAATCTTCACAAACTATTTTTGAATTTTTCAAATTTTTCGTACAAAAATAAGATACCAATTTGAACAAATATGATACAAAAATCACACCATGGATTTAGACTCAAACAACCAAGACATGGAAATGGAATGAATGGGTGTGAACACATTCGATAGGTAAATCAACTCAATCAATCATATGTGCAAGATGCATGTGTGTACCCCTAACAAATGAACATCAAAAGTATCCTTAGGTGTAAAGATTGTTGAATTTAGATGACATCGTCTTATGCAATTCAACAAATCAAAGTCAAACTGATTTCCACCCCAATAACGTCCAAAACTATGTAGCGCATTTTCAAGCATTTCAAGGACGTGCAAACCCGTTTTAAATTCTCCAACCAGACTCCCTCATATATATTTTCTTTTAGAGGTAATCTAAATTCTCAAACTTTGGAGAATTGGAGCAAAAACCTAAATGGCCCCTTTTTGGAATGAATATCTTTTTATTTGCCTTTCAATTTTTCGGGCTCTTTTAACCTCTTTGGACCCCGGATAATAAAATTCCTCCATTTTTTAGGTCCAATTTAACGGTGGCTTAGTATTCGCAAAGGAAAAATGAACCTTTTGCAGCCCTTCCCCATTTTTTAAATAAAGCACACAAACTCACAAAACGGTTCTTATATGCACAGTTTCCTTATCAAAAATTTATCGCGCTTGGTTCGTTTTAAAGACAGGATTGAAGTGAAAACACCCAACAAACATGTGATAAGACAAGCACAATAATCAAACAAATCCGTGCATGTGTGCATTAAAGGAAACATGAGTCAAACATGTAGGAAGTAACACTTAATTACATCTTAATGACTCCAAACTATATAAAGCACATGGATGAATTGACCTATTGTCTCAAAACACTATCAAATAGTCACATGAAAATAATGGAATGATGTTATGACTCGGTCATCCTAAGTGTTCATCCATAAATGGTGCAAGACAAAAATACAAAAAAAAATTTGGATTTTCTCAAAATTTTATCAAAATAAAATCTTTTTGTATTTTTCAGAAATTTTATGAAAAACGAAAATTTATACAAAAAGTACACATGTCATAACACTAGCAAAAAATATATCATGAAACCACAACTAGTGTATGACAAACATGCAAACACAATCAACCAAAAGATTTCACACGGGATGAATCACGTGCAAGCAAACGGAAATCGTGGATAAATAAACTATAAGCCTCTAAATCCGATTTTCTAACCCAAATAGATGTGTAACGGAGTGTGGGGGTTTTGGGAATCAAATTTATTATTTCATTAACCTTCCTAGGTCCATTTAAAAGCTTGTAACAAAAGTGCCTAAGATGACCTTGCCTACTGCAATGTGTGCAAGAGTAAATCGGGCGGTGTGTGTTACCTAAAGGTGGCCATCTCCTCAAATTTCTCGGTTGCTCTCTCCGAATTTGCCTAGGTGGGTCTCTCCTAATGATCCTAGGAGGTTCTCTCACGATGTTCCTATGGGTTGCTTTCCTAACAAACTTAGGTGCCTCTTTCTTAACAATCCTAGGAGGCTCTCTCACACGTGTGGGAATGGGTGAAATATATTTTTCAAGACCAATCCCACCCCTATCCGTTTTGATCTCGACTGTGCCTAAAATCTTATCAAGTTTTTCAGACCTAGACTCCAAATCAAATTTCACCTTACTTGAATCTTTCAATTTCACCTCAAGTTCACCTATCCTAGATTCAAGTACTCGTATAGAATCCTCAAACTCTAAAATCTCTTTTTTCATAGTCTCCATCAACCCTCTAAGACTATCTCTCTCACCCTCGACGTACTCAAGCTTCTCTTTCAAAATTTCCTCATGTGCCCTAAGTTCTTCAACTAAAAAATCATTATTTTTTATGGCACACTCTTTCAATTGAGCTTTCAATTTCAAATTTTCTTTCTTTGTTTTCAAAGTTTCAGCATAAAGTTCATTGAAAGAAGTTTGCAAGTCACGCTCATCTACACTTTCCTCCTCACTTTCATCCACACTCCCATCACCTTCACTATCATCACTAATCATATGGATGGGAAACTCTCGCCTAGAAGCATAAAAACTTCTTCTTCCGAATCACAATCACTAAGGGTAGAAACATGAGAAATCGGTTTATTCAATTTCTTCTTTAAATTTGTGGTACACTCATGTAACGTGTGACCAACACCTTCACAACAAGGACACCTCTCAGATTCGTTTTCAACAGAAGATTTAAAACAAGAGTTCGTGTGAATTTTCCAATTAAATTTTTCAAAGATTTGACATCGAAGATCATCAAAACCATCAAATCCATTTTTGTGCAAAATCAGGATCAAAACACAATAAATTAGTGCAACAGGCTCTGATACCAATTTGAAAACGTGAGTAGACAAATTGTATCAGAAAGTAAATCCTCGAAAAATCAAGATCACGCAATAAATTAGCGTAACCCGCTCTGATACCAATTTGAGAGAGTAGCTACAATGGAAATATTGCGACTTCTCAAATAAAATCCAATTTTAATTAATCCCAAATTTTAGTTAAACCCTAAAACATGCATCTAGATGATTTATCAAATAAAATATAGCATGCAGGATAAAACAAACAATTTCAGGAAAAATCCCCCAAAGGGGCAAAACCTTTTATTTCACTATAATTTGTAAGAAAACGGCTTACACGGATTACAATGAAATAAGTGCGACATACGAAATACCCTCAGGCATCGGTTTCGATGTCTCGGCTGAAGTCTCCCGTAGGAACTCCAGGTGGTCAGCAATGAAGAAGAGAAACGGCTTCTCCACAAGTTTGTCGGCTGGAATTTTCCCTTTCCAGGAGGGCAGCAATGAAGAAGAAAGACGTCTTCTCCACAAGGGATGAACAATAGCAAAGCTTGTGTTCTAGGGTTCCAAAAGATTCACAAAAGTAATTGGGATTTTTGTGTGTGAATCAAAAAGATGTTTGGCACATGAAAAATTGAAGGCTTGTTGTGTTTGTACTCTAAAAAACGTTTTCTCAAAGACTTGAAAAATACACCACCGAAATAGGTATATATATAGGAAAAATAAATTGGTGGTAAAACCAGTTACGGAACTGCTCGTGTTTATCCCAGGCGGACCGGTCCGGGTCTGAGGCAGATCGGTCCGGGTAGGCGGACCGATTCTTGTTATTTTTGGCTTCTTCAATTCGCTTGCGGTCCGGGGTGTACTGGCTTTTCAGCAGGTGGACCGGTCCGGGTAGAGGGCGGACCGATTCGCAGGCGGATCGGTCCGGGTAGAGGGAGGACCGCTCCGGCTTCCATAAAAAACTTTTAAAAGCCTCATTTTGCTTGAAAAAACTTGCTTCTTATTTTTACAAAAAATATTTTCTAAAAATTTCCCAATACTAAATATGAACTTTAAGGAACGTTAAAACAAAATTTTACCAAGTTCATTCTCGCAGAGGCTATGATGTTGCAGATGCTTTGATATTCGGATCCGTTGATGTAGGTGCGATCTTGAGTTTCTTCAACGGTGTAACGGCATACGACATACAAATTGATAATGGACAAAAATGTCCTTACAAATCTCCCCCTATGTCTATGCTGGTACATACATAAAAAAATACGAATTATCAACTAATGACCTATACAAATCTACCCTCCCATGAACCCTAAAGATGGAAAGATACAAATGTATAAATCTTCATCGTTTGTTCTTCAATCTTCAACAATCATCAAATCTCAAAACTTTTCTCATCAGGGTGTGCAACATATTGATCTTCAATCTTCATACCTACACACATGAGACAAAGCAAATACCACGTGACATATTGAGTTTGAAATGAGATAAACATGGATACCAATTTATGATAAAATCATAAGCTATATCTCAAAAACTCCCCCAAAATTCAAACTCCCCCATAAAATGATAATTCTTTCTCCCCCTTTTTATGATGTTCCCAAATAGACAAATGAGAAGAATGTATCAAATAAGACAAATCGGGGTGTCACGGTACACAAAACAGGGCATCAAATAATATGGTAAACGTGCTCTTGCAAGGAGATGCTCAAACAAATCTTCACAAACTATTTTTGAATTTTTCAAATTTTTCGTACAAAAATAAGATACCAATTTGAACAAATATGATACAAAAATCACACCATGGATTTAGACTCAAACAACCAAGCCATGGAAATGGAATGAATGGGTGTGAACACATTCGATAGGTAAATCAACTCAATCAATCATATGTGCACGATGCATGTGTGTACCCCTAACAATTGAACATCAAAAGTATCCTTAGGTGTAAATATTGTTGAATCTAGATGACATCGTCTTATGCAAATCAACAAATCAAAGTCAAAATGATTTCCACCCCAATAACGTCCAAAACTATGTAGCGCATTTTCAAGCATTTCAAGGACATGCAAACCCGTTTTAAATTCTCCAACCAAACTCCCTCATATATATTTTCTTTTAGAGGTAATCTAAATTCTCAAACTTTGGAGAATCGGAGCAAAAACCTAAATGGCCCCTTTTTGGAATGAATATCTTTTTATTTGCCTTTCAATTTTTCGGGCTCTTTTAACCTCTTTGGACCCCGGATAATAAAATTCCTCCATTTTTTAGGTCCAATTTAACGGTGGCTTAGTATTCGCAAAGGCAAAATGAACCTTTCGCAGCCCTTCCCCGTTTTTTAAATAAAGCACACAAACTCACAAAACGGTTCTTTTATGCACAGTTTCCTTATCAAAAATTTATCGCGCTTGGTTCGTTTTAACAACAGGATTGAAGTGAAAACACCCAACAAACATGTGATAAGACGAGCACAATAATCAAACAAATCCGTGCATGTGTGCATTAAAGGAAACATGAGTCAAACATGTAGGAAGTAACACTTAATTACATCTTAATGACTCCAAACTATATAAAGCACATGGATGAATTGACCTATTGTCTCAAAACACTATCAAATAGTCACATGAAAATAATGGAATGATGTTGTGACTCGGTCATCCTAAGTGTTCATCCATAAATGGTGCAAGAAAAAATACAAAAATCTTTTTGGATTTTCTCAAAATTTTATCAAAATAAAATCTTTTTGTATTTTTCAGAAATTTTATGAAAAACGAAAATTTATACAAAAAGTACACATGTCATAACACTAGCAAAAAATATATCATGAAACCACAACTAGTGTATGACACACATGCAAACACAATCAACCAAAAGATTTCACATGGGGTGAATCACGTGCAAGCAAACGGGAATCGTGGACAAATAAACTATAGGCCTCTAAATCCGAATTTCTAACCCAAATAGATGTGTAACGGAGTGTGGGGGTTTTGGGAATCGAATTTATTATTTCATTAACCTTCCTAGGTCCATTTAAAAGCTTGTAACAAAAGTTCCTAAGATGACCTTGCCTACTGCAATGTGTGCAAGAGTAAATGGGGCGGTGTGTGTTACCTAAAGGTGGCCATCTCCTCAAATTTCTCGGTTGCTCTCTCCGAATTTGCCTAGGTGGGTCTCTCCTAATGATCCTAGGAGGTTCTCTCACGATGTTCCTATGGGGTGCTTTCCTAACAAACTTAGGTGCCTCTTTCTTAACAATCCTAGGAGGCTCTCTCACACGTGTGGGAATGGGTGCAACATATTTTTCAAGACCAATCCCACCCCTATCCATTTTGATCTCGACTGTGCCTAAAATCTTATCAAGTTTTTCAGACCTAGACTCCAAATCAAATTTCACCTTACTTGAATCTTTCAATTTCACCTCAAATTCACCTATCCTAGATTCAAGTACTCGTCTAGAATCCTCAAACTCTAAAAGCTCCTTTTTCATAGTCTCCATCAACCCTCTAAGACTATCTCTCTCACCCTCGACGTACTCAAGCTTCTCTTTCAAAATTTCCTCCTGTGCCCTAAGTTCTTCAACTAAAAAATCATTATTTTTTATGGCACACTCTTTCAATTGAGCTTTCAATTTCAAATTTTCTTTCTTTGTTTTCAAAGTTTCAGCATAAAGTTCATTGAAAGCAGTTTGCAAGTCACGCTCATCTACACTTTCCTCCTCACTTTCATCCACACTCCCATCACCTTCACTATCATCACTAATCACGTGAATGGGAAACTCTCGCCTAGAAGCCTAAAAACTTCTTCTTCCGAATCACAATCACTAAGGGTAGAAACATGAGAAATTGGTTTATTCCGTTTCTTCTTTAAATTTGTGGTACACTCATGTAACGTGTGACCAACACCCTCACAACAAGGACACCTCTCAGATTCGTTTTCAACAGAAGATTTAAAACAAGAGTTCGTGTGAATTTTCCAATTAAATTTTTCAAAGATTTGACATCGAAGATCATCAAAACCATCAAAATCCAATTTTGTGCAAAATCAGGATCAAAACACAATAACTTAGTGCAACAGGCTCTGATACCAATTTGAAAACGTGAGTAGACAAATTGTATCAGAAAGTAAATCCTCGAAAAATCAGGACCACGGAATAAATTTGCGTAACCCGCTCTGATACCAATTTGAGAGAGTAGCTACAACGGAAATATTGCGACTTCTCAAATAAAATCCAATTTTAATTAATCCCAAATTTTAGTTAAACCCTAAAACATGCATCTAGATGATTTATCAAATAAAATATAGCATGAAGGATAAAACAAACAATTTCAGGAAAAATCCCCCAAAGGGGCAAAACCTTTTATTTCACTATAATTTGTAAAAAAACGGCTTACATGGATTACAATGAAATAAGTGCGACATACGAAATACCCTCAGGCATCGGTTTCGATGTCTCGGCTGAAATCTCCCGCAGGAACTCCAGGTGGTTAGCAATGAAGAAGAGAAACGGCTTCTCCACAAGTTTGTCGGCTGGAATTTTCCCTTTCCAGGAGGGCAGCAATGAAGAAGAAAGACGGCTTCTCCACAAGGGATGAACAATAGCAAAGCTTGTGTTCTAGGGTTCCAAAAGATTCACAAAAGTAATTGGGATTTTTGTGTGTGAATCAAAAAGATGTTTGGCACATCAAAAATTGAAGTCTTGTTGTGTTTGTACTCTTAAAAACGTTTTCTCAAAGACTTGAAAAATACACCACCGAAATTGGTATATATATAGGAAAAATAAATTGGTGGTAAAACCAGTTACGGAACTTCTCGAGTTTATCCCAGGCAGATCGGTCCGGGTCTGAGGCGGATCGGTCCGGGTAGGCGGACCGATTCTTTTTATTTTTGGCTTCTTCGGTTCGCTTGGGGTCCGGGGTGTACTGGCTTTTCAGCAGACGGACCAGTCCGGGTAGAGGGCGGACTGATTCGCAGGCGGATCGGTCCAGATAGAGGGCGGACCGCTCCGGCTTTCATAAAAAACTTTTAAAAGCCTCATTTTGCTTGAAAAAACTTGCTTCTTATTTTTACAAAAAACATTTTATAAAAATTTCCCAATACTAAATATGAACTTTAAGGAACGTAAAAATTTTTTTTTACCAAGTTCATTCTTGCAGAGGCTATGATGTTGAAGATGCTTTGATATTCGGATCCATTGATGTAGGTGCGATCTTGATTTTCTTCAATGGTGTAACGGCGTACGACATACAAATTGATAATGGACAAAAATGTCCTTACAAAAAGGAAAGAAAAGGCCAAAGAGAGCGGTGAAAAAGAGAAAGAGAGAGAAAAAGAAAAGGAGAGTGAGGAAAATTTAGAAAATTTGACATGCTTTGAGTGTAAGGGTAAAGGGCATAAGGCATTTGAGTGTCCCACTAGGCTTAGGAGGGAGGGAAAGAAAGTTGGTATGTCTGCCACACTTAGTGATAGTGATATCGAGGTTTATGATTCGGGTGATGAAAAGAGCACGGTATATGTGTCGCATTTCTAGCTAGTCAGGTTAGAACACCTAGTTTTCAAGATGGTGAGAGCACTAGTACACGTGAGACCCACGAGGAGGAGGATTTGTGTGTTTCAAGTGAGGGAGAAGGTGAGTGTGAAAGTGGAGATGAAAGTGAACTGCAAATTTCTTTTCGAGATTTGTATGCTGAGACTTTAAACACTAAAAAATTGAATAAAGAGTTAAATCTTAGGGTGAGAGATTTGGAGAGATAGATTGAGGAATTGAGGATGTTTGAGGCAAAAGCGAGTCAACTCGATAAGGTGAAGATTTCGTTGAGTGAACAATTGATAGCTTTAGAGCAAGAAAAGTGTGATTTGACCAACACGGTGTCTAGTCTGACAACACGTGTATCCCAACATGAGAGTGATCTCAAACGTGCTCGAGAGGTCAAAGTCCCTTTAGAGAACACATCTAAGAAGCTTGTAAAGATGGTTCTCAATCCCATTTTAGGTAGTGGTCAGAGTTAAGGAATAAGTCATGATGGTGCTTCAACATCCCAAGTTACACTCGTGCCGATTCCTACTTTAGTGTTAGATTCACATGGTTCCCACACCAACCCACCTAGGCGTCCAGTTCCCCATAGGAGATCACGTCCTAGAGCTTTTGAGAGAGGTGTTCCTAGGCCTATTTATGTTTTCTCCCATTATAAAAAGAGAGGGCGCCTTAAGGAATTTTGTTTCAAGTTGGGTAATGTGTCACATTTTTCTACTACACGTGTTCACACACACACACCCACTCATGATGCTCCCGATAACTACGAGAGAGAGTTTTCACATATTGGGGAGCAAGTAAAGTTTTTGGTCAAGTCTTCACACGACTTAACGAAAGTTTTTCATAGGATGTCACCATCTTTGGAAAACTCCATCGTTCCTATCGGTTGAGGTCTAGATGAGTTCACTAGCATAGGTTGTTCTTCATAATGACATTTTATGCCTTTTACTATTGTGTACATGTTAAATATTATTTTTTCTTATTTTGTAGTTTAGCTACGGTTTTAGCACTGTTTTGAATCTGTCAGCATCTTCATCTTTCAGGTATATTTTTTTGGAAAAAATTTCGATGGGCAACTCCATTTAGTTTTCTAGGGAAAATATGAAAGCTTGGTTTTGACGATCAAACGACATTGCTTGGACGTTCAGACGACCTGCGTATATCGCACGAAGAGGTTTCTCGCGAGAAGCCCATGTCGTTCAAACGACAGGATTGTCTCGCTCGAGCGACCTAGTTGACTTTGACCATTTTTTGTTTGCAGTACCTTGTGTTCATTGGTTACATTATTTGGTATTGCTGAGTTGCTTCCGACAGTCTTATGCAGTTATTCTGATCAATTTTTGAAAAAAACAAAAATATTTTATTTTGATAAAATTTTAAAAAATCCAAAAAGAGTTTTTTATTTTGTTTACACCATTTATGAATGGACACTTAGGATTAACGTGTCACAACATCATTCCATATCCATGTGAGAAACAGGCGGGTTGTCACAAATAGGTTCCAAGATCATTTGTAAGATCCATGTCCATCGAAAAACTAAGAGGGACAGTTTGATTCCTTAGAGCATTACGGAAGATAAAAAATTATTATTTTGTAAAACTCACTTTCTGTTCCGAAATTTTACAAGACTCATTTAGAGTTTCCATAATAGTTGCTTCTATAAATACCATAAGGTTGTTAGCAAAAAGTAAATGAGCTGTGACTGGAACCCGAGGCGATGCCTTAAGACCTTTCCATCCATATTTGTTAAACCTATGCATAATCATAAGAGAAAGAATATCGATGCACATAATGAATAAATAGGGGGTAGAGGGTCTTCTTGTCTAAGTCACCTAGACGGATTAAATAATGGGAGATGGGCCCAATTCTAATAAATAGTCGTAGTGTTGTTCGTAATGCAACTCATAATGAGATCAATTCAATTTTGGTTTATATTGAGATCAAATTTAAATATCATATTACCTGCAATCTCCTCGGTAATTATTATATTATCGTTAGTATGTCTTCACGTGAGGAAGCTAGCTTGACAGGGACTTATAATTTTATAACGTACATTCCATAAAGTAATAGGTCCAAACTGATTTATGAGTTCTGGATTGTCTATTTTAGGAATTAAAGTACTGAGGTTGGATTTTAACTCACTCAAAAAGAATTTATGGATAGTACAATCATTTATAAATCTCGGGCATGCTCGTCTAGATTGTGTCCCAATAGTATTTATAAAAAATTGTTGGACACCATCCCGACCAGGGGATTTCCAAACAACATTTTAATTTCCTCGAGATAGATAGGGAAATTCAACTTATCATTATTTCTTACAAAGAGAGTCACTCCAATTTGTAAATTACCCTGTCTAAGTTTTTCTATCTCTTAGAAGTGGTTATCGAAATTAAATAAATTTTTGAAGAAGGAAATAACGTGATTCGCTATGATATTAGGATCATTGGTCCATTCCCCGGTCACCCTGGTCTATCGATTTTATTTCTCCTTCTCCTTATAAGAGATTTATAAAAAAAAATCGTGTTTTTATAGGGCTATGATCACAAGATGTCCTTGGGAGATTATTGATAGTCACCTTAAGGTAAAGGATCCTCCATTCCCACTTTTCCAAAGCACGATTAAGAAGAACTAAAATATTAGCCAAACCCTCCCTACTGTTGGACCAGGTTAGCTTAGGTTTGCTATAACCCAAATCTTCTAAGTTACAATCGCCCATATAATTTTTGAATTTACTGCATCTGAAAGATTGAGTTGCGGAGTTGAAGTAACTCTACTTTTCAGAAAAATCCACATGATCATCTATGTCTACATCCACCAATCACGGATTGTTAGAATCCCTCGCAAGTACTTGAATATTATCCCATAATATAACCCTTATAATGCGATTAGGGTTGGCTTAAACTAAAAATTTCCAGTCCTCATAACCCACCCTTAAGATAATTAGGTTAGGTCTAGTGTAATATCAATGTAAGGACATTTTTGTCCATTGTCAATATGTATGTCGTACGCCATTACACCGTTGAAGAAATTCAAGATCACATCTACATCAACGGATTCGAATATCAAAGCGTCTTTAACATCATAACCTCTGCGAGAATGAACTTGGTAAAGTTTTGTTTTTAAGTCCCTTAAAGTTTCATACTTAGTATTGGGAAATTTTTATAAAATGATTTTATACAAATAAGAAGTAAGTTTTTTCAAGCAAAATGAGTTTTTTAAAAGAATTTTTATTTTCTGGAAAACCGGACCGGTCCGCCTATTTTAAAACAGAACTGGTTCGCCTCCAGACCGAACTGATCCGCTTTGCTCCATAAATAGTAAACCCCGGATCGCAAGCAAACCGAAGAAGCCTCTTTCAAAAACGGACCGATCCGCCTCCAAAATGGACCGATCCGCTTCTGATAATTTCGAACAGCTCCGTAAGGGTTGTATCCACCGACTCAAATTTCCTATATATATACCTATTTCGGTGGTGTATTTTTCAAGTCTTTGAGAAAACGTTTCTAAGAGTTCAAACACAACAAGACTTCGATTTTTGATGTGCCAAACATCTTTTTAATTCACACACAAAAATCCCAATTACTTGTGTGAATCTTTTGGAACCCTAAAACATAAGCTTTGCTATTGTTCAACCTTTGTGGGGAGATCTTTGGAACCGAGGGCTGCGTGTCATTGCTGAGGGAGTCTCTACAAAGTGTTATGGATGCGTGTCATTGAGGAGAGCTGCGGTTCTTCCTTTGTTGTTTGGGTTGCGAGTCCTTGGATTCTCTTGCGGAGTTCAAGACTGCGTGTCTTTGTGGGTTGGATGCACGTTGATCCATTGCATATTTCTCTATGTAATTATAAGTTACGATTTATATATTCATAGTGAAATAAAGGTTTTACCCGAAAGGGATTTTTTCCTGAAATGTATGTCTCAGTATATTTTTATGTCACATGCTTTCTTTATTTATGGGTTGACACATGCACCTTAGATGCATGTTTAGGGGTTGAATTAAATAAAGGTTGATTGAAACTTGCGAATTAAATTTAATCAATTATCACACAGTCGCACTTTTCAATCAATATCAATATCAATATCAATTGGGTTAAAAAAACAAATGCCTCCCACTAACCATTCGGATCTTCATAAACTGAAGCCTTATATTATTTTCTCGACGGAGGTAGCTTATAGAGAATTTACATAACAACTGGTTTCCTAAAAATAAGGCTAATAAAAATATTTACAATAAAGATATTTGACTAAATCAAATCTTAATAAAAGCAAAAGTCACGGAGGTTTAACACTCCCCTGCAATCTTGTGGAAAGTTAAGATTAGATCGAAAGAAGATTAACTATTGCTTGTGTAAGCCTTTGGTAAGAATGTTTGCAAGCTGATCCTGAGGGGGGGGGGGGGGTAAAGTGGACTCGATGTGAGCCTCCTAGGAGACGTTCCTGAATGAAGTCAAAGTTCAACTCAATAGGTTTAGTGCGGGCATGGAAAACATGGTTGGAAACCATGTAGGTATTTCTAAGATTGTCACAGTATATGGCGATAGGTTTGGGTGAGGGGGAGTTATGTTCAGTGAGGAGATGTGAAATCTAGGTCACTTCCACATAAACATGAAACAAGGAGTGGTATTCAACTTCAGTAGTGGAACTGGAAACTGTGGGTTTCTTCTTGATGTCCAAAAAATGCGATTATACCCCAAGAAGAAACACGAGCCTGTAGTGGATTGGCGGGATTTAGGACACCGACTCAGTCAATATCCAAGTAGGAAGTCGCAGTAAATTGTGCGAAGGAAGGGTGAAAGATGAGGCTATGATTAGGAGAACCTTTGAGATACTAAAGGATTCTCTTGGTGGCTATGACGTAAGGGTGATGGGTTTCACTCATGAATTGAGCCACCTGATGGACAACTTAAGCTATGTTTGAGAAGGTGAAGGTGAGGCACTAAAGCGAGCCGACTAACTAGTGATACTCAATGGGATTAAAAATGAGGTCACTGATATGGGATGAAAGTTGTGTTTTGGCACAAACATGTGTAGAATACACTACACCAAAAGTCTTATTTTGTAACGTATTTTTTCTTCCATTTTTATGGTCCATCGTAAAGTTATAACGGTTAAAAACTATTATAAATAAAATAAAATCGTTGCAAAATATTTGTAATTGTTGCAAAAGTCATTAAAAGGGGGAAAATATGAAAGAACGGGCTGGATTATTCGTCATTTCCCTCCGATTCCCAAACCAAATATACTTGTTTGGTCAATCATTTACCCCCCAATACCTATCCACCTCCCTCTCCCCATCAACTCGTGTCCCTATCTCCATTAACCGTTTAACAATAAACATCACCAAATCAATAACCCCAACACAGAGAACATTGTTTTAGGTATCCACCCCCTCCTACTAGCCATCTCATGTGTAAAATAAATAAAACCCTAATAGGTGTCCCAGTAAAACACATACTCATGGTGAGAGAGAGCTCTTGAGAAATGGTGACTTACAAGGTTTATTGTCTCGTCTTTTACAGTTGTCTGTCATAAATTCTTTATTATGTATATAGGTAGATAGGTATATGTTTGATCAATTAATGTAAAGGATTCTAAAGTTTGAGATTATTTCTCTAATTTTAGATTGTGTGTAGTTCCCTTAGTTTTAAGTTGTAGGGAGAGCTCTCCCTTGGGAGATAGATGAACATCCCAAAATCTACCGTATGAAGCTTTGGGCCACCAATGAGGTTCATGCCAAATCTAAGTTTTGATACTTACATAATTTTATATGTATTTTTTATTGTTCATGTAATGAATCATATTAATTTGTGGTGTTGATATTCATATGAAATTTTATTTGGTTTTTGTTAATCAGGTATTTTTTAAGGAAGCTTAAGAAGGTGAAGAAGAACAATAGTCAGATGCTTGCTATCAATGAGGTATATTATAATATTACATCACTTGATCTTTGTTAAATGTTTGGGATGTGCTGAATTTCTTTCTAATTATGAAAAGAAAAATATTCAATTTTTATGTTACATATATCCAACTAACTATGCTAAAGAATTTTTTTTCCTTTTGCTTTCCCAATATCTTAATTTGAAAACTACCTAAGAAGTTTTTAGCTTTGCTAACCAATGCCCTTAATTAGGCACCCTGTCATTAACTACATGACGTTATTGGCCCACTAGGTGTCTTGCACTCGTAATACACTACTAAAAATTAATTTCAATGTGATAAGCTAATTCTTTTCTTCTTGACCAAATTGTAGGATTCGTTGTTCTACGATTGAGCTAATGACTCACAAGTTTTTAGTGTGGTTGTCGTATGTTTTAGATTTGATAATGCTGTGTATATTGAATAGACATTTTTCAAAGAAATGTATGTGATGATCATAACATTACCCTAAATTTTGTCAAAAATTGTTATTTATCTTTGACATGACTGATTAATCGCAAATATTATTTATTTTGCGCCCGTTACTTATGAATACACGCACACTTGTGGCCGTTATTTCACGTATTTAATCTCTTGTATTGTATAACCTTTGGTTTCCATATATATATATGTTTTGCAAGGTTTATTTGAGCTTTTGTAGGGATTGGAGTGCTAAACAGTGTAAGTGTGCGCTATCTAGGAAAGTTCAACGTTTTACGCAACTTTGGGGGTAATTTTGTCCTTTCTACGTTCGAGCTTCGTGCCTGAACTCTTCACGGATGTTGTTGTTCTCCGAGTCCACTTCGCGTAACCCTCGACGATTTGTTAATTTAGTTCCTGAGGATCAAGTTTTGGTCATTTTCTCGGGGCCCCTTGGTGTGTAGCTGATTAGGCATAAATTCTTCACATTTATCCCCATAATTTCGGTATTTTTATGATCCCGTGCATTGCAAATAGCTTGAATTTGTCTTATATTTATGATACTAACCCTTTTTGGCAATTATTTTGTATTTTGTATATCTCTTATGCGTTTTACAGGTATTTCATGCAAATTAGTGCGAAAGAGAATGCAAAACAGTGAAAGAAAGAAGAAATGGGGAGTTCAATGGCATTTTTTAATTTTACAGTGATATTATGGAGGTGGGAAAAACTAGAAAGTTGAAGAGCTCTAAATTACAAGAACATTGGAAAAATTGAAACCCCAATCCGAGCTACGGTGAAGAAGTTATGCCCATTTAAATTTGGAGACAGAAAGTCAAAGTTGAAATTAATTCTGGAAGCTGAAGAGTTTCAACTCTTGAAATTTCTTGTATAATTCCTTTTTATTAGCTGTAAAACGTGTAGAGGCATTAGAAAAGTCATATTTGGGTAATATAAAATGCCAAGCCCTAGAGTAATAAGAGAGGAAGAGAGAGAGTTCCTTTTGGCATATAATTTCATATTTTCTTAGGATTTAGAAACCCTAGTAGGAAGAAAAAGGAGTTTTTTTTATCAAGTTTTAGGAGGCTAGTAGTTAGGGTTTCTTTGTAGTTAGTTTTTAAAGGATTCTTGTATCCAAGAACCCTAGTTTTGAAGTTTGGATACTATTCAAGATTCAAAGATCTATTCAAGATTCATCATTCATCCATTACAAGTAATTTTAATTTATTATTTTTACTGCTTTCATAGTTAGTTTAATTAATTGTTGCTCTTTAGTTTTCCAATCCCAATTCAATTCATGTTCTCAATTTTCTAGATTTAGTTATGAATTTCTGCACTTTCAGTTTTTAGTTTTTTTTATTTTAATCATGTTAAGCTAAGTTTTTACGGGTGGGGATGCATGAACCCAATCCGATGTGGAATGCATAAATATAAAATTTATCCTCTAAATTAAATAAGTGATTAGATCGTGTTGTATAGTTTCACAACCATTGTAGACCTCGTTTGCCCTAGGTGACCGTGGTGCTTAAGGATGCAACGCGCGTGAACTATTGCGACACTGCTTTACACATTCTTTGATTATGTATGATACGGGCTTGAACCTCATATATGTAATGCTTTGGAGTATTAAAGACTGGGTCTGATCAATTATCTAATTTATGACTAATTTTGTACTGGCATACACACTAGGGTTTGGGGGAGTGTATTCTTAACCCATTTCTTCATTCATATTAATTCCTTCTTAGTTAGTTAATTTTGCATGCGTTGGTTAATTTAATTGAATTGAGTTAATTCATAGATAAAATCCAAAAATCAATCATTTTTTCTTTTCTTTTCTTTTAACATCAACTTTACGATTAAACTACCTTACCTTTGTCGTCATGTTCACACGTCCTAACTCCTTGTGGATTCGATACCCAGACTCACCACTATACTCCTTAAGAGTTCAGTTACAAGTTTAGGTTTTTTGTATTGAGGTTGGAAGCCGATAACAATTACTAGCGTATTACACGGACGCTCGATTTACACCTCGATCAGTAGCTAAAGAGGAAAGGACCCAAGGTTTTGCAGTGGGCTTTCTCTAATAGAAAAGTGGACTGGTCCATGACCCGCGGTCGACCGGTACCTCAAGTTCTGCGAAAACTCTTTTCTTGGTTTAGTTTTTACAACTCTTATTTGTGGTTTTCTTACACTTAGTATATATTGTGAGTGGTTTGTTTGTTTGAGAGATCCGATCATAATTTTGTGCAAGGAAAATATAGAAGATAGTTTTGTTGATTTTCTCTCTCTCTCCTAGGGCTTAACATTTTTCCTTGCCATTTTCATCTTCCACTTCATTTATTGTAAGTAAAGTTCCATCTTAGTTGTATCTTGTTTACTACTGGTATCATTTTGTTTAATTAATATTGTGGTTGTGCATTGAATGCTTGCCTTTACCATAGTTATTTAACTTGTTATCAACTTAATGGTTGTTTTATTATGGTTAGTATTATGAGTAGCTAATTTCCTTAGGTTGGGAGCATAAACCCACCTTAGAGGGTTCCATTTCTTGACTAGTTCAATGATTAAATCCAATAAATGGGTGTGTGGGTTGATATTGGAGTTTCATAGGATTTTAACTTCTCTTATCATGTAAGGGTTGTATTTAAGACAACTCCAACATCAATGCATTTGCCCAATAATATATCTTTACCTTCATCTTATATTGTTGGGCAGACATCCTTCATGTAGGATAGTTGATAACGATATCTTATTCCCTTTTGATTGTGATTTAATCAGAAGAACCCGTTGATTTGTGTACATCCGAGGTGGAGGAATGCCCCTTAACATTTTGTCAAAGAATCTTTTTACAACCTCGTTTATAAATCTCACTTATTCCTTTTACTATGTTGTTTAGCGTTCCGTTTATTTTGTTTCGCTTTGGTTCGTTACAACACTCAAAACCAAAATCATCTTTCCTTTTATCTTTTATTCTTGTTTATTGATTTTTAACTGGAAGAATATCCTCGGTACTTCATATAATTCCCTGCGAAAATCGACTCCGGTCTTATCGAGTTTTTATTACTCTCGCAATTAGCGTGCACTTGCGCTATACAATATTCTGAGCGAGTCAAGTTTTTGGCGCCGTTGCCGGGGAATTATTAGTAACGATGTAATGACCCTATTTTTATATACTCATATATGGTTCATTTTTGAAATTGCATCTCATTATCTGATAAATGTTGTATTATTATAAATAGGATATTCTGGATTCTTAATTTGACAAAGCCTTTATTTTATTTTTGAATAATCAACTGTAAAATGGGTCAAATTAAAGTGTTATGGCACATCCTAAGCTAAGTGATAAGTTTTAGGGTAGAAACTGTAATTTTATGAAACTTTAGGGACTTGGTTTTAATAAAGAAAGTTTCAGGGACCAAAATGAAAAATAAAAAGGGGTATTTTCATAAATAAAATATTTCCAAGGACTTATAAGAAATATTGAAAATATATGGTGTGAAATCACCAAAATGCCCTTCAGGTGCAAAATGACCCTTATACCCTTAATACCTTTCCACCTCGTGCTTGGTTTTGACACCTCCACCATACACGTGTCGTCATTAGAGGAGAAGCCAAAACACGTGTCGTCGTTAGAGGAGAAGCTAAAATACATGTCGCAGTCCAGTGAAATAAGACTGCAAGATACCTCCGTTACGCGACACGTCATCGCTGACTCGCCATTGTGAAAGCTTGGTCAGCATGGACACGTGTCAACGCCGTGATATCTTCGAAAAACTATAAATAGGGCCTTTGGGATCATTTGAAACTCACACCAAATTCCTTGAGAATTATAGAGAGAAGTGGTGAGAGAAAGCGTGGAAACGTTTAAGAAGAAGTTCTTAGGGATATTCATCTTAAGGTAATCTTAATGTTATAATGCATCTTTATAATTATAATTTATTGTTTTATATCTTTACTTAGTAGTTATGCTGGTAAAATACACTAAAGTATTCACTATCAAAACTTAAAATTTAGAAGAAATCCAAGTTGATTTTATAAACTTCTTTGAAATTATACACTTTAAAAAAATGATTCTTTATTATGGAATCTCATTTAAGCAATTCCAAAGTCAGGCCCGGTGAAGTTCTGTCTAGATGAGATGGTATTTAAGTGTTGCCCCTATGACCCTCCATCTCTACTGGGAACCGACTGATGAGGAAGGACTATGAATTGAATTCTTCAAATACGATCAATGATTTTTAAAAGTTGACAAATGGGGATTCAGTAACCCTTTAAAAGAAGAAGTTATTATTAAAGTATAGTATAAACTGGACCTTAGAACGTGTACTTAAATCTTTATCAGATTAACGTGTGATCGAAGACTCAATACCAGTAAATTTGACCTCCATTTTGGGTGAGTACTCTATGACATTCCTTGCGCATTTAAATTATATGATAGTATGCAAATTGTATATATTTTGTGAACTGATTTTATTCTCAAAATGCATCTGATACCGATGATTGATCCATTGTGATATGTTTATATTTGTCCATATAGACATACCTATTAAAATGAGTATTGAAAATGATATTGAATATTGAAAATAAGATTCGGCCTAAGGGACCTCTTTACTGACTGACCTTCCCACCTGGGTTATTGATGGTGTGCCCTAAATAAGGAGTTTTGACGAACATGTTCGATTGACCCTCAACTATCGGGGAATAATACGGTAGAGTATTAGAGTGTACTTGGCCATTAAAATGATATGATTGAAAGAAAAAGATATCACATTTGATATGTTGCATTCGTCTTATTCTAAGTTATCCAATTGTGATATATATACTTTCATTTCAAAATGTATATCTATTTACTGCAAGTTCCTATCCATATTTGTATATGTCTTCTCTATTGACTTGAATAGGTATCTATTTTCTGAAAACCCTGAAATGTCTGGAGATTGACCCTCATTTGGCTTTTAGCTGATGTTGTACAAATAATCATTTTTCACGAAACGTTTAGGCTCATGGATGGAGCGAAAAAGGACTATATTGAAGATTTAGCTTTTAGAGCTCTTTTTGTAAACATTTATTTAAAGCATGTCTGGCTCTTTTGTAATAAGTTTTAAATTTCTCTTAAGTTGTAACTCGTTGTTACTTTTAATATATATGAAGTTTCCTTTAGAAAGCTCTGATGACTTAATTCCTTTGCTTTCAGTATTTTACGATTCATAACCATGTGATCATATTTTCGTTGCATTTATTTGAGAAAAAAAAATTAAATCGGAATATTTGTTGCCTTGGTGGCATGTCAAGACACTCGTTCCCTACTACTATTTTGGGTCGGCGTCGTGACAGAGGTGGCATCAGAGCATAGGTTATGATCCCGTAGACTACTGAACATAAGTTTCGAACGTTATAGATTTTAAGTTTCCATACATAGGATACTAGATTAAATATCCGACTTATGTTATAACCCTCCATATGTCTTACAATATATATATATATATATATATATATATATATATATATATATATATATATATATATATATATATATATATATATATTCTTCTAAATTGCAATCTTGGGCTAGTGTAATTCATCTTACGCTTGTCCATGACTGTAGAAAACGACCAAGACAAGATCAACTCCAGGAACTAGTGGTTCGAGTATGGAATGATTGGAAGGTGCATACAAGGCAATTGAAAGTCTAGCAAGAATTGTGGAGCATCAGGTGAATAATGGAGCACCAAGGAATCTTGAACTAAGTAGTTGTACTATTGACCAGTTCAAGAAGTTGAATCTGCCATCTTTTAAAGGTACTCCTAACCCCACTGAAGCAGAAAATTGGGTGATGCAAATGGAAAAGAAGTTAGATGTTATTAAGTGTATAGATGAACAATTCATTTGGAACATTCATGTTAGAAGGTGAAGCTGAACATTGGTGGAGAATGACTAAGAGAATACACGGGGAAAGGAATAATCCCATAGGTTGGAATGACTTCTTAGTGATCTTCTACGAGAAATACTTTCCCGAAACGGTGCAAGACCAAAAGGCAGCTGACTTCATGAGTCTGGTTCAAGGAAATATGATGATTAGTCAATACGAGGCAAAGTTTACTGAGTTATCCCGTTTTGCACCTCATGTTGTGATAAACGATGTTTTAAGAGCCAAGAAGTTTGAACGTGGGTTAAGGTTGAATATTCGTTGTCGAATTTTCATCCTGAAGTTAACATCATATAATGACGTGGTGGCTAGGGCAACAATAGCTGAGAAGGGTAGTGAAGAAAATAATCAGGTTAGAGAGGGAAAGAGGAAGTTTGGAGAACAAAGAGGAAGGAACCCCAATAACAAACCCTTTAGGACTATACCTAATATAGGATAACCTTTAGTAAACAAACCCTTTAATGTTGATAAATGCCAATGTTGTGGTAATATTCATAGAGGGCGACCATGTTACCTAGAGACGGGAAGTTGCTTTGGGTGTGGCCAAAAAGGACATAAAATGCGAGATTGTCCTAACAAACGGAAGGAGACAATAAAGACTTCTAATGACAACAAGGATCAGGGCAGACAGGGTAGAGTTTTTAATCTTTACGATGCAAAGTATTCTAATGCAGTAGTGTCAGGTATACTTTCTATATGTGCACAACCTTTTCAAGTTTTAATAGATCCTGGTTCTGCCCATTCAATTATGTCTGTACATTTTGTTAATCATTTTCCTAATATTCTTGAACCCTTGGATCATGGCATACACGTTTCTACTCCTTCGGGTGAGTTATTGATGGGAACATTCGTGTATAAGTCATGCCCTATAGATGTTAGTAGTCATAAATTATTCGCTGATTTGATAGTTTTAGACATAAGAGATTTTGAAGTTATTTTGGGGATGGATTGGTTAGAATCATATCATGCTAGGGTTGATTGTTTTGAGGAGAGATTTATTTTCCAAATTCCTAACCAACCAGAATTAAGTTTTGAAGGAACTAGCATCTTATCTCCCATACGTATTATCTCTGCAATGCAAGCTTGTAGTTTTCTTAAGAAGGGATGTCAAGGATTCCTTGTAAGTGTTATTGATTTGCAAATAAAAGAGCCTAGTTTAGAAGATATTCCTATAGTTAAGCTTTTTCCGGATGTTTTTCCAGATGATTTTCCCAGTCTACCTCCTAGTAGAGAAGTAGAATTTACCATTGACCTTATTCCTGGAACTACACCAATCTCAAAACCACCTTATCGCATGGCACCTTTAGAATTAAGGGAATTAAAAGTTCAATTACAAGATCTATTAGACAAGGGTTTTATTAGACCAAGTATATCCCCTTGGGGTGCTCCAGTGTTATTTGTTAAAAAGAAGGATGGGACGATGAGGTTATGTATAGATTATCGTGAACTAAATAAGGTGACCATTAAGAATAAATACTCCTTACCTCGTATAGATTATTTGTTTGACCAACTGCAAGGTGCACAAGTATTTTTTAAGATTGACCTTAGGTCAGGCTATCACCAATTGAAGATTAATGAAGAGGATATTTCGAAATCATCTTTTTGTACTAGATATGGTCACTATGAATTTCTTATGATGCCATTTGGATTAACTAATCCACCAGCCTCTTTTATGGATATGATGAATAGAGTGTTTAGAAAATATATGGATCAGTGTGTTGTTATTTTCATTGATGACATCCTTATTTATTCCAAAGGTATTGAAGAACATGAGAAGCATTTGTAGATAGTATTACAAATCCTTAGGAAAGAGAAATTATATGCGAAATTAAAGAAGTGTGAGTTTTGGTTGCCTTGTGTTTCTTTTCTAGGACATGTCATATCCAAGGAGGGAGTGTCAGTTGATCCTCAAAAGATTGAGGCTATAATATATTGGCCAAGACCAACTAATCTGACGGAAATTCATAGTTTCCTAGGATTAGCATGTTATTATCGAAGATTTGTTGAAGGATTTTCTAGTATTGTCAAACCTCTGTCTAGGTTAATGAAAAAGAAAGTGAAATATGAATGGTCCGAGGAAGTTGAGAATAGTTTTTTAGAACTTAAGAATCGATTAGTAACTGCCCCAATTTTGATTATTCCTTCTGGTACAGGAGGATTTGTGATTTATAGTGATGCTTCTAAAAATGGTTTGGGATGTGTGTTAATGCAAAATGGAAAAGTAGTAGCTTATGCCTCGAGACAGTTAAGACCACATGAGCAAAATTATCCAACCCATGACATAGAATTAGCAGCGGTAATTTTTTCTCTTAAGATTTGAAGACATTATTTGTATGGTGAGACTTGTGAGATTTATACCGATCATAAGATTTTGAAATATAACTTTACTAAAAAAGAATTGAACAAGAGACAAAGGAGGTGGGTAGAATTGATGAAGGATTATGATCTAAATATTCACTATCACCCGGGGAAAGCTAATGTGGTAGCCGATGCTTTAAGTGGAAAGTCTACACCAAATTTAGCATGTCTTATTACCATCCGGGAAGCTCTATTGAAAGATTTGAGAAGTATGGAAATAGATATGCGTATTTATATCAAATGAGGGATAATCACAAACTTAAAAATACAACCCACGTTGATGGAAAGAATTAAAGTTGCACAAGTAAATGACCCACAACTGAAGAAGATTAAAAAAAGAGGTTATTGAAGGGAGCAGAGTCGAATTTACGATACGAGATGATATATTAAGGTTTGAAAATATAGTGTGTATACTGGGTGATGCCCAACTAAATAGGTAGATTTTGGAGGAAGGTCATTACTCAAGATTCATAATTTATCCCGAAAATACCAAGATGTATAGAGATCTCTGAGAAGTGTTTTGGTGGAATAACATGAAAAGGGAGATTGCAAAGTTTGTATCTCAGTGTTTGATCTGTCAACAAGTAAAAGATGAACATCAGAAACCATCAGTATTATTACAACCTTTACCTATCCCTGAGTGGAAATAGGAACATATTACCATGGATTTTGTGACAGGGCTACCAAGGAGTTCCAATGGTAATGATTCCATTTGGGTAATTATTGATAGGTTAACTAAATCTTCTCATTTTCTTGCCATTAAGATTACCTATTCCTTACAAAAGTTAGCTAAATTGTATATACGGGAAATTATTAAGCTTCATGGAACCCCAGTTTCAATTGTTTCTCATCATTACCCTAGATTTGTGTCTCGCTTCTGGAAAAGCCTACAAGTAGCCATGGGAACAAAATTGAATTTCAGCACCACTTTTCATCCTCAAACAGATGGACAATTTGAGAGAACAATCCAAACCTTAGAGGATATGCTTAGGGCATGTGTACTTGATTTGAAGGGGAATTGGAATGATCATTTACCATTAGTGGAATTTGCATATAATAATAGTTATCAAGCAATTATTCAAATGGCTCCGTATGAGGCACTCTGTGGTAGAAGGTATCGTTCTCCTGCATGTTGGGAAGAAGTTGCAGAAAGAAAATTATTGGGACCAGAATTCATTCAGATCACAACAGAGAAAGTGAAATTGATATAAGACCGACTTCAAATCGCTCAAAGCTGTCAAAAGAGTTATGCTGACAATCGGCACCGGCCATTAGAATTTCAAAGAGGAGACTATGTTTTCTTATGAGTATCACCGACAAAGGGAGTAATCCGATTTGGGAAGAAGGGAAAGTTGAGTCGAAGATAAATAGGACCTTTTGAAATCCTTGAAAGGATAGGTGTTGTTACGTATCGAATAACCTTACCCCCTGAACTCTCTAGTGTGCATAATGTGTTTTATGTTTCAATAATGAAGAAATACATCCCTGATCCAGCACATATCTTAAGTCACGAGCCTCTTCAAGTTAGACAAGATTTGACATACATTGAGCATCCAGTGGAAACCTTGGACCATAAAGATCAAATATTACGAACCAAGGTTATTCCACTAGTCAAAGTATTATGGCAAAATAATTATGTTGAAGAAGCAACATGGGAACGAGAAGATGAAATAAAGGAGCGATATCCATACCTTTTTGGAAATTAATGTAAGTAAAGTTTGGGTACCAAACTTTTTATAAGGAGGGTAGGATGTAATGACCCCATTTTTATATACTCATATATGGTTTATTTTTGAAATTGTGTCTCATTATCTGATAAATGTTGTATTACTACAAATAGGATATTCTGGATTCTTAATTTGACAAAGCCTTTTTTTATTTTTGAAGAATCAACTGTAAAATGGGTCAAATTGAAGTGTTATGGCACATCCTAGGCTAAGTGATAAGCTTTAGGGTAGAAAATGTAATTTTATGAAACTTTAGGGACTTAGTTTTAATAAAGAAAGTTTTAGGGACAAAAATGAAAAATAAAAAGGGGCCTTTTCGTAAATAAAATATTTTTAGGGACCTATAAGAAATATTGAAAATATGGTGTGAAATTACAAAAATACCCTTCAGGTGCAAAATGACCCTTATACCCTTAATACCTTTCCACCTCGTGCTCGACACCTCATGCTTAGTTTTGACACCTCCACCATACACGTGTCGTCATTAGAGGAGAATCCAAAACATGTGTCATCGTTAGAGGAGGAGCTAAAACACGTGTTGCAGTCCAGTGAAATAAGACTACAAGACGCCTCAGTTACGCGACACGCCAACGCTGACTAGCTATTGTGAAAGCTTGATTAGCATGGACACGTGTCAACGCCGTGATATCTTTGGAAAACTATAAATAGGGCCTTTGGGATCATTTGAAACTCACACCAAATTCCTTGACAATTATAGAGAGAAGTAATGAGAGAAAGCGTGGAAACGTTTAAGAAGAAGTTCTTAGGGATATTCATCTTAAGGTAATCTTAATGTTATAATGCATCTTTATAATTTTAATTTATTAATTTATAGCTTTACTTAGTAGTTATGCTGGTAAAATACACTAAAGCATTCACTAATTAAAACTTAAAATTTAGAAGAAATCCAAGTTGATTTTATAAACTTGTTTGAAATTATACGCTTTAAAAAATGATTCTTTACTATGGAATCCCATTTAAGTAATTCCAAAGTCAGGCCCGATGAAGTTCTGTCTAGATGAGATGGTATTTAAGTGGTGCCCCTATGATCCTCCATCTCTACTGGGAACCGACTGATGAGGAAGGACTATGAATTGAATTCTTCAAATACGATCAATGATTTTTAAAAGTTAACAAATGGGGATTCAGTAATCCTTTAAAAGAAGAAGTTATTATTAAAGTATAGTATAAAATGGACCTCAGAAAGTGTACTTAAATATTTATCAGATTAACGTGTGATCGAAGACTCAATACCAATAAATTTGACCTCTATTTGGGTGAGTACTCTATGACATTCCTTGCGCATTTTAATTATATGATAGTATGCAAACTGTATATATTTTGTGAACTGCTTTTATTCTCAAAATGCATCTGATACCGATGATTGATCCATTGTGATATGTTTATATTTGTCCACATAGATATACCTATTAAAATGAGTATTGAAAATGATATTGAATATTGAAAATAAGATTCGGCCTAAGGGACCTCTTTACTGACTGACCTTGCCAACTGGGTTATCGCTGCTGTGCCCTAAATAAGGCATTGTGACGAACATGTTCGATTGACCCTCAACTATCGGGGAATAATACACTAGAAGAATATGGTATTAGAGTGTACTTGGCCATTAAAATGATATGATTGAAAGAAAAAGATATCACATTTGATTTGTTGCATTCGTCTTATTCTGAACTATCCAATTGTGATATATATACTTTTATTTTAAAATATATATCTATTTACTGCAAGTTCCTATCCATATATGTATATGCCTTATCTGTTGACTTGAATAGGTATCTATTTTTTGAAAACCCTGGAATGTCTGGAGATTGAACCTCATTCGACTTTTAGCTGTTGTTGTATAAATTATCATTTTTCAGGAAACATTTAGGCTCACGGACGGAACAAAAAAAGGACTATATTGAAGATTTATCTTTTAGAGCTCTTTTTGTAAAATATTTATTTAGAGCATGTCTGGCTCTTTTGTAATAAGTTTTAAATTTCTCTTAAGTTGTAACTCGTTGTTACTTTTAATATAAATGAAGTTTCCTTTAGAAAGCTCTGATGACGTAATTCCTTTACTTTCAGTATTTTACGATTCATAACCATGTGATCAAATTTTCGTTACATTTATTTGAGAATAAATAAATAAATTGGAATATTTGTTGCCTTGGTGGCATGTCAAGACACTCGTTCCCTACTACTATTTTGGGTCGGGGTTGTGACAAACGATTATATTGATTTAGTTCTTTGTCGATAAACCCCTTTGCATTTAATTGTTTGAGCTAGTGTTGTTTTAAAGGATAGGTTTTTTGTCTTAATGAGCAACAATTCGAACGAAGGGTTCGTCGGGGACTACAAACCACTATTTTCTTCTGAAGGCTCAAACAATCTCTTCAATAACTCTGGGGCATCATCTCAACATCTTTACTCGCTTAATACGGCGCCATCCTAGATAGATTTTTTGTCCATATCACATTACCCTAGTTAACCATCCTCGGTATGATCTTTTGATCCTCTTATGGAATATAATTACGTACCCTCGCGGGGTGCTACTCCTGTGCGTCAGTCATTTGGTGATTACCTCCGCCCGGAGACCGTCTCCGTACCTGGATGTATTACATTCCCATTTAACGATGGAGCCTTCCATTTTCGAAATGACATAAACAATCTGTTGCCTTACTTCCACAGAATGGAAAATGAAAACCCTTTTGGAACATTAGAGACTTTGAAGACGTGTGCAACACTTTTTCTTGGGGCGCCAGACTACATTCAATGAGGAGCTTGTCCGTATTTTCTATGCCTAGTTGATCGAGTGTAAAGGGGAGAAAGGTATATTTGAAGCGTATGTACGGGGAGTGAGGATTACTTTCCACCGTAAGGACCTGGCTCGGTGGATGTGCAATGTGGCAGACCCTATCCCATTTGTGAGTCTATCTGATGAGGTGACCTTTGACCTGGACACACCGATTGAATTTCTAGCCCGGAGTGACGTCTGGATAAAGAAAATGTTTAGTTCAGCTGCGATGGCAGATTTGCCGAGGCTCCTACATTATGTGAGCGTGCACTGCTTGATGGTGATAAATAACCGATTTGATTTTCATCACAAACATGCAGTCTTCCTCTACACTTTGCTGAAACAGTCGGGAGACATTAACCTCCCTCAATAATACCTGGATCGGATGTGCTTGATGAGCAAGGAAAAGGCGTGGAACCTCTCCCTTCCTTTGCTCGGAATTATGACGCATATTTTTTGCCAAGCCAAATGCCCAGAGTATTCCTCTGACAGAAAAATAGACCCCAAGGACGCCCTAACCAAAGAGAATATCAAGAGGTTCTTGTCGCACTAGCTATTGGGGTGATCCGGCTGTCTAAAAGAGGCCGAGGGTGGTAGTTGAGGACGTGCATGAGGAGACGGAGATGAGGAGAGCTGAGCAGGGATCAGGCCAGAGCGCTGAGGTGCCTCCCGTAGTTATCGACGCCCGCTTTGCGGCGTTCGAGGCATGAAATGAGCATATATGGGAGGAGACCCAAATGCGGTTGGCTACTTTGAAGTCGCATATCGACTAATTCGGGACTGATCAGCGCCAGGACCGGACCGAGCGGCGTCAAGAGTTTCACATGGTCCAAGCTATGATGCGTGATTTGTATATCCAGCAGCATGGCCCGGATGCACCGCTCCCGCCGTATTTCCAGAGTCCTTATGACCCAGCTTTTGGATGATGATGTTTATCATTTTTGGGGGTGGTTATGATTATTTTGTATTTTCCATTTTTCTTTCTATGCACTGATTAAGCTGTTTTGTAATGAACTCTATGAAATCAGTAATGATAATTTAGTAGTTGTCGAATTATTAGATCTTGATGTGTATACATTTTGTTTTTCAAATCCGATGTCCACCATCAATTATCTAGTATTTGCTCTTCAACCTCTCTAAAATATTACAACTCATGGCATTATCCTTTCTAACTTAATCATTGTGGTACATATATTTGTTTTTCTTATGTTGGTATAGGGCGCACGTTGATTACCTCGGGGTTCGCTCCAAATTGAGGTGATTTGTTTTTATCCCTCTCTTTCTCATACTGTCTTTAATTACATTGAGGACAATGTGCGATTCTAGTTAGGGGGTGTAATTAGGCATCTCAATTTGTTTTTTATTATCGTGACCCTATTTTTATATAAAAAAAAAAAGAAAAAGAAAAAAGAAAAAGTTATTTTCTTTATTTATTTTCTCTTTCTTGGGCATTTTGCCCTAATTTCCTACGATAAATTTAATAATTTCCCTATCCAAATGCTAATTTAATGATGCATTTTCTATTTCTTTCATGTTATTAAGCTTTAGTCCTTATATTATTCAACATTAGGGATAAATGCGTGAATTAAACCTTGAAATTCCATGAGCACTTGAGCATATTTTCTAAAATGGTTCGGTAGGACAATTATAGCTTGGTATCTTGTTGTTGCTTTGTCTACACTAAAATCGAGTGAGCTTCGTGCTTTTATTCGTTTCCGAGTGCATACACATTACTCTTTCTCTTTCTTGAATGACGTATGTTGTTGACGATCTCATTTTCTTTTCATTGATTGCATATTAATTGAATTATCACTGAGCATGATTTTCAATGGTGTTGAGTCTCGAGAATCACTTGAAACTTTAGGAAAGGATCATAGGCCCTCTTTGTTGTTTAACCCATATAACCTTAACCTTACCTTTATACATGTCCCTAGTCAACCCTGTTGAGCCCTATTATGACCTTTCTTTTCGTCCCAAATTCCTTAACCAACTCCATACTAGAGTTTTTCACCATACATTTTACCTTTCTTACCTATGTTTGTAATGATAATTGGGAGTGAATGATGTTGTGTAGTGTGGTTGCAATTTAAGCGTGAAAAGAGTGAGAAAATAAGAAAGTGTAGTGAAAAGAGTGAGAAAAGAAGAAAGTATAGTGAAAAAGAGAAAGTTGAAAACAAAAGAAAAACAAAGAGAAATTTGAATATATTGTTTATAGTGATTCAATAATACTTGTTACTCTCTCGATTGATATATTTAATGCTTGTTTGGTGATTCGTCACTTTTATTGTATTTCATTCCCCGTTTATTTGTACATTCTAGCATTCTCGTGCATGTATTTCCCGGTTCTTATACTCATTTATTGACTAACCCCTGAATTCATCATATATACTTTGTATGTGTCTTTATTGAGCTTTTATAGGTCTCGGGAATGAATATCGGGAAGTTTGGTTTTGATCCGAGAAAGTTCCGTCGATTTTTACAGCTTTGGGGGCATTTTCGTAATTCCAGCTAGGGAATTTTCATCCCGATTTCTTCACGGAAGTTGTAGACCTTCTTCTCATCTTCGCGTGGCCTCCGACGGTGCATGAATCCATTCTCGAACGAAGAAGTTATGGATGTTTCGGTGAAACATGGGAAAAATAAAGCCAAAATAACCTTGCCATATTTTGTTTGCAGGACCGAATCGATTCGGTCCATCCGAATCGATTCGGTAATCACCAGTGCAGCATTCTCCCTCTAGCGAATCGATTCGGTTTTGCTGATTTTTTTTAGTTTTTCTCCTTATTACTAGTTTGCCATCGGTGTTAGATTTTTGGGATATGTCCCTTGTTTTTCCTCCTTTGGAGGGAGATTACTTTTGTTAGATTTTTGGGATATATAGAAAACACTCTCTTCTCTCTCCTAGGTCAAGTTCATTTACGGTTTTTACCCACTTGTAAAGCTTTGATTACTAGTTGAATTGTGGTTATTAATGCAAGAAAGGTTCATTTACTTCTTCTCTACTTGTTCTACTAGCTTTAATTTGCATTTAATTCCATCTCTTGAATTGGTTTGTGTTTAAACTAGATAACTAACTTATTTATGTTGTTAACTAGAATGTGTAGTTTAGTTTCAATTATGAGTAGCTAGACTTATGATTGGGGATCATAATCCCACCTTGGATGCTTGAACTTCATATTTAGGGTTTGGTTTATAATTGTTCTAATGGAACTTCATGTGTTGGTATTGGAGTATCATAGTTTCTTAACTTCTCTTGTCATGCAAGGGTTAGTGTTTGAAGCTTTACTACAAACCCAACCCATTTAGCAATAACTAACTAACCCTTAATCCTCCATTGTTGAGTTTAGTCTCTACATGGTTGATGTTCGGACTTAATTAGTTATGCTCGATTAGAATTAATTTCAACCAAGCCCTATAATCCCCTTCTTTGTGAATTCGAGGTAGGAGAATGATCCTCGATCCCTTTAATATCAAGAACTCAAGATTATCTTAGTTCTTTTCATAGTTACGTAATTATTAATTAATTAACTGTTCATCAAATAGCATGTTAATTTAGAGATTACCCTCGATCACTTTTCCAAACCATTAAATTATCTTTTACACTTTAACTTTTGTGACGTTTAGAGAATCCCTTTAACCTAATCCTGTTTTCTTAGGAGTGTTTCAATCCCTGTGGATCACGATACTTACCGGATATTACTTGTTGCGATAGATTTGCACTTGAATCATAAGCTTTATCCTGAAGGCATCAAGTTTTTGGCGCCGTTGCCGAGGATTGGCAACAATTTTAGGTTTAAGAAATTCTCTTTACACTATCGTTCCTTGTGGTCACCGTGACATCACGGTTTCCAAAAAAATCAATCCAAAATTCTGTAAATGCAAGACACGAGTTGTAGCAATTTAAATCCTATTCGCGAACCCTCGTCGTCTAGCGAACCCTCGGATTATTTGAGACCTTTACCATCAATTTCTTGTTCTAGTTCGGTCTCGAATTCTTCTTATACCCGGGCCCACTCCGATCCCACAACCATGGTTAAAAATTTTAGTGAGCACGGTAGTCTGGGAGTTGCACCCAAACCCCTGTATAAGACCATGCGTGATTATTTGCAACCGGAGAGGACCACCTCTCCGTCTTGTATCATTTTTCCCTACAATGCTGTGCAATTCCATTTTCGTAATGGAATGATTCAATTACTTCCTACTTTCCACGGCATGGAAAGTGAACAACCATACCTTCATGTTAGAGAGTTTGAGGAGGTGTGCACAACTTTTAGTGATCAAAATTGTCCTTTGGATGTCACACGTCTCAAACTTTTCTCATTTTCCTTGAAGGACAAAGCCAAAACTTGGCTTTGGTCCTTGGCTCCTAATTCCATCGGGAGTTGGCGCGAAATGCAAGCGCAGTTTTTGAAGAAATTTTTCCCAACTCATCGCACCAACTCTCTAAGGGGGCAAATCCAAACATTCGTTCAAACCGAAGGTGAATCATTCGAGCGGTGTTGGGAGAGATTTAATGAGCTACTTCATAAATGCCCCCATCACGGTTTCGAAAAGTGGAGATTAATCCCCTTTTTCCACAATAGGCTTACACTCAATAAATAATAAATGGTGGAGAAAATGTGCTCCGATGAGTTCTTTGGTTTAGATCCCGATGATGCGTGGGAACATTTCAAATATTGTGCCGAGACCACCCAAGCGTGGGACACTTCGGACCCTAGCAAAACCAATGCGCGTTCATCCAATACACCTTCCTCTAGCCATGGGATATATCACCTTGACGAAGGAGATGATATGTCATTAAGAGTAGCCCAACTTTCTAAGCATCTCGAGGCAATGGATGCCAAAGCTCGGGAACCATCCCATCCTTCTCCCTCACATGTAGAGGAGTCTTGTGCCATTTGCGACGTTGAAGATCACTCAACGAGGGATTGTCCAACAATTCTGGCATATAAAGTGATGCTTCATGATCAAGCCAACGCGATGGCCACTTACAAGAAACAGTTCATGACTCCTTTAGGTGAGGGATATAATCCTTTGTGGAGAAACCACCTGGGTTTCTCCTACGGGCAACCCCAACAATATCAAAATCCACCTCCCCCGAATTATCAAAATCTTCTCCCACCTCATAATTTTCAGCAACCATATAATCAAGTTCCTCCACCCCAAGCTCAAATGCAAGGTCCCCCTCAGGGACCACCTCCTCCGGTTATACCATTGTATGCTCACCCGAACAAGAGGAGCCTCGAAGAGACTCTTCAATCTTTCATAACCTCTCAACAAGCCACGAATGCTAGGCTTGAAAAAGAAATCTCCAAGTTGACTTCGGCATTGAGTATCCAAGAAAAGGGAAAATTCCCTTCCCAACCTCAAAAGGCCATGGGGCAAAATAGTGTCACTGACACTTTGAATCCCCCTCCTGATAGTGCAAAAGTTGTGACCGTTCTAAGGAGCGGGAAATTCATTAATAAACCCACCCCTCCATGTGTCCCCACCGTCGTTAAGGAAGTTTCGCCCGACCCATTAGAGGTCGAAGATGCTTCCTTAAAGCAAAGAGAAGGGAAAGCTCCGTTAGAACCGAAACTGGTTTCGAAGCTTCCTATTCCCGTACCTTACCCTCAAAGGCTCCTCCCGCAAAAAGGGAATGTTAATAATGCGGACATACTAGAAATGTTCAAACAAGTCAAGATTAACATACCTCTTTTGGATGCAATCAAACAAGTCCCTGCTTATGCTAAGTTCTTAAATCACTTAATCACTGTTAAGCGGAAGTTGTTTGTAAGGAAGAAAGCCTTTTTGGCTGAAAACATAAGCTCGATAATTCAATCTGAATTACCACCAAAATACAAAGATCCCGGTTGTCCCACCATTTCGTGTGCGATAGGGGAATTTATGATAGAGCAAGCTTTGCAAGACCTAGGAGCGAGTGTCAATTTGTTACCATACCATGTCAATGAACAGCTCGGTCTAGGGGACCTCAAGCCCCGAAAATAACCCTCCAATTAGCGGATCGCTCCGTTAAGGTTCCGAGGGGTGTTGTAGAAGATGTCATAATACAAGTTGATAAATTCTATTTTCCCGTGGACTTTGTGGTGTTGGACACCCATCCTACTTCTCCTAGTAGTAGAACTACCCCCATTATCCTTGGTCGTCCTTTCCTAGCCACATTCAATGCGTTAATTAATGCTAGGAATGGCCAAATGAACCTGACATTTGGAAATGAACATCTTCAATGTTTCGAAACAACTGGGAGATGATGATGATGAGGTCCATGAAGTGGACTTTTTAGAGGAGGTGGTTCAGGAGCATTTTGATGCTACATATTTTTCGGACCCCTTAGAGGGATGTCTTGTGAACTCGAGTGACTTGGAGAATAACTATTCTCCTTATGATGAAGAGGTCAAGTTCATGAGCTTGTTATTAAGATAGGACGAGAGAGTTTATGAGGTTAATTGGTGTACTACTTTTGAGGACTTACCCCCTCGTGATTCGTATGAAATTCCCTCGAATGTGCGATTCCCCAACCTTGAATTAAAGCAATTGCCTTTCGAGTAAAAATATGCTTATTTAGGCGAAAATGAGACATACCCCGTAGTTGTCTCATCTAGCCTCGAGGCGGGTGAAGAACAAAAGTTGTTAGACTTGTTAAGGAGATACAAAGGTGCGTTTGGGTGGACAATAGCAGATTTGAAGGGAATTAGTCCCTTAATTTGCACTCACAAAATTAATCTTGAAGAGGATGCAAAACCCTCTCGTAAGATGCAAAAGGAGATTGAACCCAGTGATGAAGGAAGTCGTGAGGGCAGAAGTAATTAAGCTTTTAGATGTTGATATCATATATCATATATCCGATAGCAAATGGGTCAGTCCAATTCACATAGTTCCAAAGAAATCAGGTGTCACCATTGTAGAAAACACGAAAGGGGAATTGATCACTAAACACACCACCACTGGGTGGCGTGTGTGCATTGACTATAGAAAACTTAATGCAATGACATTTAAGGATCATTTTCCCCTTCCATTCATTGACCAAATGTTAGAACGCGTGTCCGGCCATCCTTACAATTGTTTTCTCGATGGGTACTCGGGCTATAACCAAATCAAACTTGATCTCAAGGATCAGGACAAAACTACCTTCACATGCCCTTTTGGGACATTTACTTACAAAAGGATGTCCTTCGGGTTATGTAATGCGCCTGCTACGTTCCAAAGGTCCATGTTGAGCATGTTTAGCGATATGGTAGAACGTGGTCTAGAGGTGTTCATGGACGATTTCAGCATCTTTAGCAACTCCTATGACCATTGTCTTTCCATCCTAGAGAAGGTTTTGTCTAGATGTGTCGAGAAAAAGCTCGTGTTAAACTGGGAGAAGTGCCATTTTATGGTCACTAAGGGGATTGTCTTAGGTCACATCGTCTCCTCAGATGGTATTGAGGTAGACAAGGCAAAGGTTGAGGTCATTGCCAACCTACCCTCCCCGAAATCTCTGAAAGATGTAAGGACTTTCCTTGGGCATGCAGGATTTTATCGTTGTTTCATAAAGGACTTTAGCTTGATTGCTAGACCCTTGTGCAATCTCCTTTCCAAGGAAACCCCGTTCGAATGGAGCGATGGGTTTCAAGCAGCTTTTGAGACTTTGAAAAGTATGCTTACCACCGCTCCCATAATTCAAGCTCCTGATTGGACCTTACCCTTCGAATTAATGTGTGACGCTAGCGACTTCGCGGTTGGGGCTGTTTTAGGACAGAGAAGTTACAAGAATCCCCATGTCATTTACTATGCAAGTCGAACTCTTAACGGTGCTCAGTTGAACTATTCAACCACCGAGAAAGAGTTATTAGCGGTTGTCTACGCTTTGGATAAATTCCGGGCATACCTCGTGGGATCCCCCATAGTTTGTTTTACGGATCATGTGACACTCAGATACCTTCTGTCTAAGAAGGATGCCAAGCCGCGCTTAATAAGGTGGGTGCTCTTATTCCAAGAGTTTAATTTAACTATTAAAGATAAAAAAGGAGTAGAAAATGTTGTCGCTAATCACTTGTCGCGTTTAACGTTTGAGGCACCCAAGGACCAACTCCCCATTATTGAATTCTTCCCGGATGAACAGCTGTTCTCCGCTTCCTCTCTGTCGTGGTTCGCTGATATTGTGAACTACCTCGTGACGGGTTCAATTCCATCTCATTGGACCCCTCAAGAGAAGAGGAAGCTCTTTAGTTGGGTGCGTAGGTTCTTTTTCGATGATCCGTATCTGTTTAAGTATTGCCCCGACCAGGTCATTCGGAAATATGTCCCGAATGATGAGATAGAGAGCGTAATTCGATTCTCCCACACGAAAGCATGTGGGGGCCACTTTTCTTTCAAGAAAATCGCAGCAAAAATCTTGCAATGCGGACTTTATTGGCCCACACTTTTTAAGGATGCACATAAATTTTGCGTTTCGTGTGATCGTTGCCAGAAATTAGGCACTATAACCCGTCGAAACATAATGCCAATGTCCCCCATTTTAGAAATTGAAGTCTTTGACTGTTGGGGAATTGATTTCATGGGCCCATTCCCGCCGTCTTTTGGTAATCTTTACATCCTTGTGGCCTTCGATTACGTATCCAAATGGGTAGAAGCCTTGGCGTCCAAAACCAATGATCATAGGGTGGTGTTGAAGTTCCTTAAAGGACACATACTTTCGCGTTTCGGAACTCCAAAAGAGATCATAAGCGACAACGGAACTCATTTTTGTAATTCTCCGTTTGCTAATCTTATGCGAAAGTATGGGGTAGCTCATAAAGTTGGAACTACCTACCACCCGCAAACAAGTGGCCAAGCTGAATTGGCCAATCGAGAGATAAAGCACATCCTAGAGAAGACGGTCAATCCCGACCGCAAGGATTGGTCTCTTCGACTTCCTGATGCATTATGGGCATATCGAACGGCCTACAAAACTTCCTTGGGTATGTTGCCCTTTAGACTAGTGTATGGCAAACCATGTCATTTACCAGTTGAAATCGAACACAAGACCTACTGGGCGATTAAAAAATTGAATTTTGATTTAGACAAAGCCGGTAAGAAGCGAAGGCTCCAACTCAATGAGTTGGAAGAACTCCGGAATGATTCGTATGAGAGCGCGAGAATCTATAAGCAAAGGGTGAAAGAGAGGCACGACAAGAACATATCTCATAAAATATTTCACCCTCTTCAAAAAGTACTCTTATACGATTCTAGGTTACATTTGTTTCCGGGGAAGTTAAGGTCTAGGTGGACGGGTCTGTTTGTTGTTAAGACCGTCTATCCTCATGGTGCAATTGAGGTTGAGAACCCATCTGATGGGAAGTTGTTTAAGGTCAATGGTCAGCATCTCAAGCCTTTTCTAGAACCATTTGACTCATGTTCGGACACAATTCCATTGTCCGACCCCATTTACGGGGCTCCATAGGACTTCGAAATCGTGTAAATTTTTTTGTACCGAGCATCCCCGGCATGTCTGGGGTGCAATGTTTTTGTACCAGACCCCTTTGTGCATCTTGGTGACCATCGTTAGGGTCCAAAAATCTAAGAATAGCTGCCCAATCCTTTTATCCAAATGTGAATGGTGAAGCAGCAAAGCAAATTTTTTTTTCCATCTAGCGAATCGATTCGGTCCCTCCGAATCGATTCGGTGTGAGACAGCTTACTGGTCCTTACCTAGCGAATCGATTCGCCTGTCAAAAGTAAAAAAAAGTAGAACCAAATCGAATCGATTCGGTCCATCCGAATCGATTCGTCCTGAGACAGTGAGCTTATTCGAGGATAGCGAATCGATTCGGTCCCTCCGAATCGATTCAATTGTCCAGCCTTTCAAATCCTCCCCGCATTCATTCAATCTCGTTTTTCTCCCTCACTCTTACATCTCTCTTAATAGCCATCCTTCCTACTCATTTCCCCAATCTTCTCGCTACAGTTTTTCTCTCCATTTCTCTAAGGAATCTCGCTCAAGGTAAAAACTCCAATCTTTCTATGTTAATTTCAATCTGAAATTTGTGTTCATTCCATTCAAACTTGGGGAGTTATGTGTGTATGTCCATATTTGCATAATGTGTATCTGATTCATGAACTGTCCACTTTTCATTACTGATTTCTATCACTATCCAACAAATGCAACATATTTATTGTTGATTAATGTGTTGTGTTGTATTTGTTGGGGACTTTCATGAATCAAATGCATTTTCTCCCTATTTTTAACAGTCTGCACGCCATATGTTCGATAAAATACCTAAATGAGGAGTTGATTCCCAATTGTTACATTTTTGTGCCTTTTATCGAACATTGATGTAGATTCTACCTAGTTTGAGAGTGATGTATGTCGGATACGCTTATCCGATGTGACACCCCGCCTAATTAAATACCGGGCGATCACTCCTTTATTAAATTAAAATCAAGGTGAACAGTTGGTTCATTCTTAGCATCACTGTCGTAAATATACTTTTCCAATTTAAACACCCTAATTAATTAAGCAAAGTGTCAAAACCATTTTTTTTCATTACTTTTCAAATTTTATTTTTGAAAACAAGGATTTACTTATTTACAACAATTTAATATATAACGAATCCCATCACAATAATCCATGATCATATAATCCAAATAATTTAAACATTCGACAATTAAATCCCAACATTTAAAATTTAGAGTGAAACATCCAGACAATAATAAATCCCAAAGTATCAATACTACAATAACGGATTCATAATTTCCAAATAAAACAACTAAATAATGGAAAGGGCGACACATGCCCCACTAAATGAAGATACTAGGAGAGGAATCAAGTAAAAGAAGTCGTCTAAGCAAGTGGTCTGCAACTCCCACCTAAGCTGCAGCACGTTCCTTCCAAAGGATCCTATGCAAGACGCCCCTGTGGCTGGGCACCTGCAATATATATATATATATATATATATATATATATACAAGAGAGAAAGAGAAATAGAAACGGGTCAGAGCCCGATAGTGTATATGATTTAAAAATTTGTTTAGCAAGTATTTAAATTGATTACAAGCCAATGCAACAACATATTAGTGCGGCACTCTCTTGAGAAATTCTCACCTCTCTTCTAATGTGCACGCCTATCGTACTAACCTTCCCAACGGATTATCTATCTTGTACCTCACTAAACTTCCCAATGATTTAACTTATCTTAGGTTACTCGTAAGATTTAAAACTGAACAATACAATTTTCTAAAAGGAAGATTCCAATTAGTAACCAAAGTTCTCATTTTAACTTTATTTATTAATAAAGTTTCCCAGTGTCATGTTATACTTTCTCAAAACGAGTATTTACAATTTGAGTCATCAACCATGTCCTACTTACCATATCACAGTAGGCAGTGCCAAATTCTAGAATTTCATATATATATTAAATACTCGTATAATATATATATTATAACAGCACCCCAAATAAAAACTATGGCGCGGGCATACTCTACTATCCAATCCCCGTATCACTCGTACTAAGGGAAATACAAATTCGAAATCACTCTCGAACTGTATTAACACATACACAAAAAATATTGAGGCGAAGCATAGATTCCAAGTCTCTAAGAGGATGGCACATACCCGCGTCTCTTAGGACCGTCTGAACTATCAATTCGATAGCCTGTACCAAGGATATCTATCTTCTAGGGTACAAGTCAATATCCCCCATAAAGGTCCCATCGAGATAAGACTGTCCCAGCGCGGTAACCTCAGGGATAGCAAGTAGCGTGGGTATGATTTTCACACATAGATAGTATATGCATACACAATCATATAACTATACTAATATTACCATATCAATATTAGGTATATCTCAAATCCCATAGTTACAACATTTATCCTCATATCTCATTATTAGTTATCACGTTTAACGATTCGTCTTTAACTTTAATTCGAGGTATTATTCCAACTTACTACGTAACACTCATGGACTCTATCCTCCCAAGTATAAAATTCAGTAGGTATTCATCTATTTTCCATTGTAATAATTTTACGTAATCTCTCCCTTTAATACAAGATTTCATCATTCCATATGTAATTATCCCAAAAATACAATTCTCGTCTTACATTAAAGGTCCCAAAAAAATTTCATATGTTCTACTGGTCTTCCATATCTCCCAAAACATTTTATTTAGGGTGCCCAAGAATTATCTCACATTAAATCGAATCCAACTAATTTAAAAAGGGGAAATATGAGTCTGCCAGAAGGGGTCGATCGATCGAGGTCTGAGGCTCGATCGATCGAACCTTCGATCGATCGAAGCTCTTGGCTCGATCGATCGATCAAGCAGGTGTGCGATTTCTGCAGTTTTGCAGTTACGGGTTTCATCCTCTAACCTCAATCAATTCCAGATTTTTCATTCCCAAACGTCCAAGAATTTGTACCACTAACATTATATCATCATATTATGTATTTCCTACGTAAAGCATGTAAATTTATGTCACTAAACATGGATTAATAAGCCAAAATTCATATAAAACTCAAGAACCCTAGATATCTCCTTAACATGGTTCTAGTCAATATGTTCCAGAATTTTCTTCTCTTAAATCATCAAAATTTTGTGGTTTATTCCTCTACATGTTAAGCGGTTTCCAGAATAACATTTAAGCCATCACTACATGCAATTTCCTATCTCAAATTTGGGTTTTTCTTCCACAAAACTCATCCTAATCATTCCTAGACTAACATGAATGATGCATCAACGAAATAAGCAAGATAAACACTTGTCTGGGATTTTTGACATTCTGGTTTGCGGATGATTTTGGTGTGGTTGCGTTCCCCATCGCGCGATCTACGCGTTGGTGGTGGCGGCGGTGCAAACAGATGGATTTTGAGCCTTGGATTGCCTTGGGAGCTCTCTCCTTTCCTCTCCTATGGCCGTCACTTGTCTTTGGTTGGTCTAACCCTAGAAGGCAACCTTAGACATCTGATATAACCCTTAAAATTTCGTGGGTTTAATTACCCAAAAATGTGAAATGTCCAAAATGCCCTCCCGGGGTACTAATTAGGACTAAAAACGCCCCGAGACCCAAGCTAAACCCCCGGGTACATTTTTTGACTATCTCGACCCTTCCGGACGCATTGGCGAACTCAAAACGACCATACGAACAAATTATAAAATATTCACTTTTATTTATTAATATTTAGTCCTGGCGCGACACGGGCGCGTCCCGACTTAAAGTGCCAAAATTGTCATTTTATTCACTCGTGACATTTAATATAACCAACATTATATATTACTTTGCTCAATAGTAATATTCAACAAGTTTCCCATAATTACTAACTCTCATCACGTTAATAATTATAACATATATAAATTTCCGGATTTATATTAAATATATAACTCACATTAAATTTAATAAATCCCTAAATTAATATAGCATAAAAATACGGGGTATTACATACTTCCCCCCTAATAACGGAATTTCGTCCCGAAATTCGGAAGAATAAGGTCCATCAGGTAGCACAATTCTGGATATCCTTGTCAGTACGCAATCTAACTACATATTACGGCGCTCATCACTATAGTCCTTTCCTCACAGCAATCTTGTTTTACATTCTCATTGGAGACATTTCACATTGTGCTCCCAACCGACAACATTCGCATAAGTCACGCCTTTACATTATAAGTTTCCTTTATCTCACTATCATTTGGAGGCCGCACCTTACTACATGACAACTACTCGGATTTATTTTTATACAAAACTCCCATTCTGAGAAAACCATACGAACCTCTGACCACTCTTGCTTGCCTAAAACAGTCGTGGAATTTTACCATAGTTATCGGATATTTTCTCGACCGATCCAAAAATTTTGATTATCTACTCACCTCTAAACATACGGAAGGAGAATAGTCGAGGTTCTTCCATAACAAAACTTGAATAAGCACCTCGTACGCGACAAACAGGTATGAGTGCTTCTACAGAGCATTCCTGAAATCATCGTATCAAGATTCCAAAATTTTATTCACATGGCTCCACTAATCTTTAATCACCGTGCGCCTATTCTCTGGCTAAGGGTGATACATTCTATTCGAAACGAAACCTTATCTTTGTTGGTTCCTGAAATCCCTTATCAAAGGTGGGATTCACCAATCTCATCCTGATTCAGAAATTTATACTGCGCCGGACCATGCACTGGGGCAATCCTTCCTTTCAAAGGAAGTTTGGGTCATAATGGTTAATATTGTAAACCAGACCAAAGGAATATCAATCATTTCCTTCTCGGTGGCTTAATTAACATGTTCGGGATGAACCCTTGATCTTGTTTTGAGGATGGTAACCCATCCAAGGATTGTATCGACTTTACCGACCTCTTCCAATTTCAGCAATTATCGATAAACACAAAATTCCTTGGTGTATGCCAAAGGTTCCACCCGTGCTCTTCTCTCCACGAAGATTGCGCGTCTAGTGCCTGGACACGTTTGGGCTGGGGAAACATTTCTGACAAAGCTCATGCCTGATTCTCAGCGGCTTATCCATCTTGTCGCCGTGAACTCGATCATTCCCACCCAAACAAAGTCGGTCCTGCGATCGAATCAGGCCCATTTCCTCTACTATCTCCTAGACGCCAACACTATTATAAGCCTGTCTTCCTTGGTGCTACAACATATGTTGAACGCCGCTTATTGCGAGAAGGGATCGACTACTCTCCCTTATGATAGGTTTATTTCTAGGATATGTAGAGATGCTCATTGCGAGGTCATCGCTTCCGACAAGCGTGAGAGGCTGCCCTATCCACTTAACGATGACGCAATCGAGAGGACCTTGGGAAAGGATTACTGGGAGAGGAAAAAGCGTTGGATGAATGATCAAATGGTTGCTGGTAACCATTTTGATTTTGATGATCCACTTTTGGAAGTTCAGCAGGGACCGGCCCCAGTTCAGCACATGCTGGGCCCTTTTAGAGAGCTGGGGCCGAGGATGGATGCAATGCAGGGGGAATTTGCTGTTTTCAGGCAAAACTCGAAGCGAAGATTTTCTGAGTTTAGGGGCGCTTATGAGCGTGATATTTCGATGATTACTAGGGCGCAGATGGACATATTTGCGCATCTAAGCGGGGGCGAGGCTACTGTGCCTCCTTACCTTTATGACCCATACCCCCCGCGTAACCCCAATGAGCTCGGTCCTTCTCACTGCCGCCCTGACCTTCCCTAGGAAATGTTGCTGCTGCTATTTTATATTAGGTTTTTGGTAAACATTGATGTATATGTGGTAATTGAGAAATGTCAATAATGTATTTTCTCATTTTTTTTTTCCCAGATGTATGCATCCCGGAATTATTAATAAAAAGAAAATCCTTAGTTTCATCTTCTTAATTATCCTTATAAATATCTCTCCTCTGTATATAGTGGTGTTGTGGTACTAACATTTTGACAGGCATGCTGTTACGCGTTTATCGAGTTACTCCTTACAGGGTAACTATTTTCTAACCCCTTTTCCCTTTTTATCCCTACTAACATTGGGGACAATGTTTCATTCAAGTTAGGGGGTATGGATTACATTTTTGATACTGGTTATCATGTTAGTATTTATTTAAAAAAAATAAAAAAAATAATTAATTCAAAAAAATAATAATAATAATAATAATAATAAAAAAATCTCCTTCAAATCTACTATGATTACTTATATGATCGACTTATCCTATTGTATAGCTATGAAGCATGCTTCGAGTTATTGATTTATTAGCCTTTAGCCCGTTATTATTTGCATTGTGAATAGCCTCATAAAATTAAACTGTGAAGCTTTGAGCATATACACAAATAATTATTTCTGATTTGGTTTAAAGCATTTCAAATTCGTTAATTTATGGCGCATGTTATACCCTTACAAAAGTGAAAATTGAGACTTATCGTCATTTGTGAGCTTTACATCCACTCTATATCTTTCTTGTCAATGAAATCGTTGTTAATCTCATTTTCTTTTCATTTGATTGCATATTAATTGATTTATCACTTGAGCATGATTTTTAATGGTGTTGATTTCCGCAAATCACATGAAACTTTAGGAAAGGATTATAGGCCCTCGTCGTTGTTTTAACCCATATTACCCTTACCTTACCATTAAATGTTTTCCCTAGTCAACCCTTTTGAGCCTAAATAATAGCCTTTCATTTCATTACCCAAAATTCCATAACCAACTCCAAATTGGAGTTATACACCATATATATTACCTTAAATACCTTTGTTTGGAATGTTGCTTGGTATTGAATGATGTTGTATAGTGTGGTTGCAATTTGAGCATGTGAGAGTAAGTAAAGAAAGAAAGTAGTGAAAAACAAAAGAAAAGGTAAAAAAAAAAGAAAGATAAACTTTGAAAATATTGTGTATATAGTTCAATAAACTTTTATTACTCTCCCCCGATGATATATCTAATGCCTTTTTGGAACTTGTTATCCAATTTTGATATTGCCCACATTTTCCCATTATCCAGAGTTTTCATCCCGAATACTTTGAGTCCGTATATACATTCCTCCATTTCGTACCCTAGCCTACACTACAACCCAATAAAATCCTATTCGATCCTAGGGTGATGTGATTCAAAGGTCGAACATTGGCGATAATCTGTTTAAATGCTTTTCTCTTGGTTAATATGCGGTATCCTTTCGTGAGATTGTATTTTTCACTTTTATATTGCGTTCTTCACTGATGACATGTGTGTGTCCTAGCTTCCCTTTACAATTACTCTTTATGCTCGCATGTCCCGAGTGAGTTACATCCCATTTCTGAGTGTTTCATTTGTTGAGTGTGACAGCCAGAGAGAACTTGAGTATGCAAGCCTTAGCATTTATATGGATTTTGAAGGTTTTACCAAATCTAAATTACCACACGTGTCCGCTTATTTCGCATTTCTATGGTTTCGATTTTTATTGAAGTTATTTGTTTAATGCCGATAATTGTCGTCTTTTGTGTGAGCTTTGTTCACTTTGTTAATAAATTGTGCTTCTTCGATATTTGTTGAGCTACGCATTGGTTTTTGTCGTATCATAGTATGAGTTGATTTGATGTTTGTGGGTGTCATCCCTGGAAACCCTCACGAGACCTCACTCGTCCCCTAAGGCCACCTAGGGATTTTTAACGGCTTATTGCATATGCTAAATGCAATCGTTCGCCCGCGAAAGTGGCATTTTCCTTCTATGTACATATTTCTTCTATTTTGGTTTTGTTGATGGCCCTTATTTCTTCATACTTCATTGCTCGGGATTAGCAATGTATAAGTTATGGGGTGTGATTCGTAACTTTTATTGTATTTCATTCCCCGTTAATTTGTACATTCTAGCATTCCCGTGCATGTATTTCTCGGTTCTTATACTCATTTATTAACTAACCCCTGAATTCATCATATATACTTTGTATGTGTCTTTATTGAGCTTTTATAGGTCTCGGGAATGAATATCGAGAAGTTTGGTTTTGATCCGAGAAAGTTCCGTCGATTTTTACAGCTTTGGGGGCATTTTCATAATTCCAGCTAGGGGATTTTCATCCCGATTTCTTCACGGAAGTTGTAGACCTTCTTCTCATCTTCGCGTGGCCCCCGACGGTGCATGAATCCATTCTCGAACGAAGAAGTTATGGATGTTTCGGTGAAACATGGGAAAAATAAAGCCAAAATAACCTTGCCATATTTTGTTTGCAGGACCGAATTGATTCGGTCCATCCGAATCGATTCGGTGGTCACCAGTGCAGCATTCTCCCTCTAGCGAATCGATTCGGTTTTGCTGATTTTTTTTAGTTTTTCTCCTTATTACTAGTTTGCCATCGGTGTTAGATTTTTGGGATATGTCCCTTGTTTTTCCTCCTTTGGAGGGAGATTACTTTTGTTAGATTTTTGGGATATATAGAAAACACTCTCTTCTCTCTCCTAGGTCAAGTTCATTTACGGTTTTTACCCACTTGTAAAGCTTTGATTACTAGTTGAATTGTGGTTATTAATGCAAGAAAGGTTCATTTACTTCTTCTCTACTTGTTCTACTAGCTTTAATTTGCATTTAATTCCATCTCTTGAATTGGTTTGTGTTTAAACTAGATAACTAACTTATTTATGTTGTTAACTAGAATGTGTAGTTTAGTTTCAATTATGAGTAGCTAGACTTATGATTGGGGATCATAATCCCACCTTGGATGCTTGAACTTCATATTTAGGGTTTGGTTTATAATTGTTCTAATGGAACTTCATGTGTTGGTATTGGAGTATCATAGTTTCTTAACTTCTCTTGTCATGCAAGGGTTAGTGTTTGAAGCTTTACTACAAACCCAACCCATTTAGCAATAACTAACTAACCCTTAATCCTCCATTGTTGAGTTTAGTCTCTACATGGTTGATGTTCGGACTTAATTAGTTATGCTCGATTAGAATTAATTTCAACCAAGCCCTATAATCCCCTTCTTTGTGAATTCGAGGTAGGAGAATGATCCTCGATCCCTTTAATATCAAGAACTCAAGCTTATCTTAGTTCTCTTCATAGTTACGTAATTATTAATTAATTAACTGTTCATCAAATAGCATGTTAATTTAGAGATTACCCTCGATCACTTTTCCAAACCATTAAATCATCTTTTACACTTTAACTTTTGTGACGTTTAGAGAATCCCTTTAACCTAATCCTGTTCTCTTAGGAGTGTTTCAATCCCTGTGGATCACGATACTTACCGGATATTACTTGTTGCGATAGATTTGCACTTGAATCATAAGCTTTATCCTGAAGGCATCATTTGGAAATCATTTTCCAATTTTGAAATTGTCCTCTATTTTCCATTATCCCAAGTTCTTCATCTCCGAACATCTTTTATATCCGTAAATACATCCCTTCATTTCATACCCGTAACCCCAAGCCTACATTAAAACCCAATAAAGTCCAATTTGATCCTAGGGTAATGTGCATTTCACATTAGTTTAAGGGCTATGAAGTCCAATTCACACTGGTTAAGGTCGAACATCTTTGGTTTAAGGTCGAACGTTAGCGATAATTTGTTTAAGTGCATTTCACATTGGTTAATATGCATCCTTTCATGAGACTATATTTTTCACTTTTATATTGCGTTCTTCATCAATGATGTGTGCGCAACCTTGTTTTCTTTTATAATTACTCTCTATGCCCGCATATCCCGTGTGTTACACCCGATTCCGAGTGATTCTATTTGTTGAGTGTGATATCCGGAGAGGATTGAGTGGAAGTTGGCTTTAATGGTTATCCAGGTTGTAGGCATTTTTACCGAATCAAAACTCTTTACATGTTCATGCATCCCACTCATACTTGAGGTTTTAATTCCATATAGTTATTCTTCTAATGTTAATAGTTTTGGATTATGGGGCAAAATATCTCCTTTGCTTTGTTAATAATATGTTGAAATATCTAATTATTGTTGAGTTTGGCATATTGGTTGTTTGGTCATGCATGTTTTGAGGAAATTTGATATTTGTGGGTTTCATCCCTGAAAACCCTCACGAGACGACACTCGTCCACTAGGGTAACCTAGCGGTTTAACGGCTTGTTGCATTCGCTAAATGCAACCGTGCGCCCGCAAAAGTGGCATTTTTTCTCTGTACATATTGTTACTATACTTACCGCTCTTTGTGGTGGGTTTTGTTTTGTTTCATAGCCAGGGACTAGCAATGTGTAAGTTAGGGTGTGTGATTAGTCGCAAATATTGTTTATTTTGTGCCCGTTACTTATGCATGCATGTACACTTGTGGACGTTATTTCACGTATTTAAGCTCTTGTACTGTATAACCTTTGGTGACCATATATATATATATATATATATATATATTTTTCGAGGTTTATTTGAGATTTTGTAGGGACTGGAGTGCTAAACGATGCAAGTGTGCGCTATCCAAGAAAGTTCAACGTTTTACGCAACTTCCGGGGTAATTTTGTCATTTATACGTTCGAGCTTCGTGCCAGAACTCTTCACGGATGTTGTTGTTCTCTGAGTCAACTTCACGTATCCCCCGACGGTTTGTCAATTCGGTTCCTGAGGACCAAGTTTTGGTCATTTTCCCGAGGCCCCTTAGTGTGTAGCTAAAGAGGAAAGGACCCAAGGTTTTGCAGGCATGGTCGATCAGCCCCAATAACGCGGTCGATCGGGGTTTCAACTTTTGCCTTCGAATTGAGATAGTGGGCTTTCTCCAATAGTGCGGTCGACCGGTCCATGACTCGCGGTCAATCGGTACCTGAAGTTCTGCGAAACGTCTTTTCTTGGTTTAGTTTTTACCACTCCTGTTTGTGGTTTTCTTCCACTTAGTATATATTGTGAGTGGTTTGTTTGTTTGAGAGATCCGATCACAATTTTGTGCAAGGAAAATATAGAAGATAGTTTTGTTGCTTTTCTCTCTCTCTCCTAGGGCTCAACATTTTTCTTTGCCATTTTCATCTTCCACTTCATTTATTGTAAGTAAAGTTCCATCTTAGTTGTATCTTGTTGACTAGTGGTATCATTTTGTGCAATTAATATTATGGTTGTGTATTGAATGCTTGCCTTTACCATAGTTATTTCAATTTTTATCAACTTAATGGTGTGTTTTAATATGGTTAGTGTTATGAGTAGCTAATTTCCTTAGGTTGGGAGCATAAACCCACCTTGAAGGGTTCCATTTCTTGACTTGTTCAGTGATTAAATCCAATAAATGGGATATTGGAGTTTCATAGGATTTTAACTTCTCTTATCATGTAAAGGTTGTATTTAAGACTTAACTCCATCATCAATGCATTTGTACGATAATATATCTTTACCTTCATCTTATATTGTTGGGTTGACATCCTTCATATAGCATAGGACAATTGATAACGATATCTTATTCCCTTTTGATTGTGATTTAATCGGAAGAACCCGTTGATTTGTGCACATCCGAGATGGGGGAATACTCCTTAACCTTTTGTCAAAGAATCATTTTATAACCTCGTTTATAAATCTCACTTGCTGCTTTTACTACTTTGTTTAGCGTTCCATTTATCTTGGTTCACTTTGGTTCATTACAACACTCAAAACCTAAATCATCTTTTCTTTTATCTTTTATTCTTATTTACTGATTTTTAACTGGAAGAATATCCTCGGTACTTCATATAATTCCCTGCGGAAATCGACTCCGGTCTTACCGGGTTTTTATTACTCTCGCGATTAGCGTTCACTTGCACTATACAATATTCTGAGCGAGTCAGTGACTATTTTAATAAATAATTTCATTAATTAAAGGACGTTAAATTCTTCTAAATATTATGGTCATGTAGGTGCTTTGATAATGAATTTTTTACTTCTGCAGATCCGTTTATTATCCATTATAATTGCATGAATATGTGCATCGGTAGTATTTTTTATAAGCTCTTTGAGTATGTATTTCTAGAGGTGAATAACTTGTCAATAGGTTTTGGGAAATTTTGTAGTAATATTACTTAGTCTCTTTGCTTATGATGACAATGTTCATTTTTATAGTTACAAAGATAATTTCATGTGTATGTAATCAATTACCCTTTTATAGAAACGTGAATGAGAAGTATTAATGAAGTAAGTATCACAATCCATTCTCCTATTCCTTATAGTTCATATCAGCTTGAAATGTGGAAAAAGAACTTCATTAAGGTTTTATTACAAAAATGTGGATATACAATTTAACTCTTAAAAAAGTTGAGATGATTATTATCTTCATGGTAATAGTGAGTTCTAATCATAATAGTGAAGTAATGGATTGTGGAACTTAAAACACAAGGAAACCTCCACATTCTCACTCTATAAATGAGATAGGTTGTAGAATATTATGTTCAATATAGGTAGCAATATTCTTTGTGAAATGGAAAGATGATTACATGGCTTAAACATTTAATTTTCTCCCCTCATCTTCATCATGACTCGGTTAATGGTATTTGTTTTGTAGCACTGATTTAAAATGTGTAGTGCGTCTGCTCATAATTTTTTTCTTTTCTTCCTTTCATAGAACCGTAAATACTACATTCCTTTGTTGTAAGCCTTCTTTTAGATAAACAATTTATTGCATCAATCATTATATCATCGTTACATATTGCATCTTTAGTTACTCTGGCTGAAGTAATGTTATTTTTTTCAATTATAATTTTGAACGTCTTCTTCTTCATTCTGAAGTTGACAATGAGTTTCCTTTGATATGTGTTGAGATAGGTTAATGCCTACTATGAGCAGGCTTTGATTGATGCTCCCAAACTTATAGAGAATATAATGGAACGATTTAAGATACGTGAGAAGGAAACAATGACATAAAAAAAATCTAAGATGTCTTAGTGCTTCTTAGATAAAATCTGATTTTTAAACCATCTATGCAAACTCATTCATTTACATTCATACTTTAAATATATTTATAATATTTCTTAGGCTTGTCAGACAAAAAAAATGTTGGTTATAGAAAGAGAATTAAGGTTTGGTTTTGTGCCTTTGTAGGGTCCAAACATCTATTTGGGTTTGGTTTTCTAGGGTCCAAACATCTATTGATGTTGTGCATTTTTCAGCTTATGGAAAGATAATTATGAGCAGGTTTGTTTTAATATGAAAATAGTGGCATATTTGGGTTGTATGGTAAAATTCATTTGATTTTTGGCATTTGGAATCTCTGATCAACTACCAGTAGAATATATGGATTCATTTTACAAACATAAGAAGGGTACTTCGTTAATAGATAGTTATTCATGATATTATTTATCTAATAATGATTTAGTCTTATAATGGTCACGTTTTATACATATTTTGATGTCGGTTGTTAGGTCATAAGCCAACCATAGTAACGGTAGGGCGCTTAATTTTATTCATATAAAATAGCGAAGTTTGTTTATTATTATGTTAAGATTTTGTCTCAATTATATGAATTGAATTCTCGTGGTTGTTGACGACATTCCCTCCTCTAACATTATATATATATTAATGCAGAAACTTAAGAATCGTGTAGTGAAGGACAATTCCAATCCCGAGTGGAATGATGAATTAACTCTTTTGGTTAAGAATGTAAATGTTCCAATCAACCTTGTGAGTAATACTTCTTTAATTATTGATTGTATTCATTTTATCTTGTGTGTTGGATGTCATTTTATATACATGTCAAACCCATATGTTTTCTAGTGTTTCTTAAAGTTCACAATTGTTTGGCTGTGGAATGTAGTTGGAATAAGTTACCTTTTATCAGCTACTTTTGATGCCACATGCCTTCTCTGTGAGTAATTTATGAAATTGCTACGTTAAATTTTTAGGAAAGAATTATGTTGTTTGGTTTTGTGCATGCTTCTGAGTTAAATTTTATAGAATGTCAAGTGTCTTTCTACTGTAAAGAACAATTAATTTAGGAAACTGAATCCTTACATATGAGCTTCACATATGTTCAGTAGTGTCTTAAATTATTGGTAATTTTTTCTTGCAACCCATTTATGAACTAGTACAGTTTTGGGTTCATTCTTATATGGACAATTTCTACAATAGTACTCAATTATATCATTTTGAACATTTACGTCATATATTGCATAGCCATTAATTTCTTAAGGGTCTACGATGCTAGTCGATTCAACGTGTTGTTCTGGTATGGGGCAAGAAATGTAGGTTGACCTTAAGGTGCAAGAAAATTCAAAGGCAACAACATTTTCATCTCACATTAGTAATGTTTCAGCTAAACCTGAAGATCTATTTGCCACATCTTTTACTGGATTAACCCAGTCTTTGAAAGACTCTCATCAGAAGTATGAGGAAAATAAAGTTTCTTGGGAGAAACAGGTTAAGTCCGTTGAGAAAGAGAGAGATCGAGTTGTGGAAGCCTCCAAGGGATTAGAGAAGAAATTGAAAGAGTTTGAGAAGAATAATAAAGAGCTTGAGGAGAAGCTCAAGAATGCTGAAGAACTTGAGAATAAGCTCAAAACTGCTGAAGAGGAAGTTGTTAGACTTCATGATGTTGATCGCCAGAAACAGGAGGTGGAAGGTAAATTGAAGGCTGCCAAGGAACTTCTTATTGAGAGGACTTCCTTAGAGAAGTCAAAAAGAAGAAATGTTGTTAAAAAATCTTTCAGCGCTAGTTGGGATAAAGGCTGGAACAAAGGCCTGGCTGCCATGTCCTCTCAAATGGAGTTTGCCAGCCTTAAATATTTCAGGGATGGATGGGTTGCAGCCCAGCAGGTGCTAAAAATCGCTGAGAATTCTGAACTGTTCCAGCGACACACTCATGGCCCTCCTCCCTCTCCTGGAGAAGAAGAAGAGGACGAAGCAGCCTCAGAAGAATATTCCATGATAATTGGGGACCAGGTCCTTGTTGTTGAACCTTGCTCCGAGCAGCCCCAACCAGCAAACATTTCTACCGAGCAGCTTTCCTTACCCTCCGAGCAACCAACCTCTTCGTCCAAGCCTTCCGAGGAAGTTTTAGGAAGCAAGGAGAAGGTTTAGAGTTGTTCGGATCTTTCTTTTGCTTTTTTGTTGAATGTAATTTTGGGCTATGTACTTCTTCTTGTGATGAAATAAAATTTGAACTTTGGTTGTTCGTCTTGACTTTCCCTTGTCCTTACTCTGTTTGTATCATCATTGATTCTTTTTATCTCTTCTCTTTAATAGTTTATGGCTAGGATGGAGCTCTTATCAACTCATGACACAGAACTGATGAAAGAATGCAAAGACTACTTCAAGGCTGGTCGTGCAGATCTGAATGATGCTCAAATCATTGATATCTTGGGTTCAGATGCTTCTGAACGAGCAGTTGAAGCTTACCAGTATCTGAAGTGTTTGCTCGATCGTGCAGTAGCCAATAATGTGGCTTACTATGAGATGATTGAGGACCTCCAAGGAACTATAGAGGAACTCCAGCAGTAATACAAAGAGTCCTCCACACTTTTGCACCAAGGGTACGAGAAGAAATATCAACAATTAAGTGCTGAAAAAGGATATGATAAATTCATCTATGCTTACGAGAAAAAAGAGAGTGTTCTAAAGCTTAAAGTTGAAGAACATAGGCATATCGCCAAGTTACTAGAGCAAGAGAACATTGCTTTGCAAGAGGAAGTAAAACAACTCAAGTCTGCTGCATCTTCCTCGGGAGCCTTGGTCCCTGTCAATGATGAAGGTTTTTCTTTTTTGGAGGTAGAAAATGCCAACTTGTGAGATGAGTTGGAAACTTTGAAAAGAGTTGGACCCTCCACTTCTACTCGTGGACGAGCAAGATCTTCTTCTCGGGGATGAGCAAGAGCTGGTCGGCTTTCTATTGAAGAAGCAAGAACTCAAGCATCTTTGGAAAATCAAGCAGTTCAGTTGGTGGCGAAGAATAAGGCTTGGCGGAGATGTCTAAGAAGATTCTGAATTTCAGCGAACAACTTGCTACCCAAAGCTCTGCCTTGGAGAATAAAGAACTTCTAGTGAAAAATCTTCACGAGCAACTGGAGAGGTTGACCTACCAATTCCACAAACAGCCCAGAGAGTTTTGGATGGCTGGAAATAATGAAGCCCTTTATCATCTCGATGATCGGATCCAGCAGTCAAATAATGAGGGTTACAAGCAAGGATGGCTGAATGCACTGGGGGTGCTAAAGTTGGAGCAGGGCCACTATCTATGGGATTATTATGACCCTAGATTGCTCGAGTTGCCCGTGCCTCCTTTCAAGCTTGATATGAGTTGGATTCCTGCTCGGGAAATTCCTCAGTGCTTAATCTCCAAGTATCTCGGCGACTACAGTCTTCATTATAATTTCGAGATATCTCGTCCGGAGCACTTGCTTGATAGGCCATCAGTGATGAATATTCGAATGCTTCGAGATGTAAACTTTATAAATTCCCCTTATGCATTACATGACCCTCCTGCCGGGGTAGAACCTGTTTCAAAGGCATAACGGAAGAAACCAATAGAATAGGATTTTTTATGTAATGAAGTACATCATATGTAATTCTTTTTTATTTGAATGAAGAAATTTAGTCTTTTGCTATTCTATATTCTTCTAAATAGTTTGCAGAATGTTTTTATTTGTGAATATAGGCATATTTTGATATGTTCATACTGTTTTAGTTTTTTTATTATAGTGACTTATCACTCTTTGATCCTAAGCAATGAAACAACTTACATCCCATGATCCTGCTTAGTTTAACCAACCAGAGTTGATTGTATATGATTTACCAACAAACCAGGGTTGGTGGTAATTGATTCCCGACCAACCAAAATTGGAAGAGATTGATTTGCCGACCAATCGGAGTTGGAGGTAATTGATTCCCGACCAATCGAAGTTGGAAGAGATTTGTTCCCATCCAACCGGAGTTGGAGGTAATTGATTCCCGACCAACCGGAGTTGGAAGAGATTTGTTCCCGACCAACCGGAGTTGGAAGAGATTTATTTGCCGACCAACCGGAGTTGGAGGTGATTTGTTCCCGACCAACCAGAGTTGGAAGAGAATTATTCCCGACCAACCGAAGTTGGAAGAGATTTATTCCCGACCAACCGGAGTTGGTGGTAATTTATTTCCCGACCAACCGGAGTTGGTAGAGATTTATTCCCGACCAACCGGAGTTGGAAGAGATTTATTTGCCGACCAACCGGAGTTGGTGGTAATTTGATTCTGAACTTGATACGTAGTGTGTATCACTAATACTCCGAAAAATTTCAACAAAAAGAGAGAATTGGGTAAAACATCTAAAACTTTATTCATACTGAAGAAACTGCATTACATAGGGATTTCAACTACTGATAATACTTGCGCAGATGCTCTGCGTTCCATTCATTCTTAAATTCTTCTCCTTCTTAGGTTTCAATCTTGTATGTCCCTGGACGAACAACTTCTGTTACTCTGTAGGGTCCATGCCAGTTAGCTTCCAGTTTGTTATGCTTTTGAATTACTTTCTTTAGCACATAATCCCCTTCCCTCAAATCACATTTTTTCACTCTCTTGTTGTAGAATAGGGTTGTTTGTTGTTGGTATGCAGCATTCCTGATTGCTGCTTCTTCTCCAACTTCTTCGAGCATATCCAAATCTAATCTCCTCATCAAGTCACCAATAGGAGAATTAAAATTCAGTACTCTGTGTGTGGGTAGACCCAATTCAACAGGTATAACAGCTTCACTCCCAAATGCCAGCATGTATGGAGATTCTCCTGTTGCTGTTCGTAGTGTAGTGCGATAAGCCCATAGTACAGAGTGTAGCTCGTTAATCCAATTTGCCTTTGCATTATCCAGTCGCTTTTTAAACCATTCAGTATTGTTCTGTTTGTCACCTCAGTTTGCCCATTACTTTAGGGATGGCCTGGCGCAGAGTGGATCTTCAATATGTTAGACTGATGACAATATGAAGCAAACTCCTCATTGTCGAACTGAGTTCCACGGTCTGTAATGAATGTGTGGGGAAGACCATATCTATAAATGACATTCTTCCAAATAAATTAATATACCTTATCGTATGTCATATCAATAAGAGGCTCAGCCTCCACTCATTTAGTAAAATAATCCACAGCGACCACGAGGTATTTAAATCTTCCTCGGGTCGTTGGAAGTGTCCCGACCAAGTCTATTCCCCACATGGCGAATGGCCAAGGAGACGTGATGGGTGTTAACAATGCTTGGGGAGTTCTTCGGACAGTAGAGAAACGTTGACATTTATCACATTTCTTGGCATAAGCTACACAATCAGCTCTCATCGTCGGCCAGTAATACCCTTGTGTTGTTATTCTTTGCAAAAGTGTCTGACCTGCTACATGGGCTCCACAAGACCCTTCATGGGTCTCTTCAATCAAATCTTTCACCTCATAGGGGTGGACACATCTTTGCAAACCTGCTATAATTCCTCGTCTATATAAAATGCTATTAGTTAATACATAACGAGCATCTTTAAACTTTAGTTTCTTGGCAGCGAGTTTATCAGTTGGTAATGCCCCTTCCTCAATATAGGCCCTGATGGGATCCATCCATAATGGTCCTAAATCAAGGGCAATGAAGTTCATCATCAAATATTTGTCAATGCTCCGACTAGCCAAGATTTCTATTGGGATTGTTCTTCGTAGCTCGGTGCGTGTGGCTGAGGCTAACCGAGCTAAGGCATCTGCTCTTGCATTCTCCAATCTTGGTATTCTAATCAACTGTACTGCGTTAAAGCTCGATAAAACCTCCATCGCTTTCGCGTGATACTGAATCATTAATTCTCCTTTTGCTGCATACACCCCCAACATTTGATTTACGATCAACTGTGAGTCACTGAATACAATGACCAGCTCTGCTTTCATAGTTTTGGCCAGATTGAGACCCACGATCATAGTTTCATATTCAGCCTCATTATTAGATGCCTTAAATTGAAAGCGCAGAGCATACTCCACATCGATCTCATCAGGGCTGTTTAAAATAACCCCTGCTCCACTGCCTGTAGTACAAGAAGAGCCATCTACATACAAATTCCACACAGGTATTTCATTATCAAACTCTTGGTCAGACAGAGTTCCTTGGTGGAATATTTGATGTTTCCCTTTATCCTCCTCCAGCTCTTCTCGCTGCTCGTTCATCATCTTCTCTTGCTCGTCTACAGACTTAAGTTGGTCGGGGGTTAAATTTGATGATCCTGTAACATCCACAGGCTGGTCGGTATTCAACTTCTGTTCTTCAGAGGTGTTTGGATAAGTGAACTCTGCGATAAAATTTGCCACTGCTTGCCCTTTGAGCGACGACCTAGGCTCATAAATTATATCGTATTCACCCAATTCTATTGCCCAGTACACCAATCTTCCTGATTTCTCCGATTTGTGCAGAGCTTGCCTTAGCGGCATATCTGTATACACGACTATGGTATGAGCTTGGAAGTATGGCCTCATCCTTTTGCTTGCTTCAATCAGTGCTAGTGCCATCTTTTCCAGTCTTGGATATATGATTTCTGCTCCTCGAAAAGCTTTGTTGGTATAATAGATCGATTTTTGTACTCCATTCTCCAGTCTGATTAATGCCGAGCTAACTGCATTCTCTGATACTGCCAGATACAAGTATAATTTTTCGCCCGTCACTGGCCTGGACAATAATGGAGGTGTCCCCAGATATTTCTTCAATTCTTGAAAGGCCTCCTCACATTCATCATTCCATTTAAAAGTTTTTCGGAGTGTCTTGAAGAATGGTAGGCATTTGTCCGTTTCTCGTGACACAAAACTATTCAGCGCTGTAACTCGCCTCGTGAGACTTTGCACTTCTTTCTTCGTCGTTGGAGATCGTAGCTCCAATAGAGCCTTGATCTTTTCAGGATTCGCCTCAATTCCTCTTCGATTAACAATATATCCGAGAAACATGCCTTCTTGTGCTCCGAATATGCATTTGGTGGGATTCAGCTTCATTTGATACTTTTCTAATTGATTAAAGGTATGGCCTAAGTCAACTAGATGGTCAACAACTTTCTTGCTCTTCGTTAGCATGTCGTCAACATAAACCTCCATGTTATGATTGATTTGCTCTGTAAACACCTTATTCATCAGCCGCTGATAGGTAGCACCTGCATTTTTAAGTCCAAAAGGCATAACATTATAACAATAAGTTCCCCTTGGGGTAATAAAAGAGGTACTCTCCCTGTCCTCAAGTTTCATTTTAATCTGGTTGTAACCAAAATAAGCATCCATGAAACTCAGCAATTCGTGCCCCGAGGTAGCATCCACCAGTTGATCGATTCGGGGCAAAGGAAAGGGCACGCCTTATTAAGATCAGTGAAGTCTACACACATCCTCCACTTATTATTTTTCTTCTTTACCATCACCACATTTGCTAGCCAGTCAGGATATTTGACATCCTCAATGAAAGAGGCTTTTGGTAGCTTCTCTACTTCTTTCTGTATGGCTTGGGTCTTTTCAGGACTGAACACTCTTCTTCGTTGCTTCACTGGCTTAATTTCCTTGTTCACATTGAGCTCGTGCCACAAGAAATTCGGATCTATTCCTGGCATGTCTTCATGACTCCATGAAAAAGTCTGCTTTCTTCGCCTTAAGAATGCTATCAATTCTTATTTTATTGATTCATCCAAGGATGCACCAATTTGAGTCGTTCGTTCTGGATGCTCGTCGTCCAGAATGACATTCTCGATAGCCTCCACAACTTGTCCCTTCACGATCTGAGACTCGTCACTAGGGTCAAATGTTTCAATCTCTGCATCTCTTATCTCATCCACTTGATAGGTGATAGTCTTTTTCCTGGATTCTTCACGTTCCTCCTGTTCAGCAGATGAATAGTAGCATTCTCGAGCTACTTTTTGGTCGCCTTTCATAATTCCCACCCCAAAATTGGTTGGGAATTTCAAATATTGATGCACATTAGATGGTACTGCTTCGAACTTCTTCAGACCTACTCTTCCCATGATGATGTTGTAGGTTGATCGGATATTTTTATCCATGACAAAAAGCGTACTCTTTATGTTCGACAAGCAGGTCATGTACCGATAAGCATATCCAACTTGATCGTCCCAAGTGGAAAAACCTTCTCGCCAGTAAAACCAAGGAGGGGCCTATGATATGGCTCCAACTGGGTTAATTTCAAATTCAAACTGTCAAAGCATGGATAGAATATGATATCTGTTGAGCTACCATTATCCACCAGTATTCGTGAAATCACCACTTCCCTCATTCTCATCTTGTTACCAATGGGTTATCATGAGGATATAGTACTCATGCCAGGTCGTTCTTAGAGAAACCAATTACTAGTTTGTCTTTATTCACCTTCCTCGGGCGATCATCTTCTGCCAAGTTTATTCACTGAATGTACGAGCAAGCTTGAGCTTCATTGAGGTAAGCCTTTCTCTCTGCAGTCATATCTCCACCTCCTGTATCTCCACCTGTAATAACATTACATTCAAATGATCCAAAATGGATTGAAAATACCTCAAGTTCTGGTTGTTTTGGTCTTTTGGGGAGATCGGGATCTTCTTGGTCATCTTCTGGGTCTTCTTCATGATTTCACTTCTTGTCTTCTTTTGCTCGTCGAGGAGATCTAGACCTTTGCCTTGCTCAGTCGTTGACCTTTCCACCATTTCGACGATCCACATACTTGGTCAATTTTCCTCGCCTGATGAGATCTTCAATTTCATTCTGGAGAGCTATGCAGTTTTTGGTCGTGTGACCATGGTCTTTATGGAATTCGTAATATTTGGACTTATTCCTCTTGTCAGGATCTGCCTTCATTTTTTCAGGCCAGTTTAGCTCCTCGCTGTTCTTGATCTCTTCCAGAATGTGGTTTATATCTACCTTCAAAGGAGTATAGTTTCCAAATTTCTTCAACTGTTCCAATGTTTGTTTTGCTTTTAACTGCTTGTTGCCACCATTGTTCTTCTGCTCCTTCTTTTCAGCTTTATCAGCCTCAACTTTGGTCTCCTTAGTGTCCATATTATTCTTCGCAGCCATAGCTTCCTTGACGTTCATAATCTTGGCGGCCTTTGCCATTAGTTCTGCCATGGTTCTAGGCGGATCTTTGGCTAAAGTGTAGTATAATTTATCTGGCAACAGTCCACTCATCAGAGCAGTGATTGTTGTCTTCTCCTTGTAATCAATAACTTCGAGCTTCTCATTATTGAAACGAGTAATATAATCCCTGGTGCCTTAACCTGCCTTCTGTCTAACACTTAACAAGTGTGCTACTCGTTTAACTGGTTTTGCTCCAAAACAGAAGTTCCCAATAAAGAGCTCGGCCACTTGAAAAAAAGTCGCAATCTTCCCCCGAGGAAGATTGTTGTACCATATTTGAGCAGATCCGGTAAGAGTTCCTAAAAATGCCCTATATCTCATCTCATCTGGAACTATATATATATCAGCAGTAGCTTGGTATTGTTCTATATGAAGGACAGGGTCAGTTTTTCCATTATATTTAGGCGTCACCATAGGAGCTTTGAATTTTGATGGTGTGGGAAAATCCACAATAGCCTGTATAAAGGGTGTCCCTTGAACAAAAGTTCTTTGTAAAGGGTTCTTGGCCTTAGCCATTTCCCCTAACCTGTTTTCCAACCTCTGAATAGAACCCTTCCATGCATCATTTCCCTCCTCGTGCCTATTTGTTCGACAAATTGATCGCGTTGAATTTACTTCTTGGGATCTTTCAACACGAGCAGTTGGTCGTGATTGGGCAGAGCCTTCCCTTAGATTGGATGGTCGTTGAGAGTTGCTCGACACAATCCTAGGAGGACATCTATTCCTCTTAGGGCCCAAACGATCAAAAGGACAGACTCTACTTAACCTTTCAAGAGCACTGGTCCTTTCTGGAGATAAAGTGACATTTTGTTGAGTGTTTGTGGCTCGTACTGATGAAGTTCGACCAGGTTGATAAGAAAAATCGTTAGATCTCTCAGTACGATTTGAGTCTGTACGTCTGGATCGATATTCCTCTGGAAACAGCGTTCGCCTAGTTCGCGAAGAGGGTAGGCGGGTATTTCTTTGGATACTTCTTTGTCCTGATTGAGCCGGTACTCCACCCTGAACAGTTTGTATGAGTTGTCGCATGGTTTCCTGCATGGCGGTCTGGCCCTGGGCCAAATTAGCCATTATACCAGCCAGATCTTGGACATTTGGGGGAGTAGACGGATTTGGAGGAATTCCAGCGTTTCGATTATTGGATTCCGGATTATCAGCCATTGATGATGAATTGTTTTGATGAAAAATGATGAGTATAGTCGTTTCCCACAAACGGCGCCAATCTGTTGATGTAAAAAATTAGATTATCCCTAATTTATCAATCACAGATAAAATAAATAAGACAAAAGATTTTTAAAGTGGTTCAGCCTTATAAGAATGGCCTACGTCCACTATTTTTGTTATTGCTGACTGTTTGCTTAGAATTATCGATAATGGATTTACCAAGAAGTTCCGAGTCCCCTCCTAATGGGGAGGTTACAATGTATTTATAGCCATGAGGCTGTACAAATGAAAGGACCATGCGCTGTCATTTAGTGGACGGATACATCTGTACGATAACGAAGGACATTTAATGCGCAGTCGTCTTCTTTGATTCTCTTGATTTGGGTGCGTTGTACGTTAAGTAGCTCGGACCGCTTAAGTTGCTCGGGGCCCCTGAGTTGCTTAGGCAGCTTAAGTTGCTCCGTATGCTTGAGCTGCTCGGAGTGTATGAGTTGCTCGAATGGAGTGTTCGTATTTACCATGTAAGTTGACACGTGTCTTCAGGTGATTGGTCCATGTCAGCAGATTAAATTTGGTATCAACAGTTATTTATTTGGGACTTACAAACTAGTATTAGAGCTTTAAACAAATTTGCTTTTGTTGTGATCCCACGTGTTTTTAAAAATGAAATTCAATGGAATCGAACTTTTGAAAACTACCATTTTTTATGGAACTACTTACACCTATTGGAAAATGCGTATGAAAAGTGATTTAAAAGCTATTGATGATAGGGTGTGGTTAGCTGTTGAAAGAGGTTGGTCACCTCCGGTAGTTAGAGATGGTGATGTCACAAACATAAAACCCATTGAGACCTGGACCGAGGCTAAACATAAATTGCCTCTTTATAAGTCTAAGGGTTTGCACTTGATTTCCTAACACGTTACACAAGAAGAGTATAATAGAATCATGACTTGTGAAACCTCGAAAGAGGCTTGGGATGTTTTGGCACTCACACACGAGGGCACTAGCACAGTTAAAGTGTCTAAACTTCAAAATCTCACTACTCAATTTGAAACGATTAAAATGTTAGAAAGTGAGACTTCTGATGAATTTTATGCTAGACTGTCTACAATTGTTAACTCTTCGTTTAACTTGGGAGAAAAGATACCCGACAATCGTGTTATAAAGAAAATTCCCAGATCGTTGCCGAGTATATTTGATCCCAAAGTGATCATTTTAAACTCTCTTGGTATGCTTGAATCAACGAAATTAGAAGAGTTTGTAGGTGATTTACAAACTTATGAGCTTGATATGTTTACCTCCAAGCAAGTTCCTAAGAAAGAAAATGGTATTGCTTTGAAAACCCGGAAGGAGGAAATAAAAATTTCAGATGATTATTCCGATTTCGACTTTGAGGATATGGCCTTGTTGGCAAAAAAAATCAAAAAATTATGAAGTTTCAAAAGCAATCGAAAGATGCTAAAAAATTTGAAAAATTCAAAAACCACAAGGATACCAAAATCCCTAAAATTGAAAATGACAAATCAAAAGGGGATGAGTCGGATAGGTGTTTCGGGTGCGAGGGTTTTGGTCACAAAGTTAAGGAGTGCCCCACTAGACTTAAGAAAAAGGGTAAGCAACCAATTGCATTGTAACACCCCGCCTAATTAAATTCCGGGTGGTCAGTCCTTTATTAAATTAAATCAAGGTGATCGGTTGGTTCATTCTTAGCATCACAGCTGAAAAATAAATTTTTCCGTTTTAATCACCCTAAAATAATTAAGCTAAGTGTCAAAATAATTTTATTTTATTATTTAAATTCCATTGTAAAAATCTTATATGCATAAACCAGTTTATGCATATTACCAACGATAAAGACATCAAACCATCCAAGTGAAATATGCCAACTAGATTACTCAATCCAAATAAATATCCACATACAAGGTCAGCGTAACAGATGAAACAATCCCAAATAAAAAACTGAATACTGAAACCATAAATGAGTACAAAATCTCTATTAATTCTAAACAGAAATCTGAAAATGGGTGACACATGCCCTACCTAAAAAAACTAAATGGAAATCTGAGGAGCCAGGAAAGGAAACGTCTACTACAAGGACCTGTAACTCCCACATAAGCTGTAGCACGTCACTATCCAATGAACTACGCCTGATGCCCATGTGGCTAGGCACCTATAATATATATATATATATATATATATATATATATATATATATATATATATATATATATACAAGAGAAGTGAAAATGACAGGAAACTAGTCAGAGCCCGAGTGTAAAACAACTTAAAATAGTTTAGCAAGTATTTAAAATGCTTACTAGTTGATATGTGATTAGGCACATATTCATCACATTTATCCCCTTAATTTCAGTATTTTTATGATCCCGTGCAGTGTAAATAGCTTGGATTTGTCTCGTATTTATGCTACTAACCTATTTTGGAAAGTATTTCATGTTTTGTGTATTTCTCAAGGGTTTTACAGGTATTTCATGCAAGTTAGTGCGAAGGAGAACTCAAAACAGTGAAAGAAACCAAGAAATGGAGAGTTGAAGGGCATTTTCATAATTTTTCAGCCTTAGTCCGGAGGTGGGGCCAACTAGAAAGTTGACGAGCTCTAAATTACAAGAACATTGGAAAAAACGGCACCTCAATCCGAGCTACGGTGAAGAAGTTACGAGGTTTTGAAGTTGTGAGATAATGAAGAGAAATTGACCAGAAAAACAGGACCGATCCGGATGGAACCAAACCGATCCGGATGGAACCAAACCGGTCCGGTCAAGAAAAAAAAAACCGATCCGATACCAAATGGACCGGTCTGGCGGTAAAAATTCCTGCATTTATTATGGAGCTCAAGAGGTGCATATCTTAGAAAATCTTGCGCAACCAACAATTTTTAGCTGTCAAATTCGTGCTAGTTGGTGCTATAAAAGACCAAGCCCTACATCATTCCAAAGGGGGGAGTCCTTTTTAGAGTTTTTTTTTATTTCTTTTCCTTAGGTAGACAATTTCATCTTCTTAGAGAAAACCCTAGTTTGTAAGTTTGAAGAAGAAGAATTTTTCTGGATTCAAGTTCATCTCTTTTCCCTATTGCTGAATACAAGTATCAATTTTTCATTCTCTTATTTATTCTTTACTTTATTTCCAATTCAATTCTCAATTGTTTTGCAATTTGTTACCAATGTTTGCTAGATCCATAATTCCATGTATTGGTATGAATTTGTTTTCTAGAAAAATCATGTCCAGCTAAATTCTCAAGGGCTGGGGTACATGAATTCATTCCGAGGTGAATTACCCATGTAGAAAATAGAGGGTAAATTAAATATTGACCGAATCGTGTATGGAAATTATACAAACTTAGCCGATCTTTTAATCCCTCTTGCCCTAGGTACTTGGGATGTTTAAGAATGCTATGCAAGTGTAATTTTCCATTCACCGCTTTGTATGTACCTTTGATTTCATATGATGCGGGCAAGATCCTTCATATATGTAATGCTTATGATATATAAAGACTGGATTTAGTAAAAAAATTCAATTTACAATTCTAGTATTCTATACGGTAATTTGTTATGGTTTGAGGGATTGTACCCCACCCTATTTTCTCTCATTTTCAAATCTAAATTTAAACCCATCAATCATATTTTTCTTTTCTTTTATTTTAACATCACCTTTAGGATTAAACTACCTTACCTTTGTCGTCACGTTCACACGTCCTAATTCCCTGTGGATTCGATACCCAGACTCGCCAATGTACTCCTTAAGAAGTGTAGTTACAAGTTCAATTTTTTTTGTATTGAGGTTGGAAGCCGATAACAACGACTAGCGTATTACACGGACGCTCGGTTTTTCCACTCGGTCAAAATGGCGCCGTTGCCGGGGAGTTAGGTAGACTTTAGGTGAGGTTGGTTAATCCCGAATTTGACCTTTAAAAAAATAAATAAATAAAAAAATTATGTGCACGCCTATTGAGAAACATGTTAGAACTCGACACTCTCTTGAGAATTCCCACCTCTCATCTAGTGTGCACGCATATCGCACTACTAAGAATGACTCATAAGTCTGACCCAATTCACTAGTCTAATCCAATTCTCCTCTCATCAGTTCTGATTTGCGAGACCGTATGTCTGTGGTTTATTTAAGATAACATATTCTTAAGGATTATTTAAGTCAATTATGTATATATCAATACTGCTGTGGGATTTCTTGCACTTACTATATTTAGGAACATTTAATCAATTTTTATCTACTTACGCACATAGTAGAAGAATACCAAGTATAGGTATATATATTAATCACTCATACAATGTATATACTAATCGGCACCCCCACATAAAATATATGGTGCTGGCATACTCGGCTATCAAGTCCCCGTATCTCTCATACAAAGGAAAATACTAGTTCGGAATCACTCTCGAACTGTATTAACACAATACACACATAATGGAGGTAAAGCATAGTTCCAAGTCACTAAGAGGTCAGCACATACCCTCACGTCTCTTAGGACCGTCTGACTATCATTCTCAGATAGCCTGTACCAAGGATCATATGTTCTAGGGTACGAGCCAATATCCCCCATAAAGGTTCCATCGAGATAATACTATCCCGACATGGAAACCTCCATGATAGTAAGTAGCGCGGGTATGATTATACACAGATATATAACATTTTATATATACACATGCACTCGGTTATATATATATATATATATATATATATTCACATATTTCATTTAGGTACGCCCACGGCCCATAATAATATTTTAACCATACGTGGCACATATCACCCGAGTCCTACGTATAATTAACAAATTTCTTTTTATTCTCAATTACCGCCATTTCATAAGTACTTCTCGTCCCTCAAAGTGTTTCATCTTAATAAGTATAAATTCAGTAGGTGTACCCTCACTATCATACTGGTATAATTCCTTCTTTAGTCTCACAGACCTCACTAAACGTACGCACGATTTCTATTTAATTTTATGCCCTCGATATCCCACGGTTAAATCTCATATAAATTTGTATCTCCCGGACTCTACTTAGAACCTATTGGTCCTTCCCATGTCCCATTATGATCTTTAAATTATATCAAAGGGTTCCTACACATTTTAATCGGATTAACATAAAAGGGGAGAAATGTTCAGTTTTCAGGAGGGGTCGATCGATCGACATTCTTGAGTCGATCGATCAGTTCTTGCCCAGATTCTAAAATTTCATACCTACGGGTTTCCTCTATAAATCTTAACCAAATTGCCATTAACAAGTCCCAAACTCCCAACCAACTATAAGGAACATTCTATAAACAATAATAGATGATTTCTAACGTGAAACTTCCATTAATTCATCAAGGATCATCATCAAATGAATTAAATTCAAGAATTATTCTTTAACCCTAATTTATTTTATTTCACATGAATTCCATTTATATTCAAATTCCTATCTATACTGGGCATCAATTTCGTGTTCATCAATCTAAATCCAACAAAAGAATCATCCTAACATGATTTCTATTCTGCAAATTTCAACAAGATTTCCCAAACATCAATTTTTCTTTTATGAAACATAAATATTATTCTCCTACACTAGCATGGATGTGATATCAACCAAATAATAGAAATTTAGATACCTGCCTCAGAGATGAAAGTCTGGTTCGCAGGTGATGATGGGTATGGTCTCGTTCCTCTATCTATACGTTGGTGGTGAAATTTGGCAAGATTGGTGTGGGTAGGGTGGTTCTATCCTTTGGAGCCTTCTTTCTTCTCTCTTCTTAGCCTCTCTGTAACTCTAGAGTTTTTAACCCTCAAGGACTCCTTTATCCAACTGATATAAACTCTCTATTGTCGGTTAGGCCTAAAAATGTCCTGAGACCCAAACTAAACCTCCGGGTACACTTTTCTGACTATCTCAAGCCTTCCGGACACGTTGGCGCACTCAAAATGACCATATGAGTGACTTACAATTTATTTACTTTTTTATTCCATTAATTTAGTCCCGACACGATACATGCGCGTCCCGACTTAATTTATATAATTATCGTATTATTCACTCGCGATAATTTTTAAAAAAATCAATTATATATATTACTTTACTCATTAAGTAATTTCCAACAAAATAATTACTAACTCTCGTCACGCTAGTAAATATTTATTTTAAAATTCGGATTAATATTAAATTAATTTATCCCAATTAAATTTAATAAAATCCCAATAATAAAAGCCATAAAAATACAGGGTGTTATATGCATACAATGCCACCTTAAGTGATAGTGAATCGGGAGAGGGAGAGGATTACCCCATTGAGCATAACCTTGTTGCATTTATGGCTTGTCTTGTGAGCGACGACAATGATACTCACGTGCATGACACTTTCGCGGTTATTGAGAGTGCTTCTTGAGAGAGTGAGGGTGACGAGAGTGAAGATGAGGAGAGTGAGGGATAAGAGGTTGATGTGAATAAATTGCAACTTGCCTTTAATGAATTGTGCAAGGAGACGGTGAAAGTTAAAAAGGAAAACTCCATGTTTCAAGAAAAGTTGAAAGTGTGTGACGTTGAAAATAATGATAAGTTGATTGAGAATCTTAAGGCACGAGAGAAGACACTTAGGGAGAAGTTAGAGTACGTCAAGAAAGAGAGTGACACCCTAAGAGATTTGATGGAGGCTTTGAAAAAGGAGGAGCTAGAGTTTGAGGAGTCTATGCGTCTACTTGAGTGTAGGATTAAGGAGTTGGAGGAGAGTTTGAGAGACTCGTTTAGAGTTAAGTTTGATTTGGAAGCGAGAAGTGAGAAGTTGGATAGGATTATAGACACCGTCCAAATTAAGAGAGATATGGGAGGTATTGGTTTTGATGATCATGTTGTTCCCACTCCCCCCGCACGTGTGAGAGAGCCACAAGACACGTCATGTAGTTCACTTTCCTTACCATCACTACACTTGCACGTTTTGTGGTAGGAAAGGTCACCTTAGAAAGTTTTTCTACGACCTTAGGAATGCTCCTCGAAAGTTTAGGAGTTTAGGAATAAAGTTGCCCCGATTCCCCCCACCCCCAGGCGTCATTACACACTTACTTGGGTTAGGAAGTGGGATTTGGTAGCTTTAGGATTAAAACTTCATGGATTTTATTTAGTTGCACTTGAATCCCCCCATGCTAGACCTAATGGATGATTGTGTAACCTTGTTTGTCATATGTTAGTCTTTGCATTCATGATATATACTTTGCTAGTATTATGACATGTTTTTACTTTTCATTTATTGCATCTTATTTTGAAAAATACAAAAAGATTTTTTTTGGTTTTGAATTTTTTTGAGAAAAACACAAAAAGGTTTTGCTTTTATTTGAGTCAAGATATTTTGAAAAAGTCAAAAAGATTTTCGGTTTTTTTCGTGAGTTAACATGTTTGATATGGCATATTGGTGTGCTTGGACCCCTTTCCTTCCATTATCCATGTGGCTAGGACATTTGATCATAATTATCGATGTTTAGAATGATCTTAACCATTATATTATGAGTTTTTTTAGAAATTGATATGCATTTTGATTCAACTTTGTTTATATGACATGTTTGCACACTTGCACCAGTTTATATGGATGTTTGACTACTCTTGCATATTTGGGTTTGGTAAGACGTTCTTATCTCAATCTTGTCATATATTCGTAAGTAGACGTAAGGAGGGTGTGTGCATGTAATAACCATTTACCCGTAAGAATGTTATTTGCAAATATGATGAGTGTACGAAAAAGGGCTGCGAAAGTGTAAAATTGATTCGTCGTGAAAGTCACCGTATAAAAGAGCCCGAAAAATTTTAATGGCAATAAAAAGAATCATATGCCAAAAATGGGACAAATTAATTTAATTCACTTAGAAGAAAATATGATATGTATTTGAGGGACTTTGAATGGATTAGAAATTTAAACGTGTTTGCACAAAGAATCCTAAAAGTTCAAAATTCGTGTCATCACGTTATTTTTTGTAGAATCGTCAATATTCCGGATTCGTGTACATGATGTTTGTTTAGTTAATTAAGCTCATACTATAATTGTCACATATGGCTATGGTAAAGTTTGATGATAGATTGCTATTGATTAAAGCTTCTTGATCGTTTCGAGAATTGTGATTCATTTGTTTTAGTTCACAGATATACATTCCATGTTCATGTCTAGGCACATCGATACTATGTTAGCATGTTACTCATATTTGTTTATTTTGAGTTTTCTTAGTTTTTTCTACTGTTATGCTACTGTTTCACAGTTTTGAGCCCCATCCAGTTTGAAATTTCCTGATATCTTTTCACTGGGCAACACTATTTTAAATTCTGGGGAATCAGTGAAAATTTGGATATGTCGTTCTAATGACATCTGTCTTCGTTAGAGCGATGCTATATCTCATTCAAACGACATCCCTGGCTCGTTCGAACGACAACTGTTTTGACCAGTTTGACTTTTTTGGTTATCTTATGCTGCTTCTGTACCCTGTTTCATATTGATTCATATTTTGGTATTGGTTTCTCTTTATTCAGTTTACTTTGTTTGATTATATCTCTTGCTGCATTTGATTCATCTATCACACCTGTTTAGTATGTTAATTCAACTGTGTGACTCACTATTTGCTAGCTTCTAATTTGACATTGCTTGATCATTATTAGTTGGTTGTTTATCTAGCATACTATGAGTTGATTTAATCAAACTGGTATCAGATTTGCTAGATTTGTTTATCTTTTCACTGGATTATCTATTCGAGACAAAAATGGGGAGAGATGTCTTGATATCCTGATTTATATGTTCATTTACACATATTAGTATCATATTTGCACAAAGTAGTTTCATCGTTTATACGAACTGGTATCATGTATCATGCTTACATATTGGTATCATGTTTACTCACATAACAAATGATTTGGATTTAGTTGTTTTCATATTGATTTCTATCATTTGTTCATCCATACTTCACTTGGTATTTGTCTATTTCATATGTGTAGGTATTCTTAATGAGATTCAAAGTTTTCAAGTCTATATCACATTCAGACATTCAAAGATAGTTTCATGCTTGACGGACCATCATTTTCGAGTCTAATCCTATACAGATGATGTATTTTTCATTTTGAGTTTATGGGATGGGATTTAGGCATCATAAGGCTTGACGGCCCGGCTTAGGCATTTCACCATTGGTTTTGTCCTGGAATAGTCAAAGGGGGAGATTTGTAAGGACTAAATTTCCAATTGAGTCTTAATGTAGTGTTTACTTATTCTCGAAACAAAATACGTTTGGGTCATAGATAGATTTCTTATTGTCCGATCCCACGAGTTTATGATGTATTGAAGATTTATTGAAGACGTTGTGCGAGAGCTACACATATTAAATCATGTCAAAGTTTAATTGGTGCAATTTCTTGTCTTCAAGGTTTAATTTGCATTCCGAGATCACATAGGTATGAATGCATAATGTTAGTGAAACTCAGAATTTCATTTTATAAAAACTATGGATGTTATTTTTAAAAGAAAATGTTTTCAAAAAGAGATTTAATTATTTACACTTCGTTTATGTCAGATAAGGACGAATGAGAGTTGGATAAGAGTTGGTTTTTAATAAAACTTTAGTTTTAAAAATTGGTTTAATTAGAATTGTATCTGATGACGTCGTTCAAATGATAACTGAAGTCGTTCAAATGATAACTGATGTCGTTTGAACGACATAATAGTCTCGCTCGAATGAGACACTTCCACCGCCTTAATTTAACTAGAAATAGGCATGTCCAGTTTCCTCGAAGTGTGTGCAGAACGAAATCAGAATTAAAATAATACGTTTTTCTGCAACAGTTTTCTAATGTTTTTACAGCTTCATCACATCTTAGAGTTTACAAATATCCGAGCTTTTCATTACCATATGTTTATGTGATCTTTACTACACCAAGTTTGATTTGTTCATCTTTGAACAACTTGTGATTGTTGGTTTTTCGGCGGAGAAGCGACGGACATCATGTTCAACATCGTAGACAAATCAAGCCATATCGATGGACACCGAGACACTCATGGAGGCGCGTGTTGTGGTAGAGTATCATAGAAGACGGAATTTCTGCATGGGCACTATTGAAGAACGGTAGAAGATCAGAAGGAGCGTCAAGACCCATGGGGATCGAGTCTGTAAGTAAGGCTAATATATTTTTGTAAATTCTTTTATTCATAGTGATTTTCTTGTTTGGGCCGTCCGAGATTTTTTCCCGTTTTGGGTTTTTCATCGTACCTTTGGCGTTGTGAGTATCTTTACTTTATGTTACTTGCCCATCACCTAGATGCATGTTTAAGATTCAAATAAGATAAATTGGCAAAGTAAATTTGTTCACAACTTGGTTTGATTTAAAACACACTTTTCCGCACTTGGTTATTTATTTGGGACCTACACAATAAGAATCCTTGTGTTGGCTGTCAGTTTTAACTCCAAGAGTTGTGCCGAATGTGAAAATTATGGAGTGGGACGGAGACAAATACTTTCTCCTGCTAGCAAATTTATGGGCAAATATGATTAGCAGTGATCGCCCAAAGTTACCGTGTTTACATGTCGGCTGAGTAGAATAAAAATCCATGAGAAAAATATCTATACAATTGGATAATGCCTTTGGAACATCAATTGCTTAGCTCTGGGGAGGGAGGGATAAAATTGTATATTTACGCAAAAGGCCCAGGCAGTGAAAATCACGCGATATGAAAATCATAGAATCAAATGTATTTTTTGAATCGACATTCTTTTCTATAAGTTGTAGTATAGGTGGTATTTGTATCATTATGTTATTTTTTATGCATGAGTTAAATACTTGGGGATGAATCCAATAAAAAGAAAAATAACACAAATAGGATTGGGCATTTTACTTGGAAGTTGATGGGTTGTAAAGGGAGAAGAATGAAGATTTTTTTCAGTTGAAAACAAACTATATAGATTTAGAAGAATAGAGGTGACAAAGGAGGGTTTAGACATTTAAACTGGAGTTTATTTCAATTACATTTATTCTTATTACTGTTAGTTCAGTTGTGTTGTGATATTTCTTTATTGTTATTCCTTGTTATGGGATGGTTTTTAATTGAATTTAATACGAACAAGTTTTTGACACCTAACTTAATTAATTATGGGTGAGTTATTAAAAATAATTTTTTTTTACAATAATGTTGAGAATGAACTAACTGTATATTTTATTTTAATTTTATAAAAGAGTAGCTATCCAGTATTTAATTAGGTGGAGTTTTACAGATTAATACTATATTTTACCCCCAACTTAAATCCTACAATCCCCTTAACGAAATACCAGAACCATTTTATCCTATTCAACCCGTGCGGGCCTTCTAGTGATAATTTTACATTTTTGCCCCTTAACGACATCTTTTTAAGTTGAAGTCTAATTGTAACTTTTCATCACGTTCTCAAATCGAGAGTTTTGTGACTATACAATCAATTGCAACTGAGGTGACCCCGGAAATGCGGGTCGATGCGCAAAGACTTTATATGCGGAAGTAAACTATTGTTGAGTAAACACCTTAAACCTACGAGTTTATATGAATGATGCAAAGGGAACCAAATTAAACTTTTACTTAATTTGATTAACTTTTATGAAAATAATTTTAATTTTCAAAGTTAATTATAGTCCAAAACAGATTCAATTTTTAGGCGAGTTTCTAATTATTTAGTCTTACCTTTTCGTGGGAGGTGAAATGCGAAAATGTACAACACACAATATTTATTTAACGTCGCAAAAACCCTTCCCCGGGAAAAACGACGAACTCCTCTAGGAGTTACCTAAACTACTTTCACTAAAACAATAAATCAACAGGAACGAGTTACAAACAACAAACTTAACAATTAAAGAAGAATGATCTAGCTATTACCCCACACGACCAAGTCTCTACCCTGGTTGCTTATTCAATTCTCTCTTTAAACTGTTCTTGCTTGTTTTTGTGTTCTTCACTTCTCAGCCTCCCCTTTAACTTCTTTATGCGCAGGATGGCTCAGTGCCTATTATTTATTTTCTAGTGAAGTGTGTGTGATGCAACAGACTATATATCACATATATCTTTGCAAGTCTTGTGTTATTCAAATCAAATCAGTTTGACTTTGAATACACTTTTGAAAAGCTTTCTTTTCTCTTCCTTTAAATCTTTGAACACTAGACTTGTTCAGATATTACACAATTATGTGTCTACGTGAATACAACGTGAGTGATTATATGAGAGTGGTATGAGATGAAAACAATTTTTGAAAATCACTAACACGATCAAGTAATCAAGTTCACAGAATATGACTGAAAATATATTCAATAAAAACAGACAGTCAAATATTCACAATTTTGTTCTTCAGAAAATAACTATTACATTAAATCAGATTTTAATCTAAAATCTTATCAAGACTATTTTCACAAATATTTCGGATTAAATCAAAACAATCTTAAGCACACAAAAGAATAATATTCAGTTCAGATTTTAAATCTTCCACAAATCAGATCTCAGAAATCTTAGGGTTAACTTTCTAAACCTCAAACAGTACAAATCTGAATATTACCAAAATATTTTCTGAAAAATCTGTTTTAAAACAAAACGTTTTAAAAACATTCAAGATCTCACAAACTAGTCACACGCAGAATATATACACACAAAAATAATTTCGTGAATAGTGTGTGTTGTGTACAAATTTTAGATCTAAAGACTGATCTAAATAATACACACAGAATGCAGAGAACTCACTTACAAAAATAATGTACTCTTGAAAATTCGTAAGTGCAGATTCAAAATGAGAGAAGTCCAATCTTCAGTTTAGTTTTGACAGAAATCAATACTTGAAAATGACACAAAAATAATTTGATTTAATCTCTCTCTCTCTAAAAATATTTTGACAGAGTTCTGCTACAAAAATTATTTTCTCAGCTCTGTTAAAATGAATACCCAAAGGGTTTTATTCATAGAGTGCACAAGTGTGTGCAGATTGGTGTAAAATAGAATCACATGGATTATCAAAGAGATACACACAATCGTAGATAAAATATAATCTGAGGGCTCACAAAGAAACACAAAGTATAGTGTTAAAAATGTGACACGTGTTGTGCAATCTAAATGATACCGACGTCGTTTTAAATGAAGAATCAAAACTCATTTCTGGTTTTTAGAAATACCGTAGGCGGTTCTGAAAAGAAATAAAGGGGCGGTCAAATCGAGCAGATATTGGGAACACGCCAACTGTGATAACAGCCAAAAAAAATCAAATCGGTAGCTTCTAGGAATAAGGCCTTTTAGCTGTTGACGTTTTAAATATATAAATAATATATAATATAGCATACACATGTGATAGGCCAATAGTCTTTGGCTAGGAAAGGTACACGCATATACACGCCAAAGCAAAAGGCATGGCATGGGTCAAGTCTGCCAAAAGCTTTAAATGCTAAGAACAATCCTATATATATTATCATTAATGCATGCATACACATACATAATATACATACTATATCATATATAGGATAAGTCATGCATGAAAACAATATAATATATAAAACTCAAGCCAAAGAACAAAGTCATGGACAATTCAAAGAAATCGGCCACTGCATTTAGCTTTGGTCAAGGTGCTAACACATGTTACTAACATATATATATATAATAATATATAATAATACTAACATATCTATATAATATCACACATGCATCAGGTGTATATACAAACATACACGCATACAAACATATATATATATATATATATATATATGTAATATTATATACACGCACATGCATATTGAAAAAAATATTTTTAACATCAAAAAAATATTCTGCAACTTTTATTAACAAAAATATTTAATGACAAAACAATATTTTTCACGAAATATTTTTCTTATAAAAATTTCAAATAAAGTTTTTGAACTCAAAAATAATTTTATTATGACGAAACAAAACATTTACCAAAACATTGCATTTACTTAAATTTAAAATTGTGTCATTAAAAGGTAAAAATATAAAACACCCACCAACCCGTCCTGTGATAGGCAGAAACACCTCGCACAGAACCAATATAACTCACAATAACTAATCGTGCTGTCACAGGACTCCAAATTTGAGAATACGATGAACATTTGAAAATAATTAGATTACCTTATTTTTAATATATTTAATATTCTTTTATTTTTAAAACTCCGCGCCAGCGGCACACATTGAGTGTTTTTATGTGGTGAGTGACTTTTTGGAACAAAATAAAAACGGTTGGATTAAATGTGTATTAAAAATGTTTGAGGAACTTTTTGGTAATTGATCATTTATTTACTTAACACAAATCAATTAAAAAATTACACAATGCGAGTGCCAATCTTTTATTTTTTAACTAACACGATCACGACCCATATAAAACGCGACGTGACATGGAGTTATATTTTCTTCATGTCGCTGGCGCGGACCTATTTTCCTAAATAGTAAAAAAATTAATTTTAAAATAGTAAAAAATGGTTCGTGGCAGCGGTATAAAAAAAATCGACTCTATGCCACGTCACGTTTTATTTGGGTCGCGATCGTGTTAGTTTAAAAATAAAGGATTCATAATCGCATTATGTAATTTTTTAATTGGTTTGCGTTAAGTAAAAAAATTAGCACAATGATGTATTTTAACACACATAATTTTAACATAATTTTTTTTACATATATTTATGTTTTTTAATTTGACTGTTTTTTTTTTAACTCAAAAATTATATTTTGAAAAAAAAAATTTATGGAGTGATAAAACAGACAAATAAAAAAATGTTTTGAGATAAATGAGTATTGTGTAATTAAAAGAAAAGGAAAATGATAGAGACGCGAAATCGTTTTTTTTACTTATCGCAATTCAATTAAAAAATTACATAATGCGAATATGAATCTTTTAGTTTTTTAACTTACAGGATCACGATCCAAAAAAACACAACGTGGCATGAAGTCTAATATTTTTTTTCATACCGTTGGAGCGAATCATTTTCTACTATTTTAAAAATAATATTTTTACGATTTAAAAAAAAATGATCTACATCAGCGGTTTGTATAGGCGGTCTGACCACCTATACATACCGCTGGCGCGGACCATTTTTTCTAATATGTTGGTTCGCGCCAGCAGTATGTATAGGTGGTCGGACCGCCTACACATACCGATGGCGCGGACCGTTTTTTTTAAATCGTAAAATTATTATTTTTAAAACAGTAAAAAATGATCCGCGCGAGCGATATGAAAAAATACGACTCTATGTCACGTCGCATTTTTTTGGATCGTGATCCTGTTAGTTAAAAAAATAAAAGATTCATAAATGTATTGTGTAATTTTTTAATTGATTTGTGATAAGTAAAAAAATATAATTTCGTGTCTTGTCTTGTTGTATTTTAACACACATAATTTTAACATATATATATTTTTTAATTGGACAACTTTTTTTTTTTACTTTAAAATTATATTTTGAAAAAAAAATGATAAGGTGATAAAATAAAAAAGTGTGCATCTTAATGATGTGGCATGTGCCACATCATTAAGTAGGGAATTTAAGTTTGGGTTGCAAGTCGCTCTAATAGTTTTCAAATAATTTTTAGCAAAAAAAAAAACAGTTTGATTAAAAAAAATATATATATATCAAAATAAAAAAAAGTTTTAACAAAGAAAAACGAGTTTAAAAATGTCAACGCCATTTTTTTCATAAAATGGCATTTGATTGGAAAAACAGCAATATTTTTTTTACGCCGACCCATGATTTTTATGTATCGATCGAGACACTGGTTATAATCACTGGCGCAGACCCATATTCAGAAGACAATAATAAATCGCAAAACGTCATGTCAACGTATGTGTTAATGCCGTTGACGAGGACCCAAGTCCATTAAATGAAGCGGATCCGCGCCAGCGACAATAACCGATCGCTAACTATTTTTTCTAATATGTTGGTATGCGCCAGCCAGTATGAATAGGTGGTCGGACAGCCTATGCATATTGCTAGCGCGGACCAACATATTAGAAAAGTGGTTTGTGCTAACGGTATGTATAGGTGATCAGACTGCTGATACATATCGCTGGAGCAGACTTTTTTTTTTAAATATAGTAAATTAATATTTTTTGAAATAGTAAAAAATGGTTTGCACTAACGGTATGAAAAAAATACAACTCAATGTCGCGTCATGTTTTTACTTGGATCGTGAACGTGTTTGTTAAAAAATAAAATATTCATAATCGCATTTTGTAATTTTTTTAATTGGTTTATGTTAAGTAAAAAAAATGATTTCGTATTTTGTTTTGTTGTATTTTAAGTTTTAACACATATAATTAGACTGATTTTTTTATTTTATTTGAAAGTTGTATTTTGTAAAAAAAAAAAAAAATATAACATAAGACTAATTGTGAATTAAGATAATAGTTATTTACATGGCTTATTATGGCTGCCAACTCATATGCCACCTCATCCGATTGATAAATGCGGTGCATTTATCCGGGTACAATAAGCATTTCTCTTAATACAATAGACAAGTTCTTACACATATATAAGCCACGCATGAAAGACATACTATAACATATATAATAACACATACCATCCCACGTATTAAAGCAATAGAACAAGCCGTGTACAGCTTTTGGCTATAGACTATGGGCTAAACAAGCCAAGGTCTTAATGACCTGCTAGGAGGGTCTTATCTCGCATAGGGCCAAGTCTACAAACTAGATATTTAATATATAAGGTCCATATGCTAACACATGTCAAAGACTGACATCAGACATGGGACAAAACTCATAGGGGAACAAGCATGCATACACATACATAAAATTATGAAAAATTCTATTTGCACCGAGAGGTTTTTACCGAGATCTGTACAGAATGATATGGCATGACTAAAAGACAAAAGGAAAGTGAGAATTGATGCATATTTTCACTGAGATTTTGTTCAATTTTTTTTAATAATAATTAAAATTTTGTATTTTCAATAAAAAAAAAATTAACTGTTTTTTTTAAACTCATTTAAACAAAAATATTTTAAACTTTTTATAACTGTTTTAAAAAACAAACAAAAAAACATTTCACTATTTTTTTTTAAAATGACTTTTATTAAAAATTTGTATTTTTAATAAAAGTCATTTTATTAAGAGAAATTCTAAACGTCCTGCCTGGGGACCGCCTACAAACCGCATTTTTCCTTTTTATTTATTTATTTTTTTTAAAGTTTCTTACTGTTTTATTTATAACTTTTAATATAAAAACAGTTTTTTATATTAAAAAAAATAGTTTTTTATATTAAAAAAAAACAGTTTTTTCAATTAATATAAAAAATATATTTTTTTCAATAAAAAATATCGCGATTAATCAGTGTCGCTGGCGCGGAGCCACATTCAACAAATGATTTGAGTCCGGAAATGTGGGTCCGCGCCAGCGGCACTGATTAATCGTCTAATGTCGCTGACGCGGACCCACATTTATGGACCGAAATTATTTGTTGAATGTGGGTCCGCGCCAGCGGCACAAATTAATCGCGATATTTTTTTCAATAAAATATCGCGATTAATTAGTGCCGCTGGCGCGAAATCACATTCCCGGACCAAAATCATTTGTTGAATGCGGGTTCGCGCCAGCGGCACAAATTAATCGTGATATTTTATTGAAAAAAATATCGCGATTAATTTGTGCCGCTGGCGCGGACCCACAATAAAATATCGCGATTAATTAGTGCCGCTGACGCGGACCGGCATTCAACAAATGATTTTGGTCCGGGAATGTGGGTCCGCGCCAGCGGCACAAATTAATCACGATAATTTATGAAAAAAACTTCTTAAAATGATTATAAAACATTTTTTATAAAAAAAAAGTCAAATATTAAGGGTGTAAATTTAAAAGGGTCAATTATAAAATAGTCCCTACTATAAATATATATTTTTTAAAAAGGACACATATTTTTACTTTAACCCATTTAGTCCCTCAAGCACTCAATATCCTCTTATTTTTAGAGGTCCGCGCCAGCGGCACTCCCTCTCCAAAATATGTGGCAAATGACTTTTTGAGGCAAAATAAAAAAGTTTGGACTAAATGGGTATTAAAAAATGTCCGAGGGACTATTTGGTATATGTCCCAATTTAAAAAGTCAAATATAAAAGGTTAAAACAGTGTTTTTATAAATAATTTTGTTTTAAACTATAAACTGTTTTAGAAAACGTTAATTCTTTTTAGATAAGTAAATATTTTTAAAAATATAAATGTTAAAAAACTTTTTGCAAAAAAAACTATTTTTTCCATGTTTTTTAATATAAACATTGATTTTTTTATTAAAAAATATGATTGATTATTTGAAGACAGCATGGCTACACGGCGTGTCGAGATTGGTATCATGTCAATAAAAATAGTTTTTTTATTTATGAAAAAAAAAATTAATTTTAATTTTAATAAACAAAACTGTTTAATTTTAATACAAAAAAACTGTTTAATTTGATGTCTTAGATTCGCGATTGATTAGTGCCACTGGCGCGGATCCACATTCAACAAATGATGTGGGTCCGAAAATGGGGTCCGAGTCAGTGACATTAATCAATCGCGATATCATGTCAATAAATATAATTTTTTTATTTATGAAAAAATATTTTTTTAAATTTTAATTTTAATAAAAAACTGTTTATTTTTAATTAAAAAAATGTTTATTTTTAATTAAAAAATATTTTTTTATATTAATAGAAAAACGGTTTTTTATATAAAAAATAAAAGAATAAGAAACTTACAAAAAAAAAATTGAAAAATGCCATTACAAAAAAGGAGAGAAGGACACCTCACTATGTATATTTTATGTACAAGTAATCTCGGTGCAAATAGAAAGGCTCTAAAATTATAGACACGCATGCAACAGGTATAAACAAACTAAGAGCAACCCTTATGGGTATGCTAAATAGGTATATATGCGGTATATATAGATGCTATGGGTAAGGCAATATAAACATTGGTAGGGCAAAAAATAACAAAGATGCAATTGCACTAGTTGGTTTTTTGTGGGACCCACATCCAAAACGGAACATCTTGTTCCGCGCAAGGAAGAAGAAGAAGAAAAAAAAAAAAGCTTAAGCGGAACATCATGTTCCGCGCAAGCTTTAACGTATTTTCCCTATTTCTGTTTTGACCCCCAAGCCCCCAAATTTTTCAACGGCTATTTATCCAACGGTTTTTTTTTTTTTTTAATAAATAGGAACACTATCTTCATTTTCTGGGATGATTTAAATAGGATTGTTGAATTTAATTTTGTGGTTGGAATATAGGTGAGACGGTTGAGGTAATAAATTTGGGGGGGAAACGTATTAAGTTAAATCATTTGGGGTGAAAACTTAAAATTTAAAGAACCTTAAGCGGAACATCGTGTTCCGCCCAAGGCTCCCATTCTATAGCCCAAAACGACGTCGTTTTGCTCCCTTTTTTCACACTATTCTATATTTGCCCTATTCATTTGTTAACCCACAACAAATTTCATCATTTTTTGTGTAGATTTTTAGACTAGTTCAGGCTAAATTTGAACTACCCGTAAGGGTTGCTCTAAGGGGCCACGCATATATATATATAATACACTACAAGCAACCTTTATAGATATGCTAAAGCGATATATATGCGGTATATATGGATGCTATGGATAAAGTAGAATGGTATATATAGGACAAAAAATAATAAAGTTACAATTGCACTAGTTGATTTTTTGTGGGATCCATACTCAAAACGGAACATCTTGTTCCGCGCAAGGAAGGAGAAAAAATATATATATTTTAGCGGAACATCATGTTCTGCGCAAGCGTTATCATATTTCCCTTATTTCCGTTTTCGACTCCCAAAATTTTTAAATAGTTCAACGGCTATATCCAACGGTTATTTTTTTTTTAATACAAATACGAACACAACAATAATTAAAGAGAACAAAAACATTTACTAATTAGTTTACAAAAACATTTAAAGAACATTTACTAATTAGTTTTTTAAAGAACAAAAACCGAACAAAAACATAACCAATAATTAAACATTTACTAATTAGTTTTTTATAAACATTCACTTAAAAAACTTCTTAGAAACAAAACCAAACAAAAAATAACAGAAAATAAGAAATTATTTAAAGATAATTTCTTCTGGTAATCTGTACATAATAAAGTAAATAAATAAAACATTAAATAATAAGTAATTAAATTGAACATTAACAAACAAATAATTTACAATAAAACATAATAAGAGAGGATTTACCTGATATAGTAGCTTGTTGTTGTTGTTTTTTCGGTGCTAAAAAATATTTACTGTCGGATGATTTAAATAGAGTAGTTGAATTTAATTTTGTGGTTGGAAGTAGGTGGGGTAGATGAGGTAATAAATATGGGGGGAAAACGTAATATGTCAAATTATTTGGGGGTGGAAAAATAATATTTAAAGAACCTTAAGCGGAACATCATGTTGCGCCCAAGGGTTCTACATTTCCACTCAAAACGACGCCGTTTAACCCGGGTTTCGACTGCCTATTGTATTTTTGCCTTATCACGTTTTTACCCGTAGCAAATTCCTTCAATTTCGTAAAATTTTTTTGCCCTAGTTGAATCTAAATTTGGACTACCCGTAAGGGTTGCTCTAATAAAAAAACATGCGCACATATTAAATTCATACATGATTTATATGATACGCACATGCATTATTTCAAAACATAACAAAATTTTATTTTTAACTTCAAAAAAAATATTCTGCAACTTTTATTAAAAAATGTCAAGACTTATTTTCCAAGAAATATTTTTCTTATAAAAATTTCAAATAAAATTTTTGAACTCAAAAAGAATTTTATTGTGACGAAACAGAAAATTATTATAAGATATGATAACTACATGCACATGCAACGTGATGTCGTGTCCTACGTGACAAAAATTCTTATGAGCCATAGAAAATGAGAATTACCTTTTTCTGAGAGGGCGGACTAAATCGAGTACTCATTTGATGTAGATGAACGCGGCGAGCTTGGCGTCGATAGGGGGACACACAATCCTAAATTACAAAAATATTTTGTCAAAATTCACGTCCAACTAGATGAAGTCCTATATAGCTAAAGCACGAAAAGCAAACCCTAGGTGTGCTCTATATAGGGACCTTCAAAATTGGTACCGTGTGAGGTCTTCATGCCCTTTACGGGGCCGTTTGGTTGTTGTTTCTCCTTTATCCTCATAACGACATGTTTTTAAGCTTAAGTTTAACTATTTTCAAAATTTTGTCATATTCTCATATCGGGACTCTCGTGACTACACGGTCAGTAATGGCAAGTTACATTTATCCTCTTCGACATTTTTGTTCCTCTTACGAGGCTATTTGGTGTCTGTTTTGTATTTTTCCCTTTAATGGCATATTTTAAAGCCTAATTACAACTATTTTAAAATATTTGACATATTCTCAAATCGAAACTCCCAAGATTACGCGATCATTTTTTATGAGTTACATTAGTCCTGTGCGAGGTGTTCATGCCTCTTGCCAGGTCGTTTAATGGTTGTTTTGTGTTTTCTCCCTTTAACATATTTTATATCCTAAGGATAACTATTTGTAAATTTTCACCATATACTAAAATTGGGATCCCTGTGACTACATGGTCAATTGCTACAAGTTACATTGCTATCTGCGAAGTGTTCGCGCCTCTTGTGGGGCCTTGTTATTATTGTTTTTCCTTTTCTTCCTTTAACGACATGTTTTTAAGTCTACGTCTAACTATTTTCAAATTTACATCATATTAAAAAATCGGGAGTTCCATGATACGTAATAAGTTGTAAGGGGTTACAATTGTCCCATGCTAGGTATTTGTGCCTTTTGCGAGGCCGTTTGGTGGCTATTTTGTGCTTTCGTCCTTAAATGGGATTTTTTTAAGCTTAAGTCTTGCTAATCACAAATTTTCATTACATTCTGAAATCTAGATTCCCGTTACTAAGTTATCAGTTGTTACGAGTCAAATTAGTCTCGTACGAGGTGTTTGTGCCTCTCGTGGGGACGTTTGGTGGTTGTTTTGCATTTTTTTCACGACATGTTTTTTATGCCCAAGTCTACTTATTTTTAAATTTTCGTCATATTCTCAAAACGAGACTCCCTTGATTGTGTGATATGTTTCTAGGAGTTACATTTATTTTGTGCGAGGTGCTCGTGCCTCTTGCAGGGTCGTTGTCGAATGTTTTGCATTTTCTTCCTTTAACGACGTATTTTTAAGTCTAAGTATAATTATTTACAAATTTTCATTATATTCTCAAATTGGCAGTTCCGTGACTATGCGATCAGTTCCTACGAGTTACATTGGTCTAGTGCGAGGTTTTCGTGCCACTTGTGGGGCAATTTAGTTGTTCTTTTGCGTTTTCTCCCTTTAAAGACATTTTAAAGCCTAAGTCTAACTATTTTCAAATTTTCATCATATTCTTAAATCGAAAGTCTCGTTATAACGCGGTCAATTTCTGCGAGTTACATTGGTCCTGTGCAAGGTGTTTGTGCCTCTTGCGAGGCTATTTGGTTGCTATTTTGTATTTTTGCCTTTCAATAGTGTGTTTTAAAGCCTAAATCTAATTATTTACAAATTTTTATCATATTATCAAATCGGGAGTTTCGTGACTGTGCGATTAGTTGCTATAAGTTACATTGGTCCCTTATGAGGTATTTGTGCCTCTTGTAGGGTCATTTTATGGTTGTTTTGCATTTTCACCCTTTAATGGCATGTTTTAAGCCAAGTCTAACTATTTGCAATTTTGCATCAAATTCTCAAACTGGGAGTCCCGTGATTGCGTGATAAGTTTTTACGAGTAACATTGGTTCCATGCAAGGTATTCCGGCCTCTTGCGGAGCCTTTTAGTGATTATTTTGTGTTTGTGACCTTTAACGCCAAAATTTTAAGTCTAAGTCTTACTATTGGCATTTTTTTATCATATTATCAAATCGGGAGTCCCGTGATTAAGAGTTAATTCACTACGAGTTAAATTGGTCCCGTTTGAGGTCTTCATGCCATTTACGCTATTTTTTGGTGGTTAATTTGCATTTTATCGCCTTAACGACATGTTGTTAAGATTAACTCTAACTATTTTCAAATTTTTTGTCATATTCTCTAATCGGTATTCTCGTGACTACATGGTCAGTTGTTACGAGTTATATTGGTCTCGTACAACATGTTTGTTCCTCTTGCGAGGCCATTTGGTGTGTGTTTTGTAGTTTTCCCTTTAACGGGATGTTTTTAATCCTAATTACAACTATTTAAAAAAAATTGTCATATTCTCAAATCGGGAGTTCCAAGACTGCGCGATCATTTGCAATGAGTTGCATTAGTCTCGTGCGAAGCGATCGTGCCTCTTGCAGGGACGTCTATTGATTGTTTTGTGTTTACTCCGTTTAAATGCAAGCTTTTAATCCTAAATATAACTATTTACAAATTTTCTTTATATACTAAAATTCGGAGCGCCATGACTACGGGATCAATTACTACTAGTTACATTGGTCTCCACAAGGTTCGTCCCTTTTGCGGGGCCTTGTAGTTATTGTTTTGCCTTTTCTTCCTTTAACGACATGTTTTTATGTCTAAGTCTAACTATTTGCAAATTTACATCATATTCACAAATTGGGTGTTCCATGATACGCAATATGTTGTTACGAGTTACAATTGTCCCGTGTGAGATGTTCTTGCCTCTTGCGAGGTCGTTTGATGGCTATTTTGTTCTTTTTCCCTCTAATGGAATGTTTTTAAGACTGTCTTACTATTTGCAAATTTCCATTATATTCACAAATCGGAAGTCTCATGATTATGCAGTTAGTTGTTACGCCGTGCGAGGTGTTTGTGCTTCTTGTGGGGACGTTTGGTGGTTGTTTGGCATTTTTCCACGACATGTATTTAAGCCTAAGTCTAATTATATGAAAATTTTCATCATAATCTCAAATCGAGAGTCCCGTGATTATGTGATACATTTCTAAGAGTTGTATATGTTTTATGCGAGGTGTCCGTGCCTCTTGCAGGGCCATTTGGTGGTTGTTTTGCCTTTTCGCCCTTTTAACGACATGTTTTTAAATATAAGTATAATTATTTACAAATTTTCACTATATTCTCAAATCAGGAGTTTACTGACTGCGCGATCAGTTTCTATGAGTTACATTGGTCCAGTGCCCCCTTTTTTGTGCCTCTTATGGGGCAATTTGGTGGTTCCTTTGCATTTTCTACTTTTAACGACATGTTTTTAAGCCTAAGTCTAACTATTTTCAAATTTTCATCATATTTTCAAATCGAGAGTCCTGTTATAATGTGGTCAGTTTTTACGAGTTACAATGGTCCCGTGCGAGATATTTGTTCCTCTTATGAGGCTATTTGGTGTATATGTTGCATTTTTCCCCCTTTAATAGTGTGTTTTTAAGTCCAAGTATAATTATTTGCAAATTTTTATCATATTATAAAATTGGGAAATCTGTGACTACACGATTAGTTGCTATATGTTACATTGGTCATTTGTGAGGTGTTTGTGCCTTTCGTGGGGCCATTTGGTGGTGGTTTTGCATTTTCGTCCTTTAATAGCATGTTTTTAAGCCTAAGTCTAACTATTCAAAATTTTGCATCATATTCGGTTTGAGAGTCTCACGACTACGCGCTAAGTTGCTACGAGTTACATTGGTTTCATTCACGGTGCTCCTTCCTCTTGCATGGTCGTGTAGTGGTTGTTTTTTGTTTTTGATCTTTAACGATATATATTTTAAGTCTAAGTCTAACTATTCATAATTTTTCATCATCTTCTCAAACCGAGAGTCCCGTAATTCAGAGTCTATTACAAGTTAAATTGGTCCCGTGTGACGTCTTTGTGCCCTTTACGAGGCCGTTTGGTGGTTGTTTTTCCTTTATCCCGTTAACGACATGCTCTTAAGCTTAAGTCTGAATATTTTTAAATTTTCGTCATATTCTCAAATTGGGACTCTCGTGACAACAGGGTCAGTTACGACGATTTACATTGGTCCCGTTCGACGTGTTTGTTCCTCTTGGTTGGCCATTGGGTGTCTGTTTTGTATTTTTTCCTTTAACGATAAATTTTTAAGCCTAATTACAACTATTTAAAAGTTTTCATCATATTTTCAAATTGACAGTCACAACACTAGGAATCATTTGCTATGAATTACATTAGTCTCGTGCGAGGTGTTCATGCCTCTTGCGGGACCGTTTGGTGGTTGTTTTGTGTTTTCTCCCTTTAACAGCATGCTTTCAATTCTAAGTATTACTATTTGTAAATTTTCTTAATAAACAAAAATTGGGAGCCCCGTGACTACACGATCAATTTCTACCGCTTACATTGGTTCCTACAAGGTGTTAGTGCCTCTTGTGGGGTCTTCTAGTTATTTTTTTCATTTTCTTCCTTCAACAACATGTTTTTAAGTCTAAGTCTAACTATTTGCAAATTTACAATATACTAAAAATTTGGGAGTTCCATGATACGTAATAAGTTGTGAAGATTCGTGCCTTTTGCGAGGTCGTCTGGTGGCTATTTTGTGCTTTCACCCTTTAATGGGATTTTTTAAGCCTAAGTCTTACTATTCAAAATTTTCATTATATTCTCAAATCTAGAGTCCCGTGACTATGTGGTCAATTATTACGAGTTACATTGGTCCCGTACGAGATGCTTATGCCTCTTATGGGGAAGTTTGGTGGTTGTTTTGCTCTTTTCCATGATATGTTTTTAAGCCTAAGTTTAATTATTTAAAAAATTTCATCACATTCTCAAATCGAGTGTCTTGTGATTATGTGATAGGTTTCTACGAGCTACATTTGCCTTGTGAGAGGTGTTTGTGCCTTTTACAGGCCCATTTGGCGGCTTTTTTGCTTTTTCACCCTTTAACGACTTATTTTTAAGTCTAAGTATAATTATTTACATATTTTCATTATATTCTCAAATTAGGAGCTCCGTGACTACATGAGCAGTTGTTACAAGTTACATTAGTCCGGTGCGCAGTTTCCGTGCCTCTTGTGGGGTACTTTGGTGGTTCCTTTAACGATATGTTTTTAAGCTTAAGTCCCTAACTATTTTCCAATTTTCATCATATTCTCAAATTGGGAGTCCCGTTATAATGTGATCAGTTCCTACAAGTTACATTGGTCCCGTGCGAGGTATTTTGCCTCTTGCGAGGCCGTTTGGTGGCTATTTTTTCATTTTTGCCCTTTAATAGTGTGTTTTTTAAGTATATGTCTAGTTACTTGCAATTTTTATTATATTATAAATTGGAGAATTTCGTGACTATGCAGTTAGTTGCTATAAGTTACATTGGTCCCTTATGAGCTGTTTATGCCTCTTGTGAGGCAGTTTGGTGGCTGCTTTGCATTTTTGCCCTTTAATGGCATTTTTTAAGCCTAAGTCTAACTATTTACAATTTTACACTAGATTCTCAAACCGAGAGTCCCGTGATTACGTGATAAGTTTCTATGAGTTACATTGGTTCTATACATGGTGTTCCTGGCTCTTGGGGGATGTTTAGTGGTTGCTTTGTGTTTTTGACCTTTAATGACATATTTTTAAGTCTAAGTCTAACTATTCGTAATTTTTCATCATGGTCTCAAATCGGGAGACCCGTGATTAAGAGTCAAGTTTCTACGAGTTAAATTGGTCATGTGTGAGGTCTTCATGCCATTTACATTGTTGTTTGTCATACTCTTAAACCCTTAATTACATGTTTTTAAGCTTAAGTCTAACTATTTTCAAATTTTTGTCATACTCTCAAATTCGGACTCTCGAGACTACACAGCCAGTTTCTATGAGTTACATTGGTCCCATACAACATGTTTGTTCCTCTCGCGGGAACATTTGGTGTATGTTTTGTATTTTTCCCATTGACGACATGTTTTAAAGCCTAATGACATCAATTTTAAAAAAAATCATCATATTCTCAAATCGGGAGTCTCTAGACCATGCGATCATTTGCTACAAGTTACATTAGTCCCATCCAAGGTGTTCATACCTCTTGCAAGGATATTTTGGGGTTGCTTTGTGTTTTCGCCGTTATACTATAATCTTTTAATCCTAAGTATAACTATTAGTAAATTTTCTTCATATACTAAAATTGGGAGCCACGTGACTACGCAGTCAATTGCTACCAGTTACATTGGCCTCCGCGAGATTCGTCCCTCTTGTGGGGCATTTTAGTTATTGTTTTGCCTTTTCTTCCTTTAATGACATGCTGTTATGTCTAAATCTAACTATTTGCTGTTATGTCTAAATCTAACTATTCACAAATCAAGAGTTCCATGATACGCTATAAGTTATTACGAGTTACAATTGTCCCGTCCAAGGTGTTCATGCCTCTTGCAAGGCTGTTAGTGACTATTTTGTGCTTTCTCCCTTTAATGGAATGTTTTTAAGACTAAGTCTTACTATTTGCAAATGTTCGTTATATTCTCAAATCGGGAATCCTGTGACTTTGCGGTCAGTTGTTACGAATTACAATGGTCCCATGCAAGGTGTTTGTACCTCTTGTGGGGACGTTTGGTGGTTGTTTTGCATTTTTTCCATGACATGTTTTTAAGCCCAAGTATAATTTTTTGCAAATTTTCATCAAATTCTCAAATCAAGAGTCCCATGATTTTATGATACATTTGTACGAGGTACATTTCTTTTGTGCGAGGTGTCTGTGCCTCTTGCAGGGACGTTTGGCGGATGTTTTACAATTTCTCCCTTTAACGGCATGCTTTTAAGTATAAGTATAATTTTTTTAAAATTTTTATTATATTCTCAAATCGAGAGTTTCGTGACTACCCAATCCATTGCTACGAGTTACATGGTCCAATGTGAGGTTTTCGCGCCTCTTGTGGGGCAATTTGGTGGTTCTTTTGCATTTTCTCCCTTTAACGACATATTTTTAAGCCTAAGTCTAACTATTTTCATTATTTAACCATATTCTCAAATCGGGAGTCCCGTTATAATGCGGTCAGTTTTCACGAGTTACATTAGTCTCATGGGAGATGTTTGTGCCTCTTGCGAGACTATTTGGTGGCTATTTTGCATTTTCCCCCTTCAATAGTGTGTTTTAAGTCTAAGTCTAATTATTTGTAAATTTTTATCATATTATAAAATTTGGAATTTTAGGTCTATGCAATAAGTTTCTATAAGTTATATTGGTCCTTTGTAAGGTGTTTGTGCCTATTGTGGGGTCGTTTGGTAGTTGTTTTATGTTTTTGCCCTTTAATGGCATGTTTTTAAGCCTATGTCTAACTATTAAAATTTTACATCAAATTCTCAAATCGAGAGTCCCGTGATTACGTGATAAGTTGCTACGGGTTACATTGGTTCCATGTAAGGTGTTCCAGCCTCTTGTAGGTTCGTTTAGTGGTTGTTTGCATTTTTGACATTTAATGGCATATTTTTTAGTCTAAGTCTAACTATTCTCAATTGTTCATCATATTCTCAAACTGGGAGTCCCGTGATTAAGAGGTCAGTTATTACGAGTTACATTTGTCCCGTGTGAGGTCTTCATTCCCTTTATTATGGGGTCGCTTGCTGATTGTTTTGACTTTATCCCCTTAACGACATGTTTTTAAGCTTAAATCTACCTATTTTCAAATTTTCATCATATTCTCAAATTGGGACTCTCATGACTACACGGTAAGTTATGACGAGTTACATTGGTACCGTCCGACGTGTTTGTTCCTCTTGCAGGGCCATTTGGTGTCTGTTTTGTATTTTTCCCTTTAATGACATATTTTTAAGCCTAATTATAACTATTTAAAAAATTTCATCATATTCTCAAATCGAGAGTCCCAAGACTATACAATCATTTGCTACGAGTTACATTAGTCCTGTGCGAGATGTTCATGCCTCTTGTGGGGCTTTTTTATGGTTGTTTTGTGTTTTCTCCCTTTGACATCATGCTTTCAATCATAAGTATAACTATTTGTAAATTTTTTTCATATACTAAATTTGGCAGTCCCATGACTACGCGATTATTTCCTACCAGTTACATTAGTCTCTACGAGGTGTTCGTGCCTCTTATGGGACCTTCTAGTTATTGTTTTGCCTTTTCTTACTTTAACAACATGTTTTTAACTCTAACTCAAACTATTTGCAAATTTACATCATATTAAAAAATTGGGAGTTCCATAATACGCAATAAGTTGTAACGAGTTACAGTTGTCCTGTACGAGGTGTTCGTGCCTTTTGCAAGGTTGTCTCATAGCTATTTTGATCTTTCTCTCTTTAATGGATTTTTTTAAATCCTAAGTCTTACTATTCATAAATTTTCATTATATTCTCAAATCAAGAGTCCCTTGACTACAAGGTCAATTGTTAAGAGTTACATTGGTCCCGTACGAGGTGTTTGTGCCTCTTGTGGGGACATTTGGTGGTTATTTTGCATTTTTTCCACGACATATTTTTAAGCCTAAGTCTAATTATTTTCAAATTTTCATCATATTCCCAAATTGAGAGTCTCGTGACTATGTGATATTTTTCTACAAGTTACATTTGTTTTGTGCGAGGTGTTCGTGCCTCTTGCAGGGCCGTTTGGTAGCTATTTTGAATTTTTGCCCTTTCACGACATGTTTTTAAGTCCAAGTATAATTATTTAAAATTTTTCATTATATTCTCAAATTGAGAGTTTCATGTCTACACGGTTAGTTTCTATGAGTTACATTGGTCCAGTGCGAGGTTTTCATGCCTTTTATGGGGCAATTTGGTGGTTCTTTTGCATTTTCTGCCTTTGACGGCTTGTTTTTAAGCCTAAGTGTGACAACCCGAATATAATTACGATTAATTATGCTTAAATCATGCTTAGATTATGTGATATGATTAGTGTGTTATTAATATATATGATGTTAATTTATTATGTTTAGTCTAATCCTACCTCCAAAAAGCATGAAATGTCGAATTAGTTACAAATACAAAATTTGAAGGTTTCGATAGGAATGTCCATGTTTAAGGCTAGTTTTGACCTTTATGACATAACAATTGACTTGAGGTGAAAACTATATAGTTTTAGACGAGTGAGTTATGGTTGTAACACAACAAACGGTGTGTGAAACGGAGGTTCGAGTGAGAAGTTATACCAAAATTACGAAACAAGGGCAAAGTAGTCCATCTGTTAAGTAGTATTTTGTCTTATTATGGCAACAAATGTTTTATTCTCATTGGTTGGGAAGGGTGGTGGCTTTGGCCGACCTTAAACCCTTAGAATTACCTCTTCATTCATCCAAAATGCAGCCATGAGAGATTTTAAGCTTAAGGAAAGAGAAGTAGGAAGTTAGGAAGAAAAAGTGAGGAGAAAATTGAAGAAAATTCATAGAAAATTACGAAAAAGCCCCTAAGGTAATTCCAACCATGAATCTTGCTATTTTTCTTTCATTTACGATTTATATGATATAAATCCTTGATTTTTTATTGAACTTTCATGCTTGGGTGCATATGTATGGATATATGCAAGTTTAAGTTAAGTTGAATGTACAAACCCTAAAATTGCTTTGTTTAGAAACTCTGTTTATTCAAACTTCCATATATTTTCGTGTACTTACTGGAATTGATTGATTCCAATTGGAGATTAACCTGTACTCATATAGGTATGACATATCCTAAAATCATGATAAAATACCAATAAATGAGTCCTTGGTGAGAGTTTTAAGTTCGGGTAAGAAATCTGCCCTAAGGGTGAAAATATGCCCGCCATGTGTTCGATGTTTTGCTTAACATAGAAAACGAACCTTAAAAATTATGAAACTTTAATCTTATATTTTTCAATGTGTTTACTGATGTTGGGTGAAATATCATAGAAATTTATGATGTAGAAAAATCATGAAAATTCCTGGAAGTTGAATGAACGATAAAAGAGCCTATAGGGCAGATTTGCTATGTAGTGAAGAAATAGGCTTATTTTGCTCTAGGAAACTCGGAATGATGTGCCGTCTTTTGTTTTGGAAACATGATATAATAAGGATTGGATTAACAAGAATAATTAAAAAGGGTTTGGGCTGTAATTTGAATATGTTAGATATCAGAACCTGAGTCTAGATGGGACTTCATTTTAATGAATGATTTGAATTGAATAATATGATGCTTATGAATTGAGTTATGATTGAAGTTATTCTTTGGACTATTAATATTATTATGATGATACTAATATTGTGAGAATGATAGGAAGGGAAGAAGAGCTGATTGAACAAGTACAGGATAAAGGCAAGGGAAAATCCAGTTAAACTGTCAAGGTGAGTGTACTTATGATTTGTTTCATATATAAATATGAATATAGCTCTAAGAGCGGATTTGTTTGAATACTTCGGTATTCAGGATTTGTTTGGATATTAAAATATCCAGGATTGGTTGGGTCTTATGATCCAGGATTGGAATTGGACAAAGATCCAATGATTTGTTGGAACTTATGTTCCAGGATTTGTTATTGCCAATGGGCAGAATTATTTGGAACTTATGTTCCAGGATTTGTTATTGCCAATGGGCAGGATTGTTCGGATTTTATATCCACATATTCTATATAGAATTGTTATTACATTGTAGGGAAGGAGTACCTCACTAAGCTTAATGCTTACAGTTATATTTTAACAATTTCAGGTTTCTATGCTGCCAACTAGAATACCATATGACCGGTAACTTTGAGAGTTGCACCGTTGGAAGGAGCCGGGGTTTAAATGTGGGGATTTTATCATTGTCACACTGAAGATTTTAATTTACTCACACATTGTATATTTTGCGTTAGTATGGATTGAGTTGATGATTGTGAAATTTTATCGTAGTTAATCATAGTATTGTATGTCCGCTTAAATTATGACTCTGATATTGATTTCGTTATGGCACAATAATAATATTATGTTGATTATGCACATTATACAGTAAAATATGGATAGATGAATTATATTTCCAATGGGCTCTAGATTATGATTTAATTATTCTAATAATAAATGATTAGTATGGATATTGGGTTTGGGGTGTGACACTAAGTTTAACAATTTTTAAATTTTTATCATTTCTCAAATCGAGAGTCCCGTTATAATGAGGTTAGTTGCTCCTAGTTACATTGTCCCAGGTGAGGTGTTTGTACCTCTTGCGAGGATGTTTGGTGGCTATTTTGCATTTTTCCCTTTAATCGTGTGTTTTTAGTCTTAGTCTAATTATTTGCAAATTATTATCATATTATAAAATTGGTAATTACATGACTATGTGGTAAGTTGCTATATTTTACATTGGTTCATTGTGAGGTGTTTGTGCCTCTTGTGGGGCCGTTTTGTGGCTATTTTGCATTTTTGCCCTTATATGGCATATTTTTAAGCGTAAGTCTTAACTATTCGCAATTTTTCATTAGATTCTCTAACTAAGAGTCCCGTGATTATGCACAAAGTTGCTACAAGTTACATTTGTTCCATGTATGGTGCTCCTGTGTCTTTTGGGGCCGTTTAATGGTTGTTTTGTGTGTTTGACCGTTAACGGCATATTTTTAAGTCTAAATCTAACTATTCTCAATTTTTCATCTTATTTTCAAACCAGTAGTCCCGTGATTAAGAGTCAAGTTACCACAAGTTAAATTGGTCCCGTGTTAGGTCTTCATGCCATTTACGCTGCTGTTTGATGGTTGATTTGCATTTTATCCCCTTAACGACATGTTTTTAAGGTGACGTTTAACTATTTTTAAAATTTTGTCATATTCTTAAATCGGGACTCTTATGACTACATGGTCAGTTGCTACGAATTACATGGTCTCGTACGATGTGTTTTTCCTTATTGCAGGACCATTTGGTGTATGTTTTGTACTTTTTCCTTTAAACGTCATGTTATTAAGCCTAATTACAACTAGTTAAAAGTTTTTTCGTATTCTAAAATTGGGAGCCCCAAGACTACGCGGTCATTTGCTACGAGCTACATTAATCCCGTACGAGGTGTTCATGCCTCTTGTGGGGACGTTTGGTGGTTGTTTTGGGTTTTCACTATTTAACTACAAGCTTTTAATCCTAAGTATAACTATTTTCAAACTTTTTTCATATATTAAAATTAGGAGTCCAGTGACAACGCGATCAATTGCTACCAGTTACATTGGTCTGTACGAGGTTCATCCTTCTTGCGGGGCCTTCAAGTTATTGTTTTGCCTTTTCTTCCTTTAATGACATGTTTTTAAGTAGAAGTCTAAGTCTAACTATTTTCAAATTTGTATCATATTCACAAATCGAGAGTTCCATGATACGCTATAAGTTGTTACGAGTTACAATTTTCCCGTGCGTTTGTGCCTCGTGTGAGGCTGTCTGGTGGGTATTTTGTGCTTTCGATCTTTAATGGAATATTTTTAATCCTAAGTCTTACTATTTGCAAATTTTTGTTATATATTCTCAAATCGGGAGTCCCATTACTATGCGGTCAGTTATTACGAGTTATATTGGTCCCGTGCGAGGTGTTTGTGCCTCTTGTGGGGATGGTTGGTGGTTATTTTGTATTTTTTCCATGGCATGTTTTTAAGCCTAAGTCCAATTATATACAAAATTTCATCATATTCTCAATTCCAGAGTTTCATGAATATGTGATACGTTTCAACGACTTATATTTGTTTGTGCGAGGTGTTAGTGCCTCTTATAGGGCCATTTGGTGGTTGTTTTGCATTGTCTCCGTCGAACGACATGCTTTTAAGTCTAAGTATAATTATTTACAAATTTTCATTATATTACCAAGTCGGGAGTTCCGTGACTATGCAGTCAGTTGCTACGAGTTATGTTGGTCATGTGCAATTTCTTCGTGCCCATTGAGGGGAAATTTGGTGGTTCTTTTACGTTTTTCCCCTTTAACGACATATGTTAAGCCTAAGTCTAACTATTTTCAAATTTTCATCATATTCTCAAATCGGTAGTCTCGTTGTAATGCGTTCAGTTGCTTCGAGTTACATTGGTCCAGTACGAGGTGCTTGTGCCTCTTGCGAGGCTGTTTGGTAGCTATTTTGCATTTTTTCCCTTCAATAGTGTGTTTTTAAGTCCAAGTCCAATTATTTATGAATTTTTGTCATATTATAAAACTGGGAATTCCATGACTATGCGGTTAGTTGCTATAAGTTACATTGGTCCCTTGTGAGGTGTTTGTTCCTCTTGCGATACCGTTTGGTGGTTATTTTGCATTTTCTCCTTTAATGGCACGTTTTTAAGACTAAGTCTAGCTATTCGTAATTTTGCATCCGATTCTCAAATCGAGAGTCCCGTGATTACGCGATAAGTTGCTACGAGTTACATTGATTCTATACAATGTGTTCCTGCCTCTTACATGGCCGTTTAGTAACTATTTGCAATTTTTCATCATATTCTCAAATCGGGAGTCCCATGATTAAGTGTCATGTTGCTACGAGTTAAATTGGTCTCATTTGAGGTCTTCATGCCATTTACGCAATTGTTTGGTGGTTGATTTGCATTTTACCCCCTTAACAACATGTTTTTAACTTTAAGTCTAAATATTTTCAAATTTTTGTCAAATTCTCTAAATGGTACTCTCATGACTATGTGGTCAGTTGCTACGAGTTAAATTGGTCCCATACGACGTGTTTATTCCTCTTGCGGGGCTAATTGGTGTATGTTTTGTATTTTTCCCTTTAAGCAACATGTTTCTATGACTAATTACAACTATTAATTTTGTTTTCATATTCTTAAATCGGGAGTCACAAGACTATGCGGTCATTTGCTACGAGTTGTATTAGTCCCATGTGAGGTGTTCATGCCTCTTGCGGGGATGTTTGGTGGTGGTTTTATGTTTTCATCGTTTAACTACAAGCTTGCAATCCTAAGAATAACCCTTTGCAAATTTTCTTGATATACTAAAATTGGGATCCATATGACTACGCGGTCATTTGCTACCAGCTACATTGGTGTCTATGAGGTTTATCCCTCTTGCGGGGCCTTCTAGTTATTATTTTTCCTTTTCTTCCTTTAATGACATGTTTTTAAGTATAAGTCTAACTATTTGCAAATTTATGTTATATTTACAAATCAGGAGTTCCAAGATACGCTTTAAATTGTTATGAGTTACAATTGTCCCGTGCAAGGGGTTCGTGCCTTTTGCGAGGCCATCTCATGGCTATTTTGTTCTTTTTCCACTTAATGGAATGTTTTTAAGCCTAAGTCTTACTATTGGTATTTTTTTTTAATTCTCAAATCGGGAATCCCGTGACTATGCAGTCGATTGTTTCGAGTTACATTGGTCCCTTGCGAGGTTTTTGTACCTCTCGTGGGGTCGATTGGTGGTTGTTTTGCATTTTTGCCATGACATATTTTTAAGCCTAAGTTTAATTATTTACAAATTTTAATCATATTCTCAAACCTAAAGTCCCGTGATTACATGATACATTTCTACGAATTACATTGCTTTTGTGCGAGGTGTTCGTGCCTCTTGTTGGGCCGTTTGACGACTGGTTTGCATTTTTTCCCGTTAACGCATATTTTTAAGTCAAAGTATAATTATTTACAAATTTTCATTATATTCTCAAATCGGGAGTTCCGTGACTACGCGGTCAGTTGCTATGAGTTACATTTGTCTCGTGTAAGGTTTTCGTGCATCTTGCGGGGCAATTTGGTGGCTCTTTTGCGTTTTCTCCCTGTAACGACATGTTTTGAAGCATAAGTCTAACTATTTTCATATTTTCATCACATTCTCAAATCGGGAGTTTCATTATAATGTGGTCAATTACTAAGAGTTACATTGGTCCCATGCGAGGTGTTTGTGCCTCTTGCGACGCTGTTTTGTGCCTATTTTGAATTTTTCCCTTCAATAGTGTAATTTTTAGTCTAATCCTAATTATTTGCAATTTTGTATCATATTATCAAATTGAGAGTTATGTGACTATGTGATTAGTTGCTATAAGTTACATTAGTCCCCGATGAGGTGTTTATGCCTCTTATGGGGCCATTTAGTGGTTGTTTTGCATTTTCGACCTTTAATGGCATTTTTAATCCTAAGTTTAACTATTCACAATTTTTCATCAGATTCTCAAATCAAGAGTCTCGTGATAACGCGATAAGTTGCTACGAGTTACATTAGTTTCACGCAAGGTGTTTGTGCCTCTTATGGAGCTGTTTAGTGGTTATTTTGTATTTTTGACCTTTAACGGCATATTTTTAAGTCTAAGTCTAATTTATTGCAATTTTTTTATCATATTCTCCAGCCGAAAGTCCCAAAATTACGCAATAAGTTGCTACCAATTACATTGGTTCCGTGCGAGGTGTTTGTGAATCTTGCGGGGAGGTTGAGTGGTTGTTTTTCATTTTCTCCCTTTAGCCGAAGTCTACAAAATATTAAATTTCGATTATATTCTTAAACGGTGAGTATTGTGACTATGTAATCAGTTACTATGAGTTACATTAGTCCTGTGAGAGGTGTTCATGCATATTGGGGGGCCATTTCGTTTTTATTTTTCATTTTCCCTTTAACGACATGTTTTTAAGAAAAGTTACAACTATTTTCAAATTTTCATCATATTCTCAAAATGGGAGTCTCGTGACTATACGATGAGGTGCTACGAGTTACATTGGTTGTGTGGTAGATTTCGTGCCTCTTTCGGGGCATTCTGGTGGTTATTTTACATTTTGCCCTTTAAAAGCATGTTTGTAATCTAAGTCTAACTATTTTTAATTTTCCTCACATTCTCAAACCGAGAGTTCTCCTACTAAGAGGTCAAATGCTACGAGTTTGATTTATCCCGTGTGGTGTGTTCGTGCCTCTTATGGGATTGTCTAGTGGTTGTTCAATATTTTTTACCCTATAATGATAGTTGGTAGGGAATCTCGTGACAATACGGTCAATTGTTATGAGTTACTGTAAAACCGAATAGATGCGGTGTGTGATAATTGATTAAATAGATTCGCAAGTTTCCAATTAAGCCTTATTTAATTAGATTCTATTTTTAAACCAAATCAGTTCATCTCCTAAACATGCAACTACGTGTGTGCGTGTGTCAACCCATAAATAAATAAAGCATGCGACACAAATTTCAGGAAAAATCCCCGCAGGGAAAAACCTTTTATTTCATTATAATGAGTAAATCGCAACTTACACGAATTACAATGAAATACAGTAACACACGAATACCCGCAGGCGTCGGTCGGTGTCGTCATCAATGAGTCCACACGCAGCGAACCCACATGGACCTCAATCCAATCAGCAAAGGAAGAACCACAACACTACTCAATGACACGCAACCATAAAACTTCGTAGAGACTCCCTCAGCAATAACACGCAACTTTCGGTTGCAGAGATCTCCCCACAAAGATGAACAACAGTAAAGTAGTGTTCTTGAGTTTCAAAAGGATTCACAAAAATATGGGAATGATGTGTGAATCAAAACATGAGTTTTTGGGACTAAAAAATATGAAGACTTGAGCTGATAGAACTCTAAAAAACGTCTCTCCATGTCTTGCAAAATAACTCCCTCGAAGTTGGCTTTTATAAGGAAACCAAAAAGAGTTTTAAAATTTTGGAACTCTGCCAACGTACAGGTACCTCGACGGGTTCGGGTGTACCGCGAACCGGTTCGCCCCCTGAACCGATTTGGCATTCGGTTCGCAAAAGTTCGTTGGATTGGGGCTTTAAAAATACACAACATTCACCAAAGGTTTTTCTCCATTTTCAAAGGGCCATAACTTCTTCACCGTAGCTCTTATTGAGGTGTAATTTCTTCCAGTATCTTCTTTGCGGTGAGATCTTCAACTTTACAGTTGATCGGACCTCCGGACGGTGGCTGTAAAATTACCAAAAGGCCCTTGAACTTCTATATATTACCTTCTTTCACTGTTTTGACTTTTCTTGCGTACCACTTGCATTAAGTCCCTGAAATCGTGGAACGTGAAGTTATTGAGGTAGATGTGGGACACATGATGGAGATATTGAATGCTTGATTCCCAGAATTTGGATTGAGGCCGTCGTGTGAGATCGTGACATGACGTGCCTTTTGTAACGGCATATGAAATACACAAATGTAACATGTTGGACATGAGAAAAATGTCCTTCCAGTTACATTGCTCCCGTGAGAGGTATTAGTGCCCTTTGCGGGGTCATTCAGTGGCTGTTTTTCATTTTGACCCTTTAACGACATGCTTTTAAGCCTAAGTATAACTATTTAAAAAATTTCATCATATTCTCAAACCTGGATTCTCTTGACTATGTTGTCAGTTGCTACGAGTTAATTGATCCCGTGCAAGGTGTTCGTTCCTCTTCCGGGACCATTTGGTTGTTGTTTTGAATTTTCTACCTTTAATGACATGTTTTAAAGTCTAAGTCGAACTGTTTGCAAATTTTTGCCATTCTCAAATCGAGAGGCCCGTGACTATGCAGTCAGTTTTTACGAGTTACATTGGTCCCGTGCGAGGTGTTCGTGTCTTTTACGGGAATATCTGGTGGTTATTTTTTGCATTTTTCCCTTCAATGACAAGTTTTTATGGCTAAGTCTAAATATTTTCAATTTTTTATCTTATTCTAAAACCGGGTGTCTAATGACTATGCATTCAATTGCTACGAGTTACATTGGTCCCGTGAGAGGTGTTCGTACTTCTTGTGGAGCCATTTTATGGTTGTTTTTCATTTTTTCCCTCTTACGATATGTTTTTAAACCTATGTCTAACTATTTGCAAATTTTTGTCATATTCTCAAATTGAGAATCTCATCACTATGCGATCAGTTGCTACATGTTACTCTGGTCCCATGCAAGGTGTTTATTCCTCTTACGCGGTCGTTTTGTGGCTGTTTTGCATTTTTGCCCTTTAGCGGCATGTTTTTAAGCCTAAGTTTAACTATTTACAAATTTTAGTCATAATTTCAAAACGTTATTCCCGTGGCTACGCGATCAGTTACACTAGTCCCATGAGAAGTGTAAGTTCCTAGGAGAAGATACTCAAACATAAAATATTCATAAATGTAATTAGGTACGAGGGTTTTTCATTTACATACGATACAATAAGGGTTGTCATGCAATAGTATAATGTTTCGACACTCGTTTTTCATCTAAATTAACTAAAAGAACGACCAAGTTAGGTTGTCACCAAAAGGCATCTGGGACTCTTTAGGGTACTTCTACTTCGGTTGTCAAACACTTCAGTGCATGTAACAACATACCAATACTACAACAAAATAAGGAAATTGCAAGTGTTTTAAACACTTGCAAACTAGAACGTTACAAAAATTTTGCAAGAGTTCAAAATCGTTGCAAATGTTATTTGCAATAATTTATTAGTAATGAATGTCCCACCTGGATAAACTTTAGAAAACAAATTGCAACGGTTTTGAGCACTTGTAAATAAAAATTTTGCAAGTGTTTTTAACACTTGCAAAATTTTCTTGTAAGTGTTCAAAATCGTTGAAAAATTCAGTAAGCTTTTTTGTTTTGCAATGGTAATAAACACTTGCAAATGAAAAATATGTATTTTTGTAATGGTTCAAAAACTTACAAGTAGTAGTATGTACGAAAAAAATATTCCTTTTGTAAGTGTTATGAACCATTACATAAATTAAAGTATTAAAAAAATAAAATAGCATCCACCACATGCCATCAACATATAGAAAACAATAAAAATGGCTACTAACATAACAGATATATCTAAAACTCTGCAAGTTAACAATTTGATAAAAATAAGAGCAATTCATTTGCTTAATGATTTCGAACTACATTAGAACCCCAAAAAATAATACATGATATGCTCAACAACGAGGTATGGAGAGGTGAAGAAGTTCAAACACTTACACATAAATTACACCATCCAAAGTTTTATTCTATAATGATCCACCTCTTAACTAGGATTTCGATAAGCGTTGAGTGGATATGATTGATGATGGAATGTTATCCAGTCTTCTCAAATCAAGTCTCCAACGTGAAGTTCCAAAATAAATAAACACCTAGTAGGCACCAATGGTGTAAGGACAATTTTTTTCCATAACTTAGGTTATCATAGATTTGGCGTATCTTGTTACACCTTGTCGTGAGCCGAAACGAAGATCAGAATCCGCATCTTCTCTAACTTTCAAGGAGCTCCACTTTAAGAAGTTTTAATGATTTTAGGGGAATTTATTTATTCCTTGAATATACTTTGGGATGTTAGTTTTTTTTATCAAAATGAACAGGTGTTACTTTACTTTTATTTAAAACACGAGGATGGATTTTTTCGAAATAAAAAATTATTTTTTCTAGGTTGTCTCGTTCTAGCGAGATTTAGACCTAGTTTTAATGAGATGATGTTCTCTCTCGTTAGAAGCTCGTTTAAAGCCATTTTTTCAAACGAACTTCGAACGAACACCACTATTTCACCTCGTTAGAAATGAGATTTTTCTCATTCGAACGAGATTCTTATTTTGTTCAAACGACCTTTTATTCTTGTTCGAATGAGATGCGCTACCTCATAATTTGTGTCCGCCTATAAAACCTTGTTTTAACTCCTTATTTCATAAGATTTTTGCATAAGACGCATCTGCAAATCAGTGATAAAAGTTTTTCATGTTTTGAGTTTTCAAAATTCTTTTAGATTCACAAAAACATCACCCACTTTATTTATTTGAGTGAATCTATCTAGAAACTTTGAAAGTTTATATCTTGCATAGAACTCTTGTGGAGAGAATACATCCACTGCTAATTTGTGATTGCCCGAGGGAATCACTGCTGAAGACAAAGGTTGAGAAGGTTGAGTCTAAAGAGAACTGCGGTCGTGTGAACTTCACGAAGGTCATAGTTGTGGACGTGCATCACTTCTGGGAGAGCATCTACTATAGATTCATATGTAAAAGTTTGTAAGTTGCGATTTGTAGATTTTATATATTGAATAAAGGTTTTTCCCTTGAGGGGGATTTTTCCTGAATCATTATCTTTTTTTTTATTTGAAAGATTTTTATGCATTAACTAACATAGATGCATGTTCTAGGTTTTAATATTTAAAATTGGATTTGATTGTTAATAGACATCTAATTAAATAAGTTCGATCCATTAGTTAGCATTCTTAAATGGCAAGAACCAACACTCTTTCGATTTATGCCGCTATTACCAAAAGTGTTTTATCAAATACTCAACTTGTATAAAACATAAAAAAATAGTGCATGCCTAAATGTTTTATATTTAGTATCCCCCTCTTGCATCAGCTTCTCTAGATCTTTCTTTTGACTCTCATATTTTTGAATTATATTAAAATCATGGACATGAATACTATATTAGAAGATTGTATAGAACTTTCACCAAAACCAATAAAATTTCATGTTATATTACTAGAAAAAATAAGAAAGAAAATCTATTAAACGAGTCAGGTGACAAAGCACAAGGCAAAACTGTTTCACTGTCTAAGAAGAGAACTTTGTTGATCTTTGTTTCACACAATCACACACGCAAATATATTAGAATGCACCACATTTTAAAAGACACACACACACACACACACACACACACACACAAACATATATATATATATATATATATATCACATCACACGACACACTATATAAAACATAGTATATATAAATATTGACTCTCACATTGTTCCACATGCATATGAACACACACATTTATACATATTAGCATAATGATACACACATTCACCCTCAAGGAGAACACCCCAAAAAACACATATCTTATAGGATCTAAAGTGTAGGTAGTTAAGGTATGAGATGATATAAAGTAGAGCATTTTTCGGAGTATCTCTCGATAGGATTTTCATTGGATCTATACATATAAGTAGTAATATACATAAAAATAACATTGAGGGCGCATATGGGGACGTATTTTTCCAATATTTATTTTTAGAAGGCAAGAGGAGTAATGAAAAATATTCCTCATACGAGCATGGAAAAAAAGGGAGAGAGGGGGTGGGACCTTTTCCCTTCTCCCCCCGTTCTGACTTCGGGGCCGATTGTCGCTGAACCGGAGGAATTCCATTCTTCCATTGTTTATATTATACATATGTACACACACATCATGGAGAAAAAAAAGGAGAAGATCAACATCATCCGTGAGAGACCAAAATGGTGGAATGGGTGCCCAACACCTTCCCATTTCATAACTTAGTCACCAGACCTTCGAAACACTTGGTTTCATATGCATAAGTGTGAACTTGAGGTCTTTCTCTCGAGCCGACGACAATATTTTGCCTGTTTTGAGATAAATAGACTAGAGACTCCATATCTTATTGTTACCCTCATTTGATGATGACTACTTTTATATCTTAGATAGACCGCGAAGACACTGACACGAGTGGTGTAAAGAGGACCTACATATCCTCAAATCACGTACACACGCATGGAAAAATGGGAGAGAAAGTGGGGGGAACTTTTCCTTTCTCCCCTCGTCCTGACTTTGGGGTCGGACTACGTCGGAGGAATCCTAGTCGGATGTCCACAGTGGCGACTTTGTTGGGGAATGTGTTGAGTGAGTGTTGATGACCCTTGCCCGACAAGGCAGACATTGTGCCGATAGGCAGACTAGGGGCCATGCTGATTGGATGATGACTGGATCCCTGAAGGAGGTCCGTTTTAACAGTCAACAAACATTCTCTCGAAATCAAAGTCGTCTTTTTACAAAAAAAAGTTCATTTTCCAACATCCCCCTACCACATTTTCTTACCACACTTACTCATTCACCGCACCCTATCATATTACCTTCACACCACTACAAAAGCTAGCCTATATTCATTCTAAATTCAACAACAAATATCTACAAGGAGGTCCATTCCTCACCCATTTTCTAGTTTATTCATTTAAGTGTTATTATTCACTTTATTCACATTTTGTGATACCTTTTTGTCTTGTTTAATTATCTCACGTCAAGTAATCTTCACTGTTTTATTATTAGTATTTCACACAATTTATTTTCATGAAAAAAGACAAAAAAAGGGTTTATTCATAAATTTCAAAAGTAAGATTCCACTATTTTATCACGCTTCCACACTTGAACACATTTTCCTTCAAAAGAACTTAAAGAGGATTCATGCATTTGGATTTATGGGTTGAATGCTATCGCTATGATATGTTTGAACTACGTGAACTTTGATGCCCCTTGGGCTACGTTGGCATCTTGGGACAATCCTGAGATCCTCCCTTTACGTTCCATGCCTTTTATACTCTAATATATATATTTTGTGAGTCTTGTACTCCTATATATTTATGTCTTGTCTAATATGCACATTCGCTTTTCTGAAGCGATTCATGATTCGTGTTTTGTTGAATACTTACATCATATGTTAGTTATTATGTTTGGATACACTCATATGGATGAGTCACCTCCGTCCATTTGATGGCATGAGTCGAACAATTTCGTTCTTCCTTTATTTATATTATACACATGTAAAAACACATCACGAAGAAAAAAGAGAAGATCAACATAGCCCACGAGAGACCAAAAGGGCGGAATATGTGGCTAACACCTTATCATTATGTAATTTAGTCCCCGAGACTTCAAATAACTTTGTTTCATATGCATCAGTATGACCTCGATGTCGTTCTCTCGAGGCGGGGACATTTTTTTGCCTATTTTACGTAAAATAGTTTGGCGACTCCATCTCTTAGTGTTGCCCCCATTTGACGACGATCGGTTTTATATCCGAGGTATACCGCGAAGATTCCAATAAGAGTGGTGAAAAGAGGACCTCCATATCCTCGAACCATCCATATACGCATGGAAAAAAAGGAGAGAGAGGGGAAACTTTTCCCTTATTACCTCGTCCCAAATTTGGGGTCAGCCCGTGCCAGAGGAATCCTACCCAGATGTTCATAGTGGTGACTCCGCTCGGGATTTGTAGTCCACGCGCACACTCTCATGCATTATCCAATGCATGCATTTTAACAGTTGTACGCCCTCTATCGTCTGTCCAGGCCGAGGCCAATGTGTTGATCTATGGTCCAATGAGGGAATGACACCTGTCCTGTTGGGCTGTCTCATCCTATTTTCATCGTCTAGATGAAGGTCGAGGATGAGGGTGATAGTTCATGGGATTAATGAGGCAAGGCATGTTGACTGGTCTTCGAGGCCGAGGTTGAGACTCCTTGCGATGCGCCACAGGTCGAGGATGAGTCAGTTCGGGTTGAGTCCATAGCTGAATCATAACTCCTTATTCTGGATGGATTGGTGATGGTCGGCCTTGGCCAAGGTAAGAAAATCCTGGACGAGGCTATAATTGGCATATCAATAATTTATTAACTTCAAAATTTTATATTCAAGCAAGGAATTAGACTCTTCAAGTTTTAGTAACTCTTTATTCAAATTTTTAATCATTACTATAAGCTTATCTCACTCCCCCTCAATGTAAGAGAACTTATCACTAAGAGTCTTCTGTCATGCCTTAAATCATTAATTATTTTTCATTATCCTCAATGGAACTTACACAAACCTTGAAAATTTAAAGTCCTTTAATTCTTTCTTTAAAACCAGGACTGTATCATCACTCTCTTTCTTGGACAATTCTAATTTTTAAAATCTCGATCCATTTCCATAAGCTTCTCACGAAAGAAATCTCTTTGAGTTTGAATAGTTTGCAAAAGTTCCATAACAGATTTAAAACGAAAATTTTCCATTTCAAGAATTTTAATTCTTTAAAAAAACTTCAAATTCAAATGATTTAAGTCATCATTACTATGTCTATCCATCAATAGAAAAACAAGTAAACCAACACAAGAGAGATGAGTAACCCTATTTCATCACAGAAGGCATTCACACCGGATTCCTTGAATTCGGTTCCATTATCACTCCTAAAGCGATTTATAGTAACACCGTGAAGATTTTGAAGAGCTCTACATTTAACAGTAAGAAAGTCAACTATTTCAGATTTTTCTCTTAAAAAGCCTACAATAGAGTATCTAGAGAAATCATCCACCATAACCAATATGTATCTTTTTCCACCTATGCTCTCAGTACGAGTCGGACCCATAAGGTCCATGTGTATCAATTCTAAGACACGAGATGTTGTTATCGAGTTTAACTTTTTATGAGGACTTTTAATTTGTTTTCCAAATTGACACGGTCCGCAAATGGTGGACGTTGGCTTTCCTTGTGGCGGTAAGCCTCGAACAAGCTCTTTTCTCACAAGTCTGTCAAGATCTCTAAAGTTAACATGACCTAATCTTTGATGCCAAAAATCGGTAGAAGAGGTTTTTACATTATTGCAGACTAAAGAAGATTTTGGAATGATTCCATAGCAATTGTCACTAGTTCTAACACCATGTAAAATCGATTCACCTAACTGATCATAAACGATGCACTCCGATTGACTAAATTTCACATCAAGATTATCATCACGTAGTTGGCTAATACTTATCAAATTATCCTTTAGACCATCAACATAAAGGACATTTTCAAGTTTAGGGAATCCTGAGATTTCAATAGAACCTCTACCAATGATTTGCGACTTGCTACCATCCCCAAAAGTTACTTTACCATCTTTATGGTTTTCGAGAGTGGTAAATAGAGATTTATCGCCAGTCATATGTCTAGAACAACCACTATCAAAGTACCATTGAGAGGTATTTTGTGCCTTTAGTGCAACGTGAGCGATAAAAGCTTTCTTGGTTTGAATTTTCTTAACCCAAGCTTGAGTTGTTTTCTTTCCTTGATTGGCTCTAGTCTTATAATTAGAGTTATTTCCTTGGTCTTTATAAAACCTAAGAAACTCTTCCATTAGATTTTTAGAAGTATTGACTAGATACTCGACTTGACTCTTAAGATTAGCTAAGGAGCTATAGGGTTGTTTTGAATTTGTGAATTGAGGGTTCTTTCCAAGTTTGTAGCAAAAATCTTTAAGATGACCCCGTTTGTGACAATATGAGCATACATATGATTGCTTTGGGCGGCTTTTAAAGGTTGCTTAGAGGGATTTACTTTAGGAACTTTAGATTTAGTAACAAACTTAGCAACAGGTTCAGTTTTGACTTTTGAAGAATTTCCTTCTTCATATCCTATACCCTTTCTCTCTTGATAACCTTTCTCCTTATATCCTAAAACAGGACATAGAAATAATTTTCCCATTCTTCCTGAATTGTCCTCGAGTGTGACTTTAACTTCACGAGAGGACTCGAGATCTTTTTCAAGTTGGGCTATTTTAGCTTCTAGTGATGTTCTAATTTTTAGAGACTCATTAAGATCTTTGTTAACACTTTCTAAGGAGATAATCAAGTCACATTTTTCTTTACCAATCATGATAAGCTTTTCAGAAAGAGATATTTTAATTGCCTCGAGTTGACTAACTAAAGCCTCCTTCTCCTTCAGTCCTTTTAACTCTTTTTCTAAAGTTAAGACTTTCAAGGTTAATCTTTTGTTGACTTTTTGAATGCAAATACATTCATTGTAGAGTTCGGAATAAGCAGATTGTAGTTCACTCTCATCTATATCACTATCACTCTCTTTTTCATCACTACTCGTAGAATGAGTAGAAACAACCTCTAGATTTTGTTCAGAATTGTCAACATTAAAGTAGGACTCACACGAATTACCAACAAGGCTTGCCATAAAGGAAGTGAAGTTATTTCTAGACGGGTTAGAGTCATCAGAGTCTTCAGACTCATTATCACTGCCACTTAGAGTAGCATTGTAAAGGCTTTTTCTTTGCCTTGTCTTTTAAGTTTTGTGGGGCACTCGAAAGCTCTATGACCACGTCCCTCACATTCAAAGCATCTCTCCGAATCATCCTTCTTAAAGTTGTCTTTATTGAACTTCTTTGAATCCTGATTAGTGAATTTTTTATTTCCTCCTTTGTTTTTATTCTCAAATTTAGGTTTTTCAAATTTATAGTTTTGTTTTTAAACTTGAGAAATTTTTTAAATTTTTTAGCAAATAAGGCTATATCATCAGAATCAAAGTCAGACTCATCAGAATCAGACACATCGACTTTCTTAACTTTTAAAGCAACTCCTTTATCTTTCCCTTTGTTATCTTTAGGAAACATATCTAGTTCATAAGTTTGCAGATCACCAACAAGTTCTTCAAGTTTTAAAGTATTTAGGTTTCCTAAAGAATTAAGAACAGTGACTTTAGGAATGAATCGCTTAGGAAGACATCTAAGTATTTTCTTAACGACACGATTTTCAGGTATTTTTTCACCTAAGTTAAAGAAAGAGTTAACTATGTCAGATAAACGAGCATAAAACTCATCAAAAGTTTCAGTTTCTTTCATGGTGATCGTTTCAAATTGTGTAGTTAAATTTTGAAGTTTTGATGCTTTAACAACACTAGTTCCCTCATGAGTAACTTGGAGAATGTTCCAAGCTTCCTTTGACGTTTCGCACGTCATTATACGACAAAATTCATCGGGAGACACGGCACCAAATAAGGCATTTAATCCTTTAGAGTTAAAGTCACACCATTTTAAATCTTCCTCACTCCACTGTTCAACAGGAGTCAAAATACGTTCATCATTAACAACCATAGTAGGAGGGGACCATCCTCTTTCAACAGTGACCCAAACACGTTCATCAATAGATTTAAGAGCGGATTTCATACGTGCTTTCCAATAGGTATAATTTGTTCCATTAAACAAAGGTAGTCTATTCGACGAAAAACTATCCATATAACCTCCAGGATTCATCTAAATAACTTTTAGAAACAGGATCTAATACCAATTTGAAGTTGCAAGGTTATATGATCTTAGTTTAATTCGTAGAATACACACACACACACGCAATCCAATTTTATTATTAGTTATAAAGAGGTATTCTTCAATTTCAATTTAAATGCAGTTTCATAAGATTGCTAGAACAAATTTCAATTAATTCAAAGGGATTGATGACTTGACCAAATTAATACAAAGTTATTCCAATTATATTCATTTTATCCTAAGCATGCATCTAGGTGATTTAATAAAATGAAATGCGAAAATCCCAACCACAACACGCAGATGTACGAGGAAAACCTAAATGGGAAAAACCTCGGACGGCTGGGACTAGACAAAATCCACTACAACAATAGGTTTTACAAGAGACTCAAAAGACTTGCAGACATTGACTCACTCAAGACATGCTTATGCCATCCTCGACCTCTGAAGTTGTAGTCCGCGAAACTCTAACGCGTTGCTTAACACTCCTCGTGTTGCGGTATCCACCGAAGCCCAAAACCACCGTCTCCTCAAAGCTTGAATGCAGAGATCCACCGCAAACTTGCTTGTTGAATGTGAATTTGATTGAAGGGGTTTTGTTTGGAAAGATGATAAAAATGTTGGAGTTGATTTTTATCAAAAAGAGGGAAGTTGTGGAAAAGGTTCTCAAATGAAAAATGAACTTCCTTTACATATAAAACTGATTTTCGTCCATATGAAAATAACTGAAAAAGTAGTGGGCAAAAAACAGTTATAAGAAAAAACTGCTCAAAAAATAAGTTTAAAAAATCACGCCTGGCAGAACTCTTTAGAACGAGGTCGTTCGAACGACTTCTCGTTCGAACGAGTTATCTAACGGCGTGCCAGTATAGAATTGTAGAGGTCGTTAGAAACCTCGTTCGAACGAGGTCGTTCGAACGACATTTCTAACGAACTTCTAACGAACCTGTAGTATAGGCTGTGGCAAGTCGTTAGATCCAGGTCGTTCGAACGACCTGGATTAAACTTCCAACGAGATTATAAATTTTGCCCAAAAATGTTCAAATTTATTTTCAAGGATTTTTCTTTGTCAACCTTACTTATTTGCGAACATTTTCTTATATGAAATATTCTTGATTAGTCAAAATACTCCAACACATAAAATTATATTTTGGTCATATACCTTTGTAGGATAGCTAGCATGGCATGGATGTTGATGACGAATAAACTTTGGATGTGATGCTTGAATCTTTGCGTTGAATGATGCTTGATGCAGTATGACCCAAACATGTTTTGTCCAAAGGAATATAGCCAATATAACAAATGACTCGATTGGAAATTTGTCCTTACAAATCTCCCCCTTTGGCTATTCTGGGACAAAACAGAATAATAAAAAATAAATAAAGGACAGAATTTTCTAAGCCAGCCGTCAAGCCGTTTCTAAGGCCCGTACCAAAAACTAAAAAAAAGACAGACACAAAGACAAGACTGACGAGCTGCAAAGGAGTAGGAGATGTATCCTACACACATGAAACAACAAATTCATAAACGCATGGGGAAATAGAGAGTAATTATATATAAGACAATGTGATAGCATATGTTGTGAACGGTACATGAACGTCTCAATTTTCAATGTTAAGAGTTTAACTCCCCCTAAATTATGCATATGGTCAACATTAAAATCAATTAGGAAATTCAATTATAATTACCTTCAATTATTATTAAATGCAATGAATATTAAATTTAATTAATTTACCCAAATTTATCCAACTCCCCCTAAATATGAAGTTCTATTAATGAAAGTTTCTCCCCCTTTTTTCCCGGAAAAGACAAAGGGATAAGGGGCCTGCAATAGAAAAGAGAATAGACAACAAAGCAGGAAATAGGAATAATGAAGAATAACAAGGAAAATACTGAGAATGCATTAAGTAAGGGGGAAATGGGAAATAGTTAAAGTGCATACAATTAAATAGTCAAAGCAAATAAATCCAATACAAGAGAGTAATAAACCACTCATCCTCACAAAAACAAATAAACATGAAATGAGGAAAGCACATCAAGAGGCAGGAGCATCGGGTGGAGTGTCATCGGGAAGAGAGCTGGTGCCGGAAGAGCCTGCCCCACGGCGCATCTCCAGACGGCGGATGGCATCAAGATGCTCTAAAAGGAGAGAGTCTCGACGAGCCTGGGCTTCATCGCGACGCACTTATGCTTCCTCCCGGGCGGCTTCTCGACGAGCTTGGGCCTCGCGGTCCTGCTGCATAGTCAGGATAAGCTCCTGCATAAGTGCCCGGTCCTGACGGCGATCCTCCTGAAACTGTTCAACCTGTGAACGTACAAACATAAAATCCTCCGACGCGACGGGTGCGGGAATATGGGAAGGGGAGGGGCGATGGATAGAGCGGGAGGGGGCGGGACGACTAGGGGAAGGGTGAGAGGAAGTGGCGGAATGGGAAGAGGTGGAGGGGGTGAGGGGAGGTGTATCCGGTGGCAAATGACCACGAGAGCGACTAACGGAGGTCATGTCAACGGTTTGGTATTTAGTGATGGGGATATCGATGGAGACACGGGGGCAACCGGCGGTAAGACAAAAACGAGTGATAATGGCCGCAAAAGGGAGGGCTTATCGAGTGGGGCTGGAGGGAAGGATCCTAACAGACCGAATCACACTAAAAAGATAGGAGGGGAAGTCAATGTGAGCCCGAATGCTGATAGCAAACATAAGGTCCACGTGCTGTTTAGTGATTTGAGTGGTGTTGGCACGAGGGAGAAGACAAGCACAGACGATCCAATTAAGGACCATAAAGTCGGGATGTAAGTGTTTATGAAAAATAGTGACAGTGCCGGAAGGGAGGAACCTAAAAATAGTGTTAAAGACAAGAGTGGGATCGGGACATGTATCGGATGTCCAAGGGAATGAGGGATTAGTGACCCGAGGGAGGGGAAGGAGTTGAGCTATCGAGTCGGGAGAGACTATAATCTCTCGACCACACACCCTAGAGTAAAGGTGAGTATCCCTGTTGTTTAGGCCAAAATAAAATTCCCGAACAAGGTCGGGAAAAACGACATCGGTGAGAGAGAAGAGAGGGTCCCACCCTAAATCTGAAATCCACGAATGCACAGTTGTGCCGTGGAGAGAGTGGAGATTAATGACTTTCTCCCTAACAATGGAACGGGTAGCGAACCCTTGAGTGTGATATAGGGTATGTTTGGCAAGGGTCCTCCAATGCAGTTTAAGGTCGGGAATGGCATGGGATTCCTCATCAGAGGACGAGGTGCGTTCCTCGGGGGAATCTCTTATGCACCGTTGGCGACGGTTACGGGCCATGAAAAATGATAGAAACTATAACCTACCCGAACAAAGTCCAACCAAACCACCAATTACACCAAGAAACCAACAACCAATCAGCATAATTCCCATTCTCCTTTAGAAATAAAAAATTAAAGGAAAAGTAAAAAAAATTTGATTAAAATAAATTCCATGAATAGTAACTGAATTTTCATTTGAGAGAAAAAAAAATAAAATATTCATGGGATATATTTTAATCAGGGGCAACATATACAAATACACAAAAGAAGATAGCCCCCAAAAAATTAGGGATATACACACATGCATATATAGAAATGTTGGGAAAAAAATTGAAAATCGATTTTGAAAATATTCCTCAACAACAGATATATATATAAATATACATACATATATATATATATATGATATGTGTGTGTATATCGATATATAATAGAGATATAATATATATATAGATAGGAGTATATATGAGTATAGAGATATAATATATATAGGGATATATATATATATATATATATATATATATATATCGGAAGAGAGCAAAAGGGTAAAGAAAAAAAATTACCTTAAGTGGAGGATGAGGTAGCAGCACAAATCGGTAGATGAGGGAATGGAGGAAGGGTTTAGGAAGTATGAAATAGTGGAAAGAGAAAGAGAGTGGGAAGAGGGAAAATCGTGGGAGAGAGAGAGAAAAGGAGAGGGGAAAATGGAAGAGAGGGGTAGGAGAAATCTGGGAAAGAGGGGAAATGGGGGTGTTGGGAATCGTGGGTTGAAAAAATGGAAGAGGTGGCAGTTTTTGGGAAGAGAATCTGACCATTTTAAATGCAGGTCGTTCGAACGAGTGATGTCGTTCGAACGACTGAGATAACTCGTTAGAAGTTCGTTTGAACGAACCTTGTAGTTCGAACGATATTTCGAACGACGAGACATTTTCGACTCGTGAGATAACCCGTTAGAAGTTGGTTCGAACAAAATTCGTCGTTCGAACGATATTTAGAACGAAGAGACAGAATGGGGGTTATGGATGTCGTTAGAAATCTCGTTCGAACGAGAATTTCTAACGAAAATTAAAAAAAAAATTAAATAAAAATATCATAAAATATAGTGAAAAATACCATAATATCAGGAATTGGGATGGCCAGAACAATGCCAAAATGTGATTTTATTAATCCTAGCTCGAGGCAACAGATCCAAATAGTGGGAGAGGGAATGTAGGGGTGTGAACAATACGCGTGAAAGTTTTTAGCCACAACATTGCACAAGTGCGTAATGCCAAACAATATATACGTGCAATATTCACTCAGATTAGCCTTGTGTCAAAAATAAAATATTATTGAACACTTAACCATGAATGTAACAAGCATACAAAATATATGATTCTCTCGCCAATAAAGTCACAAGGAGAAAGCAATAAATTGATGAAATGTGCATGCCCGTTGATCTTCAACTTATATCTCCCATGAGTAACAATAGATTGAGACGTATCTTTTTGAAGAATCAATCAAGCCTATTATTTTGGCCTTGGCATCATATATTTCATTTTCAATGCTTCTATTTTAGCCACACAACTAAGAATGCAAATGGTGGCTTTTCACGCAAAAACTTTTATGTTTTTCGCAGCCCGATTCCATTGCTTGAAACGAAAATCAACCGGAAGAATATAATCATTTTGTTTCAATCCGGGCAACGGATGATCATGCACAATTTCGATTGCTTATAAGGGATGTGACATGATTGAGAAGACAACACCAAATCTCACTTTGCAAGAACAATGTGAACAAGATATTCGTAATATTCCGTGTACGATGTGTGCAAAAGGCAAAGATGTGAGGAAATCACAACATTATATATCATTAAAAAAAGCATTATTGTGCACAAGATAAACAATGTATGGATTAACTATTCATCGAAAGCCACGTGAACATGGAAAAAGATAGGGATTTGAATACATCGCCCACAAAGCCATATGGACAAAAGTTTTTGATAGCATTTCTAACCATTCCCTTTTTCCTTGAAAATAAAGAAGAAAAAAATATTTTTGAGATTTTGAATAAAATATATACAAAGGAAATCTAGTTCATAGGTAAAAAAAAATACAAGAGTAGCAACCTAAACTAGATAAACGACTTCTATCTCAATCAATGGAGCAAACCCCAATTGATTTCCTAAGGTTTTCAAACCTAAGGGCATCTAGAGGTTTAGTAAAGATATCGGCCAATTGTTGATCGGTAGGAACGAAGCTTAGAGAAACAATTTTCTCTTCAACCAAGTCACGAATGAAATGTTCACGGATCTTAATATGCTTGGTTCTAGAATGTTGAACGGGATTACGGGAAATATGAATTGCACTAGTATTATCACAATATATAGTCATAGTGTTTTGGGAAATACCGTAATCTTCCAACATTTGTTTCATCCAAATGAGTTGAGTGCAACAACTCCCGGCGGCAATGTATTCGGCCTCCGCCGTGGATAAGGAAATAGAATTTTGTTTCTTGCTCATTCATGAGACAAGTGCACTTCCAAAATAGAAACAACCGCCAGATGTACTTTTACATCCATAATCATCTCCTGCCCAATCGGCGTCTGAATATGCCGATAGACAATCATTGGTGTCAAAAGAGTACCAAATGCCAAAAGACAGGGTCCCACTAACATATTTGATGATACGTTTAATAGCAAGTAAATGAGACTCTTTTGGTGCGGCTTGATAACGAGCACAAACTCCTACGCTAAATGAAATATCTGGACGACTCGCAGTTAGGTAAAGTAAACTACCTATCATACTTCTAAAAAGTGTATGCTCTACATCCTTTCTGTCGGTATCTTTACTAAGTTTAATAGAGGAGCTCATAGGAGTACGAGCATGTTTAGCGGATTCGAGTTTAAATTTCTTAACGAGGTCTTTAGCATACTTAGTTTGGGACAAAAATATCCCACTTTTGAGTTGACGAACTTGAAGACCTAGAAAGAAAGTAAGTTCACCTACCATACTCATCTCAAATTCATTGTGCATTTCTTTTGAAAAAAATTGAGTATGTTTATCACACGTAGACCCAAACAGTATGTCGTCGACATAAACTTGAGCAACAAGGATACCTTTTTCATCACGTTGAACGAAAAGTGTCATATCTACTCCCCCTCTAAAAAAGCCACGAGAAAGGAGATAAGAGGTGAGTCTTTCATACCAAGCACGGGGAGCTTGTTTTAAGCCATATAAAGCTTTCTTTAGAAAGAAGACATGAGTAGGATGTTTTGGGTCCTCAAACCCTTTTGGTTGTTCAACGTATACTTCCTCTTGAATAATACCATTTAAAAAGGCACTTTTGACATCCATTTGATATAATTTAAATTGAAGGTGACATCCTATGGCGAGTAAAAGACGAACCGATTCTAAAACGACACACTGCCAGGCGATAAAAGATCATGTCCTCCACATAGAAAGGGCACCCAGTTGGATAGATCCCATAGTGACTTATCTATAAAACGACACACTGCCAGGCGATAAAAGATCATCAAACAAGATAAGAGTCAAGGCTGCCCGCTTTGAATTATCTCATAAGGGAAAACTCTATAGAAAATCTTTCACATTCCCCTACCTCCAGTGTGTTCACCCAAAAGATGTTGAGCACGTTCTTAGCGAACTTCATGATGGCATTTGTGGGAGTCACGCAGGAGGAAGATCATTGGATTTTCGAGCAATCAAGGAAGGATACTGGTGGTCGTACATGAAGAAGGATGCTTGAATTAATGCTCGCAAGTGTGAAAAGTGCCAAAAGCACTCCCTTATGGTCCACCATCCAGCTAGCGACCTAAGGTCACTAACTAGCCCATGGACTTTCACCCAGTTGGGCTTAGATGTTATAGGGCCACTGCCTATCGCATATGGAAGCCATAAGTATCTGTTGGTTGGAACTGATTATTTCACCAAATTGGTAGAGGCAGAGCCGATCGCGAATATCCGGGACTCCGATATGATGAGGCTCATATTGAAGAACATCATCACCCTCATTGGGACACCAAGGACCATCATTACTGACAATGGAACGTAGTTTGAAAATGTCTTCTTTAAAGGCTTTTGCAATTAGCATAGCATCAAGTACCACTTTAGTTCTATAGCATATCCCCAGAGCAACGGGCAAGGTAAAGCTCCCAACAAGACAATGATCGATGGACTGAAAAAATAGCTAGAAAAAGCCAAAGGCACCTGGGTAGACGAATTACCTCATGTCTTATTGGCTTATCGTATAACTCCCGGGAGAACAACAGGAGAAACCCCATTCGTGCCCGCCTATGGAATGGAGGCAGTCATCCCACTGGAAGCAGGAATCCCTACTATGAGGACCACCTTGGTCGGCTAAGGCCTCAATGATGAAGTATTACTCACTAAACTTGACTTAGTTGATGAGCAATGATAATTAGAACTAGTTAAGTTGGCATCTTACCAATAGAAGCTGGACAAACAATACAATCAAAAAGTCATTCTGAGGAAATTTTTAGTAGGAGATTACATCCTAAGGAAAGTCCTCGACAGTGCTGTAAGACCATAAGACGGTAAACTGGGACCAAATTGGGAGGGGCATTTCAATATAATAAGGGACGACTTACAAGGGGTCTATCACTTAGAAAAATTGGAGGGAAGGGAGTTACCAAGGGGCTAGAATGAAGCCAACCTTAAGAAGTTCTAATTTTAGACTTCTATATCTTTTGTTTTTCAGCATCATTCGTTTAGGCAAATTTTCATTTACAAACTAATGTTGCCTTTTATTTATCATTTTAGTCAATAAAGGTCGATTGGCCCACGCATTCTGAACGTCTTGGTTGTTTAATGTCTCTTGATCAAACCTCAATACGCATCATTTCAAAGCAATATGCCCCCTAAAAAAACGTAACAAAGTTCTGGGATTACAACAGGTTGATCAACTTGCTCCAGTCAAGGAATAAAGCTCATATGATTGCAACAGTGTGACATACTTATTGTATTCAAAACTAAAATATATATAAAGCAAGGTTTACATTTAACCTTCCTCAGATCTTTGTTGAAAATACAAATGGCCTCTTAAGTTACTCCGACAACAATAAAGACCTACAGGGGATCCTTAGACAATAAAGTTAACTCAAGGTTGGTCGCCAACTTAGGTTGGCTAAAAAATCATGTTCAGGTGGATGTCCCATTAACTAGGTACATTCTCGCCTACTTAGGCCTAAGGAAGTGTGACGACACAACCTAAAAGGTAAAGTGTACGAAATGATATGGATAAGGCATATTGGACTGGGAGAATGTTCAAACACGAGATAACAAAAACTTAACATCATTTAGTCGGTTAAAAATCCTAAAATTATTTTTAAAAAATTGTACTAAGCATTCATACTATGATCAGATCTATCAAGTACTTTCTTGGTCAAACATTGATGACTAGCAATAAAAAAATAAGGTTAATACATGTTTAGCCAGCAAAATTCTCAAGACATAAATAATCAGTTGTATCTGTCATTAAGAATCATAAGATTACATTTACATCAAAAGACCAAGAAATACTTAGAGCCCTACGATGGCCCAGAACGATGAGCAAGGTTGTCCACTACTCTAGCTCTCCGTCCATCATCAGGATGAGGAACTAAGTCTTCTTCAATGCCCTTTGGGCATGGCTCTATAAGCCGCGTGGGAATAAAATCTATTGGGATCCAACGGTCATCCCTTGAATAGGGATTTCGCAGAACAAATGAGTGAATGGTTTGATATTTGTACCATAAGGTGGATTCGTTAGGAAATTTCAATTCCTTAAGAACGTTCAACCATCCCCTAGAAAAAAGCAAGTTCTTCGACCTCCTTTAGTCTTACTGGGGCATCTGTCCAACCTTAGTCATAACCATCAACCCAAACATGCTGAGGACCCTGTTAGAATAAGTGTCTCAATCGCGTGACATCCCTCTGAACACCAACAACAATCAAATAAGCTCACCGAACGTCTTCTTTTAACTCGGCAATCTCCCTCCTAGAGGCTTAATTAGCAGTTTGAGCAACCATATCAAACGACAAGGATCCTCGCAGCACTAAAGGAGGACCAGATGGAGTGTTTTCTCTGAGATGAGCAATTTTTCTCCTTGGAGCATCATTTTCTCTTTGTAATAACTCCCCCACTTGTTTGATTTTAGACGCATCCAAAAGTTTTGCTTTCAAGGCATCCATCTCCTCCTGCACAGAGGCACCAATTCCCTCCATTTCCTCGAGCCTATACTTAAGTTTAGTGACTACGTCAGATTGATCTTTATAATCCTGGTTTCTCACCCTCAGGGATTTACATATCCTTATAAAAGCTCAGTGCACATGAGCGCTTAAGTTTGAACCAAGAATCTGGCCTAAACGGGAGTTAGCAGGAATATAATCATTTAAATCGATGAGCTACAACCAACTAAACAAGCAATAAAAGTAGCAAGAATCAATAATGAAACAAAAAGTTTGCTTTTTATTAAATCAAAAGGAACAGGGCAATATAAGTGAAGGAAAGAAACAAAAAATACAACAGATGAACAAAAACAAGAGAAGAGCCTAAATGCCTAGGAGGCCTCAACCTAGTCAGACGTGGAGAGCCCCCTCCCTTTGTCAGTAGTTTGGTTGACAGGAACCTCACCTTCACTAGCACCTTGGAAAAGTCTCCAGGTGGGACAATAACCCCCTCTGGATTGACCAGTGCATCCCCAACAGCAAGATTAATTAGCTATATGCCATCCTGAGCATCTGGTTGGGCAGAAGGAGAGTCTTCAACATGATTGCGACTAGGATGATGCCAGGAGAAGAGGGGGGAGGTAGAAACAACTCTAGCAGTAGTCAAGGCTTGATCCTAGCCCTTTTTGAAGCATACTTGCCGAAGATAAGAAATCTAGCATTCGGAGTCGTCATACGCCACCTCCCAACCTTTATTATTTCCTATTTCTCTAACGGTTGTTGTTTCCTCCTTCAGCTGCTCCACTTTCACGACTAGACCCTAATTTTCCTTTGCCACTACCGGCTTGTCTGCAATCACGACACTATAGGCTTCGTGGAGGTTGTATAGCTCTATATCAGAATTTTCACTCTCCTTATCAAAAGAAGCCTTCGCATCAACCAAAGACTTCTCAGAAGAATTTAGGGCTTCATCCAGTTTTGATTTTCTCCTCGACCACGAAGCAACACAGTATAGTCAGAGAAAACCTGCAAAATAGAAAAAACACGGAATAAGCACAAGATGTTAGAGGAAAATATAGAACATAGAAGTATAGATAAAGGATTACTCACAAAAGCAAGCCCTTGGGTAGACTTAAGGGCTAACTGATCTCCCCCCATGCTCGATGAACGCTCGTGGTCAGTCGCAAGCACTGCTTTCTCCAGCAACAGAGGGGCCAATTGAGGAACATCAGCCACTAAGGCTCCCTCAACAGAAACAACAAAGGGCACTATTAATGCCTTTTCCCTTCTTATTTCTCCTTCTCTCTTTTTTCTTCTTCTTTTTTTTTTCTCTTTCTCCCATGCTTCTCCTCCTCTTCTGTCTTCTTTCTCTCCACCTCCTTCTCCTAAACCACCACCTTGGAACTACCAATAGAATCTATAGTTTTATGCTTAAGGAGCTTCATCCTATTGGACAATAGATCATCATCATCGTCATCTTGGATCGAGCGTCTTCTCCTCAAAGGGGCCATCTCTTCTTCGCTGGACTCTTCTTCACAAGACTCTTCTTCGTTGATCTCACCTTCACCACAGAGGCAGGCAAATAAGCAATAAAATAAATATGGAGATAATAACCTATGTATTCCTCCCTACAGGTAGGGATCTGAGGTCCCCTGTACCTTATGCCCCCTAATTAGGGAGGATATTGTCAATTTTTGGCAATAAAACCTCTAGACCAATAATCTTTATGGGAACTAGGTAAATTCACTACCAACACCCTATCAGGACTTCTTGCTTTCTAGTAAAAAAGACCCCCCCACTGTTGCGAGAAAAATAATAACAATAGCAGATCTCAGCTAATCCTAAGTTGGTGTTATAGAGATGGTTTATCCTATGAACTCCATTAACAATCTTCCCCATATTTAGAGAACATTTAGCAGGAACTATGTTGAAGTATTGAAAAAAATGTAAAAACAGAGGATTAGGGGGAAACGTTAAAACCCCTTGTGAAACTAACAGAACATGGATTCGGTGACCATCTTCTAGATCGAGAACATTTATGGGGACTGAAGTACACTGTATCTCTACCCAATCAGGAATATTATTAAACTTTCTAAACTCAGGCAAAGACTTACTATTAAGCATCTCAATAAGAGAAAATACAAAAAACCTAGCTACAGTAGAAGAGCGATTCATAGAAGATGAAAATTGGAAGAATAAGAAGAGAACTGGAACTTAGAGACAGAGAGGAAGATTGAAAAGCTGAGAAAGTCTTGATTTTGAAGGACTAAAGTAAAGAATGAAGCCTGAGAACACAGTATGCGCCAAAGACGACCAAAGAGGATGAACTGACTTTTAAGTTTTTGACGAACTAGTTTCAAACACTCAAATGACGCTTTACACTTCTCGAGAAAGATTTTGCGCTTAAATATCTTATAAAAAGATGAGCTCACCCCTCATGCTTCAATAAATTATGAGTATACCACTGACAAAGCTGCATACTTAGCCACATGTAAAATCCATCGGCCCAAGCAATGGCCCAAAGATTTTAGGGGTAATTATGGGGACCAATTTTATACTTAGCCCACAAGAATGGTTGAATTGGCCCGACAAATTTAAAAACCTGCTCGACCTCATATCATGGAAATAAGCTACGAGTATGTGCAGTCCACACCGCCCCAAAATCAAGTCAATCCCCTATAATCTCATGGATATATTCAAGGGATTCATGTATCATCATGGGCATTGTGGAGTTACTTGAACAATTGAGATTCTACATCTATAAATTGTGACCCCTGGCCCGGGGCATAGGGGTATGTAACCAAACATATTGAGAGATACTGAATAAAGCAGTATACCTCTCTGTGAATGTAGGAAAGTTACCGAACCACGTACATAGTTGTGTTGTGTGTGTGATTATGTACTTTCTTGCTTGATTGTGATTGCTCTTCGTAAAAACTCTATTGTGATATTTTTTGATACCACATTAATGATAACTCGGATCTTTGAAACTCTAAGGATGGATTTACTTTAGAAAATCTTAGAAAACTTGTGTGCAAAAACGTAGTGGTACAAAAATAGTTTTTCCAGAATGCACACTTATGAAATCTGAAGGAAACATGCACATATATATTTTTGTTAAGGTGGTGGCTCGCTCGAATGATGAAATATATCGCTTGAACGAGATGACCATGTCATTCGAACGACAGTGGCATCTCGCTCGAATGACAATGAATGTCGCTTGAAGTCGTTTGAGCGACGCGCGTATTAGAGTCCCAATAAAACTCTTCTCTAATCCGTCCTTATCAGATTTAAACAAAGTTTAAAATATTTTAAACACTTATAAAAAAATTGAAAAACATTTATTAAATAAAATAGCATCCATATCCTTGTAAAAATAAATTATGAGTCTCATTAATACCTGAGTGATCTCGGACATCAATTAACTTTGAAATGAAATGAAATAAAATCGGATATCAATATGTTTGGTCCTCCCATGATGAACTTGGTTTTTGGCCAAGCGGATAGCTCTTTGGCTATCACAATGCACCTCTACACAACTCTATATAATCATCAAATCACCAATAAGACCTTGAATCCATAAGACATCTTTTATGGCATGCGTTGCCACCATATACTCTGCCTCCGTAGTACACAAAGCAACTGTAGCCTGTAACATGAACCTCCAACTCACTGAACCACTAGCTAATGTAAAAATATACCTCCTAATTGAACAATCCTTATCTAAATCACCCGAATAGTCCGAATCCACATACCTACACACATGTGACTTCTCCACTCGTTGGTACACAAGTCCCACATCAAGTGAACTCCGTAGATACTTCAAATCCACTTCACCATATTCCAATGCTCTTTGTCTACATTTTTCATACACTTACTCACAATGCTCACTACTTAAGCCATGAGTACAAACCATGGCATATATCAAGATACCCATTGCACTTGTATACTAAACTTTATCCATATACTCTACCTCACCTCGGTGCTCGAAGACATCATAGCCAAGAGTCTAAAATGTGTAGCCAATGGAATATTCACCATATTTTCACCCTTCATCCCAAACCATGCTATTAATTTCTCTAGGTATTTCCTTTGAGTAAGACTCAACCTTCCCTTCTTCCTCTCTCGACTAATCTCGATGTCGAGAATCTTCTTGGGTTTACCCAAATATTTAATCTCAAACTATTAGCTCAATTAAGCCTTCATCTTGTTAATTTGTAACGTGATCGAACAAGCAATGAGCATGTCATCAACATACAAGAGTAAATAGATGAAATTACCTTCCTTAATCCGCTTTAAATAGACATAGTGATCAAATTCACTCCGTGTGGATTTCTAGCCAAGCATAAACGTATCAAATCGCATGTACCACTATCCAGGTGATTGCTTCAATCTATACAAAGACTTTTATGATTTTCACACATGATCTTCCTTGTCAACAACCTTAAAACCCTCCGATTGTGACATTTAAATCTTCCCCTTTAAATTCCTATGAAAAATATTATTTTAACGTCGAGTTGTTCAAGCTCCATGTCAAAATGTGCTATTATAGCCAATAATAGACGATGGAAGTGCGTTTCACTACCAGAGAGAACACTTCATTGTAATCAACACCTTCCCTTTGTGAAAAATCCTTCCTCACTAATCTTGACTTATAACAAACATTGGAATCCTGAGCCCCATCTTTCTTAGCATACACATTTTTACTCCTGATAGCCTTCTTCCCTTAAGCAACTTCACAAGCTCCCAAGCTTGATTCTTTTGAAGAGAATCAATCTAATCATCCATGGAAACCTTCCACTCCTCACAATGAGTATCACTCATTGCCTCATGACCCATAAACGGCTCATCACTATAAACCAATAATGAATAAGTAACTATATCATCATTGAAGCCATATCTCTTTGTAGTTTCTGAAACCCTCATTTATCTTTCACTTGCCAAAGATGGTTGTTCTTGTCATTGTTGATTAGTCCCCTCATCTGGAACCTCCACCTCTTCACTTGAAAAATCGATTAGATTAGTCACCTACAATTTCACATTTTCACTCTCATTCTCCAGTGAAGAATCTTCTTTCTCTCCCTTTGGCATCTTGAGCATAAACGCCTCGTTAAAAATCACATCCCTATTCACTACTATATTCTTATCTTTCAAGGACCATAAATTGTGTTCCTTGACCCCATTGCTTGAACCTATGAAAATTTCCTTTTGAGCTCTTTAATTGATCTTACCCTCACTAACATGAAAATAGGTTTGGCATCTAAAAATATGAATTGCCTCATAAGTAGGACGTGTATCTGATCAAGCCTCCATTGGAGTCTTGTAATCAATTATTGTAGATGGCAAACGGTATGAAGCAAGCATAGGAAAAAGCCTCTGCCTAAAACCTCTTCGGTAAGATCATATTGGACAACATACACCTCACCTTTTCAAGTAAGGTTCGGTTCATCCTCTCTACTACTCCATTATGTTGTGGCATTTTTTGACATTAAAAGTGTCGAAGAATACCCTCCTCCTTGCAATACTTCAAGTAAGTATCATATCGTTAATCCCTGCCGTTATCTGACCAAAGAATCTTGATCTTCTTACCAGTTTAATTCTCCACCATCTTCTTCCATTTAAGAACAAACCTAAAGACCTTATCTTTGTATTTCGTGGTGTAGACCCAAGTCTACCAAGATTATTCATCAATGAATGTCATAAAATATAACTATTCAAAGGACCCCAAATAACCATGTGAACGTAATTAAGCACGCCCTTCATAAAATTAATCTACATGTCAAACTTCACCAGTGTTTTCTTCCCATGCATTGAATGATAAAAAATTCCCAACTTGCAACTCTCAGCAACCTTTAGCAACCCTTTCATACATAACATTGTCATGGACTTATCCCTAGCATATACCAAATGCATATGTCAGGGCCTGTAGAATCTATATTTTCTTGTTCTTTGTTATCAATAATCGAGGCATGACATTCTACAATTGCCCTTTGAATAAAATAGAGGTTTCCCTCCATATTTCTTCTCATCACCACCAAGGCACCCATGATAACCTTTAGCATTCTGCCCTCGAGTATAATCTCGCACATTTTAGAATTTAAAGTACCCAAATAAATAAAATTCTTATTTAACTCCGGAACGTACTGAACATTCGTGAGATCCTGATTCACTCCATCATTCATATTCAATTTAATTACGCGAATACCCTTCCACCAACAAACATGGTCACTACCCATAAATACTTTACCTCCATCCACCTCCTTATAGGTATGAAATACATCTCTATATGGGCACATGTGATAAGAACACCCCGATTCAAGTATCCACTCATTTGAAGAGCTTTTTCGTGAATAAACTACAAACATACTCCTAAATTCATCTTACTTTTAAGTAATAAAATTAGCAGACTCCTCCACCAATTTCTTATCGTCTCTTTCCTTTAGCTTAGGAAAATCTTTTGTTAAATGCCCCTTATTCTTTCACTTGTAACGCTTAACATTTTCCAAGCTCTTAGTCCTAGACTTGGACCTAGATCTTCTTCTTCAATTTTTTCTTCTCTCCTTGGTCCTACCCTGCTCAACTAAGGCATCAGATTGAGAATCACTCTTCTTCTTTTTTTGCTCCTCACTCCCTAACAATGCCTAAGAGACATAATCATACTTCACCTCCTCCTTCCCATATAGAAATGTGGTGCTCAAATGCTCATATAAGCCTGGAAGTGAATTTTGAAGCAACAAAGCTTTATCTTGAGCATCAATATCAACATCTAAGCTTAATAAATCTCAAAGAGTTTTCTTAAACTCATCAATATGTCAGAAAATCGACATACCTTCCATATAGTCAAATCAGAATAACTTCTTCTTGAGATAGAGACGACTCTCTATGTTCTTCAACATATATTTGTCTTCGAATTTCTTCCATATTGACTCCACCAATTCCTCCTTCATGACATCATAACAAAATTTTGTGCGAGATTTAACCGGTTTGTACTACACGCTTGTAATTTGTACTCTCTCTAATCATCCTCCGATATATCCTCGGGTTTAGTCAAAATGCCCATCAACATCTTATGTAAACCTTGTGGGATAAAGATATCTCTCATTTGACATTTCCACATGCTAAAATTAATGGTTTTACTATAAAACTTATCCAAGTCAAACCTCATCGTTGACACCTTTAAAACTTTAAATTTAGACATTTTTTAATCTCCAAAATGAGTCTTCAACAAGAAACAACTGGGCCAAGACAAAAATCACACTAAGGAATTTTATCAAACACCTTGGATGCACAAAAATTAAAGACCTTACAAGTCGAAGATCTAATAGCAATTTATTGTGATGATACTCACATAATGGAGTTATTCATGTACGCCCAAGATATAAAATAAAGATGAACCCAAGAGATAACAAGAGAAATACATTCTAAACGCAAACTAATCAGAAAGTAATCAGAAATCACACACACCAACATATCATAAGACAAGATGTACTTGGTTCACCAATTTGTCTAAGTCCACGTATGATGGATTTTTTTTTTTTGATATAAACAGCAAGAGTTATAACTCTCTCAAGCCTCACAATCCTCTCAAAAGTGTATACAAGAACACTAAATGATGAACAATAGAAGCTCTCTTTTATTTCTGTATATTTAGAACCATGGCTGAAACTCTCCTTAAATGAGGAGTAAAAGTGAACTATAAAATGAATATAAAAAGTACCCCACGTCTGAATAGTATCCCGTGTGTGAATAGTATCCCCGTGTATGAATAGTACCCCACCCCATGAGAACATACCCTTGCATGTGAAAAGTTAAGATTCGATTAAATTTTCATACTTTCTTCATAATAACATCGTATGAATCCACCAACGCACACAAACCGTAATTATCTTGCATCTCGGTGTCCAATAATCTCCGTCTAGCAATCCATCACTGCAGATGCACATAATCCATCATTCCAAACAATCTCTCTTAATGATAAGTAAACAATATTCGGTTTTGGAAACTTGATATCTGTAACTAGAATATCATGTAGACTCTTGGATCTCAAACTTAAGGATGAAAACGGGGTTAAAGAGGCCTTTAGGTTTGTCAATGAAATGTGTTTTTTGAAACCATTTTTATCAAAATAACTTTGCTAGACTTATATTTATAGAAAAACGTGAAACAACGATGGCACAAAAAAAGATGCACCCCGCTCGAATAAAATTATCATGTCGTTCGAATGAGATAGACAGTCTCATTCGAACGAACATAAGTCTTTGGAACGAGATACCCAAAATCGTTTGAATGAGATTCAAATGACCTTCTAACGAAATGATTATGTCTAAGTCATAATATTTTTTCGATGTTTGTTCGATTCTCATTAGAACGAAACCCTCAAAATCGTTCGACCGAAACTATGGAAATCGTGTGAATGAAACTATGTGTACATTTGAACAACATTCTGAAAAAATATACACACTTTAAAGACCCAAACTTAGAAACTAGGGGTCAATATAATCCCCTAAATATACCTTTCTTGATATCACAACGTTCATGAAGAAACAACGACATGAATTTGATATCGCTTCAACTAGGGACGCGACGTGTCTTCGAAATGCATAGGTTTAAGGGACAAACTAAATATAATAACACATGACCAAAACGGATTTTCCCAAACGGAATAAATTCAATACTATAAATTTATAATAAATAGAAAAATCTTGATGCGTGATGAAATTTTTCCTCACAAGCTCGATTTTTCTTTCTTAACCCACATTTTTTACTACGTTCGTTAATATCAAAGCTATGTTTCAAATCAATGATTTTCCTTTTATTTGATGGAACACTCAATAGGTAGAGGAAACCCTCCCGTTGATGGTGATCGGACGGACCATCATTACGTTCTTCACCGATCACATGTTAAGCATTCACACCATTACCCTTTAGATTGTGGTCGGGAGAGACATCTGTAATATCAGAGCACAATATAACATTTCAATGGTCAATTTAAAAAATAATAGTTTTTGGATTGGTTATTTGAGATCGAAAAATACTTTTAATACACTTCACTAAATAAGATTACAAACTCATATATGTGTCTTATGAGCTTACCCGTGGCATAAAAAATGGTGGGATAATATACAATATTATTGTCATCAACGAAATAGGTGTCTTATCAATTCATGGGTGATAATGAGAAGGATGTTATTTTATCAATATTATCGATATGATATTGACAACATATATGATGTTTTGGAGCAACGTTGTAATTAATTATATGATAATGATGTTGAGGAGGTTGAGACACAACGAACACTACATTTAAAAGAATCTATTTCCGTCATTATCAAAACTCCAAGAAAAAATATTATAAAGAATAAATCTTATTTATGTTCGGTTTCAGTAACATGGGCGGATCCAGCCCCGACCGAAGCGGGGCGACCTCCCTAGTTTAACTTTTATAAAAAAAATTATATGTTTATTTATAATTTATTTATATTTTGTATTTGTTTATATGTTTATTTATATGAATTTGTTCATAGAAATAGATGTATGTTTATATGTGTTTGTTTATAAAAATAAAATATGTGTTTTTTTTATATGTGTTTAAATTTATAATGAATATTAAAATTAAAATCCCTAGAATCTATTAGTGTGAAATTTAGTTTATAATGTAAAATTAGTCTAAAATTAAATTAAATTTAGTGTGAATCTATTAGTCGGAAATTAAATTAAAGTTATTGTAAATATAAGAAGTCAATGGCGAAATTTTTTAAAAAGAAAAGAGGAGACAACACACCAACCGTATCCGAAGCTAAGGTTCAACTGCATCCGAAATGGAAAAATTTAGGAATCCAAATTTAGTTAATTAATACCTCAACACTTTTAGGGTTAAAAATTACAAAAATATAAGTAAAAAAAACCCAAAAAAAATCATCTCGTCGCTCCCTCCCCTGAACCCCTGGCTTCGTCAAAAAATTTCGCCCCACTTCACGTCAAATCCTGATCTGCCACTGGTAACACAAGTAAATTTAATGGAAGATAGTACATTGGTTCAATTAATTAAAACTGGCCAAGAGGACGGGAGAGGATCATTTTCAAGAACTAGCATGTGAGATTCATAATAAAGGTGATGTGGTTTGCAATCAAGAATCGACAAATGTGGAAGAAAGCTTAACAAAAGCAACACCAGAATCCATGAATGATGGAAGTGGAAAAAAATTGATTTTATATTCTTTAAATTTCAACTCTTATGAAATGAGTTATACCCATAGTATTGACCTAAAACGTCGCTACATCACAAGAGCATACACTAGTAATTAGCAGACTTGTCAAGGACAAATCAGACACATGTTTTAAACATAAACAATTATTATAATAATTGAAGATTATTCATCTATTATGGGAGAGGAAGATGAAGTTGGTCAAACATTATAAATATCTTTTTTATAGGCATGTACAGTTCCATTTTCGAGACTAAACTTGCGGATGAGTTTTCTTCAAACAAGGGAGACTAATGTTGAACAAGTGACAAAAGACTTCTTGAGCACATGCGACCGTCGTAAATATGATAAGTCAAAACAAAATAATAATTATTTAGAGCATGTCAGTATTTTATTATATTTTAATTGTAATAAATAATTGCTTAACCACTAAGCAATATTACTTACTCTCCAAGTAATATTTTCTGTGCTACAAGTAGGATTGCTTAACATTATAATATAATTATTTTGCTTCCAAGAAAAATTTCCTCCAAGCAATATTGTTTAGTCACCAATGTATATTTAGATTTTTTGACTTTAGTACCATCTACAAAGATGTATTTAAGCTCCACTCCGATGTGTTTTTAAAATTGTAAAAAGTCCCATAACCACCCAAAATCACCTATAACTTCCCTATAACTATCCATCCTTCTTTTTGTAAACAATGATACTTGTTCCATATAGGACCAACAACTAAAAAAATAAAAACATGTATAGTCCTTAGCCTTGTATTTCTTAGCTTAGAATATAAATTGCTTAGTTACTAAGTAAAAGTAGTCTTTAAGCATTTTAGTTGTATAAATATGAGTCTTGTAACCAATTAAAGGAAATTCAAGATTATATCAATAAAAAATATTATTTCTCTTTAATGAGAATTTTCTTTGTGGATTCAAAGAGTTATCCCGCTTCATGGGGATTCATTCAAGAAGGTTGGATCAAAGACTCAACTCTTTCCTCCTTAACCCATATTTTTTACTACATTATCTTTGCCTCTTAGACGTAAAGTTAGATCGAACCACGTACTTCTTGGTGTCATCATTTACATACTATATTTACATTTATACATATAAATATCTAAGGTGTTAAACATTCACAACAACACATTACAATCGTGTGTTGGGGGAGGGGGGGGGGGGGGGGGGGAATTCCAATATTATAAAAAATTGAATATCATGGAATTTTTTTATAATTGAAAATATAATATAGTGGATATTTTATATTTATTTATGAAACATCTTATATCATTGAAAATAAAAATGCAATCACGTGGCTTTATAAAATCACTTGTATCTTAGGTTACACACACATATCCAATTTTTAACCAAATTTTATCTTGATTGTACTTAGGTGTGAATGCAAGATAGAATCCAAATTAAATGTTCCAAACCACACAATCAAACCAAAATATAAGAAGACATTATGAGGAAAAAATCCTTTTCGGGCAAAACCTAGATTTCAGTACTATAAAAGAGTTTGACAGACTCGATGACTTATAGAATACTTAGAGATCCACAAAGTATAATTTACATGATATTCAAATCTTTGACCCAAAGTGATGCAGTCTAGCACCACCCACGAGAAGCATCCCTTCCATCGGTATCCACCTATCAGCCTCGGGATTGCAGAATCCTTTCATCTTCAGCCGTAGAGCCTCAACTCCACAATATAAAAGTAGAGAAAACTCTATGAGGGTTTGATATAATGTATGGAAATTGGGTTTGACAAAACTCAACAAATTATATTAAGGGATGTATGATATGGAAAATAAAAGTGTTTCTTTGAAGCAAAAAGAGGAAAACTTTTGGTGTAGGTATTGCAATAGAATTTTGCCAAAACAATTAGTCAAAATGGTCCAAAATAATACTTTTTTTTAGAAAATCACGATTTTTAAGACGGTGATCTCATTCAAATGAAAAATGGAATTTGTTCGAACGAAAACTAACGTTCGTTCTAACGAGGTCCAATCACATTCGAACGAAAGGACTAAGTCATTCGAACGATCTTCCAACGACCTTCCAACGAGTTTGGTTATAATAAACAATGAATTATTATTAGAAGCTCGTTGAATATTATTCTTACGACTTTAGCATTTCATTCCAACGAAATTAACCCTCTTTTGAATGAGAACCAGGTATTGTGCAAATGAGATGACAATATCATTCTAACGAACCAAAAAAAATCATTTCATAAAAATTCCCCGATTTTAAAATGAAACAACCCATAATAAAATTATATAAGTTTGATTCAAAAACCTAAAACCATATACCTCCAAGAAAATATTCATGACGATTCCAATGGCTTGAATTTAAAAAATGACGCTCCTCACAAACAAGTCTTCAAATGATCGTGGAAGAAAATGCGAATGCAGTGTTTGGTTTGTAATGGGATGTGCCAAAATAACTACGCTATGAGAAATTATAAAATCTTGCTGTAAGAATTTTTTTTCCAATATTGTTTATAATATGGGCCTTTTTATATTTTAGGCTAGTTTGATGTATCCCATTACAAATCTTCACGCACTGTCACGACGAATCGAACTTGAGCATCTCCAAGTTTGAAGACTTTTCGATGTCCTATAGAGGTATAAAGAAATTTAGAGTTTAAATTAATACAGAGAAATTATTTTTGGGATGTTTATTTTTTATCAAAAACGAATAGTTTTTTTTATTTTTTAAAAGAAAAATATTTTTGATTTTAAACCTTGTTCAAACAAGATGGACATCTCGTTCAAATGAGATTGTGATTTTATTAAAAGGGTAAATTCATAGTTTTTCCTAACAGCTTCGATCGAGGGCCTACTATTTTAGGTTATTTGAAGGTCATTTGAAGCCTGTTCAAACGAGATTGCTTTTTCATCCACACGAAATTTTATTTCATTCAAACGAGATGCACTTGTCATTCGAACGAGTCGTCATCTCGAAATTTATGAACGCCCTATAAATACCCCAGTCGTGTTCATTTTTTCTAAGACTTTTGCCATATCTGTTTCTGCATAACATTTGCGAAACTTCTTCATTGTTTTTTGTTCAATAACACTTTTGATTCACAACATATATTCTAAAAATAGTTTTATTGAATCGGTTTAAACCCTAAAAAGTTTGATTATATTGCATACACTTTTGTGGAGAAGGTGTCTCCATAGATGACTTGTGATACCTAATAAAACTCACCGCTGAAGACAAAGGATGAGGCTGAAGGAGGACTACAATCTTATGGTTCTTGCGAGGATTATAGTCATGGACGAAGCTCACCTGCAGGAGATTCGTCTACTTTAGATTATTTTATAAAATTTGTAAGTTGTGATTTGTGAATATTATAAAGTGAATAAAAGGTTTTGCCTTGAGTGGATTCTTCCTGAAACATTGCCTTTATTGAATGCTTGGTTTGATTTAACTGTTTTATCATATAGATATATGTTTATGATAAAAAGATAAAATTGATAAAGATAATTGCGCACTACAAAATTAGAATCTTTATTGAGCATATTTTTTTCCATTTTCTCATAGCGGTATAAGTTTCTTGCACTCTCTTTAAGTGGTGTCAGAGCATTTGTACCCTAATTTTTCAAATTGGTAACAGCGCGGGTTGCACTAAGTTATTGTGTGAGACCCTTATTTAGTACTTTTTTAGGTGTTTTAATTATTTTTCTCTAGATCGATTACCATAGTTTTGGTGACATAAATCGTATGAATTTGAAGTTTACTACAAGAATTGAAATTTTTTAAAAAAAATATTATTTTAAATACGCTATGGATCTTTTGCAAACTATTCAAAAGCAAAGAGATAACCTTCTAGGAATGATTGAAAATATGAAGAAGGAGTCCCTAAAATAGGAAGAATCTAATTCCTTGCTTGAGTCTAAAATTTTGAAGTTAAAAGATTATTTAAAAGACTCGCGTAGTGTTGGTAATGGCTCCTATATTTCTAATACTTCCAATGTCAAAGCCAAGACCATAGTTTGTTTTAGAGGGTGAACCATATCCAAGGACGTTAGAAAATGTGAATCCATTAGGAATATTCCTCACATTTACACATGTTCACATTGTGGTAGGAAAGGTCACCTTAGGCATTTTTGTTATGATGTTTGAAGAGGTCCTAGGAAGTTTAAGCCCAGCATTCCCTTGGTTCCTGAATCCCGAAGCGTTAAGTATACACCTATTTGGGTTAGGAAATCTGTTTTCGAGGATTTAGATGTTAGACTTGTTGACTCTTACATGCTTGCACATGATTCTTCACATGCTATAGATGATTGATTGCATGACTTTATTTGTCATACTCTAGTAGTGCTTCATGATATATTTTTACTAGTGTTATGACATGTGTCTTTTTTTGCATTATATTTTTCTTTTATTGAGTCATATTAAAAAATACAAAAAGATTTTTTTTGATAAAACTTTTAAAAACTACAAAAAGATTATTTGGTTTTTGTGTATTTTAGTTTTACACATTTGGGGTGCCATATTGGTTTGTTTGAATCCAATTCACTCCGCAATTTTCATGTGGCTAGAACATTTGGTTATGATTTTATATACTTAGATTAATCTTAACCATGTTTATGGAGTTGTTTCGAACTTCATTTTCTGTACGAATTTGACTTTGTATATGCCTCCGCACACATGCACAAGCTTTATGAACATTTACTTCACTTTGTATATTTGATCTTGGTGAGATATTCTCCCATTAATTTTGTCATCTACATGTTTATGTGACTATGGGGGGGGGGGTGAATGTAAGAACCGTTGCCCGTGAGAGATTTTATTTAGTATTGAAAAAATATGAATGGACACGGGAAAGGGCTGTGAAATACAAGTTTACTTTGCATGAAAACCACCATTTAAAATAGCCCAAGAAACAATCCAGGTAATATAAAGAGCAAACAATGCCAAAAAGGGGCCAATAGAGTTTATTTTTTTTATCTTGCAAAAGAAATCATTTTAAAAGAATACAAAAAGAAAGGAACAGAAAAATATGGTTATGTTTATCTTTTGAGAGAGTTTAGTTGAAGATCAACGGGTTTGCATAATGAATCCTAGTATGCTTAGTTTGTCATGACGCTATTGATTTCTAGAATAATCAATAATCTATGCTTATGTGTATTGTTCTTGTTTCATTCATTAAGTTCAACTTTATTTGTCATTTGAGGCTAAAGCTTAGTTTGATAAAATTTTACGGTCAATTAGAACTTCTTGAACATATTTGAGTGTTTGGGTATTAATTCATTTGTATCTAGTTCACACTTATTCACTCCATCCCACATATTTAGACACATCGATACTATGCCAGTATGCAAGAATTGTGTGTTTTGTGTCATGTTTTGTGGCCATTTATACCTATATATGTGTGCCAAATTTTTGATGATATATATTTTGTATATATTATATATGGTATTGTATGTTCTATTTGTGAAGTTTGTTTGTTGTTTTTTGGAAAAATTAAAAAAAATCAAAGCTAGTTGGTTGTATTTGCCTTTGAGATGATCATTAGGCATGATTAATTTATATCTTTTTGTGATGATATGTTATCTTCAACGTGATGCTTTGTATTTCATGCCAATATTTCTACTTCTTTGACTATTTCGGATAAAAACAAAGGGGGAGAGAAAATTATAAGTGAGATTTTTGATAAGTTTGATTTATGGGGAAGAATTGATTTATGAGTTTTATCTTATTTCAAATTCGATGCGTGACAAGGTATATTTTTTGTGTCTCATATGTGTACGTACTTAAAGCTGAATTCAAGACACACGAATGAAGACAAATTTTGTTGAATGGAAGAAGAAGAAATTTGAAGACAAAGAGACTTATGCCATTCCGTTCTAAGGTTCAAAGGGTATTTGGATTTGTTTCACAGGAGATTTTTTATTTTAATTTGATGTTTGGTTATGTTTTTTTATTTTGTACCGAAATAGCCAAAGGGGCAGATTTGTAAGAACAAATTTTCTAATATTATTCATAGTATAGTAATTTTTACATTTTGGCTTGTTTGACGTATCCCAATACTAATCGTCACACATCGTCACAATGAACCAAACTCAAGCATCTCCAAGTTTGAAGACTTCCCTACATCCCGTAGAGGTCTAAAGAAATTTAGAGTTTAAATTAATTCATAGAAATTATTTTGGGGATGTTTATTTTTTATCAAAAACAAACAAGGTTTTTTATTTTCTTAAAAGAAAAATATTTTCAACCTCGTTAAAACGAGATGGACATCTCATTCAAATAATATTGTGGTTTAGTTAAAAGGGTCATTCGTAGTTTTTTATAATGTGCTTCAATCGAGGGCATACTGTTTTAGGCCTTTTGAAGGTCATTTGAGCCGGTTCAGATGATATTGCTTATTTGTTCAAATAAGATTTTATTTCGTTCAAACAAGATGCACTTGCCGTTTGAACGAGCCATGAAAGTCGTTCGAACGAACCTGCCTCCTCGAAATTTGTGAAAATCCTATAAATACCTGTTTCATGTTCAGTTTTTCTAAGAATTTTTCCAGATCAGTTTCTGCATAACTTTTGTGAAAGTTTTTCTTTGTTTTGTGTTCAAAAACACTTTTGATTCACAACATACATCCTGAAAATAATATTTGTGAATCGGTTTAGACCATAAAAAGTTTGAGTACCTTGCATACACCTTTATGGAGAAGGTATCTCCATGGATGACCTGTGATACTTGAGGGAATTCACTGCTGAAGACAGAGGTTGAGGATGAAGGAGGATTGCGGTCTTGTGATTCTTACGAGGATTATAGTTATGGACCAAGGTCACCTGCGGGAGATTCATTTGCTGTAGATTCTTTTATAGAATTTGTAAGTTACGATTTATAAATGTTATAAAGTGAATAAAAGGTTTTGCCCTGATCGAATTTTTCATAAAACTTTTTCTTTGTTGAATGTTTGATTTGATTTATTTGTTTTATCACATATATGTATGTTTAGGGTAAAAAGATAAAATTGATAAAGACAATTGTGCACTTTCAATTTGGAATCTTTGTTGAGCATATTTGTTTCCGCGTTCTCATAGTTGTAAAAGTGCCTTCCACACTCTTTAAGCGGTGTCAGAGCATTCATACCCTGCTTTTTCACTTGCTCTTATAAATTTCCCCCTTTGGCTATTTCAGTAAAAAAAAATTTGAATCCAAGTTATAATAAAACAACTAAGACAATGTTCTACTAATGTCTTCCTATACCCAAAACGAAATGACATTTCTGGCTTTATCTTCAACATAAATTCTTCATTTTGTATAGCCTATGAAATCATCATCAAGGAGGAAAAAACTTACACACATGAAACAAAACAATACCATGACGCGTACGAGTTTAAAAAAAATAAAACTCCCCTTCAATTTTTTCTCCCCTTTTTATCCATAATAGATAAAGGGTTAAAATCTAAACATGAATATTAAGCATCACATGAATCCAAAAGAAATAACATCGCAAAGATAAATAATAAAGCACATGCGATGAATATCCAGAAGGCTTTCAAACAACTATTTTTTAAATTTTCAAAATTTTCAAGTATAAATAAATATAAGAATAAAAGGTACATATTTATACAGATTACATAACACCATGGAATAGCATGACAATATCCGAATCATGAAAGCGAAATGTAATTTTGAGAACATTTTCCACGGGTAAATCAACATAGGCATTCATAATATAGGCGCACGAAGTCAATGGGATACTGGTAAAGAAAGAACTCAATTTAAACCCCAGGCATAAGAATATTGCACTTAAATGAAATTGACTCGACTTATGCAATATGCCATGAATTTAAATGCTTCTCAAGTCAATAAGACCAAACTATTTAATGCTTTTAAGAGAGTCTGTTGTGCAAACTCATAAACTTCTATTTTATAGCATCCTCAAAATCTCACATATATAGGAATTTGCTCTCAATATTTTTGAAGATATCATAATGCTCATATGTAGCATCAATGAAATAAAATGGAATTGGAACTTGTATTTTTGTTTGACTTTAATAATACCCCATACTTTTGAGAGTATTTTATTTCCACACGTGCACTAAATTATTAATTTAATTCAAAAATTCAACTAGTTTCGATAAATATTAATTAGCAATTTCAGGATTAATATTTATCAGTAAAATTATTTACTTGCATGTAATAGGTAAAAATAGCGATGTGAATTAATATATTATCGTTTAATGAGTAAAAAGCGATGGATTATTATTATGACCTTAGAGAATGGAAACGACGGAATTAAATAGTTTGAGGGCAACACGTATTGTACGCACGTGTTAGGACCAGTTGATGAAATGGTGGGACATTTTTATTTTGATAATTCAAATGGTCTTTTTTAGTGTACCGGTGATCCGGGATGCGTCGAAACAGTCCAAAATAGGTACTCGGGGTAATAGTTGGGTTCTGGGATCTTTTTAAACATAGTACGACCTGTATAGAGGTATGGTCGTCTTTTTCCCCTAAGGGCTACACATAAATATGAAATCAAGAATTTTAATTGAAGTATTTAAGGTTTAATGGGGTGGATGAAAGCCTCATTTTAGCCTCTTCTCAGTGGGCATTAAGGGAAAAATCAAAGAGAAAAGAAAAAAGAAGAAAAAGAAAAAAAGAAAGCTTGGAGAAGAGAGGAGAAACATCTCCGAAATTCAAAACTCTACGTATCAAACTTTGAATTTTTATCCAACAAAGCAAGTGTTTACTTGCATTAGATTTTTAATTTTCAGTAGTTAATTATGCTTATAGTTAATTACTAATTTATTTGGGCATTTAAGATGAAATTATAGGGATTAATTGAGAGGAATTAGTTTGTGTTTAACCTATGATCATAATTGAGAATTACTAAAGGAGAATTCGTGATTTAAATCTGTGGAATGTGAATATGAAATTGAAGAACATTGATAGGGTTTTCGATCAATGAATTTCAAAGATTTATTAATTCTAGATTAATTAAATTTAATTAATGATTAGGCATCCATGATATTTAGTTTTTTTATTATGGTTTAGGTTGGGCTTAAAATACTTATGGATGATTGTATGTTGGTTTTGGGATCTAAATTAATGGTTTGGGGAGGCTTGGAACCTCCAATGATGGGTTTGGGAGGTGAAAACCTGAGGTCGAAGATGAAGGATAACCTAAAAAATTTAATCGGTTTGTTGGGGAAGTGAATCAGTTCAAAAGACTGAACCGGTTCGGTTTGCTGGTTTGTCTCGATTTTTTATTGTGAGTTATTTTGACCCGTTAGTGTTGGATAAATGGACATATGGGTTTCCAGGGTAGATTTGGATTTCCTTGGAACATTGTCAAGGGTTGGTGCGTGTTTTAGGCCAACCTTAGATGGTTTCGAGTGAGACAAATCAGGTTTCGAGTGAGTGAAAACTTAAATGGAAAATCGGGAAGTCGGTTCGGACTTTGAGATTTGTAGACAAGTACGTTGTAGAATTTTCATACGCAGTCAATACTTTTTATACATACATACATACACACACACACACACACACATATATATATATATATATGTGTGTGTGTGTGTGTGTGTGTGTGAGTGTGTGTGTGTGTGTGTGTGTGAGTGTGTGTGTGTGTGTGTGTGTGTGTTATTGTGTGTATTTGTTTGAAACATACCTACTCGATAGTGCTATTATTAGGAGGTTTCACATAGTGGGCAGTCCACCCTGGTGTTGATAAACAAGTGTTGGATTGATTCCCGAGGTCATAGTACTATTGCATGGCCACCATCCATATGTGAGGATAGGTATTTTTTTGTAGACCGATTGGATGCGATGTGGTATAGTTGCGACTCCAGGACATATGTTTATGACCGCCTCCTTTGTTCATGTTTACGTTTTGTGATCGGTGGGGATACTCTAACCCAGTGGTTCAGTGTGATGCGCGATATGCTTTGCACAAGAGGGATGCATCCGCAAGGTCCTACTCTGGGTATGCGGTATATACATTTATATAGTGAGTGATATATATATATATATATATATATATATATATATATATATATAAGGGATAGTGTGTGGATATCTATTTATAGCATGTGTGTAGCTATCTAATAATTGTGTTAATATACCTAATGAAGGTAATACATATTATCTAAAGGTGAATATTAGCGGGATGGTTTATGTTGGCAATTATTGTCCTAGTTAGACTAGGTAGCATGATTAGGATAATAAAAATGGATACGTAAGGTGTTAACTGTAGATGAGAGGTGAGAAAAAGTCTCATGTGAATGCGGTTGGAAAGTTATTTATGAAGGTAATAGACTGCACCGTTTCATTTAAAGCATTTAAATACTTGCAAATATTTTCAAATATTTTTTAGGTTTTGACCCGTTCAACTATTCTTTCAAAACCATAGGTATTCAGCAGAAGGGATAGCATAGTTAGCCTATCCATTATGTCGTTGCATGCATTAGTTGTGAGTGCTGCGAGATTTGATTGTAGCCACCTCAATTAATTCTATCTAGATAGGATTCAATTTCAGTATTTCCTTTCAGGAGTGTTGCCCATAGATGGATAGGACATTTCATTTATGTCAAATATTTCTTATTATTTCTCAGTAACTTGTTACGTTGGTATTATTTATGGTAACCAATGGTTTATTCGATTTAAATTATTTATGCTTATTCGATAATCAGTTCTATTGTCATTATATTTGGTATACGTTTATATTGATTATATTTATTTATCGTTTTGACATTGATGTTGGGAATAAAATCATAATGATTCCCGTTTAATTTAACTAAAGGCTTATTTAGTCAATATTGGAATAGGCGAGGTATCACAGTTGGTATTAGAGCATCAAGTTCTAGTGTCCTTTAGGATCTGTGCGGACGTATTACTTTATCAACATTACGTTTCTTTGATATAAAGTCCTATATATAAGAATGTTGTTTCATATTGTGCATTTTCATTCTTCTGCTACTGTTATATATATATATATAAGTGGAACCTCATATAAATTTATTTTGGTTTTAAATGCCAAACACCAAGAGAGGGAGACCAGCACATGCAGTGAGGAGGGAATCAGTGAGGAAGGCTCAGCTAGAGCCGCAGGCATCCCAGGAATCTATTACTGCTATAGAGGTCACAACCATTGTATTACAGGCAGTTAATGCTGCTATGATTGCCATGGTACAACACTTGCCTCAGACGCAGCAAGGCACCTGTGGCAGTACCGATACATACTCACACGTTGGTATCCATGTAGGAGAGCGTTAGGGAGGACTTTAGAAGGCCTATCCACCAGAGTTTTAGGAGAGTGCAGATGTGGTTGCAGGGAGATAATGAAATAAGGATATCCAGAGGAAATTTTGTATAGTTGGGTGTAGTGACACTCGAAGTTAGTTTTTATCTATTATTAAGCTAGTTGGGACGACTTTACAATGGTGGGAGTCAGTCACCATACCAAAGGGGGGAGATAATATGATTAATCAAGAGTTATGGATGAGGTTTGATCGTAAGTTCTTTCTGTCAGCTGTGCAGACATGGATGAGGAGGAGATTTCTGAATCTCATTCAGGAGTACGAGACAGTGGCCAAGTATGAGGAGGAGTTCACTCGCTTGGTGAAATTTGCACCAGATGAGGTAAACATAGATGAGAAGAGTATTTTGAAGTTTATAGAAGGGCTCATGTGGAGGATCCCTCAACATCTATTTAGACAACCCGACGTTAAGGACTTACACTAATGTCCTTAACACCACATTGCTACACTGTCAGGATCATTGCTTCCATCGGAGGGGAGCAAAGAGGATCGAAGAGTCGAGCAAACATGGTAAGACTCGGGGTAATGGTTCCAATGTGGCATCGTAGTAACATGGAAGGCAGTAGGAGTGGGGTTCCTTGGAGGGTACTCGACTAAGAGGTTTAGGCCAAGAGATAGTGGGTACAGGCAAGGCCAACAACATTCTTAGAAGGGCCAAGGAAACTAGACAGGAGGACACTAGGTCTAGGGATATTAGGGCCAGAAGGGCAAGATATCGGGGTAGCCTCATTAGATCTAGTAAGTCCACAAAGAGACAGACTTTGTAGGCAAGTGTTTCATATGTGGGGATAAGGACCACATGTGGCGTTCTTTCTCGAATAGGTCTAGGGGTCAAAAGTAGGATGCCCAGCAAGGGCAGTAGCTATCGCAGCTACCTACCCAACCAGTAGTTCCAATAGCGCAACCTCAGCATGGGCAGTTACAGTTTGGGAATGTCTATAATGTCCGTGGACTAGTCATGCCACCAGCACCACCAATAGTTGCGGTTATGTTTCCTACTCATGGGCATATGAGAGCGTATTATTTGACACGGGAGCATCACACTCTTTTGTTAGCACTAGAATCATGAAGGAGTCAGGTTTAGTGCACATAGCGTCTGATATTATTATGACCGTAGATTCATCATTGTGTACAGAGGCTCTCATCCGTTCCATCTACAGGGGAGACGCTTTGGAAATTGGGAGGTTATGTTTGGTGGTAGATTTGCTAATCCTAGATATATACAAGTATGATGTTATATTGGGGAAGGACTGGTTAGCGACATATTGAGTGATGGTGGACTATTATAGTAGGACTATCGTGTTTGCTATTCCAGGGTAAGATGTGGTTCTTGTGGTGATGCCTTGTCCCGAAGGAGGGTCAAGCACGCATTTATATTACATCGAGGAGGAAACTTTGGAGGGTATTTTCATCTCACTAGATTCTATCCTTATGTTAGGGACTTTGCTAATGTGTTTCAAGAGATATAGGGGTTACCTATGAGTCAGAAGATTGAGTTTGTGATCAACTTAGAGTCGAGGACTAAGCCGATAGTGCGTGCGCCTGTATTGCTCCATTAAAGGTCCAGGAATTAAGAGATCAGATTCAACAGCTTTTGGGTCAGAGTTTTATCCACATGGGTATCTCACCTTGGGGGTGCCCTATTACTATTTATGAATAAGAAAGATAGGTCATTAATTTTATGTATTGATTACCGGTAGTTGAATAAGGTCATGATTCAGAGCAAGTATCTGCTGTTGCATATCGATGACTTATTTGATCAGTTGAGTGGAGCATTCTAATTCTTAAATATTGATTTGAGATCAGGGTACCATTAATTACATATCAGGGATTAGGATGTCCCTAAGACCTCATTTTTGATGAGATACAGGCCATATAAATTCAGGGTTATATTGTTTGGGCTAACCAACACACCAAAACTTTTCATGGATTTCATGAACCGAGTGTTCATGGATTTCTTATATCAACTTATCATTGATGACATCTTGGTTTATTCTCGGATAGAGGGAAAGCACATAGAGCATTCATTAATGATTCCTCAGACTTTGCAGGACCATCAAGTGTATGAAGATTTTGAGAAGTGTGAATTCTGATTATAGGAAGTGCACTTCTTGGGTTATATAGTCTACGAGTGGGGGATTTGATGGATTCGAGTAAGGTGTCAGCAGTGAGGGAGTGGGGACAGCTCACGATAACGATAAAGGTCCGTAGCTTTCTGGGGTTAGTAGGTTACTACCATAGGTTTATTAGAAGGTTTTCAAAAATTTTGGGTCCCTTGACGAATTTGACTCCTAAGGGCGTACCTTTGTTTTAGATGATCATTAACAGTTAGCTTTTGATGAGTCGAAGGGTAAGTTAACTTTAGCACCAGTTCTCGAATTGCCTAGGTGAGGAGTGAAGTTCTTTATTTTTAGCAATGCACCCTTAGAGGGACTCGTGGAGTTCTACAGTATGAGGAGCATGCTATAGATTTTATGTCTCGTAAGATTAAGTTCCACGAGAAGAAATATCCCACGCACGACTTGGATTTAGCAATAGTTATTTTTTTCTTGAGGATTTTGAGGCATTATTTGTTAAGGGAGAAGTTTCGATTATTCGCGGACCACAAGTCACTACAGTTCTTTTCATGCAGAAGTATCTGAATATGAGGTAGCGTAGGTGGCTTGAATTCATAAATAATTGTCGATTTGACATTCATTATCATCTGAGAATGGCTAATGTGGTGCCACATGCATTGAGCCACAACCCTATGGCGCAGTTCGTGGTAGTTTGGAAGGCGAGGTCGATTGAGCTTCGTCATGAGGAAGAGGTAGTCAGGGCTTATATGGCAGTGATGACCTTCACTCCGAATATCATTTTTAAGGTTATGAAGGCACATGAAGGGGATCATTATTATAAGAAGAGGTATGGTAGTTATTGGCACACGGAGCGGAGTGCTATTTTGTTAATTCTGAGGGTGGATTAATCTTCTATGGGAGGTTGATTGTCTCGAAGGACGAGGACTTATGACGCACAGTTATGGAAAAGTCGTATAGGTACCGATTCTTAGTTCATCTAAGAGGGCAAAAGATTTACCAAAATATGAGAAGGCAATTATGATGGGCCGATATGAAGTTCGACATAACCGAGTTTGACTCCAGGAGAACCAATTGTCATATTACTACACCAAAAGAGGGGTTTTGTAACTTTTCACCCATAAAGAGTTGTCATGATAAAAAATCTTGACAAAAATGGAGCCCTTGTTAAGGTCTTTGATCATGACACGATCGTGACAATAACTTGTCATGGTCGTGTCATGGTCAAAGACCTTGATAAAGGTGTTGTCTTGGTCAAAGACCGAGACAACCTTAATTTGTTGTCACGATCTTTGATCCTAACACAACCGTGACAACAAAAGAAAAATAAAACCCTAACCACTTATTCTTCTCAGCTGTTGTTTCACCAAAATATCTCTCTCTTAATCGCACTCTCTCAAAAGATTCAGGCAACCATAGCTTCCAGTCGTTCTCTCTCTCTGGAAAAGAACGATTCTAGGGTTCCAATCATGCAAGGATTCCAGGGTTTGCTTAAGGTTCGTTTATTTATATTTTTGTATTGACATTTTTTAGTTCAAAAACTTTAATTTAATTAAATTGATGTATACTGCAATTGTTACTTTCCAATCCTAATACTTTTTTTCATGTTGATATTTTTGTGTTTGTTTGGCATTTTTTATTTAGATATGAAATTGTTGTTCAGTTATTAAATTGATGAGATTGTTGTACAGTTATGAAATTAATGAAATTTTTGTTCAATTATGAAATTGTTGTTCAGTTGTGAATAGAGTTTATTTGCCTAATTTATACAACCAGCATGGGCATCTTCAATTATTTATACAATTCATTAAAGATTGATGAGAATATGGGATCAATGAAATTATTTGCTTTCATTAATCCTTTATCTCCATTATAGCTATGAAGGTTCACTTCTTCCATCTAGTTCTGCGAATTGCACTGTAAAACTGTGGGATGTTTTCATGTATATACTTCTTTTCTCCAAAAATAGAAGAGAAGTATCTGTGAAAAAACTCAAAATGTATATGAACGTATGTTCCTTATTTTCTTTGTTGCTATTCAGAAATTTACTATCAACGTATTCTTTTTAATCACCAGAAGTGGAAATACCAATAAACTCAGATTGTTGAAGACTCTACCAACCAAATCCACTCCAGTATATGCTTTACAGGTAAACAAGTCACTCAATTTTAACCTTTTGATGTATTTTCAATGTATTAATACCTAAAATCATGAATTTTTTGATTTGGTTCAGACTAAAATTTTATTTGGCATAGGATTACGGTTTCTGATCACAATTTAATTTGGTTCAGACTAGGCATATGAATTTTTATTTGTACCTATTTCAAAATTTTCCATAGTCATAAGTCTTCTATTCTCATGTTTGTTATATTTTAATATTATTAAAACTCAATATACATGTTTGTATGTGTAATTCATTTGTTTGTTTAGAGGGGAAAACATGATCAAATTGATTATCCTACTTGAGGCCTATTTCGTTTTATCATAGTTGAAAGGAAAGCATTGTAAATTATATCTGCTATTCTCATGTTTGTAAATTTATGAATTCATCCAAAATATTTAACTCTTGTTCATGATTTGTTCTTAGGGTAATATTTTCCTGTCAAACAGTTACTTTGAGAATTCTTTTTCCATGTATTGAAAAAGCAATTTTGATTCGAAACAATAGGTATTGAAGACGTTAGTTTTTTTTAATATTTATAATCTTCTTTTATAGGTTCTTTTATAAATTCATATTGAATATATCCCACCAACATGAACACTCAAAACACAGTGATTGTGGTATGTTCTATGATATTTGTATATCTCTATGACATACTTTAGGAGTACTATAGGTGATATTATATATGTTTTATTTGTATTTCTTTTTTTTTTTATTGATTTTACACAGTTTAGTCATAATAGAATCACCTAAACAATTAGCTACCATGTCTGGTTATACTATAATTTCATATATGCACATACCAACTAGATGGTAATACTTATTACATCACTTTTTTAACTATTCTTATGCAAGTCAGGTATTGGAATTGTTTACACCACTTTTATCCATTTACATGCTAAAAAGGTTTATGTTACATGTTGAAAAGGTATAATTTATTTATTTTAGAGTTTAAATATTGATACCCTGAGGAATATTATATTCAATAATTAGTTTAGGGGTATTTTTATATTTAATCCAATTAGGATGGATTGGTGCCCATGTCCCTAGGTCGACGTGCACTACTTCGGTCATATGTCATGCACCGAGGTGGAGCTTAGAATGGTAGTTTTTGAATGTTATTTCATTTTAGTTTTATTTTATTTAGTGATAATTACATACTAATTCCCTCATTTTGAAATATTTTACTTCAGGAGATGGGGAGGGGTCCTGGGGGTAAGCCACATAGGCTCGATTCCTATGTGGCAATTCGAACAAAGAAAGGGAAGGACAAGGAGGTGAGTACGATCGTGTTCGCCATTATTGTAAGTTATAATTTTAATTACGTTACTAAAATAAAAATATATTATCACATACTTTTTTATTAATTCATCTAATCATGTACTTTTTTGTTATTTCAGGAAAAACTCAAAGAAGTCCATAGATTGTAGAGTGATGCCGATAATGCATCTTTGAGTACAATCGCACTTAGCCAAATTCCCAGGCGGGATCAAAAGGGACATACTCGGGGCTGATCTCTCAGATGGGGAAGTACGGGCCCACCGAGATTGGGTCGAGCAACTCTGAGTTGGCACGCATGGTGGACAAGTTGCAGACCAACAACGCCAAGAATTTTGAGAACCTGGAGAAAACATTGAATAAAATATTTTTGTTTTTCAAGCATGATCTTCAATGCCGAGATGGGTCCAGCTCAGGGAAGGGTAAGGAGAAAGTGGTGGAAGAGAGGACCACTACTCCATCTTTCTAACCCTCACCGATACCCCCTTATCCCAACTAGGACATCTACAATTGGTTGGGATAGAGTATATTTAATAGACTTACGGGGGGTTGATAGAATAGCCAGGGGATTGAGCGACCCTAATATATGCCCAGGTTCCTTGGTGTATAACCGACTATTACAACCATATGAGGCTTGGGTTCACATCACGAGAGTGTTGGTGGGAAAAGATAACGAAGTCGTGTGGTTGAACGAACAGTGCGATGTACGGATTATTGAGGGTTGTGTCAATTCTTATTTAGTGTGGACTATATTTATCTTTCAAGTTGATAATAAATGAACAATATGTAATAATTTGTTTATTATTTTTTTAGTGTTTGATTATCATGAATATTGAATATTATTTAGTGTTTAATAGTGAATGAATATTATACGACCTAGTTTCCTATTTATATTTTTTTAGTGTTTGATTATTAAGGTTTTTGAATGTTGATTGTTGTTATTTATTGAGAAAATAAGTCATATATTTGCTGCTACGATTGATAATATATTGTTAGGCAGTGGCAGTGGTAGTGGTAGTGGCCATACTGCCCAGGAGTTTTTTTTATACTGCTGCCAGATTTGTCACAGACTCTGACTGTGACAAGAATAACTTATCACATACTTTGGTCGTGGCATGTCCATGATAATCATAGTTGTCAAGGACATGTCACGATAAAAGTTCGTGACAAGTTATCTTTGCCACGGACTTGTCATGGTTTTTATTCGTGACAAGGTCAAACTTATCACGGACTTTGGCCACGACATGTCCGTGATAATTATGATGTCACTCCATGCCATATCACGAGTGTGTCAAGGTTTTTAACTATGATACATCCTTGCTAAGGTGAAACTTGTTACGAACTTTGATTACAACATGTCTGTAACAAATTTGTTATTACCCCAGGATATGTCACGGTCTTAACCTATGACAAGGTTGACTTGTCAAGGTTTTGTATTGTGAAAAGTGGCCAATTTTGGTGTAGCAGTTGGTGAATATTGATCATCAAAGACTAGTTGGGGTTTTGCAATCATTAGAGATTCCGGTGTGAAAGTACGAGAGAATATCGATCGATTTCATCACTGGATTGCTGACATCACAGAGGGGTCATGATTCAATCTGGATTATTATGGATCGTCTGAATAAGGTAGCTTATTTATTACCTGTTAAGGTGGAATAAATGATAGGTAAGTATGCCTAACTTTCCATTACAGAGATAGTGAGACTGCACGGAGTGTCGCTCAACATTGTTTCAGATCGGGACAAGATCTTTGTGTCTCACTTCTGGTAGATTTTTTAGGAAGGGGGATGGAGTTGCATTTGAGCATGAAGTATCACCCACATAACGATGCACAAATGAAGAGAGTGAATCAAATTTTAGAGGATATGCTGAGGATGTGTATTCTGGATTTTAAGGGTAGTTAGGAGTAGTACCTACCGTTAATGGAGTTTGCGTATAATAATTCGTATCGATTTACAATTGACATGGAACCTTTCGAGAATTTGTATGGGAGACCTTATCGTTCACCCTCGTGTTGGCTAGAGGTGGGGATAACAAGATACTCGGTCCGAATGTGATTCTAGAAACATCGATGAAGAATGAGTTGATTGGCAGTCGTATTCGGGTAGCTCAGGACCGTCAGAAGAGTTACGCCGATGCAAACTGGAGACACATAGATTTTGACGTGGGTGATCATGTATTTTTATGGGCATTTTCCATGAATGGAGTGATGCGGTTCGGGAATAAGTGGAAGTTGGTACTCAGATATAGGGGGAATTTTCCCATCATTTAGAGGGTAGAGCCGATTGCATATAGGCTTACTAACTGGAGCACTTGCAACGGATCCACGGCGTGTTTCATGTGTCGTCTTTACGGAGATATTTCTGGAATGACTTGGATTTTCGAAATATAGCGTTGGAGGAGATAGACTTATAACCAGTCATTACTTATGAGGAGAGACTTGTTGCTATTTTGGGTTGGATCAAGCGAAAGTTCTGGTCAAAGGTATTAACGTTAGTATTTGTGCAATGGGGGCATCACAATGTCGCCTAATCGACTTGGAAGCGCGAGGATGACATGCGAGAAAAGTATCCAGAGTTCTTCATGGCAGGTACTTCCGAACTTCGGGGATGAAATTTCATTATTTGGGGGAGAATTTAATACCCCATACTTTTGAGAGTATTTTATTTTCATGTGTGCACTAAATTATTAATTTAATTAGGAAATTAAATTGGGTTCGATAAATATTATTTAATCGAGTTTAGGATTAATATTTATGATTAAAAGTATTTACTTCCGTGTAATAAGTAAATATCGATGTGAATTATTATATTGTCGTTTAATGAGTGAAAAGCAACGGATTATTATTATGTCGTTCGAGAGTGGAAACGGTAGATTTATATAATTTAAGGGCGACGCGTGTACGTACGTGTTGGGCCTGATTAATGAAATGGTGGAATATTTTTTGTTCAGTGACACAAATGGTCTTTTTGAGTGCTCCGGTGATCGGGAATGGATCAAAATTGTCCAAACTAAGTACCCGAGGGACTATAGTTGGGTTTTTTAGGCTTCTTAAACACAGTATTGTCTGTATAGGGGTATGATCATGTTTTTACCCTTAGGGCGACACTAAATACAAAATTAGAGATTTTAATTCAACTATTTAAGGTCCAGTGGGGTGGATTGAAGCCTCATTTTAGCCTCTGCTTAGTAGGGATTAAGGGAGATATCAAAAAGAAGAGAAAAGAGAAGAAAAAGAAAAAAAAAATCTTGGAGAAGAGAGGAAGAACCATCTATGGAAATCAATTCATCTCTACGTGTCGAACTTGGAATTGTAATCCAATAAGGAAATTGTTTACTTGCTTTAGATTTACGCTTTTTTGCAGTTGATTATGTTCATAATTAATTTGTAATTAGTCTAGGAATTTAAGATGAAATTATGAGGATTAATTGTGTTTAACATATGATCATGATTGAGAATTAATAAGAGAAAAAAATCATGATTTAAATATGGGAAATTCGAATATGAACATGAAAAACATTGATAGAGTATTAGATAAATGAATTTCAATGATTTATTAATTCTAGATTAAGTAAATTGAATTAGTGATTATGAATCCTTGAGATTTAATGTCGAATTCGGGTTTATATCGGGCTTAAAATACTTATGGGATCATTGTGTGTTGGTTTTGGGATAAAATTTATGGTTTGGGAGGCATGGGACCTCCATTGATGGGTTTGGGAGTTGAAAATCCGAGGTTGAAGACGAAGTGCAGCCTAAAAAACTGAACTGGTTCGCTAGGGGAATGAATCGACTCATTGAAGAGAATCTATTCGGTCTGCCATTGAACCGACTCGGTTTGACAATCTGTCCCGATTTTTGTTGTGCATTGTTTTAACCCGTTAACATTGGATAAATTGTCGTATAGGTTTCTAGGGTACATTGGGATTTCCTTGGAATATTGCCAGGGGTAGGTGCGTGTTTTATACCAACCATTAGGTGGGTTCTGTGGGATTTCCGTACGTAGTCAATACTTTATATATATATATGTGTGTGTGTGTGTGTGTGTGTGTGTGTGTGTGTGTGTATGTGTGTGTGTGTAATTGTTTTAAACAAACGTACTTGGTAGTGCTATCGTTAGGAGGTTGAGCGTAGTGGGCAGTCCACCCTAGCATTGATGAGAAGGTTTTGGACTGATTTGTCACGTCATAATATTATTGCATCGCCAGTATTCACGTGTGAGGATAGGTATTAGTTTGGAGACCAGTTGGGTATGATGTAGTATCATTACGACTCCCGTACATATGTTTATAACTGCCTTCGTTGTTTGTGTTTATGTTTTGGGATCGGTGTTGAGATTCGGACCCGGTGACCCAGTATGATGGGCGATATGCCTAGAGCCTCATAGCACATGCGGAATACAACTGCGAGGCCCTACTTTGGGGATGCAGTATATATATATATATGTGTGTGTGTGTGTGTGTGTGTGAATACCTATTTATATAGCATGTGTGTAGCTATGTATTAATTGTGTTAACATACCTAATGAAGGTATTACATATTAACTAATGGTGACTATTAGCGGGATGGGCTATGTTAGTAGTTATTGGCCTAGTTAAACTGGGTAACATGATTAGGATAACAAAAATGGATACGTAAGGTGCACACTGCAGATGAGAGGTGAGGAAAAGTCTAATGTGAGTGAGAATGGAATGTTCTACACCATTTCATTTGAAGCATTTAAATACTTGCAAATATTTTCAAATATTTTTTGGGCTTTGACCTGCTGTCAAATATTTTTCAAAACCCTAGGTATTCAGCATCACGGACAGGAGGGTTAGTCTCTCCATTATGTTGTCCAATAACTGTGGATGTTGCGAGATTTGATTAAAGCCGCATCCATTCATTCTATCTAGATACGATTAAGTTTCAGAATTTCCTTTTGGGCGTGTTGCCTATAGAAGGATAGGACATTTGATTTATGTCAAGTATTTCATATTATTTCTCAGTAACTTGTTATGTTGGTATTATTTGTGGTAGACAATGGTTTATTCATTTTTCATTATTTATGATTATTCAATTATCAGTTCTATCATCATTCTATTTGGTGTATATTCATGATGATTACATATATTTATCGTTCCGATAGTGATGTTGAGGATGAAATCATAATGGTTCCCGTTTTATTTTAATAAAGTCTTGATCAACCGGTATTAGAATAGGTAGGATGTCACAATAGTCTCTTTTTACAAATGGTTCCTTTGAATGCAAATAGGAATTTTCTCTTTTGTAGCCCCTTTCCATTGCTTAACATATAATAATATTTTTCGGGAAATGATATCTAGAAAATGGTTCTTACAAGCACAACTTTTCTTTAGTGCATTCAGTTTTTTTAAGCACAATTGAAATGAGAAGACCATATTCGTAATATGACAAGTACAATGTTCAAAAAGTCCATCCACGAGTGCAATAAAGGCGGTAAAGAGTCCAACTTAAATAAAATAGTCATCAATGAACAACGAAATGCTATCCACATATTATTAAGCAAACTAAAGAAATGAAGACATGGCTCAAAACATCATGAAAAAGTCACGTGCATGGATGGAATATAGGGGTGATCCGAATATTTTAAATGCAAATCCATATATGATGAAAAGCAAAAATATAATTTCTAAAAAAATAAAATCTTTTTGAACTTTTTCACACTATTTCTAAAAAATAGAAAATCTTTTTGATTTTTTTTCAAAAAGAATATCAAAATGTATAAACAAGTATAAACATAACAATAAGACATAAATACAATCTAGAAATATGGATAAAATATATGAACATGATAATCACCCTACATGTAATACCCCGTATTTTTTATAGCTTTTAAATTTAGGGATGTATTAAATTTAATTGAGATAAATTAATTTAATATTAATCCGAAAGTTTGCTTTATTATTTACTAGCATGACGAGAGTTAGTAATTATTGGAAATTATTGGAAATTTGCCGAATATTACTAAATGAGTAAAGTAATGTATAAGATTGATTTTATAAAAATTATCACGAGTGAATAAAATGACAATTATGAATAAAATGACAATTATGAATAAAAATTGTCACGAGTGAATAAAAAAGTCGGGACTTGCTTGTGTCGTGTCAGGACTAAATTATATTTATTAAAAGTGAATAAATTATAAGTCACTCGTATGGCCGTTTTGAGTGCGCCAATGTGTCCGGAAGGGTCGAGATAGTCAAAATAATGTACCTGGGGGTTTAGTATGGGTCTCGGGGCGTTTTTAGGCCTAATTAGCATCCCAGGAGGGCATTTTGGACATTTCATATTTTTGGGTAGTTAAAACGACGAATTTACCAAGGATATATCAGATGTTAGGGGTTTTCATCTAGGGTTAACATAAGCAAAACCAAAGAACGATCATTGGAGATGAAGTGTAGAAGCCTTCCAAGGATTTCTAGGCCAAAAACTCCGCTGTTTGCACCACCGTCACTGCCAAATTATAGATCGCGCGACGAGAAACACAACCACACCACTTTCTTCCACAAATCAGAAATAAAATTTCTAGGCAAGTATCTATCTTGTTTATTTCTAGTTAATGTTCCTTCCATGTTATTCTAGGAATGAGGATCATATATTTTATTTGAAGAATTATATGTTTTAGAGGAAAAATCGCATGTGTTGTAGGGAGAATCTATGTAGCCTGAATTTTGATCATATGTAGAGGTTTTATCATGAAATTGGAAATAATATTGATGAACGAATTGAGGTTGGTTGGGTTCTTTAATTAAAAATTTGGAAACTACGGTTCTTATGAATTAATTTGGGGGTTTCATGTAATCTTAATGATTTTTTACGAATTAATCATTCTAGGAGGTTATGTAGGATATATAACCATGTTATTATTGATTGGGATTGAAGCTGAGATGTTAGGGATTAAACTGTAGAGGTTTTTAGGCTTAAAAATGGTGAAAAACGAGACTGCCAAAGGTTGAAGATGAAATAGTCCATCTCGCGTAATGTCGCACGAAGTCGTTCGAGCGACTCGTGGAAGTCGTTCGAGCGAGATCCATTATGGTTCGAGCGAGATTTTTAATTTTTAAGGAATTTTCTATTTTGCCCCTATTTTAGTGAACGGTAAATGTAAGTGAAGAAAACCAGTATCCGAGGAACCCAGAATCGTGCAAAAATTTTGGGAGTTGTTTAGGTGTAATAATTTAAATATTTGGGGCGATGGGTGTACCCTGAAGATCACGAGAGTGAGATAATCGTAATTAGGATTTATACCATAAGGTAAGTGAGAGTATACCTACTGAAATTATACTTAGTGAGATAAACACTTCGAGAGATGAGAAGTAAGTATGAAATAAATTATAAATGAGAATAAAATAGATGAATCCGTTATGCGAAATAATTGAGTAATATGTGCTAAGAACGGATAATTATAATTATGGGTCGTGAGCGCACCTAATTTGGAAATATATATATATATATATATATATATATATGACTGTGTGATTGTGCATATATTATATATCTGTGTAAAAATTATGCCCGCGCTACTTGCTATCACGGAGGTTACCACGCCGGGACAGTCTTATCTCGATGGGACCCTTATGGGGGATATTGACTTGTACCTTAAAACATAGGACTCCTTGGTACAGGTTATCTGAGTGACAGTCAGACGGTCCTAAGAGACGTGAGGATATGTGCTAACCTCTTAGTGACTTGGAACTATGCCTCACCTCCATTTGTATGTGTTTTGTGTTAATACAGTTCGAGAGTGATTCCGAACTAGTATTTCCCTTAGTTTGTGTGATACGGGAACTTGATAGCAGAGTATGCCAGCACCATAGATCTTATGTGGGGTGACGTTAGTATAAACATTATATGTGTGACTAATATATATATGTATATTTATATGGGAACTTTCTACTATGCATATAAGTAGATAAGTAATGAATAAATGCTTCAACTTTATTATAAGTGTTCGGGAACTTTATTACGGTAATGAGTTGTTTTAAATAACGTATGAAATCTTGAAGAGAATGATTTCCTAAAGTAAATATCATAACCTCGCTTTTCACATGATAAAACCTTATGGAGAATAAGATAGATAAATTGATGAGATTTATTAGTACGGTAGGCGTGCACACTCGATGAGAGGTGAGAATTCTCAAGAGAGTGTTGCATAGTAACATGGTTGTTGCATTAGCAGGTAAGCATTTTAAATACTTGCTAAACTAATTTTAAACTGTTTTACACTTGGGCTCTGACACGTTTCCTGTATTTTATCTCTCTTGTATATATATATGTATATATTTCAGGTGCCCAGTCACAGGGGCGTCTTGCGTAGATTCTTTGGACCGGACGCGTTGCAGCTTATGTGGGAGTTGCAGGGCATTGCCTAGACGACCTCGATGTTGAATCTACTCTCATTCTAGTTCTGATTATTTAGGGCATGTGTCGCCCGTTTCCTTATTCAATTGGATTTGTCAGAGATTGTGTTCATTTATCTTTATTATATTTACTCTTTGGGATTTAATTTCTATCAGGATGGTTTTCCTTTGTAGCTTTAAAGTGGTATTGGATTATCTGAATGATTAAATTCATGGGTGTTTATTTCCAGTCTTAATAATTGTGTGAATCTTAAACTGTTATTTATTAAATGTTTTCATAACTGGATTTAATAAAATGGAAATAATGTTTTAAATGGTTTTGACACATAGCTTAATTATTCAGGGTGTTTAAATTGAAAAGTTTATTTTGCGACAGTGATGCTAAGAATGAACCAACCGTTAACCTTGATTATAATTTAATAAAGGACTGATCACCCGGTATTTAATTAGGCGGGGTGTTACAGGTGGTATCAGAGCATCAGGTTCTAGTGTCCTTTAGGATCTGCGCGACTTATTATGCTTCCAGCGTTGCTTTGTTTGATGTAGAGACCTAAGTCTAGGATTGTTGATTTCTATGGTGAGATTCCGTTCTCCTGCTATAACGTATGTATATTAGTGAATTCTAATTGCGTTCGGATGTGTGCGTATGTCGAGCAATGAAGGATGTATGATGAGGGCCGTTAAGCGGACATCGAGAAACAGGGGTTAGTTGTGGTTGTAAAGTATATTCGAGGATAATGACCATAGTTAAGGTCACCCCTATTATAATACGAGAAGCTATGACTTTAAAGACATCTTGGGCGCAACCTATGATTTTCATGTGCTGCTATAGTCGAAAGAGGTACAAGAGTAAACTCACCAAATGTGGTATGACTGGGAAAAAGTTCGACGAAACATTAAAGAGAACTGTGAGTGGAAATTTTAAAAATGTGAAAATCGTGTGTATTAGCAGAGGAGGTAAAGTATCCAAAGGTTTGGACATAGGACGGTGTGTGGCTAACTAAAAGTGGAAATTTGGAGAATTTTTTTTTCTTGACTTGTAATAACAAAGTGATCATGGTGGGAGTCAGCCACCACTTTTAGAAGTGGAATGTTATGTCTATATAAGAATCTTAGGTACAGTTTGACCGCATGTCCTTTATCAGATGCTCAGAATAAGATGTGAACGTTGTCCTGAACTCATCACAGGAGGGTCGGACAGAGGTTCATTTGTGAATATGAGTCTAAACTGTTAGCAAATCTTATATCAGAGAATGTGGATGCAAATGTAGGGGAGGTTTCCAAGTGGGAGATCGACTCGTAAAAATGCATAATAACGCTTAAAAAGGGAATTCTGCTAATGATCGATTAAGAGGTTGATAATGTCTTACTTTGTCAATGGAGATGATAGTACTTTTTTGTGTTGGAAGCTAAAAGAATAGAATAAGTTAGTCGAGAATAAGGCTGGATACAACGGTGGTAGTGTAGCACCACAAGGGGGTGTGGATACACGTCAGGGGACCCATTTGAATGATTCGGATAGCTGAATTCTTACCAAGCGAGGGTAGATTCAGTAAGGACTATTGTAGTCAATAACATGTTCTTTAGGGCCAATAAGGCTAAAGGAACAAAGGGGGTAGCCATCAGAAATCGAGTCTACCGAAGTCCGAGAGAAGGAAAATCCTAGTATGGTTAGTATGACAGGTGATAAGTGGATTAAGTATCAAGGTATTTTGTGGAGAGTGAAATCACACATGCTAAAATATTTTTCCCGAACCGAGTATAGGGGACAAGAGTATGGCGTCTAGTAAAAGACAACGATTAAAGTAGTTTTGTTTTGGTTTAGACAGGTGCGTCACGTCCAGAGACCATCTGTGCAGTCAACACGATTGGTGAGGTGGAAGTATGAGTTTTATCCTCGATGGATGAGGCGTGTTTTATGTGACCCGAGTGAGTCACTACTTCTTTGTTCATTGCTAGATTAGCATGTGAGATGAGTTTAATGTGTATAACTATAAACATTATTATTATGTGAATATTTTTCCTAGTGTAGCAGGATTATCCTTAGTGCTATCTGCGGAGGATGAATGGGTATATTAATAGTGTTATATACTTTATTGAGATTACTCGTTTTAGTGATGTGATATACGAGTATGATATTGTATTGGTTACAACTTTATAATAATGGTTAGTACAATAGTAGGCAGTTATTACAAGGCTATCGAAATGGTTGCATTAGTGCAGCATGTTTTGTTCTGGCAAGGCCTCACCTGCGAGAGGGTCGGACTAAAACTTATATTATTTATTTTAGAGACTTCAGAGGGAATAGTGGACTCGAGATATTGGATCCCAATGCGTGTAAGGACTTTGTTGTTATGATTCAATATGTATTAGGTTTACTGTTGAGCGAAAAGATTTAACTCATTATGATGTGTAGTGCTCAAGACTTGGTGATGGAAAGAGCGCATTGATATATATATCCTTTAGAGATGGGAAAATTAAGAGTTGGACCCATATGTTTGGGGACAGGATTTCGAGATCCCTGAGCGTATGTATTCGAGGTTTATGGAGTGTAATTTCCACCAATATTGAATGATTGTACAATTGGCAAAATGTTCGTTGTTAAGTATAATTATGGGAAGAGATGTAACTTTTCTATCAAGAGACGAAATAAAGGGGTACATGCTATGGACGGAGGGCCTAACGGATTTCAATAACCGACAACGCTAGGTAGTAGTGTATCGAGGGGGTTCCTTGTTTGGATATCGCTCTGCGAGACATCCCACGCATGAAACTTAGCGCAAGGTTGGAAATAGGGAGATATTCGGTCATTAGTCCATGAGTTTGGTACCTCGATCGTAATATGAGTAGGTAATTATATCTGTAAGTTGGAAGTTGAGTTATGATTTAAGGCCAGTGGAGCCGATTGTGTGGTAAGAAAGCATTAAAGGGTTTTATTACCACGAGTTGAGGAGTGGAACGATTATAAGGAGAATTTAAAATTTCGGTTTCTAAGGTGATTGAGAGTACCCAAGTGTTGTAACCGCATTCGGAACATAAGGGAAATAAAGGGTTGGGATGATTTTTTAGTATGTATTATCTCGAGATTTTGTTTTAATATAAGAAAGAAGACTTGTATTTATTTTGATGTATAGAGCATTAGTGATTTATTTTAGTTATATTATTTATTCGAGAGAATTGTTGTACTTATCTGAAGATATTGGAGATTTGTAGTTTCTCTTTTGTTGTTGTGGGATTTAGATACTCTATACCTTGTTGCATTGGGGATTTGGTTAGTTTTATCGATGAGTAGCGCTCCGCTCGCTCTCCCCGGGCGGTCGGGGTGTTACAAAATATGGGCATCCTGGTTAGCTGATGTTAGAATTATTCGAGTTGAAGGGACGTGGGAATAGATGTGTGAGATATATGTTTGTGGGAACGAGGTGTAAGTGGTAGAGTGGATTAAGCGTCGCATGAGGGACGATAATCCATATATACGTGTGCGATTAGAATAGCACACCCGAATTTGGTTGGAAGATTGTGGGAAGCCATTTGAAAGGAGTATTCCTTGAGAAGGGTAAAATTTACTTATTATGGAGGACACTCGGAGTGGAGTTATAATTAGTCGAATGTGAGAACGACTTGCGCATACAAAGAGTGATGATATTAGTATGGCATAAAAAGTCCATAAGTGCACATTGTGGAGAAAAGTACACGGGTTGAAACTTTCCGTAATATGCCAAGGAAAGAAGGGGTGTATTAAGTGTCACTTAATGTGAGACATTTCAAGTAAAATTTGATGTTTAGAGGGACATAGTGAGGAGTCTCTTCATGCATCACTCATAGATAGATATCGATTGGAATAAGAGTATCAACCAGAGAAATTGTGGGGCTATCGACAATTCCTGTAATGGAAGGGGCCGGTGAAGTCGGTAAAGTTTCCTGAATGGGTTGCCATCCTCAAGGCAAGATCAAGGGTTCATCTGAACAAGTGGAACAAGTCTCCCAAGAAGGAAGTGATTGATATTACTTTGGGGTGACATACAATATTAACTAGTGTTCCTCAACCTTCCTTTGAAAGGAAGGATCGCGCCGGTACATGGTCCTACACGGAATTATTTTGAATCGGGATGAGATTTTAGAATCTCACCTTCAATATGGGATTTCAGGAAGCAGCGGGAGTAACATTTCATTTTGAGCAGGATGTATCACCCATAGCTGGGGAATATTCACACGGTGATTAACGGTTAGTGGAGCCGCGTGAAAGAAATTTTGGATTCATTGTGATCGTTTCACTTTCGCAACGGATATAACTAGCAAGAGGAGTAGAGTACGGTAATTGGAAAATGATATTACCTAAGGGTAGGGTTTCGTGGGAGCACGTGTACCTGTTTATTGTGAACAGGATGCTTATTGAGGTTTTGATGTGGAAAAAAAAACCTTAACTTTCTCACGCTGAATGTTAAGAGATGGGCGGATTATCAGAATTTTGGATTGGTTGAGTTAGTCTGATGACTATGGTAAAATTCCACTACTGTTTTAGGCGAACAAGCGTGGTCGGATGTTCTTATGGTTTCTCTCAGAATGGGAGTTTTGTGTTTAGAAATCCGAGTAGTTGTCATGTAGTGAGGTGTGGCCTCCCAATGATATTGAAATAATGGAAATTAATAATATATAGGCATCTCTTATGCTAATGATGTCGGATAGGTGCACAATGTGAAGTGCCTTTAATGAGAATGTCAAACAAGCTTGCTGCGAGGCGGGGGCTATAGTAATTGAACGCCTTACTATGTAGACTATTTGCGTATTGATAAGGTATCTAGATTTGTTTTATCAGGTAGGCCTTATTTTTCCGAATTTCGGGACAAAATTCCGTTATTAGGGGGAAGTATGTAATACCCCGTATTTTTTATGGCTTTTAAATTTAGGGATGTATTAAATTTAATTGAGATAAATTAATTTAATATTAACCCAGAAATTTGCTTTATTATTTACTAGCGTGACGAGAGTTAGTAATTATTGGAAATTTGTTGAATATTACTAAATGAGTAAAGTAATGTATAAGATTGATTTTATAAAAACTGTCACGAGCGAATAAAATGACAATTATGGAAATTTAAGTCGGGACGCGCCTGTGTCGTGTCAGGACTAAATTATATTTATTTAAAGTGAATATATTGTAAGTCACTCGTATGGTTGTTTTGAGTGTGCCAATGTGTCCGGAAGGGTCGAGATAGTCAAAATAATGTACCCGGGGGTTTAGTTTGGGTCTCGGGGCATTTTTAGGCCTAATTAGCATCCCGGTAGGGCGTTTTGGACATTTCATATTTTTGGGTAATTAAACCCACGAATTTACCAAGGATATATCAGATGTTAGGGGTTATCATCTAGGGTTAACATAAGCAATACCAAAGAACGGCCATTGGAGATGAAGTGGAGAAGCCTTCCAAGGAGTTCTTGGCCAAAAACTCTGCCGTTTGCACCGCCATCACCGCCAAATTGTAGATCGCGCGACGAGGAACACAACCACACCACTTTCTTCCACAAATCAGAAACAAAATTTCTAGGCAAGTATCTATCTTGCTGATTTCTAGTTAATGTTCCTTCCATGTTAATCTAGGAATGAGGATCATATATTTTATTTGAAGAATTATATGTTTTAGAGGAAGAATCGCATGTGTTGTAGGGAGAATCTATGTAGCCTGAATTTTGATCATATGTAGAGGTTTTATTACGAAATTGGAAATAATATTGATGAACGAATTGAGGGTGGTTGGGTTCTTTAATTGAAAATTTGGAAATTAGGGTTCTTATGAATTAATTTGGGGATTTCATGTAATCTTAATGATTTTTGACGAATTAATCATTCTAGGAGGTTATTTATGATATATAACCATGTTATTATTGATTGGGATTGAAGATGAGACGTTGGGGATTAAACTGTAGAGGTTTTTAGGCTTAAAAATGGTGAAAAACGAGACTGCCAAAGGTTGAAGATGAAACAGTCCATCTCGCGCAATGTCGCGCGAAGTCGTTCGAGCGAGATTCCCATGTCGCGAGAAGTCGTTCGATCGAGATCCATTATGGTTCGAGCGAGATTGTTAATTTTTAAGGAATTTTCTATTTTGCCCCTATTTTAGTGAACGGTTAATTTGAGTGAAGAAAACCAGTATCCGAGGAACCCATAATAGTGCAAAAATTTTGGGAGTTGTTTAGGTGTAATAATTTAAATATTTGGGGCGATGGGTGTACCCTGAAGATCACGAGAGTGAGATAATCGTAATTAGGATTTATACCATAAGGTAAGTGAGAGTATACCTACTGAAATTATACTTAGTGAGATAGAACACTTCGAGAGATGAGAAGTAAGAATGAAATAAATTATAAATGAGAATAAAATAGATGAATCCGTTATGCGAAATAATTGAGTAATATGTGCTAAGAATGGATAATTATAATTATGGGTCGTGAGCGCACCTAATTTGGAAATGTATATATATATGACTGTGTGATTGTGCATATATTATATATCTGTGTAAAAATAATGCCGCGCTACTTACTATTACGGAGGTTACCGCGCTGGGACAGTCTTATCTCGATGGGACCTTTATGGGGGATATTGACTTGTACCCTAGAACATAGGAATCCTTGGTACAAGCTATCTGAGTGATAGTCAGATTGTCCTAAGAGACGTGAGGGTATGTGCTGACTTCTCAGTGACTTGGAACTATGCTTCGCCTCCATTTGTATGTGTTTTGTGTTAATACAGTTCGAGAGTGATTCTGAACTATTATTTCTCTTAGTTTGTGTGATACGGGGACTTGATAGCAGAGTATGCCAGCACCATAGATCTTATGTGGGGTGCCATTAGTATATACATTATACGTGTGACTAATATATATACGTATATTTATATGGGAACCTTCTACTATGCGTATAAGTAGATAAGTAATGAATAAATGCTTCAACTTTATTATAAGTGTTCGGGAACTTTATAACGGTAATGCGTTGTTTTAAATAACGTATGAAATCTTGAAGAGAATGATTTCATAAAGTAAATATCATAACCTCCCTTTTCACAAGATAAAACCTTATGGAGAATAAGATAGAGAAATTGATGAGATTTATTAGTACGGTAGGCGTGCACACTGGATGAGAGGTGAGAATTCTCAAGAGAGTGCTGCATACTAACATAGTTGTTGCATTAGCAGGTAAGCATTTTAAATACTTACTAAACTAATTTTAAACTGTTTTACACTCGGGCTCTGACCCGTTTTCTATTTTTTCTCTCTCTTGTGTATATATATATATATATATATATATATATATTTCAGGTGCCCAGCCACAGGGGGGTCTTGCGTATATTCTTTGGACCGGATGCGCTACTGCTTATGTGGGAGTTGTAGGACATTTCCTAGATGACCTCGATGTTGAATCTACTCTCATTCTAGTTCTGATTAGTTAGGGCATGTGTCGCCCATTTCCTTATTCAATTGGATTTGTCAGAGATTGTGTTCATTTATCTTTATTATATTTACTCTTTGGGATTTAATTTCTATCAGGATGGTTTTCCTTTGTAGTTTTAAAGTGGTATTGGATTATCTAAATGATTAAATTCGTGGGTGTTTATTTCGAGTCTTAATAATTGTGTGAATCTTAAATTGTTATTTATTAAATGTTTTCATAACTGGATTTAATAAAATGGAAATAATGTTTTAAATGGTTTTGACACTTAGCTTAATTATTTAGGGTGTTTAAATTAGAAAGTTTATTTTGCGACAGTGATGATAAGAATGAACCAACCGTTCACCTTGATTATAATTTAATAAAGGACTGATCACCCGGTATTTAATCATGCGGGGTGTTACACTACACTAGATAAAAGTGTCAGAACTCAACCAACATAAAAAATACACAAAGACTTCCTAAGATTCTCAAATCTAAGTGCATCTAAAGGTTCGGTAAAAATATCGATTAATTAATGTTTGGTTCTCCAAAAGGTCAAGACATGACCTTCTCCTCAATGGAATCACGAATGAATTCTCAAGTATCCTAATGCTCTTCGTGCGAGAATGTTAAATCGAATTGCGGGATAAATGAATTTCAGTTGTATTATCACATGAAATAGTCATTATGCCTTGGAAAATCCCATAATCTTCTAACAATTGCTTTATCCATAAGGGTTGCGGGCAACAAATCCCAGTGGCTATATACACGGCCGACGCCGTGGACAAAGAAATGGAGTTTAACTTCTTGCTCAACAAAGAGACAAGATCACTCCAAAAGTAAAAACCCCTATATGAGGTGCTCCTACAACCATCAATATCCCTGGCCCAATAAACATACGAATAGGCGGACAAAAGGTAAATGCTATTAAAGGAATACCAAATACTATAGGAAAAAGAGCCAGTCACATATTTGATCATATGTTTAAGTGAGAGCAAGTGAGACTCTTTTAGGGATGCTTGGTATCGTGCACAAACTCCGATGCTAAAGGCAAATTTGGGACAACTAGAGGTCAAGTAGAGAAGACTATCTAGCATTCTCATATAAAGCGGTGCTCCACGTCCTTGCCTAAAGTGTCTTTGCTAAGATTAGTTGATGTACTCATAGGGGTGAATGAGTGCTTAGAGGAGTCTAAACCAAACTGCTTCACAAGGTCTCTAGTCTATTTGGATTGGGATACGAATATCCAATCCTCAAGTTGATGCACCTGGAGACCTAAGAAGAACGTAAGGTCACAAACTATGCGCATATCAAACTTTCTTTTCATCTACTTTTCAAATGTGTGAGCATGTTGGGAACATGTGGATCTAAATACTATGTCGTCCATATAGACGTGGGGAATCAATATAGCCCCACTCTCTCTCTTCATAAATAGCATCTTATCCACTACCCCTCTCTCGAAGCCACGAGCTAAAAGATAAGAAATGAGACTCTCGTACTAAGAACGGGGTGCTTGCTTCAAACCATACAAGTCCTTCTTAAGATAAAATACGTGTTTCGAGTGCTTTGGGTCTTTGAACCCCTTTGATTGTTCCACGTAAACTTCCTCTTGCAGAATTCCATTAAGGAAGCCACTCTTGACATTCATTTGATATAACTTGAAGAGTAGATGACGTGCTATGATGATTAGTAAGTGTACATACTCAAGCCTAACAACATGAGAGAAAGTCTTGTCAAAGTGTACACCCTCAATCTGTGTGTAGCCTTGAGAAACCAACCTAGACTTATTAGGAACTATGGTAAAATTTTCATCCATCTCATTCTTTTAAATTCACTTGGTAATAATAACATTAGTTTGTCTAGGTCTGAGGAATAACTCCCAGACATCGTTCTTTTGAAACCAAAGCAACTCATCTTGCATAGTGAATATCCAATGCTCATCCTTGAGTACTTCTTTTACATTCTTGGACACTACTAAGGAGGTGTAGCAATAGTATCTAACCACATTCTCAAGTTAAGCATGAGTCTTGACACATAGTGTGGACACCAAATACATCAGAAAGGTCATAACTCATTCGAACCCAAGTGGGTGGATCCTCTAAATCAAGCGCGAGGTCCACTGGGGTACTACAAGGAAAGATGGCATCATCATCATGGAGTGCATCATTCTCACACTCGAGGTTAGGGTCAACAAACTCTGGCGGTTCGTAGTCTCTAATTGTGAAATTTATTAACTCCATAACCTTATATCTTGCTAGGTTAAACACCCTATAAGCCATACTCGACGATGAATAACCTGAAAATATCCCCTCATCGCTTAGATAATGGAACATTCATAAGTGATCTCTATCTTTTAAAATGTATCAAGGACTTCAAATACACGTAAACACGAGAGGGTGGGTTTTTTCCCTATCCACAACTCATATGGCGTGTGTAACGTGCATGGACGAAGGCATACCCGACTCACCGAATGGCATGAAGTATTAACTGCCTCTGCACATAAAAGACTAGGCACATTTCTTATAAGAATCAAGGATATAGGCATCTCTTTAATCGTCCAGTTCTTCCTCTCAACAATCCTATTTTATCGAGGAGTATGAATGACCAAAAACTCATGTTTGATTCTTACTTAATGACAATATCTATACACTTCAGCTTCTTTTAATTCAGTGCATTGTCATTACGGATTCCATTGATAGTGAAACCGTGTTGGTTATGCAAGACTCAATAATTAGTTGTTAGAAACTCAACTGCATTGAACTTTTATCGAAGAAACCCCACAATAAAGTATCTTGAAAATTCATCAACCATCACGGAAATGTATCCCTTACCACCAATGCTCTCCGTATGTGTAGGACCCATAAGATCCATGTGTATAAACTCCAACACACAAGAGGTGGTAATGGTATTGAACTTACGATGAGGACTTCAAATTTTTTTTTCTTATTAGTAAGGACCACAAACCAAGGAAGTTAGTTTCCCAAATGATGGTAAGCCACCAACTAGGTTTTTTTTCACTAATATCTTAAGATATTTAAACTCTATATGACCTAGTTGTTGAGGCCAAAGGTCCATAGAGTAGACCGTGACATTGTTTCACACAAAGGAGGAGTTGAGAATGATCCCACCATAATCATATTTGGTCCTTACTCATTTTAGTAATAGTTCATCGAATTGATAATATGCGTTACACTCAGACCAGCCAAATATACTGCAAAGTTTGCGTCGCAAATCTAGCTTATGCTAATAAAGTTCACTTTCAACCCTTCAATGTACAACACATTATATAGCTTAGAAAATCCAGGTATCTCAAAATAACCACATCCTAAAATCCTAGACCTACTCTTATCTCCAAAGGTTACTTTGCGTTCCTTGTAATCCACACAAGGTTGGCAAAAAATGACTTGTCATTAGTCATGTGTCTTGATCACCCACTTTCAAAATACCATTGCGAGGTAACTTGAATCTTGAGATTAATGTGAACAACAAGGTTTTTGTCATCTTACTTCGGTACCTAAGAGGATGCAACCTTTTTATTTTACCTTATCATTATTGGCTCTAGTCGTAGCATTGGAAGAATTTTCAAAAGGCATAAACATCCTTTAAAATTATTCCATTAAGCTTTGAGTATTCATGAATAGGAACTCAACCTACTATCTAAGATTGGGAAATTTGTTATAGCAGTGCGTCGGAGTATGAAGACATTGAGTTCTTCCTAACTTATAGCAAAATTTCCTAAGGCGACCCATCCTTTTGTAATAGGTGCAAACTTGACATATTTGGGTCTACCTTGGTTATCTCGTTCAGGTTGAACTATCTTTGGTGGGTGAGGTCGAGGCCCATATGGATCCATCATAAACTTAAGAACCATTTCGGGTGCAAAATAGGATGTGGATTCACCGTCGTAACATATTCCTTTCCTTTCCAAAAAACATATAGTTGGATCGAGAAACATTTTTTCGACCTTCTTAGATGTATCATGCATAATAACCTTAACCTCCTGGGTACGTTCGAGATCTTTCTCGGGTTGGGATACAAGGGATTCAAGTTTCTCATGAGTCTTCAATGAATCTCTAAGATTTCTCCTAAGACTAGCCATTTTATTGGTTAAGTAATAATTTTTCTTCTCCACTTAAATGACTCTTTCTCTAAAAAAACTCTGACACAGGTGTTTGTTCTCTCTTTACTCTCTGAGCTCCTTTTTTAAAGATATCATCCTAAGTGCAAATTTTCATTTTATTTTTTTCATTTTAAAGGACTCGGCGTAAAGCATGGCATAAGAATGTTGTAGGCACTTTCACCCTCAATCAAAACTACATCTCCCTCACTCTCTTCGAAATGACTAGACTCTCTATCGAGATCATCCTGTTTGGAAGTATACTCATCGGCATGAGATGTACTCAAAGTACCAGCATGTCCACCCATAAATATAGTGAAGTTATGTCCCTGTGATGATTCGTCCCTAGAATCCATCGACTAGAAATCACTATCACTAAGAGTGGAATTGAAGGCATCTTTTCCCTTACCCCGTCTCTTTAACCTCATTTCACACTCATAAGATTTATGACCCTTACTCTCGCACTCATTTTATCTCTTCTAGTCTTTCTTAGGGTACTATCCTCCCTCTTTTTCAAAACTTTTCTTGCCCGATTTAAAACTTTTATCTTTCTCAAAACCTTTGTGTTATTTGTGAGTATTTTCTTTCCAGCTTGAGAATTTTTTGAAAAAATGGCAAAATCATCTAGATCAAAATCATACCCGGAGTCAAAAGAAACCTCCTCTTTATTTTGTTTATTGAACTTTCAAAGAAATTCCCTTTTTCTTTGGCTAACAATTTTGGGGAAAATATCGATTTTATGAGCTTCAAGGTCTCTTGCGATTTATTTTAACCTAAGCATATCTCAAATGAATTAAGGACAATGACCTTACTAATAAAAGGGTATGGAAGGGATCTCAAAATCTATTTCACAATGAGTGTCTCAGTATTTCTCTCACCCAAATTAAAACTAGAATTAAATTTATCTAATAATCTAGCATAAAATTCATCAAAATTCTCATATTCTAGCATAGTGATAGTTTTAATTTATGTAGTGAGATTTTGTATCTTGGAAGCATTCATTGCATTGGTATCCTCATGAGTGAATTGGAGGATATACCATGCTTTCTTGGATGTATTCACGTTATGATGTAGTGAAACTCATCAGGGGTGGCGGCTTTAAACATAGCAATTAAGCCATTGGATTTAAACTTACACCACTCAAAAATCATCATCAGTCCAAGAAGTGACATATTTAAGACTTTTGGCATTGTCGTTAGTCCCAATGGGTGGTGTCCGCCCCCTTTGACAGATAAGCCAGACTCTCTTGTCAATCGAATTCAGTGCCGAACTCATTCATGATTTTCAATATCCATAATTTGACCCATTAAAAATAGGAAACCTATTGTAAAAAATTTCCATATGAACCCAATTTAAAGATCACACAATAAATTAGTGCAACCAACAATGATACCCATTTGAAAATGGAGGGCTATATGGAATCACTTATATCTTATGTTATACACATAAAGATTCAATTTTTAACCAAATTTTATCTTGATTATAATTAGGTGTGCATGAAAGACAGAATCTAAATTAAATTTTCCAAATCACATAATCAAATTAGAACAGAAGAAGACGTTTTGAGGAAAAATACCTTCTGGGCAAAACTTAAATTTCAGCAATGTAAATGAGTTTGTTTGACTCGATGACTTACAAACTACTTAGATATCCACTAAGTATAATTCATAGGGTCGTCAAATCATTGACCAAAAGTGATGTAGTCTAGGACTAGCCACAAGAAGGAACTCTTCCCTCGATATCCACCGGTTGGCCTCGGGATTGTAGAATCCTTTCTTCTTCAATCATAGATTCTCAAGTCCACATTTCAGCACTAGAGAAAACTCTATAGGGGTTTGATATAATGTATGGAAATTGGTTTTGATAAAACTAAATAAATCATATTAATGGATGTATATTTTGGAAAACAAAAGTGTTTATTTTGAAAAAAAGGAGAAAAACTTATAGGGCAGGTATTGCATTTAAATTTCTCCAAAATAGTTATTCAATACAGTCCAAAAGAATCATTTTTATAGAAAAAAAAGATTTTCGAGGCGACAATCTCGTTTGAATGAAAAGTAGATTTTGTTCAAACAAAAACCAGGTTTCATTCTAATGAGGTTCAATCTCATTCGAACGAAAGGCCTAGGTCGTTCGCAACCTTCCAACGAGTTTGGTTCCAATAAAAAGAGAGTTATCCTTAGTAGATCATTAGAACATTATTCTAAGAACTTTAACAATTCATTCTAACAAAATTAACCTTCGTCTGAACGAGAAACCGTTCTCATTCTAATGAGATGATACTCATTCTAACGAACCAAAAAAAAAAATTCCTCGATTTTGAAATCAAACATCCCAGAAAAAATTGTGTAATTTTAAGTAAAAAATCTAAAACCATATACCTCCAAGAAAAGGTTTGTGATAATTCCAACGGCTTGAATTTCCAAAATTATGCTCGGTCACAAATATTTCTTCAAATGACTGTGGAAGAAAAGGAAAATATTATGTTCGATTTGTAATGGGATGTGACAAAATGACTATGCTATGAGATATTATAAAATATTGCTCTTACAAATCTCCCTGGCTATTTCAGTACAAAAAATGAAACCAAATTACAATAAAACTGCTAAGACTATGTTCAACTAATATCTTCCTAAACTAAATAGAGAATGACATTCAAGACCTTGTCTTTTACCGAAATTCTTCATCTTGTGCAGTCCATGGAATCATCATCAAGGTGGAAGAGACATACATACATGAAATAAAAGAATACCATGATGTGTACAATTTTAATGAAAATAAACCCCCCTCAATTTGTTCTCCAATTTTTTGTTCATAATAGACAAAGGGTTAGAAACTAAACATGAATAGTAAGCATGACATGAATCCAAAAGAAATAATATCAAAAAATAATAATAAAGCAGATGCGATGAATTTCCAAAAGGCTTTCAAACAATAATTTTTAACATTTTCAAAACTTTCAAGTATAAACAAATATAACAATAAAAGGTACATATTGGTACAAATTACATAACACCATGAAATAGCATGAAAATATCCGAATCATGAAAACGGAATGTAATTGTGTGAACAAATTTCATAGGCAAATTAACATAGGCCTTCATAACATAGACGCACGAAGTCAATGAGATACATCTAAAGAAATAGCTCAATTTCAATCTTAGGTGTAAGAATGTTGAACTTAAATTAAATTGGCTTGACTTCTACAACATGTCATGAGTTTAAATTCTTCTCATATCAATAATGTTAAACTATTTAATGCTTTTCAAGAGATTCTGTTGTGCAAACCCATTGATCTTCTACGTTATAATACCCTCAAAATCTCACATATATAAGAATTCACTCTCAATATTTTTGAAGATATCATAATTCTTATATATATTGAAGCATCAATGAAATAATATGACCTTGGTGCTTCTGTTTTTGTGTGTCTTGGATCTTTTGAATCTTTTTACAAATGGTAGCTTTTAACGCAAAGAGAATTTTGCTTTTTCGTAGCCCTTTTCCATTACTTAACATATTTCAGTTTTTTGGGGAAAAGAAATCTAGGTAATGGTTTCTATAAGAACAACTTTTCTCTAGTACATTTAGTTTGTTATTAAGCATGATTGAGATAAAAACACAACATTTGACATATGACAAGTAAGTGCAATGTTTAAAAGTTCATGCATGTGTGCAATAAATGTGATAAAGAGTCCAACATGAAGAAAATAGTCATCAATGAACAATGAAAAACTATGTACACATTATTAAGTGCACTAAAGAAACGAAGTCATGTCTCAAAACACCATGAAAAAGTCGCATGAATGGATAGAATTTAAGGGTGATTTGAATATCTTAAATGAACATCCATATATGGTGAAAAACGAAAATACAAAAGCCTTTTTGTCATTTTCTAAAATTTTATCCAAAAAAAAAATCTTTTTGAACGTTTTTTCACATTTTTTCTAAAAAATAGAAAATGTTTTTGGATTTTTTTCAAAAAAAATATCAAAAAGTGTAAACAAGTATAAAAATAACAAAGCAACAAAAATACAATTTAGCAATAGAGATAAAAAGATATGAACGTGATAATCACCCTATACTAGACAAAAGTGCCCAAAAGTTATCAAAGGAATAAATACCCAAAGACTTCCTATGATTCTGGAATCTAAGTGCATTTAAAGATTTCGTAAAAATATCGGTTAATTGACATTCGGTGCTCATAAAGATCAAGAACACGACCTTCTCTGTAACGAGAACATAAATAAAATGCTCACGTATCCTAATGTGCTTCTTACAAGAATATTGGATCGAATTACGGGATATATGAATTGCACTCATATTATCACACGAAATAGTCATTGTGCCCTAGGAAATCCCATAATCTTCCAACATTTTTCTTTATTCAAAAGATTAGCATGCAAAAACTCCAAGTGATTATATATTTGGCCTCCACTGTGGACAAAGAAATGGAGTTTCTTCTTTCTCAACCAAGAGACAAGTTCACTCCTAAAGTAAAAATAACCCACCCAAGGTTCTCCTACAACCATCAACATCCTCGGCCCAATAGGCATCCGAATAAGAGGACGAATGGTCATCGGTATCAAAGGAGTACCAAATACCATAGGAAAGAGTGCCACTCGCGTATTTGATGATACATTTAAGTGTGATAAAGTGATACTCTTTCGAAATGCTTGATATCGTGGATAAACTCCAACACTAAAGGAAATGTTGGCACAACTAGCGTTCAAGTAGAGAAGACTACCTATCATGATCCTATAAAGGGCTTGCTCTACGTACTTACCTAAAGTGTTTTTTTAAGATTATTCAGTGCACCCATAGGGGTGCTTGAGTGCTTAGCGGAGTCTAAATCAAATTTCTTGACTAGAGCCCAAACATATTTGAATTGAGATATGAATATTAATGTACATAAGTCTGGTCTCGTCCACATAACAACCACTGCAATAGCGTGTCCCCCCATATAGTATCACAGACTTACCATGCCACTAAAGTATTCATCAACAGTCTCGTGTCAGATAGTCTCAGCCTTCGAGATCACCCTATCATAAGGTTGCCTTCATAAATAACCAAGCATAGCATCGACCATGCAGTAACGTACATACAATGTCAGCCTCAGAGTGTCGGCCTTATATGCCTCCATGAGGTTGAGACCTTCCCATTAACCACACAAATAAAATATGGATTCAGCCTCATCTCGGCTCCATCCTTAGGATTAAAACCTTTCTAGTCTTGACCAGCTGAGACCCATAGTTTCGGATATAGTTCACAAGCATGGAAAACAAGATAAGGGTATTATTAACACATCCAATCAGTACCGTTATAACAAATCAACCAGCATTTGGAAGGACTATTTCATCATCATGGCCTACACATCTCTCTTTACATGTGTCATGCTCCTATTAACTACTGGATCTCATTACACACAAACTGCATGCTTAGGGTTGGTACCATGAACCCTTGAGGCTATAAAAGGATCTCATTGCCTACTTCTATAGAGAACGATTTCTAGAAAATCTATTATTATTCTGTGTGTGTGTAGAGAGAGAGAGAGAGAGAGAGAGAGAGAGAAAGAGAGAGAAGATCTTGTAATCATCATTAATGTCTTTTAGCCACCTTACGTAGTGGAATCATATCACAATTTTTATAGTGGACATTGGCCAAGGCCGAACCACTTAAATCTTTATGTCTTTTCTTTGTCTCTCATCTCCTCAGTCACTTTACTATTTTATTTTATCTTCGCCATTGTAGTGGAAGATTGGAAATAGGATTGAATCCATCCAAATGATATTTCACATCATCAAATGTCCCATCCTCAAGTTGAAAAAGTTGGAGATCTAAGAAAAATGTAGGTTCACTAACCATGCTCATCTAAAACTCACGCTTCATCTCTTACTCAAACGTGTGAGCATGTTGGGAACAAGTGGATTTAAATACTATACCGTTCACATATATTTGGGCAACCAATATAGAACCACTATGTCTTCTCATAAATAACATCTTATCTACTCACCATCTCTTGAAGCAACGAGCTAAGAGATAAGAAGTGAGCCTTTTGTATCAAGCATGGGGTGCTAGCTTCAAACCATACAAGTCCTTATTAAGATAAAATACTTGTCCTGGGTGATTTGGGTGTTCAAACTCCGTTGGTTGTTCCACGTAAACTTTATCACATAGAATACCATTAAGGAAGGCACTCTTGACATCCATTTGATTACTGTAGATGATATGCGATGGTGAGTAATAAGCGAACGAAATCAAGCCTAATAACAGGAGAGAACGTCTCGTCAAAGTCTACACCCTCAATTTATGTGTATCCTTGAGCGACCAACCTGATATTATTGCAAACTATGGTACCATTATTATCCATATTATTCCTATAAATACACTTGTTACTAATAACATTAGTCTCACTAGGCCGGGAGACTAACTCCCAGACATCGTTCTTGCAAAACTGAATCAACTCATCTTGCATAGAGGATATCTAATATTTATCCTTGAGTGCTTCTTTCACATTTTTGGGATGTACCAAGGAGGTGTAGCAAAAGTAGTCATTCACATCCTCAAGTTGAGAGGGAGTCTTGACATCTAGTGTGGGCACCATGTATAATGGAAAGGTCATGACTCTTTAAAACCCAAGAGGGTGGATCCCTTAAATCAAGCACGAGGTCCACCGAGGTAGTACGAGGAATGATATGATCATCACTGTGGGGTTATCATTCTCACACTCAAGCTTAAAGTCAACAAACTTTGGCGGCTCGTTTGTAATTGTGACATTTATTAACTCCATAACCTTAGATCTTGCTAGGTTAAACACCCTATAAGCCCTATTCGACAATGAATAACCCAAAAATACCCCTTTATCGCTTTGAGATTTAAACTTTTCTAAGTGCTCGTTGTCTCTCAAAATATAGCAAGGACTCCCAAAGACATGGAAATACGATAGATTGGGTTTTTTCCCTATCCACAACTCATATGGAGTGTCAATCATATGTGGAATAAGGTATATATTCACCGTATAGCGTGCGTCATTAACCGCCTCTGCCCAAAAATGTCTATGCACATTTCTCCCAAGAAGCATAAATCTGGTCATCTCTTTAATCGTCCAGTTCTTCCTATGAATAATCTTATTTTGTTGAAGAGTATGACCGAGAACTCATTTAATTCCCACTTCATATAATAGCTATCCACTCCGGCTTCTTTAAATTCAGTATCATTATCACTACGCATCTGATTAATAGTGACACCCTGTTGGTTTTGCAACACTCGACACTTGGTTGTTAGGAACTCAATTGCATAGGACTTTTCTCTAAAAAAAACATGACAGAGTATCTTGAAAAGTCATCGACCATCACACGAATGTATCTCTTACCAATAATGCTCTTCATATGTGAAGGACCCATAAGATCCATGTTTATAAACTCCATGACAGAGTATCTTAAAAAGTCACCGACTATCACGAGAATGTATCTCTTATCGATAATGATCTTCATATATGTAGGACCCATAATATCCATGTTTATCAACTCCAACACACAAGAGGAGGTAATGGTATTCAACTTCTGATGGGGACTTTGAATTTTTTCCCTTATTAGCAAGGACCACAAATCGAGAAAGTTAGTTTCCCAAGCGATGATAAGCTATGTATTTTTTCACTAATATCTCAAGATCATTAAAGTTCACTTGACCTAGTCGCTAAAGGTACATAGAGGCAATCGTGGCATTGTTGCACATAAAGTAGGACTTGGAAATGATACTGTAGAAATTATCTTTGGTTCTCACTCCTTTTAGCAATAGTTCACCATATCGATCATACACGTTACACTCGAACCAGTCAAGCATTACCACAAAATTTGAATCACAAAGATGGCTTATGCTAATCAAGTTCTCTTTCAACCCTTCGATGTATAACACAATGTCTAGCTTCAAAAATTCAGTTATCTCAACAAAATCACATCCTAAAATGTTAGACCTACTCCAATATGCAAAGGTGACTTTACCTTCCTCGCGATCCACAAGGTTGGTAAAAAATGACTTGTCATCAGTCATTTTCCTACAGAACCCATTATTAAAATACAATTGGGAGGTATATTGAACATTGAGAGCAACATGAATAATAAAGGATTTGTTGTCTCGCTTCGGTACCCAATAGGAGGTAACTATTTGTTTACCCTTATCTTTGTTGGCCCTGGCCGTAGCATTGGAAGTGTTTTCAAAAGGCATAGACATCCTTTGAAATTATTCCATTAAGATTTGAGAAGTCATGACTAGGAACTTAACTTTCTCTCGAAGACTAGCAAAGTCGTTAGAGTGGTGCGCAAGAGCATATGTATGTTGAGTTCTTCCTAACTTGTAGAAAAATTCCCTAAGGTGACCTCTCCTTTTGCAATTGGTGCAAATATAAACATGTTTGGGTCTACTCTGGTTATCTCGTTTAGATAGAACTCTCTTTGTTGGGTTAGATCAAGGCCCATGTGGATCAACCACAAACTTAGGAATTAGTTTGTGTGCCGAATGGGAAGTCAATGCACCATCACAACCCATTCCTTGCCTCTTCATAAGACCTAAAGCGGGACGAGGAACATCTTTTTGACATTTTTCTAATGTATCCTCCATAGTAAGTTTGACCTCCCGAGCACGTTTGAGATCTTTATTGACTTGGAATACAAGTGCTACTAGTTTCTCGTGAGTCGCCAATGAATCTTGAAGATCTCTCGAAAGACTAGCCACTTTGTTTATCAATTCACCATTTCCCTTTCCACTAAAACTACTCCCTCTACTAAAAAAAACTCTCACAGAGGACTCTCTATTTACTCTCTCAACTCCTTCTCTAAATCTAACACCCTAAGTGTAAATTTTTATTTTGCCTTTTCATTTTATAGGACTTAGCATAAAGCTCGACATAAGCATGTTGTAGGCCTCTTTCGCCTTCAATCAAAACATTATCTCCCTCACTCTCTTTGGAATGACTAGACCCACTATCAAGATCATCATGTTTGTAAATGTCCTCATCGGCATGAGACATACTCGAAGTACTAACATAACTAGCCATAAACGCGATGAAATTATGTCCATGCGGTGTTTTGTCCCCAAAATTCACCAAATCGGAATTTCTATCACTAAGCGTAGCATTGAAGGTAGATTTACCCTTACACTGCCTCTTTAACCTCATATCACACTCATGAGCTTTGTGACCCTTACCTTCGCACTCTTAGCATCTCTCCTCATCTTTATTAGGGTACTCTCCCCTCGATTTTTCAAAATTTTCTTGCTAAACTTAAACTTTTTATCTTTATCAAAACCTTTGTTTTTGTTAGAAGTATTTTCTTTTTTTAGCTTCAGAAAATGTTTGATTTTTTTGCAAAAAGGGCAAGATTGTCTTTATCAAAATCATGCTCATATTTAGAAGAAACCTCCACTTTATTTTTTAGATTGAACTTTCAAAGAAATTCCCTTTTCCTTTGGCTTAATAGATTTGGGAAACATATTGAATTCATAAGTTTGAAGGTCTTGTACGGGTTCTTTTAACCTAAGCGTATCTTAAATTCCCAACGAATTAAGAACAATGACCTTAGGAATAATGCGAGATGGAAGGGATCTCAAAATTCTTTTCACAACATGCGTCTCAGGAATTCTCTCACCCAAATTAAAACTAGAATTTACTATATCAAATAATCTAGCATAGAATTCATTAAAAGTCTCAAATTCTAGAATGGTGATAGTTTCAAATTGTGTAGTGAGATTTAATAGCTTAGAAGCTTTCATAACATTGGTACCCTCATGAGTGAGTTGAAGGATATCCCATGTTTTCTTTGATGTGGTGAACGTCATGATGTATGAAACTCATCAGGGGTGACGACTCCAGAAATAACACTTAAGATACGGAAATTACTCCACTTAAAATCATACTGAATCCAAGTAATGAAAAGTTTAAGACTTTCGGCATTGTCGTTAGTCACAGTAGGTGGTGTCCAACCTCTTTAACAGATAAGCCAAACTCTTTGATCAATCATCTTCGGTGACGGTCACATTCGGGATTTTCAATATGCATAATTTAACCCATAAAAAAAAAGGAACCCTATTATACAAATTATCCATATGAACCCAATTTAAAGATCACACAATAAATTAGTACAACCAACTCTGATACTAATTTGAAAACACATGGCTATATAGAATCACTTGTATCTTATGTTACACACAAAGATCCAATTTTTAACAAAATTTTATCTTGATTATAATTAGATGTGCATGTAAGATAGATTCTAAATTAAATGTTCCAAACCACACAATCAAACCAAAACAGAAGAAGTCATTTTGAGGAAAAATCCCTTTTAGAGAAAATCTAGATTTCAGCACCCTAAAAGACTTTGACATATTCGATGAATTACATTCTACTTTGATCTTCACTAATTATAAGGCATAAGGTCTTCAAACTTTTGACAAAAAGTGATGCAATTTAGCACCACCCACAAGAAGAAGCTCCTCCCTCGGCATCCACCGATCAGCCTCAGGATTGTAGAATCCTTTCTTCTTTATCCGTAGAGTCTCAACTCCATAATTAAGCAGCAGAGCAAACTCTACAAGGGTTTTGTGACACCCCTCCTATTTCAATAACGGGTGTTCAGTCTTATACTAACATATAATAGGAATCTCATCTGGTTCATTCTTAGCATCAGTGTTGAAACATTTTAATTACTAATTACCTATTAATTTAAATAAGTCGATGCCAAATTTTATCTTTCATTAACATAAAACAATATTAATCAATCCATAATAATCCTATAAACAGTAACCAATGTAAATAAGAGCATAATGTAAATTCTGAAGCAACTATAGATAAATAAAGTCCTTGAATAAACCATGGGATAAAATCAATACATCTAATCCAACTAACTAAAATAACCTGAAATACATAAATCTAAATGAAAAGGGGCGACACGCCCAACATTTATTAGAATAGAGAATGTAAAATATAATGTTAATAATAGAATCGGCTACTCAAAAATCCCGCTAACCTCCACATCTGTTGTAACTACGAAAATCCTGGAAGATGAATCATCCTTGGCGTCCTTGTGGCTGGACACCTGAAAGTTTTCAAAATTGATCTGATACGGGTCAGATCCCAAAACCTTTTAAAAATATTTAGCAAGTGACTAAAATGCATAAATGAAAATATCCAGTCAATTTTCATATCTATAAAGTGCGCACTTAACATATGCTCTTGACCGTCCTAGTTTTGCTACCCCCTAAATAGTACCAGAACATTCTAGGTTTTAGATGTTACACTATCCCACGTATTTTACTAGCTTAGGTATCACATCCGTTTGACTAGTCATCATCATCATCATCATCCTTACCTCAATCCCATCATATGGGGCCGGCCACATGGATTCTCCTTTTCCATTCTAATCTATTATATGCATTATTATCATTCAAGTTTAATTCCTTAAGGTCTCTCCTAATAATTTTCTCCCACGATAGCTTAGGGAAGCCACTTTTTCTTTTACCCTCTATTTCCAACAATCTTCCTCATATTACAGGGGCATCTACTGGTCTACGCAACACAAGACCATACCACCTAAGTCTACTTTCTCTTAAAAAATATACATCCGCTTGACAAGTATATTTATCAATTATAAGGTATCTATTCATTTTAAACAACATTCAACAATTATAATTCCCATTCATAATTTATTACTTTATTTCCAATAACTGTCACTACTTATTTAAAATGTATCTTCCTACCATTTTAATCCCGAAATTTATCTACACATAAATATAGGTAATAATATACTACAATAAACACACATATGTCCCGTATATCCGTCATCCCTCAGAGTAACAAATCACTAGATACGGGTCTCTACAATGTTATAATTATCCATGACATGCTCATATCATTCTGGTAACCGGAGGTCGATTCTCACAGCGACTCGATAAAATTGTAAATGTATTGGAGGCGGTAATAGTCCTTCGATAATGAGTCATAACCATACCCATAATTACTGATGATGCTGGAAACACCACCACCAGATAAGGTGTTTGCAATCTCAAGCCAATGATAACAATGGCAGCACAAGAGTAATATGTATAGAAGAGATTGAGGTGAGGAGAAGAGGTTGAACACCAATATATAAGTGGTTCAGCCAACCTGGCCTACATCCACGGTGATTGTGTGTTTAATATCACTAAATGAAGGCATTAATGGCCATGGATACAATCTCTCCAGCTCTCTCTCTCTCCACTGTGTAAAATGATAGAGTTTCAGTTAGGGTTACAATTATGGATCCCTTTACAAGGTAGAGGATGACCTCTATATATCGTGTTTAGGGGGTGTAATGTACCCTCCAAGCATACAATGAGCATGTGCATGAGGATCCAACCTGTATAAGGATGACACCTAGTTGATCTTGAACAAATAATGATGACCTCAATATTCCCTCACGTAGAGGGAATGATTAAGTTATAACATATTTGCTTACGTGAGCCAAGCCATATATATACTTGTAAGTGCTCGACCCTATCTTTGATTGGTACCAACCTCGTCCTGTATGAGTAAGAGGTTGGTGAAGTCCGATTGGCACCTTATTCGAGGTCAATATCCATGATGCCCTCGGCCAGGATGGGTGGCTGAGGTTAGATGTGGGGTAGTTATTATGTCGACAGGGGTCGATGTTGACATGATGCTTGATGATTGAGCCTACGAGGCTTTGCTGACTTTGGGTGATAAATTGTAACGTCGGCTAGGGCCGATGTTGGTGTTAATGGATGGTTGAACCTATAAGTCCTTGCTGACCTCGGCTGATGCCCAACTGATGTTGATGTATGAGATTGATGCGATGTCGGTTGGGGCCGACCTTCTGAGTGACGACCTAGTTGATGGATATCACAGGCTTTCGGTAACCTCAGTTGTGAGAATGGCCGAGGTTGGTTGCTCTGAGTAAGAGGGTTCACTTTGGGCATATCAATCACCCCCTAGCCCTTAGTTACCTATGTGAGTAGGTGATTGAGGGGTATTGCAAGGCCGAGGCTAAGTTTTCTGATGTGCCAATATTCTCTTGACATGTGTCACTTGTTGAAGTGAGTGGCTTGTGTTTCAAGGTGGTGTGATTATGGTTTGTCCCTTAGGTTCCCTAGGCGATGATGGGCCTTGGGACTCGCGCCAAAATAATTAGGTGGGTTTAAAACCCTTTCTCTTTCCTTTTCTTCATTTTCTTCTCGCCTTAGTTTCCTTGCCTCCGCAACTTCTCTTAAGCTCTCTATTGATCGCTTTGGTTTCCACAGAATTTTGTTATCCTCATCCCTCATTTGTAACCACGGGTACCATTTCCAACATCATTTTCTAATTCTTGGCTTTGTTTCTCATTTCTGCATTTTTCGGTAAAGGCTTGTGTTTTCCGGTAAGGGTTTTTTAGTTTTCAAGTAAGTCTTTGCATTTTACGATGACCTTGTTCTTAGGTGTTCTTGGTTTAAAAACCTTCCACCTTCCCTATTTGATCCTTAGTTTAGGTTGAGTCAAGTTGTTTGTCTATTTGTGGTTTTGAGTCCCAAGTGTTGTGTCGTCTGCCTTTTGCTCAGACCTTTGTATCAACTCATAAAAGATTTCCCTTCCCTTCGTGAGAAGACCTTTGAAAAAATTAGGCAGATAGAGATAGCCTAAGAGGAAGCTCATAGGGTAGAGGCCTTCCCCCTCAGACTTATCTTTCCTCCACCTCTGAAGGTTATTTACCTTGAGCTAGCCGATTTTGCTGAGCCAGCAGAGGTTTCAGTGGACTGAACGCTAATGTCTGAGTCCGAGTCATCTTCCTCAGGACCTATGTCTGTAGACTCTTCACAATAGGCTATGGATTACTCTATTAGGAAAGATGAGGTCCCTGAGCAGGCCGAGGTTTCGAGCCGTGCCTTGTCTCATCAAGGTGCTAGCACCTCGTAACCTTCCTCTGATGTTGAAATTTTAGAGCCAAGCGTGGCCGTTCCCCCCATTATTGATGCCATTCCTCTGTCGGCCGCCACTGGGGCTGAATTTTCTCATAGGTTTCCTGATGGTGTCCCTGCACCTGCCAAGGCCGATGTTGCTAGGGATAAAGATGATGGGAAAGAGAGTGATATTGGCACATCTAAGGCAGCCGAGATTGAGAGCTCCGTTAGTGAGTATGACCATTTAGCTTTCAGACACCTCTATTCGATAAGACCTTCCATTAACCTTAGGAGACCTCTGAGGGGAGAGAGGGCCTTTGACGGTCGAGATGGAGAGATCTGCGTCTATAAGTAGATGTTCAAGTTGGGATTCCATCTCCCTATACATCCTTCAATCAGAGCCATATTATCCCATATAAATCTAGCCCCTTAACAATTATCCCCCAACGCCTAGAGGGTGATGATTCGGGCCATCGTCCTCTAGAGGGCAGTCCACCACTCAGACCTTCCAGTTATGGTCTTCACATGTTGCTATGTCCCTTCCTCTGCCAAAAACTACCTTATCTACCACCACTTCTTAGCTAGGAAGTCAGAGAAAAAGATGTTGTTAGTTACCCAGAGGTCAAGTCACAACTGGAAACCTTGGTATTTATTTACATCTGGGGTATGGCAATTTGGTCCATATGCTACCTCTTCAACATCGGATCCGAGGACACCTCAGAAGTGGGAGAAGGTGTCTCTTGCTGCCAAAGCCGACCCTGGGCTTAGCCAGGAAAATCTCCAAAAGGTTAAGGATCTTCAAGATCAGGGGGAATAGGGTTGTATTGTAAAATATGAACATCTGATGACCCCTTATTACCTCTCTTAGACAGGCTTGGGAGGTGGTCCTTTGACAGAGGTTCGTAAGTGTTAATTTTTCACAAGTTGTACCTCTTACTTTCCACCCCTCTGATTTACTAACTCAAATACGTCTTTTGCAGAGCACCCTGAAGGCTTGTCGGATGACCTCTGGGAGATGTCTTCTCCTATTCTTATATAGTTTATGAAGAAGGCCGGCCAAAATATATCCCCTCATCCTCCCAAACAGAACATCGACACGTCCAGGACCGATGGTATGAAGAAGATAAAGACCGCAATAGACTCGGAGCATCAAAGGACGAGTAAGACTCAAAAAGGGGATCGTGCCATTTTAATCTCTTTAGACGAAGAAGCCCTTGCAGCTTATCTTTCTCAGTTGAAGATAAGTGGTAATTTGATTGGCCACAGTCTGAAGACTGCTGATGCTATCGGTGTTGTCATGACTGAAGAGGATAAGCGTTTCCTATGCTCTTTAGACATACCTTTTCTGGCTGAGTTTACCCTTTCACAGGTCAATTTAGGTACTAATTTTAGCTATTTTGTTCTTCCAAGTGTAACCTCTGCTTTTTGTAAGTTATAGACCATAATCATACGTCTAACTTTCCTCTGCAGGGTATCTTATCCATGCATCATTTTATTAACTGAACCTTGACGAAGCTGCCTCTCATAGATAGTCAGGAGGCTCAAAAGGTGCAGGCCTCTTTGAATGCAGATGTTGAATGTCTGTAAACATAGTTAAAAGAGGCCGACAAGCTTGTTAAGTAGAGGGATAGGGACATAGGCAAGCTCAAGAAGGACCATGAAGTAGCTCTGAACGCTAAAGACGATGTCCTCTAGACCAAGGTGGATGCTGCAGTCAAATCTTTATTAGAGGATACCTCAGAGAAGATTCTTGAAGATTATAAGGTCTCTGATGAGTTCACTAACTTTGGCTTTGAATACCTTGAAAGAGGTATTAAAGCTACTGGTAAATGGGCAGCCTCGAAGGAAAAGGAGTCTGGGAGTCTGACTGCCTCAGACTTTGAGGGTCTAGGCTTTGGTAATCCCCATTTTGCTCAGGCCTTGCAAGAGGTTGAGGAGGTTGATACTACTCCTGCAGAGACTGCTCCCTTAGAGGTCACTGAAACTGAAGAGGCCAATCCTCAGGATGATACGACAGAGGTGACCAATGTCGGCCAAGAAGAGACGACTGTTGTTGCAGATACCTAGGCCTTTCTTTATGAAGCTTAAGTTGTAATTTTTGTTTCCCTTCGTCTGTACCTAACTTTTGTGAACTCTGATAGCACCTTGGTATATTTAATTTGTAACTCTGAATGCTTAATGTAATACCATCTTCTTCAAATTATATTGCTTCTTTCAATGAATGTCTTCTCTTGCATGTTGTTTTAAAGTCTGAGGATACCAAATTATGACGTTTACCCTCAGTATTCACCAAATTATGGTGTTTAAGGTTTGAGGGCACCATATCATGATGTTTACCCTCATAATTTTCACAAAATTAATGAAGTTTTAAGGTCTTAGGACACCATATAATCATGTTTACCCTCATAATTTTTCCAAATTAATGGTCTAAGGTCTGAGGTCATCAAATTATGATGCTTACCCTCATAAATTTTCCCCAAATTAATGATGTTTTAAGGTCTGAGGCCACCATATAATGATGTTTACCCGAATAATTTTTACCAAATTAATGGTCTAAGGTCTGAGGTCATCAAATTATTATGCGTACCCTCATAAATTTTCACCAAATTAATGATGTTTAACGTCTGAGGTCACCAACATATGATGTTTACCCTCAAACTTTCACCAAAATAATGATGTATTAAGGTCTGAGGTCATCAAATTATGATGTTTACCCTCATAATTTTCACCAACTTAATGATGTTTTAAGGTGTGAGGTCATCAAATTATGATGTTTACCCTCATAATTTTCCACCAAATTAATGATGTTTAAAGGTCTGAGGTCACCATAATATGATGTTTACATCATAATTTTCACCAAATTAATGATGTTTAAGGTCTGAGGTCACCATATAATGATATTTCACCTGTGAGGTCATCATATCATGATGTTTTACCCGCATAAACTTCCACCAAATTAATGATGTTTAAGGTCTGAGGTCACCATATGATGATGTTTCACCTCATAATTTCCATCAAATTAATGATGTTTAAGGTCTGAGGTCTCCATAATATGATGTTTCATCTCTGAGGTCATCATATCATGATGTTTTACCCTCATAAACTTCCATCAAATTAATGATGTTTAAGGTCCGAGGTCTCCATAATATGATGTTTCACCTCATATTTTTTACCAAATTAATGATGTTTAAGGTACGAGGTCACCATATAGTGATGTTTACCCTCAAATTGTCACCAAATTAATGATGTTTAAGGTCTAAGGTCACCATAATATGATGTTTCACCTCATAATTTTTACCAAATTAATGATATTTAAGGTCTGAGGTCACCATATAATGATGTTTACCCTCAAATTGTCACCAAATTAATGATATTTAAGGTTTGAGGTCACCATAATATGATGTTTACCTAATAATTTTTACCAAATTAATGATGTTTAAGCATAATGAAACAAAGTATTGACACGAGAATTTCTCTTTTCATCAACATCCTCTTCATAAAATGATACATGTATTACAAAGAAACAACTGCAACATCATATGTAATATTTCTTCAAGTGGTCAGCGTTCTAAGGATTGGAGAAAGGTTCCCCTTCGAGATTTTCTAGACGGTAGGTGCCAGGGACAATCTCATCAACTACTTTATAAGGACCATGCCAGTTTGGATGGAGCTTATTTGCCTTTTGCAGCGTCTTCTTTAGAACTAGGTCTCCCACAGCTATAGGTCTTATTTTCACCCTTTGATTGTAAAACTTCGTAGTTATCTACTGTTAGGCTGCCTGTCTAATCTCTACATCTTCTCTTCTTTCCTCGATCAGATCCAGATCAAGTATTCTCTCTTCCATATTCCTCTCAGGGTCATAGGTCTGAACTCTATGAGTGGGAAGTCCTACTTTTGTAGGGATGACAACTTATGAGCCATGGGCCAACATAAATGGGGTCTCTCCCATCGGCATCCTTATTAACGTCCTGTAGGCCCATAACACTGTGTATACCTCTTCTGTCCATCTCCCCTTGGCTTCTTCCAACCTCTTCTTAATCCCATCAAGGATTTTTCGGTTCGTAACCTCCGTCTGACCATTCGCCTGGGGTCGACCAAGGAAAGAGAAAAACTGTTTGATGCCTACTCTCTCGTAGTATTTCTCTAAGGAAGCATTTTTTAATTGGGTTCCATTGTCTGATATGAGGGTGTTTGGAAGACCATGCATGCATATGATGTTCTTTCAGATGAACTGGAAGGTCTTTTATTCTGTGATTATGATCATCGACTCAGCCTCTACCCACTTGGAGAAGTAATCAATTGCAACTATAAAAAATCTATAGTTGTTGCCTGCTCTTGGCAATGGTCCTACTAAATCAATCCCCCATATTGCAAAGGATAGTTGATGGACGTCATAGGTTGATGAGGGATGGTGGAGAATCTCTAGCATTTATCGCATTTCTTCATATAGGTAGCAACATCTTTGGCCAAGGTTGACCACCAGTATCCTTGAGTAATTATCCTCTTAGCTAAGGGCCTTCCTCCTATGTGACTGGAGTAAGATCCCTCATACATATCTTACAGGATGTGTTGAACCTCTGAGGGATGGACACATCTGAGGAGAGGGAGCAGGAAACCTTTTTTTATATTGGACGTCTCTTACAATTGAGAACTTGGCAGCCCTGTACCTCAGCCTTCTCTTTTCCAACTTTGATTCTGGTAGCTCTCCCTGCCTAATGTATCTGATAATAGGGTCCATCCATGAGGATCCTAGATTTAAATAAAGGTAAGGTCTGGTAACCTCTTCTTCTTCAATGGTCGGTTTGAGCGGAATTTCTACTGGTACTTTTCTTCTGATGTCTGTCTTGGTTACTGAGGCCAGCCTTGCTAGTGCATCTGCCCGACTGTTATCTAGTCAGGGTATCCTCTTCATCTTCACTTCTCTGAAGCTTTCCAATATCATCCTCACTCTCTTCAAGTATCTGGCCATTCTTTCATCCTTGGCCTCGTACACTCCCAAGATTTAGTTGACGACCAGCCTTGAGTCACTGTGGACCAGGAGTTGGCCGACAGTAAGAGATTTTGCCAAGGAGAGACCTGCGATTAATGCCTCATACTCTAATTCATTATTTGAAGCCTTAAAGTTGAACCTACGCGTATATTCAATATCGGTACCATCTGGTTCTGACACTATCAACCCTGCTCCGCTTCCACTTTCACAAGAAGACCCATCAATGAAGAGGTTCCAAACATCTTCATTTTAAGAGAAGTTCCTCTCTGATAGGGTCCCTTGCTTGAAGAGGTACCTGTCTTCCTCATTCTCAGCTACATTTTTTTTTTAACTTTCTTGACCTAACCTCGTTCGGACCACGGAAGATGTTACTGTCTGGTTCATCTGCAATCTCTTGACTATTCTCAATCTCAACCTCTTCCCAGGTGAACTCTGCTACAAAGTCTGAAAGAGCTTGCCCTTTGATGGCAACCTTAGGCTGATAAACAATGTCATACTTCCCCAACTCGATGGCCCAGGTCATCAACCTGCCCGACTTCTCAGGCTTGTGGAGGACCTATCTTAGTGGGGAATCAGTGAGGAAAACCATAGAGTGGGCTTGGAAGTATGGCTTCATCTTCCTGGAAGCATGTATCAGGGCATAGGATAACTTTTCCATTCGAGGGTAGTTCTGTTCAGACCCTTAAAGAACTTTAGTATTGAAGCATATCGGCCTCTTAACTCCATTGTCTTCTCTTACTATGGCAGCACTAATGGCTGACTTTGAGACAGCTAGATAAACATATAACTTCTCCGCCAGAATAGGCCAAGATAAGAGTAAAGGGGAACTGAGGTAAGACTTTATCTCCTTAAAATCTTTATCGCATTCCTCTTCCCATTCGAAGGCCTTTCTAAGAACTTTGAAAAAAGGAAGACACTTGTTTATAGCTCTTGAGATAATCCTGTTAAGTGCAGCAACTCTTCCGGTTAGTCTTTGAACGTCTTTGATAGTTCTAGGTGTATTTATTTCAAGCAGAGCCTTGATCATCTTGGGGTTGGCCTCTATTCCCCTTTGATTGACGATGAACCCAAGGAACTTTCCTGCTCCTACTTCGAAGACACACTTGGCAGGGTTGAGTTTCATCCTGTATAAATCCATGGTGTCAAAAGTTCTTTCCAAATCGGCCACGTGAGTGTCACCCTTCAAGCTCTTTGTCAACATGTCATCCACATATACCTCCATGGTCTTGCCAATCTGATCTTCGAACATCTTATTTATAAGACGTTGATAAGTGGCCCCTGCATTCTTCAAGCTGAAGGGCATGACCTTGTAGCAATATGTCCCCTTGTCTGTGATGAACGATGTCTTCTTTAAGTCTTTTGAGTCCATGAAGATCTGATTATACCCGAAATACGCATCCATGAAACTCATGAGCTCATGCCCTGCTGTGGCATCCACCATCTGATTAATTTACGATAGGGGGAAGCTGTCTTTTGGATAAGACTTGTTCAAATCAATGAAATCTACACACATTATCCATTTCCCATTAGCTTTTGGCACGATGATGGTATTAGATAACCATTCAGGGTATATGACCTCTTAAATGAACTTGGCTTCTTGAATTTTTCTGACCTCTTCCCTAATGACATTGTACTTTTCCCTTGAGTAAACCCTTCTTCTTTGTTTGATGGGCTTATCTTCTTCTAAAATATTGAGTTTATGGCACATAACTTCAGGGTCAATCCCTGGCATGTTCGCATGGCTCCAGGTGAAGATACTCTACCTCTTCCTCAGTATCCTCACCAGCTCTTCCTTAATCTCAGGTCTTACGACTTTGCCAATTTGGATGTTTTTTTTTCAGATCGTCCTCATTGAGGATGTTGAATTGTACCTCTTCCATGACTTCTCCCTTCTTGAGTTTTGTCTCATCCCTAGGATCAAGTACATCGATGTTGTACGTGGTTGTAGCCCTCTTATGAGCTTCTCTCTTTTCCGCAGAGTTGAAGTAGCATTCTTGTGCCAATGTTTGGTCACCCTGCACTTCCCCTACACCATAGGGGGTCAGTAATTTTAGCATTTGGTGGACCGTTGAAGGCACGGCCTCAAATTACTTGAGGGCTACTCTTCCTATGATGAGGTTGTAAGATGAGAAGACGTTCTCATCCATGACAAAGAAGTTGATTTTTCTTGTCAACCTCTTAGGCCACTCGTCTCCCATTTGTACATCCATCTCATACATGCCCAATGGATAAAAAATTTCATCGCTGAAGCCAATCAACGGATGATGATAAGGTATAACCCTAGCTCTGATGAGGCCAAGGCTATTAAAGTACGGCCAAAACATAACATCCGCAGAGCTTCCACCGTTAAGGAGGAATCTATGAACTTCACACCCATACACCTTTGTTATAATTACTAGAGGGTCATTGTGTGGAGCTAAGATACCTTTGAAATCGAGTCTTGAGAAGACAACTATGAGGGTATCCATATCCACCTTCTTCCTCTTCTCGTGTTTTACCTCTGTATATGCCAAGTTCACAACCTCGGCTTTGGTCACTGACTTGGCCACTGCCACGTGAGCTTTGCGATTAACGACCTCTGAACCTCCCCCTGCTAAACCTCCACAAATGGTATTCAGCCCAAAAGAGATCATACCAACTCTCTACACCGGGATATTTCCATCTTTTGGTGGGAGATCTGGGTCATCATCGTCATCGTCATTAGAGTCCTCTGCTCTTCTAACAGGGGCATCTTCCTGACATTTATCATTTTGTTTTTTCTTAGGGTCATCTCTTCCCCCCTTAGAAGCTCTGCCATCCACATATCTTCTGAGCTTCCCAGATTTCAACGTTTTCTCAATCTCATCTTTCAAGGCAAAACATTTATCGATCACATGGCCGTGATCTTGGTGGAACTCACACCACAAGTTCTTGTTCCTCTTATGCGGAGGAGCCTTCATCTTCTCCGGTCATCTTAGGAACCTATTATTATTTATCTCATTGAGTATGTGCTCACATCTCACAGTTAGAGGAGTGTAGTGCACAAACTTGTCATCCGCAACCCTCTTCTTTCCATCCTTCTTCCTTTGGAATTTCCCACTGCTGATTCCATTTTCATCCTCGTATTTCGTGACCATAGCTTCTTCAGCGCTCATAACCCTACCAGCTGTTGCTAACAACTCGGTCATGGACTTAGGAGGGTCTTCAGCAAGATTTCACAGTAACTTCCCCTTCTAAAGTCCTCCTATAAAGGCTGTTGTAGCAATATTCTCTTCGTAATCTTCCACTTCCAGCTTCTCCTTGTTAAACCTTGAAATGTTGTCCCTTAGGCTCTCATTTTTTTCCCTGCTTGACGTATAGCAGATGAGTGGTCTTCTTTTAAGGTCTCACCCCAAAACAAAAGTTGTGTATAAATCATTCAGCCAATCCCTTAAAGTTCTCAACAGAGTTCTTCGAAAGAGAAGTAAACCAATTGTGTGTAACTCCCATTACAGTTCTTAAGAAAGCTCAGCACCTCATCTCATCTGGGATTGAATAAATGTCTACTGCAGACTGGTATATCTCAATATGATGCATAGGGTTTGTACTTCCATCATACTTGGGAGACACCATTGGTGGTTTGAATTTGGCAGGGGTTAGGAAGTTCACAATTCTTGCTACAAATAGGGAGCCCTCTGAGAACCCTCTTTGTACTGGGTTTCGACTTTTGATGAGGTTACCTATCTTCTCTTTAAGATGTTTAATGGAGTCATTCCATGGTTTAGAAACGTTGGCCTGGCCAAGGTTATCCCCAACCACCTCCAAGGGGTTGACTGAGGGTTCCCCAGTCGCTGCACAACGTCGGCTATTGACCTCCTATTGATCCCCGCCTCGGTCATGATGGGGTTGATGTTCACCATCTTCCCTTTGTGAGCCATCTATGCTTCTTGACATGGATGACCTCTACCTCAGATCATTAACTGGGCCGAGGCTTTCAAAGTCCAACCCTCTACTCAAGCGATCAAAGGCCGACCCTCTTTGTTGGGCACCTCTATCCCGTCTAGCTCCATAACCTTGGCTCTGCAGGATAGGACGTACAATATTGTTCAAAACCTCATATGGCTCCCAGCATTCTTTTGGAGCATCTTCTGCCTCCATATCATCATAATTATCCTCAGGGTAAGGGTTTCCTTGCCTACCCAGATGCAAGCGCCTAGGGTCATCAACATCCCTCCTCCGTTGAGGAGTAGGTTGGTCTTTTCGCGGTACCTAGGGTGGTCCCCTGGCTTCAAGATGTGGTTAAATATCTACCGGAGTAATCATCTCCGGTAAGACCCCAATCGGTCTTATTATATTTTGGCTCACTGGGCAAATTGCTCCTTCATCGTTTACTGTGTTGCAGCTAAAGATCTCAAGTCTACTGCTACCTTAGCCATTTCGAATTCGGGTGGTGCCTGGCTGGAACTAGGTCCTCCAACACCAAATGGTGGAGGAGGTGGTGGTAACTCCGGTGCTATATGTTAAAACTAAAGAGATTGTGAAGAAGACGAGCTTAATACCTTAAAGGACCTCTTTCTATGGTGAAACAGCTCCACACAAGGGGTGAGGCTTGGTTCACCACCAGAGTCTCCGGTGAGGTTAAGCAGCAAAAGAGTAAGAGTTAACTTCTCGTTCCCATAGACGGTGCCAAAATGATGATGCTGGAAACATCACCACCAGATAAAGTGTTTGCAAGCTCAAGCCAGTGATAACAATGGCAGCACAAGAGTAATATGTATATAAGAGATTGAGGTGAGGAGAAGATGATGAAAACCAATATATAAGTGGTTCAGCTAACCTAACCTATATCCACTATGATTGTGTGAGTAATATCCCTAAATAAAGGCACTAATGGCCATGGATACAATCTCTCCATGTCTCTCTCTACTATCTAAAATGACATAGTTTCAGCTAGGGTTGCAATTACGGATCCCTTTACAAGGTACAGTATGACCTCTATATATAGTGTTTAGGGGGTGCAATGTACCCCCCAAGCATACAATGAGCATGTGCATGAGGATCCAACCAGTATAAGGATGAAACCTGGATGATCTTGAACAAACAATGATGACCTAAATATTCCCTCACGTGGAGGGAATGATTCAGTTATAACAGATTTTCCCACGTGTTCCAAGCCATATATGTACTTATAAGTGCTAGTCCCTGTCTTTGATTGGTACCAACCTCGGCCTGTACTAGTACGAGGTTGGTGAAGTCCGATTGGTTCCTTGTCCGAGGTTAATATCCATGATGCCCTCGGTAAGGATGGCTGGCCGAGGTTAGATGTGGGATAGTTGTTACGTCGGCCAGGGCCGATGTTGACATGATGCTTGATGATTGAGACTGCGAGGCTTTGCTGACTTCGATTGATAAATTATAACGTCGGCTGGGGCCGATGTTGGTGTTGATGAATGGTTTAACCCATGAGTACTTACTGACCTCGACTGATGCCCAACCGAGGTTGATGTATGAGGTTGATGCAATATCGGCTGGGGCCAACCTTCTGAGTGACGACCTAGTTGATGGATATCACAGGCTTTCGGTCACCTCGGTTGTGAGACTGGCCGAGGTTGGTTGCTCTAAGTAAGAGGGTGCACTTTGGGGATATCAATTACATCACTTTGAATATAAATCACACAAGCATAAACATGGTGCTATGACTTAGGGTCGATACTTAGCCTGTTGTGATTCCCCAGGGAAGATCACTCACATCACGCAACCTCCGCTGATAGCACTAGAAGGGTATGTTCCACATAATATCATTATATTTCATATGTACGTATTGTCTCAATACCCATATATATAATCACATTAATCAAATAATCCGTGCATATGATCCGAAGCACTAGTCTAATATCCCAAGTCTATCCCCGACTCTTATTTAATTAAATTCTTCTCTTTAATAAATAATTAACCTTACTTATCATCACTGAATTCTATCGGACTTTCCCAACCAGCCCAAAAATTTTAATCAAAAATCACTTTATCCCGTTACATATCCTACGGCCTGAGTATTTTATCTCATAAATACCCTACGTATATAATTCGAGTCAATCCTCGTTTATCCGAAATCTCCCTAACTAAACATAATCTATAGAAGTATGAAAAATCATTAACTTAACCTCGATTTTATCAATTAGGCATTCATATTAACTAAGGGAATATATCCACAATCTTTTGTGATCCTCCAAAACATAATCCTGCCTAAGATAAAATCCATCCCTAGATTACTCACCAAAGATTTTGGTCTCGTAAATATTTTCGTATAAAATTCACAACTAATTAAAAAAATTAGAAAAATATAAAACTGGAGGTCACGCATTCGTAATGAAAAGGTGTACAATTCCATGACCTGGCTAAGTAGGGTAACCGAATCGGTTCGCCAACAGGGGCTTGCTATGATTTTATCACAAGTTTCTCTAAATTTCCACCTCAAAGTGCATCCAAACTTCATCCCAGAGTTATATAATGTCACCCCATCAATTATTAGCATGAATTCATATATTTGATTTCCTCCAATCATTAAAACTAAATTAAATCATGGGATTTTCATTATTCTTTATCCAGCATCAATTATATCACAATTTCTAATGAAAATCCTAAATTCCCAATCAACGTTTCTCTTTTCAATTCAAGATAATGTCTTTTCATTCAAGATCAATATATACAACAAGATCAATATATACAATCTTTATTCATGGTTTTCTCTAATCAATAACAAATTTTAATGCCTGATTTTCCTTTAACAAGATTAAGAACTCTATATTATTCATCTTTCTAAAAATCCCCCTTTTCCATATAATCAAGCCCATCCCAAAATCAAATCGTCAATTACTAATTTTGATATGAATATTACACTACACATATTCAATATAGAAAGTTTATACAATTGCCTTAAATCATTGGTAAGATTCTGAATCTCTATGCGTCAGGTTGAAGAAGACAAGAATTTTCCTCCACGTTCTTTTCCAAATCAAGACTTTGGATCTCTTGGGTGTTCTACCTCCCTCTTTTCTCACAAATGGCCTCTCTTGAGTTTTTGGTGTGTTATGGCTTCCTTCCTAACCATAGACTCCCTTTAATTAACCCAAATACCAGAATTAATTAAAACCCTTGGTGTAAAATGACCCTCATGCCCTTATTCGGGCCCCGACTTGTCTAAAATGCTCTCGGTGACCAATCTCTATCCCCCGAGTACTTGATTTTAACTATTTTGACCACTTTCAGATCAACCGTACACTCGAAAATACCATTCGAGTCACTAAACATAAACATACTATCTTAACCCAAAAATAGCCCACATAAATGCCCCGATTGAGATACCATCAATTCTCGCCATTTCTACTCACATACGATGCACTTATAATTGACTTAATTAAATTTACTTAATAACGCTAGTAAATTTACACATAAATATTAATCCTATTCTCAACAATTAATATTTATTAATTTCATAATATTTTCCCATTTTAATTAAATTAAGTCACACATGTAATTTAAATGCAAAAAATAAATTACTCAAAATTACGGGGTATTACATACTTCCCCTACAAAGGAATTTCGTCCTCAAAATTTGGATAAGGCTCGTACTCATATCTTAGGATACTTCCTCGCACGACATATTTACCTTCTTAAAATTGGAAGCATTCTTTTGTTCTAGCTACACCTCCACTAACAGTACTCTTCAACCCGATGGTCTATACACTACCATTCAAAACTAGTGACCAGTCCGCTCTAATCACCTTACATAGACATACCACATTATTTCTCTTAACATTATACCTCAGTGACAACACAAAACATTACATTTCAGCTAAAAATATTTTAATACGACGAGCCTATAATCTACCGACTATATCATGTGTCCCAATATCCTTATGTGCTAACTCCCCTATTTTTTTAAATCACATTTCTCCCTTCGTGGGAGACATCCATAATCACACTTGACCACTCGTGTCAAACTTCAAAATCTTTGGTTATTTATGACGTAACTCTTGCGATAATTCTCTTATGTATAGAGTAACTTCTAATTAGCCCAAAAATCCACAATCTACATTCCTAACATTCTCCAACACCTTAGTCACCCTTTTCGTCCACTCCTCGGTATCTAGGTGATACGCCTTGCTCAAAATGCAACTTCATCCCCATTTTCTCATCCTAATCTACAACGACGTTGTGCTGCACTATGTGACGACTCATTTCCTTCCTTCCATCAAACAGTGAGCACACTGGCCGATAAAGCCATAATGTCCATCTTGGTCAACCAATTCCACAACTCAAAGGAAAATTTGACCCTTTCGTGATGTTGGTAATCCATTACTGGCTCCATTAATTTGCCTACTCATTCCATTATTAGAATTTCTAAGTCTTGCAAAATTTTTGGTCGATCAGCTCGGCCAACCCTTTCGCATACATATTACTCCCCTATCCCGGGGTATGCTAAAACGAAAAATCACGATACATGCGCCTGCTCCACCATTTCCCCCTTTGCGGTTCTTCCTCATCTAATAAAATTATACTCCCATTCATATGCAAGGCATCCTAGGAACTTGCATGAGTGCGACTCTACTAAAAATACCAAAACTATTAGATCCTCTCTTAGCCAAAGAAATCCCTCATTTGTATATTAACAGTCTTCCAACCCTTCTCGGTTGTGATGGCTCTCCTGATTGTACATAACCGGACTACATCATTCCTCAAACGAAGTTTAGCCCATCTTACTTTCATAACTCTACTTCTAACTGCCTCTCTGGCATATGGTTAAACATATTCCTTACTTCGTCCTCTTATTATGAACAGTTCAGAAAATCAAAATACCCAGGGATCCCATAGACCCTATCTCCTGTGCATATCTGTAAAGTTGTAAAAATGTAATAATAATATGCCCAACTTGGCCCCGTACACTCGGCGTGGCTAAAAAATGAGGGTATAATCACCCCCTATCAATCGTAACTTAATATTCTCAATGTTTCCCCAACTATCCAGTATTGGTATAAATGTTACCCAGTGCTCCCCACACAGCATTACTGGGCCTCATTGGCCTTAAATCAAAAGATCTATTAGCTCAAAATAATATCCACATACACGTGTAATAATTGTACTACTAATTCCATGCCCTACCGACCACATATCTCCCACGTTTCGATGCTAACTAAACTTCATGTGTGGGATGTCTTGCACGCAAAATCAAAATAAGGAACCCACCCGATACACTAATACCTAGCATTATTGGTCACTGAGATCCATAAGCCCAAAGCATATAGCCATGACACCTAAAATCCTTCCCCATGTATATAAGTCTAATCTTCAATTCTGACGTCACTCAAGGAGTCATACAATACGGCACTCTCACTATCATTAAGTCCTTGGCGTTAAATCAATAATGAGCTAAATCTCTCTGCTCGACGGTATACTCGATATCCCTTAAATCGCATCAATAAAGCCCCTACACAATGGGGTAAAAAATAATGAGACATCTATAATTCCTGAGGTCTATTTTACAATATATATATATATATATACAACCTTGACCCTCTTTCAGGTGATAGAACGCAAAACAATACATCCTACCCTGGAACAACAAATATGATAATCTTACTATAACAATCCACCATCGCTCAAACCCTCACTAACCAGTTAATACTCAGGATAATCATATGACCTACCCTCATAACACCCAAAATGAGCAAAACCATCATGCGATATAAACATCATCTTAGTGTCCCTACCCGCTCCTTTGTAGGAGGCACCAAAGATCCCGCTACCCAATGGTAAATATGTGCATAATGATAAGGCCGATACTGCTAACATACAACTAAACCCAACTCACCCGCGAATTTTAGTGTTAATAATTACATATTAAGATAAACCCACTTCACTCGAAACCTACCCTATATTCATAAGGATAAATAAAAAATTTACACTTAATTGCTAACTACTTTACCTGGTCAACGGATTCCTGAACATGATTCTCAGATCAGAACTGACCCAAGACACTACACCAAATCTGTACTATTGTCACCGTCATTGACCTTGACAAGTTGGACTTTTCAAGGTCAATGACCGTGACAATTCGGGGCGAGATAAATTTTTTTATCACGGTCGTGTCAAGGTCATGGACCGTGACAAGTTTAGTCACGGTTAATAACCGTGACAAACCCGTGATAATATTTAAAAAAAATTGTCACGGTCAATGGCCGTGATAATTCTGGGCAGAATTTAAAAAAATTCTGCTGGGCAGTATGGCCACTGCCACTGCCCAGCAGTATATTTGTACCTGTTATAATAACGTTGGTTATACCTATTCAACATCATATATCCAAATAAACTAAAGATAGTGCAAATATATATTCATGACGATATAATCCAAATATTCAAAATAGAAATAATATACATGACGATATAATCCAAATATAATTAAAATAGACAAACTTAAAAATAATGTTACTCCATGTCTTGGGTAAATGTGAGGAGGTGAGTTGTCCACACGATATACGAATTGACACACCCACTAATATACATCGTGCCGCCTTGTTCGCGCAACCACAATTGGGAGTTCTCCTTTCCGGGTATCACATGCGTGACGAGCACTCTGGACTCGATCCCTTGAAGCGCACGTCCATGAACTATTCCACCCTCGATGATATTCGGGTCCCTCAACCCCCGCCCTATCCGCTGGACATCAAATACATCCAATAGGAACACGCTCGGCCAACCAAGTGTCAACAATGGTCTGGGGAAGGGAGCCAAACAAGGAAGTGGATCATCGAAATACGCACGTGACGGTGAAGAAGCAGCGAGGTCCACATCCTTGTCTTCCTGCGCCTCGTCCTTCTGCGCCTCGTTCTCCCGCACCTCCTCCACCGTCTTATCCTTCCCTTTTCCCTTCCCCTTACGGTCTCCGCCCAACGTACGCTTCATGACTGCGTACATATCTTGGATCGTCGCCTCCAAACGGGACAGCTTTGCGTCGTGTGAATCCACCGTTCGAGCCAACTCGGTGTCGCTCGTCTCCAATTCGATGATCCTAGATTTGGCAACCCGCGAGCTCACCCACCTTGTCCTCCCCTTGCGATCAGAGCCAAGCACTTGGCTGAGTGAGTCTATGGACAAAGACGCCTTGTCGGCATCAGACTGCGACTCATGCACTTCCTTAAGCTTTGCCTAAAACGACAAAAAGCACATTATTAGTAGAATAAGTAAACTAAAAAATTATAACGTAATTAAAAAAAATTAAACTGTCGGATTACTTACAATCGTGGCCGCGACGCTCGGGGACACCTCCTTGTCCTTCCCTTTCTTCATCCAAAGAGCCACATAAGTATCGAGCCTATGTGGCTTACCCACTCCCTCCCCCCTGAAATAAAATAAAGTAAAATTACTATCGGCTCCGCAAAGTAAAATAATGAAGAATAATATATTTCTGTAGTTATAGAAAAATTAAATCTTACCTTTATCCTATGCTCCACCTCGGCGTAAGAGGTCCGGCCGGAGTAGTGCACGTCCGTCTTTTTTGCCCGATTTTCCCTCCCCGATTGGCGAGATGCCAATTGTCGATCCTCGATCTCATTGTTAATGCCATTGTGACAATGAGATCGGCTCCTTGGGCGGGACGGATCCACGCCGTTATATAATGGACTCTCGTGTTTTCCCAAAGTACCGTGTCCGCATATTTTTTTTCCACGTCTTGTGTTGCTCCCTCAACTGCTCCAAGACGAAATCGCGTAGCTTTGGATCCAAGTTGAATTGTTCCTGTCCAACAAATTCAATGTTAGTTGCGAATAAATATAAATATAAATATAAATATAAATATAAATATAAATATAAATATAAATATAAATATAAATATAAATATAAATATAAAAATAAAATTGAAATTGAAATTGAAATTGAAATTGAAATTGAAATTGAAATTGAAATTGAAATTGAAATTGAAATTGAAATTGAAATTGAAATTGAAATATATTACCTGTAGTGCCGCCCAAACAGCTAACTTGAGCTCATATGGCACCTCTTTCCAACTCATAAACTCCGGGCCGATGACCGTCTTTAGCAGCTCGAAGGATCTCGCTAATAGCTCCGATTTGTTCTCGACGGTAATCCCAAATTTTCCATATTTGGGAAGCCTAGGGGCGGAGGAGCCCTCGTCGCCTCCGCTACCACCGAACCCAGACGACATCATCATAAACACCATCGTCATCTTCGCCTTAATACCTGAAGGAGACATTTGCTGTAAAAAATGTTATTAGTACAGATAAAAAAAATGTTATTAGTACACATAGACACACACCCCTACCCCACCCCCACCACACACACGCACACGTACACGTACACGTACACGTACATAAATATGTCTAAATTAGATGTAAAGCATGGAATTATTATTATATATATTATATATGCCGGAATAGATGTAAAGCATGGAATTATTACTAATTTACAATGAGGGGCAATCCTACTTTCATATGAAATTGGCACTAATTATTAATTTACTTTCATCTAAAACTATACAATTAAAATAACAATTAAAGCTATACAATTTATTAATTAAAGCTATACAATTGTTAAAATTGCCCCCCCCCCACCACAGACACATATACACACACATACACACACACATACACATATTTAATTTCAAGTATGTTTCATTTAATTATCATACTTTGTATATATTGTTCGATATACAAAGTAATTTTTAAATAAAGTTAAAAAATCCCACCCCCATATGGACAATAATCCAGTGGTCATGCCACTTTTAAAACTAACCAACCCAACATTTACTAAACAAAATAATCCAACAGCAATTTCAACAACAAATGTGTAACCCGTACTCCTTCTAATTCATCTACTCAATTAATTCATTTCATCAATTAAACTAACAATTAAAGTATACAATTATTAATAAACTAATTTACAATGAGGGGCAATCCTACTTTCATATGAAATTGGCACTAATTATTAATTTACTTTAATCTAAAACTATACAATTAAAATTACAATTAAAGCTATACAATTTATTAATTAAAGCTATACAATTGTTAAAATTGCCATCCTCCCCCACACCCCCTGCCCCCTCCCCCACCACACATCACCACACACATATATACACACACATATACACATATTTAATTTCAAGTATGTTTCATTTAGTTATCATATTTTGTATATATTGTTCGATATACAAAGTAATTTTGAAATAAAGTTGAAAAATCCCACCCCCATATGGACAATAATCCAGTGGTCATGCCACTTTTAAAATTAACCAACCCAAAATTTACTAAACAAAATAATCCAACAACAATTTCAACAACAAATGTGTAACCCGTACTCCTTCTAATTCATCTACTCAATTAATTTATTTCATCAATTAAACTAACAATTAAAGTATACAATTATTAATTAACTAATTTACAATGAGGGGCAATCCTACTTTCATATGAAATTGGCACTAATTATTAATTTACTTTCATCTAAAACTATACAATTAAAATTACAATTAAAGCTATACAATTTATTAATTAAAGCTATACAATTGTTAAAATTTCCCCACCACACACACACACACACCCCACCACCACCACACCCCTTGCCCCCTCCCCCCGCCACACACACACGCACAGACCTACGCGCACACACACACCCCCCACCCCCACCACCCCACCACCCCACACACACACGCACAGACCTACGCGCACACGCACACACACACAATTATTTGTCACGGTCGTGTCAAGGTCAATGACCGTGACACAAAACGCGAGATTTGTGTCACAATCAATGACCTTGACAAGGGTGGCCGGCTGAAAGGTGACAATTTTGTCATTTTGGTGTAGTGAGAATTTTTCTAATGGTTGTACCTCTTAGATACCATCCTGTAGTTTCCCTCTCGATCTTTTTGGGCAATCCCTCTTCCTATGGCCTGTCTCCTCACAAGTAAAGCAACGGCCAGAAAAATCTCCCTGCCTCTGGCCCTGGTGGCCCTGTCGAAATCCCCCTTTACTCGGTAGAAATTCCCTTGATCTGAATCTCTTAAATGGATTCCTCTCTTGAATATTCTCCGAGGTGGTGCCCCACTATCACCAATTACATTCATTCTTGCTTTGCTAACTAGACTCCCCAATATTTTAGCTCCCTTCACATAAAAGCATTAATATTGCCCTTATAAAAGTACGACATTGACGACATCACCATAAGTCGTCCAATCCGAATTTCCCACTCAATGCTAGTGTATCCTACCCATGAGTCCATCATCAACTCAAAGACCTTTTTTTATCCTCCGTATCCACCTCGTTGGGTACAAAGTTCGCTAAACAAGAAAATTCTCCCTCATATTCGGTTACTGTCGAGCCCTCCTTTAATAACTACTGAAATTTCCTTCCCATCTTTGTTTAAACAATTGATGAAAGGATTTGCGGTCATAACTCACCCCAAATTCCTTTATATTCATGGTATCTCTTCTCGGATGTGGTGACTGACTCCCATCACTACAACGCTGCTCCAATGAGCTAAAACTTTTTCCCGAAATTTAAATGATGAGCGTCACTGCACTCCACCATACGCAATTACCTTTGAATGATCTCCTTCCATTGGCTAATCACACTTTTGCACTTTCCCCAAACTCTTGTGAATGGCCCTTTTGAGGCCCCTCCGTCTCTCTCCCTTACCAACATCAGTGGGTGAGTTTGAATTTGCGCCACCGTCTGCTATAGCGGTACTTGGAGAAAAAACTGCGCCCTAGCAGTTATTGTTAAACGAAAAATGTAATTAACCCTTTAATTAATATTTAATTAGTTTAATTATAATTAATGTACATTTTAATTTAATTTAATATATTAATTTTGATGATTCCAAACAAAATTTTAATTAAGTGTTATATTTTCTTAATTAACTTGTATACATTTAGTAATGTAATATATCGATTTTAATGATTAACAAACAAATATCTTACTTTGTATTTTAGTCTAGTATTATATGTATTTTCATATTACATTCTTTTTAATACCTTATATACTTTTATACTTTTATTTAATTATTTTTCATAATATTTATTTGTAAAAAGTAAATACTACTAATTATATGTTATATAAGTTACTTATGCTATATAATACCTTGTATACTATTATGCTATATATACCTATTATGTCATTTATATTATGCTATATAATACCTGTTATATTATACTTTTATAGTAAGTATATCACACGTGATTTCTTTTACTTATTTACTTATTTATATTTCTTTTATTATATAATATATAATATAATAACTTTTTGTTACACTCTGGAATACATTTATAATAATAATAATAATAATAATAATAATTATTATTATTATTATTATTATTATTATATTTTTGTGTCAATTACGTATAACTTCTTACACATTATTTATATTTTTTCTCTTGTTATATTATAACACATATATATAATAATAATAATAATAATAATAATAAAGTAGGACCGTTTTTGAATTGTCTACACATTTTAACGGTCAAGATGTGTGCCACCTCCTTACACATTTTTACACATTTTAATGGTTTAGATCACCTACCTTTCTTTTTTACCAACCTACCCCTTAATTCTTTGATTTCCCCCTCTTTTATACTCACCAAAATTACACTTTAATTCAAAAATGAGGGGCATTTTTGGAAGAGTCACTGTAAGGACATTTTTCTCATGTCCGAAATGTTTCATTTATTTATGTTGTACGCCGCTACATTTGGCACGTCACCTCACGATCTCACATGACGGCCTCTATCCGAATTTCGGGAATCAAGCATGCATTATCTCCACTAATATGTCCCTCATCTGCATCAACGACTTCACGTTCCCTGATTATAGGCTCGTAATGCAAGTGGAACGCAAGAGAAGTAAAATCAGTGAAACAAGGCATGATAGGGATGTTCAAGGGCAAATTGGTAATTTTACAGCCACCGTCCAGAGGACCGGTCAACTGAAAAGTTGAAGAGCTTTCCGCAACAAAGATACTGGAAGAAACGGCACCTCAATCCGAGCTACGGTGAACAAGTTATGGCCCGTTGAAAATGGAGATATGTTCATTGAAAAGTCTGGAAATTTTTCTAAGTGTTTAAAGCCTTTTTCCAGCACACTTTCCCGAACCCAGACCCAAACCGGTTCGGGGGGGCGAACCGGTTCGCATGGGTACCCCAACCGGTTCGGGGTACCTGTACGCTGGATAGAATTTCAGCATTTTAAGATCGTGGGTCTCTTCATGTATTTCCCTATAAATACCAACTTCGGGAGAGTTGTTTTGCAAGACTTTAGGAGACGAATTTGAGAGTCCAAATACACATAGTCTTCATATTTTTGAGTCCCAAGACTCATGTTTTGATTCACACATCATTGCCAAACCTTTGTGAATCCTTTTGCAACCCAAGAACACAACTTTGGTTTGTTCAACCCTTGTGGAGGAGACCGTTCTTCTTCTTCATTGCAGCCCTACTGGAAAGGGATAATTCCAGCCGCGACTACAGAATCCGATACCCGAGGGTAATTCTTAGTCAACTTGTATTTTCATTGTAATCCGATTGTAAGCCGTTTTCTTACAAATTATAGTGAAAATAAATGGTTTTGCCCCTGAGGGGGATTTTTCCTTAATTGCATGTGTTTGAATGTTCTTGCGTAGATTATCAATGTATTCAATCACATACTGCTGCATGTTTAGTGTTTGTTTGCGTTAAAAGGGTTTTATATATAACTTGATCATTTGAACGCGAGCACACACACTCTTCAAATTGGTATCAGAGCAGGTTACGCTAATCTATCGCGTATTCCTTTTTTTTTCCGCAAATTTTTTCTAAGATATCAATTTTCTGAAAAAATTAATTTTTGAAAAAGTGCGTGTTTAAATGGAGAAGTCATATTATAAAATGCCTATTTTTGACGGGACAAATTATGCTTATTGGAAAGCCCGTATGAGGTCGGCTTTAAAAGCCATTGATGAACGTGTCTGGATTTTGGTTGAACGAGGGTGGACTCCTCCCACCGTGACTGTTGATAATGTGACCAACTTGAAACCTCACATTTCTTGGACTGATGAAGAAATTAAATGGTCATCTTTTAATTCTAAGGGTCTAAGTGCTATTTCTGGGTCTGTCACACCTGATGAGTTCAAACGCATAATGACGTGTACCACGTCAAAAGAGGCATGGGATGTTTTACAACTCACCCATGAAGGAACTAATGCTGTGAAAGAGTCTAAGTTGCAAAACTTGACAACTCAATTTGAAACAATCACCATGCATGATTCTGAATGCTTTGATGAATTTTATGCTAGACTTTCTGACATTGTGAATACAAGTTTTAATCTTGGTGAACAAATTCCGAATGCTAGAGTTGTTAAAAATATTCTTCGTTCTTTGCCTAAGCGTTTTATCCCTAAAGTCACTGTGCTAAATTCTATGGGTAATTTAAATACGCTAAAATTGAAAGAACTTGTAAGAGATTTGCAAACTTATGAAATTGATATGTTCCCTAAAAATGCTAAATCTAAAGATAAGGGAATTGCTCTTAAAGCCCAAGAGAGAAGGAGTGAGGGGTCAGCTAGAAAGAGGGTAGAGTCATCTACAAAGAGAGAGACAGACACGTCAGATTCTGAATGCGATTTTGACTTAGATGATTTGGCTCTTTTCGCAAAAAATTTCAAGAGGATTCTCAAATTTAAGAAAAATGGCAATTTTAAAGATAAAAAGAAATCTGAGAAAAATAAGTTTGAAAAGAAAAATGAAAAAGTTTCCAAAAATCCTCCTCTGAAAGAAAGTGAGAGATGTTTTGAGTGTGATGGTAGGGGTCATAGAGCTTTTGAGTGTGCCAATCGTCTGAATAGAGAGAAAGGGAAAGCTGTTCTTAATGCTACCCTTAGTGACGACAGTGAGGTCGAGACGGTGGATTCTAGAGATGAGTCACCGCATGAGTGTAACTTCACCGCATTCATGGCTAGCCAAGTGAGCACTCATAGTTCTCCTCACGACGTTGAGGATGATGCTTCACATGGACACCTCGACAGTGAGAGCGATGTGAGTGAGGGGGAGGATGACACAAGTGAGAGCAAGAGTGATATACAACGCGCCTACGCTGAGTTATATTCCGAGTCATTTAAAACTAAAAAGCGTAACAAAGCGCTAGTTCTTAAGATCACCTGCTTAGAGGAAGATTTAAAGAAAGCAAGAGAAAGAGAGTTCTCCACTTGCACCGCCATGAGAGAGAGAGATTCTACATGTGTCAAGAATGAGAATTTGTTTAGAGAGAGAGAGAGTGTTTTAGAGAAAGAGAGAAGGGACTTGATTAAGCAAGTGGCTAGTCTTACGAGTCAGCTCCATTCCTCCGTGGAGACTCGGAAGAAACTTGAAGCCCTTATTGCCCAGCTGACTCATGATCTTGAGAAAGCACGGGAAGTCAAGGTACAAATCGGGGACAGATCTGAGAAGATGGGAAAGATGCTCCTCGGCCCCGCTTTAGGTTTTGGTGATCGTCAAGGAATTGGATATGATGGTGCCTCCACGTCCCAAATTGCACCTGGACCAGTTCCTGAGTTTACTACAACTCCTTATGGTCACCGTAAAAAACCTCGAAGGAGAGTTCGACCAAGAAAAGCAAACCAAGGTCCGCCTTTGACTGTGTTCTTTTGTACTTATTGCAAAAGAAAAGGCCACATTAGGGAAACTTGCTATAGCATGGGTCGGACACGACGTACTACTGCTCCACCACGTCATACTGATGAGTTTTCTACTCTGAGAGAGCGAATTGAGTTCTTAGCTTCCACGACTCAAAGTTTAATGGAAGAATTTCGACGGATCTCTTTGCCGTTAGTGAATGCTTCTCACATTCCAGCTAAAATCAACAACAACAAAGGCAAACAAAAGGTCATCTCGACTTGGGTACCTAAGAAAGATAAAAAGGCTTTTGTTGTTCATGTTGCTCTCAAAGCACATAATACCTCTCAGTAGTATTTTGATAGTGGGTGCTCCAGACACATGACAGTTGATGCCTCATTTTTTACTACTCTTGAGGACTATCAAGATGGCAGAGTCACCTTTGGAGATGGGAGTAAGTCTAGCATTATAGGACGAGGTACTATCGAGTTACCTGGTTTTCCTAAGCTAGAAAATGTTTTGTACGTCAAAGGTTTGAAAGCAAACCTTCTCAGCATTAACCAGCTGTGCGACACTGACCTTGCAGTAAAGTTTGACCGGGACGCATGTAAAGTCTACAATCAAACCGGTAAACTATTGATGCAAGGGGTGAGGACCGAGGATAATTGCTATGGGACTGAGCCCACATCCTCACTTGTCTGCAACAGCGCCACGATCACTCCTATGGATCTGTGGCACCAACGTCTAGGTCACGTGAACGTTCGAGATCTTAATCGTTTATCTAAAAAGGACCTAGTACGTGGCTTACCATCTCTTGGAAAGTCAACTTCAACCGTTTGTGGACCCTGTCAGTTGGGAAAACAAATTCGTAGTCCTCATAGGAAGTTGCATTCCATTAGCACCTCTCGTGTTCTGGAGTTGATTCACATGGATCTTATGGGTCCCACTCGTACTGAGAGTCTAGGTGGTAAGAGGTACATCCTCGTGATGGTAGATGATTTCTCCAGGTACTCCATTGTAGGTTTTCTGAGAGAGAAATCCGATGCTGTAGATTTCTTAACGACTAAGTGCCGTGTCCTGCAAAATAAACACGGTGTCACTATTAACAGAATACGTAGTGACAACGGCACTGAATTTAAGGAAGCAAAGGTGGATTTGTACTGTGATAGCCTTGGGATCAAACATGAGTTTTCTGCTGTGAGAACTCCGCAGCAAAATGGGATTGTTGAGAGAAAGAATAGAACGATCCAAGAGATGGCTAGATCTATGCTTCTAGGTCATAAAGTTTCTAGGAGATTTTGGGCAGAGGCAGTGTCTACTGCATGCCACACGGTGAATAGGGTTTATTTGCGTCCACACACTCTACAGATACCTTATGAGTTGTGGACCGGCAAGAAGCCCAACCTGGCGTATTTTCGTGTTTTTGGGAGTAAATGCTACATCCTACGGGATAGAGATCAATTAGGAAAGTTCGACTCCCGGAGCGACGAGGGAATATTTCTAGGATATTCATCGAATAGTAGAACATACCGGGTTTTTAACCTGAAGAGCTCTAGGGTTATGGAATCAACAAACGTTACCGTGCAAGATGACGAACCTTTGACGATTATTGATCCTAACCTTAAGTGTGAGGATGAGGATTGTTCTGACAGTGATTTACCTGTTCCTCTCTCACACTCTGTGGATCCTACTCCTGTGTTAGGGGACACACCTGCTTGGGTTCGCAAGAGTCATGACCCTTCTGCCATTGTTGGTGATCCCACTCTAGGGGTCAAGACTCGTGCTCAGCTAGAGAACGTTGTTATCCATCTTTGCTACACGTCCAAAGTCGAGCCCAAGAACCATAAAGAAGCACTCAAGGATGAACACTGGATATCTGCTATGCAGGATGAGTTGCTTCAGTTTAAGAAGAATAATGTCTGGGAATTAGTCCCCCGACCTAGTGAGACTAATGTGATAGGTACCCGGTGGATTTTCAAGAACAAAATGGATGAATATGGTACCATAATCAGAAATAAGGCTAGGTTGGTTGCTCAAGGCTACACACAGATAGAGGGTGTAGACTTTGGGGAGACATTTGCTCCTGTTGCGAGTCTTGAGTCCGTCCGTCTTCTGCTCGCCATCGCATGTCATATGCGCTTTAAGGTGTATCAGATGGATGTCAAGAGTGCCTTTTTGAATGGTATTCTACAGGAGGAGGTTTATGTGGAACAACCAAAAGGGTTTGAAGACCCTCAGCACCCTGAGCACGTCTACTATCTGAGGAAAGCCTTGTATGGTTTGAAGCAAGCACCCCGTGCTTGGTACGAGAGGCTTACTTCCTATCTCTTAGCTCGTGGCTTCAAGAGAGGGGGAGTAGATATGACGTTGTTCGTCAGGAGAGATGACGGTGCTATTTTGGTTGCCCAGGTCTATGTGGACGACATAGTCTTTGGATCCACATGCTCCCAGCATGCTCATTACTTTGAGGAGGAGATGAAAACTGAGTTTGAAATGAGCATGGTTGGTGAGCTTACATTCTTCCTTGGTCTCCAGGTTCGTCAGCTAGAGGATGGGATGTTCATCTCCCAATCCAAGTATGCTAGAGACCTACTGAAGAAATTTGGTTTAGACTCTGCTAAGCATGCCCGCACACCTATGAGTACCACTACCAAGCTTAGTAAGGACACTTCAGGCAAGGACGTAAAACAAACCTTATATCGGAGTATGATAGGTAGTCTTCTCTACTTGACTGCCAGTCGTCCCGACATCGCCTTTAGTGTTGGAGTCTGTGCGCGATATCAGGCATCCCCAAAAGAGTCACATTTACTTGCTCTAAAACGTATTATTAAATACGTAAGTGGGACTCTCTCATACGGGATTTGGTATTCCTTTGATACCGATGACCGTCTGTCCGCCTATTCGGATGCCGATTGGGCTGGGGATGTAGATGGATGTAGGAGCACTTCTGGTGGGTGTTTCTATTTTGGTTCTGCTCTTGTCTCCTGGTTGAGCAAGAAGAAAAATTCCATCTCTTTGTCCACTGCGGAGGCTGAGTACATAGCCACCGGGAGTTGTTGCACACAACTCTTGTGGATGAAGCAAATGCTGGAGGATTATGGGATATCACAGGACACCATGACCATTTCCTGTGATAACACGAGCGCGATACACATATCCCGCAATCCAGTTCAACATTCGTGCACAAAACACATCAGGATACGTGAGCACTTTATACGTCAGTTAGTTGAAGAGAAAGTCGTATCCCTGAGTTTTGTTCCCACCGACCGTCAGTTAGCTGATATTTTCACGAAACCTTTAGATGCCCTTAGATTTGAGAGTCTTAGGAAATCTTTAGGGATTTGCACAGTTGACTGAGGGGTTGGTCTATGTCTAGAATAGGATGCTCCTTCATGTTCATATCATATGCTTCCTATTGCTAGTATGTTTTATATGTACCATTGCTTAGTTGTACAGCTTTGTTTTATTCTTGTTGCTTTTTATATTTCTTTTGAAAAATACAAAAAGATTTTCCTTTAAGAAAATTTTGAGAAAAAGCACAAAAAGATTTTATTTTGATAATATTTTTTTTGAAAAAGGCCAAAAAGATTTTTCTGTTTTTGCACCTTTTATGGATGAGCATTTAAGTTAGCCAAGTCACAACTTCATTCCATATATCCATGTGACTGTTTGATAGAGATTTGAGAGGCTACATCATTTCATCCATGTGCTTTACATTGATTGGAGTCTTTGAGATGTAATTAGTGATATCTTCCTACATGTGTGACTCCTATATCCTTTATTGCACACATGCACGGCTATATTTGATTATTGCACTTATCTATCTCATGTTGGCTTGCGTGTTCTCATCTCAATCCTGTCTATACAATGTACAATATGCGATAAAACTTGACAAGATTGGAATGCATGTAAAAACCGTTTTTGTGAGATTGTGTGTTTTTATTTAACGGGGAGGGGCTGCGAAAGGTAATCATCTATCCTTTGCGCAAAAGCCACCGTTAAAAAGGAACTAAAAAATGGAGGAATTTTAATATCCGAGGTCCAAAGAGGTTAAAAGAGCCCGGAAAAATTTACAGGCAATAAAAAGCAATTCATGCCAAATATGGGCCACTTAGGTTTCACCATCAATTCTCCAAAGTTTGAGAATTTAGAATGCCTCTATTCAAAATTATATCTGAGGGAGTTTGGTTGGAGAATCTTTAAACGGGTTTGCACTTCCTTGAAAGTCCTGAAAAAGCATAAAATCATTTTGGACGTTATTGGTGTGAAAATCATTTTGAGCTTTGATTTGTTGATTTGATTGAGTCGATATCTTATACTGTCACTCTTTTACACCAAAGGAAGCATTTGAGTTCATTCGCTAGGAATATCCAATATTCATCGTGCACATCGGTCATGTTTGTATGCATTGATTTTCCTATCGAATTTGATCACACCACTTCATTTACGCTATCATCGACTTGGTTTCTTTCTGTTTATTCATGGTGTATTTTTTTCCTAGTGACACCCCGCACTTGCTTATTTGATTTATTTCTCTAAATTGTCCATTTGGGGACGTCCTAAAAAAGGGGAGAAAGAATTATCATATTATGGGGGAGTTTGAATTTTGGGGGAGTTTTTGAGATGTTGCTTATGTTTTTATCATATATTGATATCCATGTTATCTCATTTCAAACTCGATATGTCACGTGGTATTTGCTTTGTCTCATGTGTGTAGGTATGAAGATTGCAGATCTATATGTTGCACACCCTGATGAGAAAAGTTTTGAGATTCCTGAAGAATTGAAGAACAAACGATGAAGACTATTCATTTGTACCTTTTCCAGTTTTGGGTTCATGGTAGGGTAGATTTGTATAGGCAATTTCATATTTGATAATTCGTATTTTTATGTATGTACCGACATAGACATAGGGGGAGATTTGTAAGGACATTTTTCTCATGTCCGAAATGTTTCATTTATTTATGTCGTACGCCGCTACATTTGGCACGTCACCTCACGATCTCACATGACGACCTCTATCCGAATTCCGGGAATCAAGCATGCATTATCTCCACTAATATGTCCCTCATCTGCATCAACGACTTCACGTTCCCTGATTATAGGCTCGTAATGCAAGTGGAACGCAAGAGAAGTCAAATCAGTGAAACAAGGCATGATAGGGATGTTCAAGGGCAAATTGGTAATTTTACAGCCACCGTCCGGAGGACCGGTCAACTGGAAAGTTGAAGAGCTTGCCTCAACAAAGATACTGGAAGAAACGGTACCTCAATCCGAGCTACGGTGAACAAGTTATGGCCCGTTGAAAATGGAGATATGTTCATTGAAAAGTCTGGAAATTTTTCTAAGTATTTAAAGCCTTTTTCCAGCACACTTTCCCGAACCCAGACCCAAACCGGTTCGGGGGGGCGAACCGGTTCGCATGGGTACCCGAACCGGTTCGGGGTACCTGTACGCTGGATAGAATTTCAGCATTTTAAGATCGTGGGTCTCTTTATGTATTTCCCTATAAATACCAACTTCGGGAGAGTTGTTTTGCAAGACTTTAGGAGACGAATTTGAGAGTCCAAATACACCTAGTCTTCATATTTTTGAGTCCCAAGACTCATGTTTTGATTCACACATCATTGCCAAACCTTTGTGAATCCTTTTGCAACCCAAGAACACAACTTTGATTTGTTCAACCCTTGTGGAGGAGACCGTTCTTCTTCTTCATTGCAGCCCTACTGGAAAGGGATAATTCCAGCCGCGACTACAGAATCCGATACCCGAGGGTAATTCTTAGTCAACTTGTATTTTCATTGTAATCCGATTGTAAGCCGTTTTCTTACAAATTATAGTGAAAATAAATGGTTTTGCCCCTGAGGGGGATTTTTCCTTAATTGCATGTGTTTGAATGTTCTTGCGTAGATTATCAATGTATTCAATCACATACTGCTGCATGTTTAGGGTTTATTTGTGTTAAAAGGGTTTTATATATAACTTGATCATTTGAACGCGAGCACATACACTCTTCAGTCACCCTTTCTTCCAAAGACGCTTTTTCAACATATCCTCTCTCATCTTTCGACAAACCTACCAACACTCTTTTTCTTTTTCTTCCAACATCGAACCACGACATATCTCTCTCTCTCTCTCTCTCACTCACTTACGAAACCAAAATCTTTCTCATTTTGCAGTACGGATGTTGGCACCCTCTTCAAATCAACAAATTAGGTATACTCCATTCGCCACTTCGATGAGTTATACCCTTTTTTTAAATCGATGAGTTTTTTTATTTTGGGAGGGTTTATGGTTCATAGTTGATTTGTGGTGATAATTATGCGGTTTAGAGTTCGATTTTCCAAATTTAGGATTTTTTATGGTTCTAATCATGTGTTTTATTGTCGTTGGTGGATATATCACCATTTTCAAATAAGGTAAACCCTTTTTTCTTTTTTAAATTGATGAGTTTTGGGGGTTTTAGGGTTCTCTTTCTTAATGATTTTTCTATTGTGCATTTTAATTCTAGGTTATGTAAATGTGACAAGCATATGACTTTCTTTGAACTACTTGCATATGTTGATGTGCATTTGTATTTAATTATTCTTACTAATGCTTTTCTATTAATGGTGTTAATGCTAATGTGCTAATCTGGGTTTTTTATTTTGGTTTTCTTCCTTTTTGGCGTTGCTTGCAAGTGTTCTTTGCTAGTACCCACTGAAGGTAAAGTGGTAAGCATTTTTACTTTTGCTCAGATTTTTAGATGTTCAACAAGTGTTCTCTTAGTAGGTTCTATTTGGGTGTTCAACTCTCCACACTAATAAATCAATTTTTTGGGTGTTCAAATATCTTTGGGTGTTCGAAATCCCGTGTTTATTTTGAAAAAAATGCCCATTCTTCCCAGGTCTACTATCAGTTTCATGGTTGTTGGGGGTTACACCTTATGTGTAGGCTGTATTAAGCTTATGTGTTGATATTTTCAGTTTGTTTATGTAGGGAATGACATAGTGAAAGAGGTACCTGACTTTGGATGTGCTATAATTGTGCTTTATAACTTAAAGAGTACAAGGAGTGCTCTTATTTTTAGTTGGTTTATGCATAATCAAGTTTTTATTGTACTTAATTTTATATTATCTATTTTTTTCCCATTATTAGTATTAATAAGCTGTTGTTTTTGTTATGCAATACCTTTTATGCAATATCTTTGAATACTCTTAGTTCTAAATTAATAATGGTGCTATAAGATGTTGTTTTTATTACACAATATCTTTGAATACTCTTGGTTCTAAATTGTTTGGATGAATTTAGTGTTTTGAAGTTATATGTCCTGTAGTTTAAAAGTGGTATTTTAAAACATTACGCACCATATGTTCCACTAAATGATTGTGGTAATTATGTTATACAAGTCTTTCCCATTATCTATGTGTAAGGATATCTATTACCTAATATTTCATATTGTTAGGGGGAGTTCTTACAATCAATACTGAATAGAATCCATAGTTCATAGTGTTATAATCATGTGGTGATGATATGTTTCTTCCTATATTGAGTTCTTTTAGGCCCTAATTGCTTAGTTTTAGTGTTATTGTCAATATTCATTGTGAGTTTTGATTTCCCCCAAGAAAATATATGATTTTATCTTGAATTTTCTTAATCATAGTGTTCAAATCAGAAATTATTTGGTACTCCAATCAAATAACTGATACACAAGGTCAATATGGAGGCAATTATCTTCATGTTGTCACCTGATGTGTTATCTAAAAGAATATGATAATTAACCCGAAGCAGAATAGATGTGAACTATTTTATCTTTGCAAGCGTTGGTAATGTAATTTCTACTTTAACCATTCTATTTTTGAAGTAGTATTAGTTTCTTATGTATTGAAATGTTATTGACTATTTGATTGGCAGCTGCCACCAATCCGACATACTTAGGTACACTAATATTGAATGGCAGCCTCAAAGAGTTTTTTTGCAGGTATACAATATTTTTAGTATAGGTGTTATATTCTATTATGTTAATTATTTATTAATTATTATTATAGACATCACCCGTAAGTGTTACACTAATGGTATTAGAATGGGACATTGGAAAGCTTGATTCGCAATTAGTTGAATATAACAACACTTAATGTCTATAATTTGGGCGATAAACTTTAATCTTAGCTTCATTACCGATATTTGTCAAAAGATGTATGGTACATCAATGACATTACTGACATTACTTGAATATATTTCTATACTTAGAAGCAACACATGAGCATCATACATCTTTTGAATCATATTTTTTCAATTTCTGTACCTTTCAATTTCTATACTTGATTCCTATTTTCTGAGATCATTTTCATAAGTTCAATGGACCAACCCAAAGCTTCATTTTTCATGTTAAAAATAAGTGTGATATGACAAACTTCTAAGCTCCATGATCATCTTATGTCAGTGTATGTTAGCAAATTAAAACATGTCCTATCTAAAACCACATGAATTCTCTCTAAAACCACCACTTGCACGATGTGAATTACTTGAGAATTACCCATCTAAAACAACCACTTGCTTTTAATGAAGTTTAGGCCCTGCTATCTGCTCATCATAAACTGAATATATTGTGTCTCTTGGTTCCAAATCAATAAAATGAATATATTGTTTGATGTTCATTTTACAGGTGTCTCTACTGCTGAACACAAACATCAATGGTTAGTTCTGAAATATCTCCTGTTGATATATAAGTTCCCATAACCTTTATATATCAACTTCCAACAATTTTGTTCTAAAAAGTAACCCTACTTTATTTTTCAATATAAATCCAAATCCTAATTGATGACGAGTTGATAAGTACTTATTGCCCTATTTGTGGCCTGATGTTGTAGTGGTTGTGTCATTATCAAGATGCCATACATCATTGCTCATTCAAGGTATGGACTTTTGCACACAATTAAAAACCTTTCAATATGTTTTCAAGTTTTGGTTTCAAAGTGGTTGAACAATCAGATGCGTGAAGGAATTCTTAACATTAAATGTGTGTAAGGGGCATTTTTTCCAAATAAGCAGGTAGTTCAAACAGGTAGTTTCAAATTCTTATGTAGCATTGAGTTTTTGGACTTCAATATTGCAATTTTTTAGGAAATTACATATACTATTTTATTAGATTAAGAGAAGAAGCAACTGCATAACATTATTGATTTACACGCTTTGTATTACATTCTTGGCATTCGATGTATTCTTTGTCGTAATCTGCATTTACATGTGTCAGTGGTATTGTTGTTTGCTGTTGTCTGCCATGTATTATCGCCATTTTATATGCAGTGGCAGATCAGGAAGAAGCAACTGCCCAAGTATAAATTATTTAAAGGAAAATAAGAATAACGTAGCCGGTTGTAAAGATGTTTCACGTTGTTTTACGAAATCTAAGGCACAACACTACAGTAGTTGGTTACTGTGTATGCAAAAACATTATTGACTAATGTAGTGGTTGGAGTGTAGTTCATCGAGTAATTCTAAGGTGGAGTAATTTTAACTAACAACGAATCCTCAAGACATTGTCCACCAGTTATATACACCAATATAATAATACTCCAAACTGTGATTGATGATCATTGTCATAGATGCTTACTACCTGATGTATATTCTATTTTCCTGATGTCTATCTTAGATTTGGATTCTTACTATCTTAGATTCATCTCTATCAAGATTATCTATGTTGCAAAACAATAAAAAGGATTGGAACGATTCGATGATTCTCATTTTTTGGACTGCTGCTTCTAAAAGGTGATAAAGTTCATGACTCATTATTGGTGATGCTCATTTTTTTACTGAAGTTGTATTTTGGCATATATTCTCACATGTGTTTTTGTTATTTACAATGTTTCTCAGTAGTTGAATAAAATGAGTGGAACAGATTGCAAAAATTGATATTAGTTACTTACCTAGAAAATAAGATATTGTGCTTAAATGGAATTTGTTTTCATATTCCTCTTATAATCCATGAAGTTGATATATTATACATAAATGGAATTTGTTTTGTTTTCATTTTTCATGTGTAGGAATATAATGGACATATATTTCTATTGTTCTCTTTTTGAACATTTAACGGGGTGGGGGTGGGGTGGGGAGTAATGTACAAGTATCTTATAAGTCTTTTAGAGAAATAAATATATTTTCTTGGAGTCAGGAGGTTTGGAGGATGCACAGGGGTAGGGTGGTTACGGGTTAGGGTGGATGGGATTAAGGAGGTTGCGGGTTGGCAAAGGTGATGGCTGCTGGGAGTTCGGTGTGGTGTGGGGGAGGCGGGGAGGGAATGGGATTGCATATATGTAGGTATCATATACGCACCTGCATATATGTTATACGCATATGCATATATATATGCATCTGCCTCCCTCCGTCCGCTGCCTCCCTCTGCTTCTTTGTATGTTTTTTTTACATTTTGGCAGTTACATTCGTTTTGTAGTTACAACGAGGTATTTATATACCAACCTCGTTAGGTTTTTAGGAAATAACTGCTCACTAAGTACGATAAAGTGTATGGATAATTAATTTCAGTACCAAAGTCCTATTAGATTGAAAGTAAATGCCACATAATGAATGAGGGTTAATCCAAAAAACCGAGTTGCCTTTGTCTAAATGCTTTTAGAGAATTCAATGATCCAATCGCACTTGATTTGGGCATTGGCCCACATTTGCTCCCTGACTAGTGTCTTCAGTAAAAATATGTTTTTCGATTGATTGTTTATAACACGTGTTTTAGTTTTTTTTATCCCATCTAATGATCCTATATTTGTACATGAATGTAACTTCATACTATGCATCCATATTCATGATTAGCATAAATAGTTTACCTTGGTTAATGTAATTTTTTCTTTAATTTTACATGTTAGAGGTTCCGGGATTTTGTTGTTATGGACAACAGATACCGCTACAAATTGAATAAGGTTAAGATTGAAATTATGTTGGTGAGGAATCCAAAGGGCGAGATCCAAAAGAAGAAATATGAAGCCATAACATCCGAAGAGAATGCCGATAAGAAGGAATGAGAAATTAAATATGACAAGGTATGGGGTTGGTGTATATTTACTTATGTGATTGTATCTTTGTTCGAGAAACTGATTAATTATGTTTATAGTTTGTCAAATCGTACAGAAAACCGAGAGGGGGAGAGTGATAATGGTGAGAGGTGGGAAGAAGGATGGGAAGACAGCAGTAGTAGCACCTAATCAAGAAGCAGATGAGTGCAAAAGACTTAAAAGAATTGCAATTTTCAAAAACATTCTCTCTGATGCTCCCACAAAGGCCTGCAGCGTCATGACTTATTTCAAACCTCTCACCTTTACCCTTAATAACCACCTTTTCAACCTTCTTAGGTATGTTCTCAAACTTGACTTTGACCTCCCGGGCATGTTCGAGATCACTCTCGAGTTGGGATGCACGTGTCATCAGACTAGATAACGTATTGGTCAAATCACACTTCTCTTTTCTCAAAAACTCCTCTCTCTCCAAATCTAAAACACGACGACCTAAATCTCGATTGTATTTTTTTGTTTTCAAGCTCTCGGTGTACAAATATCTAAAATCTTGTTGGAGCTCACTTTCATCTCCACTCTCCTCCTCGCTTTCTCCCTCACTTGACGAACACAAATCACCATCATCGCTTTCGTGTGCACTTTTGTGAGATAAAGTGGGTGTGCTCACACGACTAGAAAAGGCGGCAACCATCCCATGTCCCAAACCTTTATTAGACTCGTCTCCCTCATCACCCTCACTATCACTAAGAGTAGCGGGCATAGCAGTTTCTTTGCCCTTTCTCCTTATCGTAGTAGGACACTCTCTAGCTATATGCCCTTTCCCTTTACACTCAAAGCACCTGATCTCATCCTCCTTGTCACTATCTTTGGCCTCCTCTTTCTTTTTATTTGACTCAAAAGATCTCTTTTTATTTGAAGAATTTTTGTTCATTTAGAGAAATTTTTTAAAATTTTTTGCAAATAAGGCCATTTCTTTAAAATCAAAATCTTCCTCAGAGTCGGACTCACAAACTTTTTCTTTATTTTTCTTAAGATGAGTCTTTAAAGCAATGCCATTATCCTTAGCTTTAATGGTTTTGGGAAACATGTCAATCTCATAGGTTTGAAGATCTCCTACAAGTTCTTCCAACTTAAGTGATTTCAAATTTCCCAAAGAGTTCAAAACAATGACTTTAGGAATAAAGCGTTTTGGGAGGGATCTCAAAATCTTTTTAATGACACGCGTGTTATCAATCACCTCACCCAAATTAAAACATGTGTTAATAATGTCTGACAAACGAGCATAAAAATCATCAAAGCATTCAGACTCAGACATGGTAATAGTCACAAATTGGGTGGCCAGATTTTGCAATTTAGAGTCTTTGACCGCGTTCGTACCCTCATGTGTCAGTTTCAAAACATCCCAAGCCTCTTTAGACGTGGTGCACGTCATAATTCGACGAAACTCATCCGGAGTGACAGCACCAGAAATAGCACTCAAACCACGGGAATTAAAATTGGACAATTTATAATCATCTTCAGTCCAGGCTGACACGGGTTTTAAAGTGGTGATGTTATTAACACTGACCGTGGGAGGAGTCCAACCATTTTCACAAAGCAATCAAACACGCTCGTCAATAGATTTTAAAATCAATTTCATACGAGCTTTCCAGTAGGCATAATTAGACTCGTAAAAAATAGGCATCTGATTATATAAGTGCTCTATAGGAAGAAATGTGAATATTCACAAAATTGAATTTAAAAAAAAAATCAATATCACACGAAAAATTAGGATCACGCGATAAATTAGCGTAACCCGCTATGATACTGTAAAAGTGTGGAATGTGGATCCCCGGGTTCTTTAATTATCACAATTAAAATAGAATTTCTTTTTATAAAACTAGAGATGATGCGGAAGCATTGAATGTGATGTGATGGTTCAACTAAAACAAACAAATACCAAATATTAATTTTCTTAAACAATTTAAACCGAGTGAAACAAACTTAAACACACACAAACGTTAATTTCACTTAAACCAATTAATTCAAGCCCTAGAATTTGCCTAAGTCATAATTTTCAATATTTCGAAGTTAGGCCAAACCAATTTTAGCAAATGACTTGAATTAACTAACTTTACCCAATATTTAATTTAAGTCCAAATTAAATTAAGTGTGATAATTTTAAACCAAATTTTATCTTGAATTATCCTAAGCATGCGTTCTAAATTATTATACAAGATAAAATAAATCAATCACACTACGCCGCAATTTACGAGGAAAAACCCAAGACGGGAAACAACCTTGGACGGCCCTAACCACAAATTCACTAGATACGGATTTACAAGTACTAGACAGATAGACTTACAACACACGACTCGATCCCTCTCAAGCCTTGACGCTTCTTCTTGTAGATACCTCTTCCTAGCGAATAACCTTAGAACTCCACCGCGGTCTCAGAATCCACCGATAGGACTTTATATGGTCACCGTCACCCGTACATGGAGCCTTTCTCCGTGTGGGTAAATTAATGCAAACAACTTCTCTTCAATTGGGTGTAGAGAAAACCGGTGCCAAACTCCAAGCAATTGATATGTATATAAGAACTTGGAATAAACTCATTTGGGTGTAAACAAGAGTGGTAAGTGAATTTCTCTTTGAAAATTAACACTCAAAACATGAACATTTTCCTTAAAACAATTTGCTCTCAAAATCTCTCTAAGAGATGAAACTAGGATGGAAAAATTAAGTTAGAAAATGTTATTCCCGCTATTGATTAAAGTCTGAAAAGGTTGGTTAAAAACTTAGTGGGAAAGTGGGTGAAAAAACTGCCAAAAACTATTCCCGCCTGGCATCTCGTTCGAACGACATTTCGTTCGAATGAAATCTCGTTCGAATGAGACTTCTAACGACGTTCCAGATTGAACTCGTTAGAATCTCATTGGATATCTCATTCGAACATAAGGTTCGTTCGAATGACATATCGAACGACATTTCACAGGCCTATACTGGAACCTCGTTGGCAAACTCGTTCGAATGATATCTGGTTCGAACGAAAAACTCGTTCGAACGACCTATCGAACAAACTTCCCGAATTTTGGAAAATTCGATTTTAGCCCAGAAAACTTTATAAACTTATTTTAAAGTTTTATTTAATTCTTTCTGAAAATAAAACACAGTTTTTATAAAACCTAACACCCAATAAAACTTGTTCCAAGCTCCTATATATATATATATAATTGCATTCATACCTTGGGAGCATGGAACCATAGTTGATGACGTAGAAACGAGGCACGCAAACCGGCATATTGATGAAGCTTTATACTCTTTGTCGCTACGTCTTCAATAAACACTTCATAGGCTTGAGAGTATTACAATTACATACTATCCTATGAATAAATATTTTTGTCCGGAATTGAGCCAACACAATACATGGACTCAATTGAAAATTTGTGTCCTTACAAATCTCCCCCTTTGGCTATTCCGGGACAAAAACCAAACAAAAATCCTAAAGGGCCGTCAAGCTCTACTAGACTCAAAACATAACCCACCCAAACTTGACGCAACCCAAGGATCAAACACTTTGCCATTAAACAATGCCGCTTTAGAAGAAATCCTGCACACTTAAGCAAACTCATCAAATGCATAGGGAATATCAAAGTATTTAATGCAATTAATTAACTACTTCCCCTAAATTTATTCTCCCCTTTATCAAACAACTGATATACTTAGAAAGACGTCTCCCCCTAAGATAAATCTCCCCAAACTAAGATATGATAATAATAGGATTAGATACCATTTCTCCCCCTATCATTTTTCTCCTCCTTTTTGTTCAGGAATAGACAAAGGTTAAAGAACTAATAAACACGTTGAAGCTGAAAGTGTTAAGACATTAAAGCATATGGGCAACAAAAGCAAGGCAAAGGCAAAAACAAAATATCATATATATATATATGTACTATAAATATATCAAGAATGCACACGCACATATGTATAGATATAAACACAAATGACACACACAACATATAATAGGAGTCTTTCACACTCGTATGGCAAAAATGTGTCATATGGAAACGAAAGTGTAGGGGTGTGAACTAGCAACAATTAAATTTAGACCCAAACACTTAATAAACGTTCACGGAGTTCTCATTTGATTGCAAACTTCATCACATTTAAATATAACCTCATGTGACAAGGTAGATTGAACTCAATGAACAAACATACACAATGCATACAAGCCTAGCATATTGATGATTCTACAAACCAATAGAGTCATGACATGAAATACGCAACTAGGATAAATGGACATTGTGCAAACCGTTGATATACCATCCAATCTCCCTCAATATGCATTTATATTAAATTGAATGAATATATCAATCAAACATAGGCCTTGGCAATTTATTTTCTTTTTAATGCCATATTTTCTGTTTTTAGGCCTTTGGACCACGTATTTCTTTTAGGTCCATTCAAAACGGTGGCTTACAATCGCAAAGGATCACTTAGTCCTTTCAGAGCCCTTCCCCGTGCATAATTATATTTATCATGTTTTCATTTTTCACACAAATCTCACATGCAACGAATTTTGACATGCACTAGTCCTCCTAAGTCACAAATATGTAGATGACAAGATTGGTAGGAGAACACCTCATATAGCTCAAATATACATATGAAGTTAAAATTTCAAAAGAGCTCGTGCATGTGTGAATAGAGGCATATAAAAATAGAATTCATTTAAACAACACAAAATCCAACTACTCCATAAAACTATGGTAAAGAACATAATTAGGATTGATAATCTAAACCAAAAGTTCTAGCCACGTGGGAGCGTAAAAGATGGAATTCAAACACAAGTATATGCCACTTAAAGTGTGTCAAACTAAAATACACACAAAATATAATCTTTTTGAGTTTTTGAAATTTTTAGCCAAAAATAAAAAATATATACTCAAAAGGCAAACAAAAATCATTTGAATTTTTTTCTCATTAAGCTTAAATTACCAAGGGATAAAATCCAAATGATAAACAAAAATCTTTTTGTATTTTTCATTTAATGCAAACAAAATGAAGGAAATATAATACAAAAGACAAACAAAAATCATAATTCTAGCATGTGATAAGCATGGAGCATAGACTAGAAAATGATTAAACAAGCATACATTTAGCATGTGAATATAGCATGAAGTACAAACGCTAAAGTATGCAAAACACTAACACATTCATCCTTTAGATTTAGCAAGGGAGGAAGCATGTGAAAGTAAATGAGAATCAAAAACCCTATTTTGCAAGGCAACCAAGTCGGATTTCCTAACCCAAATTAATGAAGAATGATTATCTTGGGGTGTTGGAACTTTAACTACCGTGGTTACTTTACTATGGGATTTTTTAGGAATTCGTTTAAGATCAAAACAAAATTTCCTAAGATGACCTTTTAGACCACAATGAGTACAAGTAAAAATATGTCGAAAAGATTTTCTTAAGCAGTGATCTCTAAAATCTTTCCTAGACGATTCTCCTAAAACATTGGTTTTGGCATTATGAGTAAGTTCATTACAAGTATTGAAGCCTAAACCACATGTGTCATTTTTAATTTGGACCGTTCCTAATATTTTATCTAGTTTTTCCGAACGACACTCCAAATCAAATTTGACATTACTAGAGTCTTTTAATTCATTTTGCAATTCTAAAATGTTAGACTCTAATAAAATATTTCGCTCTTCAAAAGCAAGAAGCTCCTTTTTCAAGGATTCCATTAAACCCCTAAGGCTATCTCTTTCGCCTTCTACATATTCAAGCTTCTCTTGAAGAGTCCTCTCACGTGTCCTAAGGTCTTCTATTAAAGCATTTTCATCAACGACCTTGACACTCTCTCTTAAACTAGCTTCTAACTTCAAATTAGCTCTTTTCAATTTAATAGATTCTTTATAAAGTTCTTGAAAAGCATTTTGAAGTTCACTCACATTAACCTCTTCTTCATTTTCACTCTCTCTTTCTTCTCCACTCTACTATCATCAGAAATAAGAGAATCATAAACAATGACCTTGGAAGTATCATGTGATAAGGTTTCATCAATCGATGAGTTCTCACTATCACTCACATGACTAGCCATAAAAGCCACAAAATTTTTCTTAGTGGGGGAATCGGGCTTCTCTTCCTTATCACTATCACTAGGGGTCGCATTATATGAAATGGGTCGCTTACCCTCTTTCCTTAGTTTAGTGGGGCACTCAAAAGCCCTATGGCCATAACCTTCACAACCAAAACACTTATTAGATTTGTCCCTATCTAAATTTTCATTACTAGGTTTAGGGATCTTCTCGGCTTTAGCGATCTTCTCGGGTTTAGAAATCTTCTCGCCTTTGTCATGCTTAGAAGATTCAAATTTCTTAAAATCATTTTTAAATTTATCTTTGTTAATTTTAAGAAATTTTCTAAATTTGCGAGCAAACAAAGCCATGTCTTCCGAGTCACTATCACTCTCGCTCTCTACTACTTGTTTGACCTCTTTTCGGGCTTTTAAAGCAACGCCCTTTTCGATTTTCTTTTCGGTTTTACAGGGAAACATTTCTAGTTCATAGGTTTGCAAATCACCTACAAGCTCTTCTAATTTCGTATAGGCTAAAGTTGGTAAAGAATTTAAAACGGTCACTTTTGGAATAAATCTATCGGGTAGGGACCTTAAAATTTTCTTTATAACACGATCGTCAAGTATTTTCTCTCCCAAGTTAAAAGATGAATTAACAATATCAACAAGTCTAGCATAAAATTCATCAAAAGTTTCTTTTTCATTCATTTTGATAGTTTCAAATTGAGTGGTGAGGTTTTGGAGTTTTGAAGCTTTAACGACACTAGTTCCTTCATGAGTTAATTGTAAAATATCCCAGGTTTCTTTAGCGGTCTCACACGTATTAATACGTCGGAATTCAACCGGTGTGACAGCGCTAAACAAGGCATTTAAACCACGGGAATTGAAATTAGCAAGTTTAAACTCATTTTCAGTCCATCTATCGGCGAGTTTGATAACACGTTCATTTTCAACTAAATAAGTTGGTGGGGACCACCCGTTAACAACAGACATCCAAACTCTCTCGTCGATAGATTTTAGTGCCGATTTCATTCGCGCTTTTCAATACGCATAGTTTTAACCATCGAAAATAGGAAATTTTGAAAATGGGGAAAATTCCATTTTAGCCAAAAATTTAAAGGATCTTAACAAAATAATTTATCGCTTTGGCTCTGATACCAATTTGTAAAAGTGTGGAATGTGGATCCCTGGGTTCTTTAATTATCACAATTAAAATAGAATTTCCTTTTATAAAACTAGAGATGATGCGGAAGCGTTAAATGTGATGTGATGGTTTAACTAAAACAAACAAATACCAAATATTAATTTTCTTAAACAATTTAAACCGAGTGAAATAAACTTAAACACACACAAACGTTAATTTCACTTAAACCAATTAATTCAAGCCCTATAATTTGCCTAAGTCATAATTTTCAATATTTCGAAGTTAGGCCAAACCAATTTTAGCAAATGACTTGAATTAACTAACTTTACATAATATTTAATTTAAGTCCAAATTAAATTAAGTGTGATAATTTTAAACCAAATTTTATCTTGAATTATCATAAGCATGCGTTCTAAATTATTATACAAGATAAAATAAATCAATCACACTACGCCGTGATGTACGAGGAAAAACCCAAGACTGGAAACAACCTCGGACGGCCCTAGCCACAAATTCACTAGATACGGATTTACAAGTACAAGACAGATAGACTTACAACACACGACTCGATCCCTCTCAAGCCTTGACGCTTCTTCTTGTAGATACCTCTTCCTAGCGAATAACCTTGGAACTCCACCGCGGTCTCGGAATCCACCGATAGGACTTAATATGGTCACCGTCACCCGTACATGGAGCCTTTCTCCGTGTGGGTAAATTAATGCAAACAACTTCTCTTCAATTCGGTGTAGAGAAAACCGGTGCCAAACTCCAACCAATTGATATGTATATAAGAACTTGGAATAAACTCATTTGGGTCTAAACAAGAGTGGTAAGTGATTTCTCTTTGAAAATTAACACTCAAAACATAAACATTTTCCTTAAAACAATTTGCTCTCAAAATCTCTCTAAGAGATGAAACTAGGATGGAAAAGTTAAGTTAGAAAATGTTATTCCCGCTATTGATTAAAGTCTGAAAAAATTGGTTAAAAACTTAGTGGGAAAGTGGGTGAAAAAACTGCCAAAAACTGTTCCCGCCTGGCATCTCGTTCGAACGACATTTCGTTCGAACGAAATCTCGTTCGAACGAGACTTCTAATGACGTTCCAGATTGAACTCGTTAGAATCTCGTTGGATATCTCGTTCAAACGAAATTTCACAGGCCTATACTAGAACCTCGTTGGCAAACTCGTTCGAACGATATCTGGTTCGAACGAAAAACTCGTTCGAACGACCTATCGAACGAACTTCCAAAATTTTGGAAAATTCGATTTTAGCCCAGAAAACTTTATAATTTTTTTTTAAAGTTTTATTTAATTCTTTCTGAAAATAAAACACAGTTTTTATAAAACCTAACACCCAATAAAAATTGTTCCAAGCTCCTATATATATATAATTGCATTCATACCTTGGGAGCATGGAACCATAGTTGATGACGTAGAAACGAGGCACGCAAACCGACATATTGATGAAGCTTTATACTTTTTGCCGCTACGTCTTCAACAAACACTTCATAGGCTTGAGAGTATTACAATTACATACTATCCTATGAATAAATGTTTTTGTCCGGAATTGAGCCAACACAATACATGGACTCAATTGAAAATTTGTGTCCTTACAGATACCAATTTGAAGAGGCGTGTAATATTGATTTAAATTAAATTCGCAAGTTCCCAAGTAACCCTTATTTAATTAGAGTCCCTAAACATGCATCTAAGGTGCGTGTGTCAAACCCATAAACAAATAAAGCATGCGACACGAAGTTAAGGAAAAATCCCCGAAGGGAAAAACCTTTTATTTCTAGAACTTTGATGAATTTACAAGACCATTGACTTACATACAACCTGATAATCGCCCACAAGTGTAACGCACGGTGTCTTCGTCAAACCTTCAAAGCAACGACTAGAAACAGTGTCGGCTGGAATCTCCCGCAGGAACTCCAGGTGGTCAGCAATGAAGAAGAGAGATGGCTTCTCCTCAAGGGTTGAACAAATACATGAATGTGTTCTTGGGTTACAAAAAGATTCACAAAGATTTTTCAAGATTTATGTGAATCAAAATATGAGTTATGGGACTCAAAAAGTATGAAGACTTGAGGTAAAAGGACACTCAAAATCATCTCAAAAGTCTTGAAAACAAAACTCCCCGAAGTGGTTTATATAAGGAAACCATGAGAAGATTTAAACATACACGGAACTGTCTGATTTTATCCCAGGCGAACCGATCCGGTATGGATACAGATCGGTCCGGGTGCGGACCGGTTCATTTTCTCAAGAGGCTCCTTTGGTTTGCTATCGATCCGGGGTATACTGGTTTCTGAGCAAAGCGGATCGGTCCGGTAGAGGGGCGGACCGATTCTTTTAATCTGGGCGGACCGGTCCGACTGCCAAAAAATTTGATTCCTTCCTTCTTTTGAAATTCGGATCCGTTGATGACGATATGATCTTGATTTTCTTCAACGGTGTAACGACTTATGACATACACATTGATAATGGACAAAAATGTCCTTACAACTGTGATAAGTCCTTGACAAAGGAAGTTGTCACGAACTTGTCACGGTCTGTGATCGTGACAATTTTTTTAAACACTGTCACGGTCCTTAATAGTGTCAAAGCTTGTCACGGTCAAGGCCCGTTATATGACTGTGACAATTTTAACGAACTTGTCACGGTCATTGATCGTGACAAAAAAATTTATCGCCCCCAGAATTATCACGGTCATTGACCTTTACAAGTCCAACTTGTCTAGGTCAATGACCATGACAATTCGACAGATTTGGTATAGTGGTAGACAAATGCAGCGTACTTATGGCACACCTCAGATCGGTTGCTAGTAACCGTATAGGAGTGCACATTGAGGTAATGAAGCAACCGTGGCAAGTCTTCCATTGCGACCGAACATAATGCTTTTTGTTTCCATACTTACCCAGGTTTAAGCGCCTGGATCAATGTGGTGAGCCCAAACATCTCCCCTTCCAAGAAATCAACTGACTGCTCGGGGTCTGGAACACCCATATATCTCACTAAATCCAAGAAACTGAATGAAATTCAAACCCCCCGAACCAAAAATCATAAGTAAATGGCCTCCCTTTGACTACCACAAATGTCGCATAAAAAATCGAACAAGCTCCTCATTCATGCGCCCATTCGAGGCAAGAAAGGACTCCCAACTGTGCCGGAACAGGATAACATGCACTTCCTCAGGCAAATCCACAAGAATCTGAGCATAGTGGTAGGCCAATGGCCTCTGTGGCGTCTAAAAGTACACTTGGAACCAATCACGCTCCCTCTCGCCTCGAAATCCCTTAAATCCCCGGGTGGGCACACACTTGGTAGAATCATACTTCCTAATCTCGACCATTTCAACCTAAAAAACAATAATTAAGCAAGGCAACTAGTTGAAATGGTGGGTGCAAGTGTGTGAATTCGAGCGAAAAGATACCACATTGTGACCAAATGTGTCGAGGTGCGACAACGAATGAAAACCACCCAAGTGTGCACTAAAAATGGATTGAAAAATTGGTTTAGGCATTTTAGCGAACACTTGGTGTGCACAATGTGGAATAAGGGTGTGAAAATGGCATTGGAACCAAAAACCAAGCCCCATTCATGAACAGACCAAGAATCCAATAGCATTTGTGTGTTCATGAATGATTAAATAGCAATAACCAAGTTGGTACACACAATATGGGACACACCCAACAACATACTCAAATATTGTCAAAATAGGGATAAACATTAAAAGCATGACAAAAATCTACCCAAAACCAAACATACTAGAGATAATAGGAAGAATTTTACGTTGAATGAGTTGAAAAGAGATTTATTTTGAGTGAAATTGGGTGGGGGAAAGCAAGGACTCGAAAGTATGGAGAAATAGGAGAGGAGAGAAATGAAAACAGAAGCAGAAAGAAAAAGAAGGCAAAAGTTGGCTAATAACTGGTCGATCGATCAATCGACCCTTAGAGTCGATCGATCGATCCCCCGGGGCTTCCTTCGATTTCCAAAATGCTGACAGTTCGGGGACGGGGAAAGCATCCCCATCCCCGTATCCATTAGAAATATCATTCCCCGTCCCCGTCCCCTCCCCGTTTCCCGTTATAACGGGTTCAGGGATCCCCATCCCCGTTTAAAATGGATATCGGGTTCCCCGTGGGGAATCCATTTTTTTTAAGCACTTAAGTAAAAATTACATTTCAATTACACATCTTAAATAGCTATAAAACAATACCAGTTCCTTGAAATTAAGAAAGCTTAAAATTAACATGATTCATAAAGAAATGAACCAACAACAACCCAGGTTTAATAGAGATACAAACATGACTTCAATTTTCAACAACAGAAAATAGGATGCAACTTCAAGCCTCTATGAATTGAAACAGGCTTTACAAGAGTGAAAATGATACAAGTTCAACAATAGATAATAAAATCTATATACATTCTGTTCCAAATTGATTATGTATTTAAAACTCCCAAACTAAAATAAAACAATACCTTTTTCAAATTTATTTTAAAAACTTTAGCCTGAAGTTCTACACACATTTTATGTATGATATTTATAAGTGCAAGATTAGTAGGTTTATATACACACTTTCAACACTGCTAGGTATAAATATTGAATCGTCAGTAGATCTAAAGCTAAACTTAAGTTCAACAGTATGTAAGGACACAAATTTCCAATTGAGTCCATATATAGTTTTGGCTCAATTCCGGACAAAAATATTTATTCATAGGTTAGTAATTTATTGTAATATTCTCAAGCCTATGAAGTGTGTGTTGAAGACATAGCGGCAAAGAATTTAAAGCTTCATCAAAATGCCGGTTTGTGTGCCTCGTTTCTACGTCATCAACTAAGGTTCCATGCTCCCAAGGTATGAATGTAATTATATTTATATAGGAGCTTGGAACAAATTGTATTAGGTGTTTAGGTGTAATAAAACTGCATTTTATTTTCAGAAAGAATCAATTAGAAACTTTAAAATAAGTATATAAAAGTTTATAAAAGTTTCTGGGCCAAAATCGAATTTTTCAATCTTTCTGGCCGTTCGTTAGAAATGTCGTTCGAACGAGTTTTTTTCGTTCGAACCAGATTTCGTTCGAACGAGTTTTGTCGTTCGAACCAGTTTCGTTCGAACGAGTTTTGTCGTTCGAACCAGGTTCGTTCGAACGAGTTTTGCCAACGACCCTAACTGGACAGTCGTTCGATATGTCGTTCGAACGAATGTTCGTTCTAACGAGGTATCTAACGAACTTCTAACGAGCCCAGGCTGGTCACTCGTTAGAAGTCTCGTTCGAACGAGAATCCCGTTCGTTCGAACGAGATTCCAGCGGGAACAGTTATTTGGCAGTTTTTTGCAGTTTTTCCCCACTCTTCCACTTGGTTTTCAACCAACTTTTTTCATACATTATTATGTGCGGGAAACACATTTTCCAAGACAACTTTTCCAACATTGTTTATCTCCAAGAGAGAGTTTGAGAGCAAAATTAGTTTAGGAAAATGTTCAAGTTTTGAGTGTTCATTTTTAATGAAAAATTCATACACACTCTAGTTTACACCCAATAATTGTTTATCCAAGTTTCTATATTTATATCTATTGCTTGGAGTTTTTGGCACCGATTTTCTCTACCGATTTCAAGAGACGTTTCGGGTTTGCTTCTACACCCCATCACAAAGAAGACCTTTGTTGATATTCTATCCACACGGAGTAAGGCTCCATGCTTGGGTGACGGTGACCATATAAAGTCCCATCGGTGGATTCCGAGACCGCGGTGGTGTTCCGAGGTTGTTCGCTAGGAAGAGGTTTCTACGAGAAGGAGCGTCGAGGCTTGAGAGGGATCGAGTCAGTCGTTGTAAGTCTACCTGTCTTGTAATTGTAATTCCATATCTAGTGGACTTGTGGCTAGGGCCGTCCGAGGTTGTTTCCCGTCTTGGGTTTTTCCTCGTACATCTCGGCGTAGTGTGACATTGTTTATTTTATCTTGCACAATAATTTAGAATCCATGCTTAGGATAATTTCAAGATAAAATTTGGTTTAATTATCACACTCATTTAATTTGGGACTTAAATTAAATATTGGGTATATTTGGTTTATTCAAGTCATTTACTAAAATTGGTTTCGCCTAAGTTTGCTTAAATGAAAATTATGACTTAGGCTAATTCTAGGACTTGAATTTTGTTTTAATTTGTTTTGAGAAATTAAAACTTGTTGTTATTTTTGAAAGTTAAAACCATCTCAACGCTTCCGCATTTATTTAAAAGGAAATCATATTTTAAATCTGTGATTTTCAAAATCCGGGGATTCCACCACTACACAGTAGATGGATATAAACTTAAGTTCAAAAAGGTACATCAACAGTAGATCTAAACTTACATAAAATTAATTTTACCAAAAATATAATATTTTTTATTGGATCTGAGATGAGATTGTTAGAAGGTATAAGAATATGTATTGTAGACATCAATAGTATGTTCGTATACCTTACAAGACGAGACTTTCAATAGTGATGAAGGGACGACGTGGACCTTAGGCAATGAGGAGGAAGGGACGACTGAGGAAGGTTTTCTCTTTTTTTCTTAAGGAATGGCGGATGGACCTCTGATGGATCTTGAGGAATGGGAATAGAGATGGAGAAACAAGAGTTGTATGAGATGGGGAAAAGAGAGAGGGAATAAAATGAGGGAGAGGAGAGCCGGCGGCTAAAAGTCTCTAGGGTTTTTTATTTACATATTTTTATATAGTTTTTTTTTACTTTAGTGTCATCCACAAAGATATATATTTAGGCGTCATCTTCATGTATTTTTAGAATTGTAAAAAATTCCATAATCATCCAAAACCGCCTATAACTTCCCTGTAACCACCCATCCTTCTTTTTGCAGAGAATGTCACTTGTCCCATATAGGACCAACAACTAAAAAAATAAAAACATGGGAGAGGAGACAAATAGATCTTTATAAATAGAAGTATATACTTAAGATCCCTATTTTGTACTTATATATTTATTACAATATAAATATATATATATTTTATATTTATTATATCTATTATAATATAAATATATATCACAAAGGCAGGGCGATATATTTGCCTCCGTGATAAAACCCCACTAATAATAGTTTGTCTTTTTTAAAAACAAAACTCCTTTAAAAAAATAAAAAGAAAAAAAATATTTTAAAAAAATGAAAAAATAAATATTTTTTAAAAAAAAAGTTTTTTTTAAAAAATATACTTAAAAAAATATTTAATAAAATAAATAAATAAATTTAATAGCACATATTTAAAAAAAATTAATAACATGTATTTAAAAAATAATAGTATATAATGGTATATAATAATATATATAATATATGCTTGTTATGTAGCATAAAATACATAAAATATCATACACAAAAAAGTAAAAATATCATACATATATTTTATAACATACATAAGCTATCATATTATATGGATATATTTTATTTTATATTAACAATTCGGGTATCCCCGTGGAGACCCGAGGGTATACTCGAACTCGACTCGAAATTTTTCGAGAATTTTTTTTGCTCCCTGAATTGACCCGATCTCCGATTGTCTGGGGATTTTTTGTGGATTTTTTTCCAGGTATCCACGAGGACTCGAAATTTCGAAAAAAATTGGCATCCCTATATCTAAATCCAAAAATAGCCCACACAAATGACCCGATCGACATACCGTTAATTCTCGCACGTTTCTACTCGCGTACAATGTGCTTACAATTGACTTAATTAAATTTACCTAACGCTACTAAATTTACACATAAATATTAATCATGTTCTCAATAATTAATATTTATTTATTTTACAATATTTTCCCATTTTAATTAAACTACTTTACACATGTAATTTAAATGCTTAAAATAAATTACTCAAAATTACGGGGTATTATAGGTTTGATATAATGTTTAAAAATTAAGTATGACAAAACTCAACAAATCATATTGAGGGATGTATGATTTGGAAAGCAAAAACGTTTCTTTAAAACAAAAAGAGAAAAACTTTTGACGCAGGTAATTCAATTGAATTTCACCAAAACAGTCCAAAAGAATCATTTTTATTGAAAAACATGATTTTCGAGGTTGCGATCTCATTAGAAGAAAAACTGAACTTCGTTAAAATGAAATCAAGTTTCGTTCGAATGAGGTCCAATATCATTCGAACGAAAGGCCAAGGTCGTTTGAACGCCTTTCCAACGAGTTTGGTTCTGATAAATAGAGAGTTATCATTAGAAGCTCGTTACAAGATTGTTCTAACGACTTAAGCATTTCGTTCCAATGAAATTAACCCACATTCGAACGAGAACCAAGTTCCGTTTCAAAGAGATGACAATCTCGTTCTAACGAACCAAAAAAATTTATTTTCAAATATCATTTCATCATAAATGCCTTGATTTTAAAATAAAACATCCCAAAATATTATTTCATAAGTTTGAGTAAAAAACCTAAAACCATATACCTCGAATAAAATGTTCGTGAAGAATCCAACGGCTTGAATTTCGTAAATGATGCTCGGTCACAAACATGTCTTCAAACGGTCATGGAAGCAAATATAGATGTAATGTTTGGTTTATAATTTCGATTTGTAACGGGATGCGACAAAATAACTATATTATGAGCAATTACAAAATTTTGCTCTTACAAAATAAATATTGATTTTTTTAAAAATAAAATCTATTTATATAAAAATCAAATTTCGACAAAGAATACAGATTTTCTAAAATCCAATCTATGTTTTTTTTTTCTCAATTTGTTTATTTTTTTTAAGAAATGCTACACATATTCTGTGAAATCTATCAAAAAAATTGACCGTTAGGAAATTATAATTTTTTATCTAGAGCAAAAATATAAGTGGTCATGGATGATATATATATGCGTATGATAACACCTATATCTACAACCCTTTTCAAAAAAAATTGTGTCTACATGGTTGTCTTAATATAATATTTTTTTTATAATAAATCAGATAGTTAATTGATAAAATCATATTTTATATTTTAATATCTAAAATAATTATTAAATTTAAAAAATATATTTCAAAAACTCGCCACCTCATTAGTAGCTCTTTCTTTCTCATTAAATCTCTTACTCTGCACGAAAATTATCATATCAAATAAAAAATCTTTTGGATTTACTATCTTTTTGTTATGGTTGATAAACTTCCTTTGACATGGAATATTTTTTACCAAACGCCAAAGTACCACACACTAATGCACATTTTAATAAATTGCCATGATTTTTTTCCGACCTCATACTATCAAACAAACGACGACTTTATCATTAGTTGTTATAATCGCCTTGAGAGTAAATACTTACCTTATGGCTACTCGTGGAAATATTAGTGCAAGGATTTTATCAGAATTTAACTACTAAAATGAAAATATTTTTTATTGCACCCTCCTCCAAAAAAATAAGTGTCATAGAAAATCATCAAAATGTAAATTAATTAATGTGTGATACTTTATTCTCCTTTGAGTGTTGCCAATGGCCACTGGCTAGCACACTTCAATTGCATATTTAAATAAAATTGCGTGGCACAAAATAGCCAAATCAAAGAATCGTGATTAAGTTGTTGTTCACTTGTCTGTTTATTCTTTTCTATATAATTGAATTTTTGGCTTCTTCACTATTAGACAAATGTTGTACAAAGGTGGATGTCAACTAACTTTAGCCTTATTATTTTCACATGTCTTATCCTTTAATATATGCTCTTTTTCTGTCTTCATAACTTGGAAAAATTGAAGTATGTGACATAACTAACAAGGTGGTGATGGTCTGTTAAAATTACTACCTTGGTAGGTAATTCCTTCCTCTCTGTTTTTTTTTCATCTTTTGAATACTGCTTGAAGCTCGTTATATATTTTCTTTTTTAATTTTACCGGATTATTTTTTTTCCCTGGGTTCTTTGGTATGTTCTTGGTGATTCTTCAATCCCTCAAAATTTTCCGTTATATTTTATTTCATGCATATGGGTAAAATTTTCAAATTTTTTTATGTTTCTACTATATATGTAAAAATATTATTTATCTTACATCTACTTGTAAATATTTATCTTACGTCTACTTGTAAATATTCATCATTAGTTGTTATGATCGCCTTGAGAGTAAAATATTTATCTTACGTCTACTTGTAAAATTATTAGTGCAACGTTTTATCAGTATATAAATACTAAAATGGAAATATTTTTCATTGCACCCTTCTCCAAGAAAAAATTGTCATAGAATAAATTAATTGACGTGTGATAGTTTAGTGTAAGGGATGAATCTAGAGCAAGTTTGACCTATATGCAGGGGTAAAACTGTGTATATGTAACTCTCCAGTACTCCGCGGTGACGGGAACCTTGTACATTGAGTTTATCCTTTTTTATGATAATTAAGTGTAAGTTGACAAAATTTGTTAAGACAAGTGAAGGCTATATAACATGCCAAAAGGGAACTATCAAGAGGTCATCAAACCTAAAAATGATAATAAATAGTGATATATTCTCCTTTGAGAGTTGCCAATGGCCAATGGCTAGCAAACTTCAATTGCATATTTAAATAAAATTAAGGTGCACAAAAGAGCCAAATCAAAGAATCGTGATTAAGTTGTTGTTTACTTGTCTGTTTCTTCTTTATTTATATATTTGGATTCTTATTATACAAATGTTGTCATTGTCGACGGATAATTTTTGACACGATAAATCATTTATGGTAATGATCTGAAATACTTCGAACATAACACGATTAACTTAAATAAATTTAAGAGTACTTAAAACTTATATTTAAATCAAAATCAACGCAATCCAAAAATAACACGATCAACTCGAATTGTCACCTTGCCCAAATAGACGAAAGTTGAGGTCAACTACCTTCAGCCTTATTATTTTCCTATGTCTTATCCTTTAGTATGTGATCTTTTTCTCTCTTCATATCTTACTTGGAAAAAGTGAAGTCCGTGCAATAACTAACAAGGTGGTGATGGTCAGTTAAAATTACTACCCAGGTAGGTGATTCTATCATTCTTTTTTCCCTATATTCCTCTATTTTTCATCTTTTGAATACTTGTTGAACCTCGTTATATATTTCCTTTTTGAGCAAGACTACGGCGACTTGAAATCTCTACTTAAAATCCCTACTTAATGATGTGGCACATGCCACATCATTAAGAGGCAAACTTCTTTTATTTTGTCACAAATTTATTAAGTTCCACACTATTTTTTTTCAAAATATAATTTTAAAGTTAAAAAAAAACAGTTCAATAAAAAAAATATATATATTAAAATTATGTGTGTTAAAATTCAACAAGACAAGACACGAAAAAAATAGTTAATTAGTTTTAAAAAATTATTTTGAGTTGATTTTTTTATATTTCACCTAAATATTTAAATACCACAAAAACACTTAACTCAAAAATAGTTTAAATACATGTTTAGTCCAAGCCTTTTTATTTTGTTTCAAAAAGTTCCTCACGACATAAAAACACTCAACGTATGCCGTTAGCGCGGACCTTTAAAAATAAAAGAATATAAGGAAAATTGATGTTTGAGTTAAAAATAATTTAAAAAATAATAATTTATTATTAGAATAATGTTTTAACGCGGACCTTTAAACAGTTTTAAGAAATACAAAAATTGATTTAAATGTTATAAAATTAAAAAAAAAATAGTTTAAAAATATGGGGTGCCGCTGGCGCGGACCTTTAAAACTAAGAGAATATTGTGTAAATGGATGTTTGAGGGACTAAATAGGTTAAAAATAATTTTAAAAAAATAATTTATTTTTAGAATAGTTTTTTAACGTGGGCCTTTAAACACTTTTAAGAAATACAAGAATTGTTTTAAATGTTGTAAAATTAAAAAAATAAATAAGTCTAAAAATAAGGGTTGCCGCTGGCGCGGACCTTTAAAAATAAGTGAATATTGGATAAATGATTATTTGAGGAACTAAATGAATTCAAAATAAGGGGCGTCACTAGCGCGGACCATTTTTTTTAAAACAGTAAAAAAAATATTTTACTATTTAAAAAAAATGATATGTGGCAGTCGTATGTAAGAGAAATATTTTGTTAAAAAAATAATATTGTTGACGCGATATGTTAAAAAATTGGATAGGCGCGGACGATCTTTTTTAACTGATTGAACTGTTTTTTTTTTAACTTGATATACTTTGAAAATAAATAAATTTGTAGGATGACATAACAAATAAGTGTTTTTTTTTAATAATGTTAAGTATTATTTTTATGTTCCAAAACAAATTCTTTCTAGTTTTATTAGGATAAAAATATATTTGATAGGTTAAAAGGAGCTTAATGACGTGGACAATGATGGGGCAAGTCCACGTCATTAAGTTGGCACTTTATGTCAAGAAGGTGGGTCGCTCTATCATTTTTCTTCCTTTTTTCATTTACGGGGTTATTTTTTTTTTTCCTGGGTTGTTTGATATGTTCTTGCTGATTCTTCAATCCCTCAAAATTTCCCATTATATTTGATTTCATGCGTGTGGGTATATTTTTCGAAGTTTTCTATGTTTCTACTATATATGTTGTTTTCATCTATAATAATTGTAATGTTACAAACGTTTGCTTACTTAAATTTAGAAAATCTTGTATGTCAAGATAATTAGGGGATATTAGTAAGCTCTTAATATTTTCGTAGTATTATAAAACTGTTTTTGGCAAATTTTGAAATTAATCGTATGCATAATATCCGCTAAAAAAGTGTGTATAGATATAATTTAGTTACTTCATGTAGTAATTGTATGGTTATTTATTCACCAAAAATCCTATATTTAAATTTAGTTTTTTTTAATCACACTTAAGAGTTCAAAAAGTGTTCTACACATTAATTTTATTTCATCTTTAGTTTAGGTCAACTTTAATTTCGCCCGTACTATTACAATTTGTTTTATATTTATTTTTTAAGTCTCACTCCAACTTTCGACATTATTTATTTTGAACCTTGCCTTGGAACTCAATAGACATAAATATGATGTGGCATTTGTTGTAGGATTATAATTCAAGCAAAGTCAACCAATTGGTGGTCAGTGGCAACTAAAATCAATACGTAACGACAAAATAATTAATAAACAAAAAAAATGAAGTAAAAATAAAAATAAACATCCCCTCTCTTTGTCCCATTTCAAACCTTTTCCTAGCGACTCTCTAATGGGTCGGGTCGAGTCGGGCCTACCCGACCCGTTTAAAAGTGATCAACTAGATGTTGTGGGATGGATTGGATCAGGTTGGCTAGAGTGTAAATATGAAGGTTGAAACCCTATCCGATGCACAAAATATAAAGTGCCAAACAAGTGGGTCAGACTATACGATCAGGGCTTAATTGAACAAAAAATAATAATATTATACTCCCTATGTTCCAATTTAAGAGTCACTATCCACGTTTGTATGTATTAAGGACACACCCAAACAATAGTCAAGATCAACACTTGTTTATTATCGTCAAATATAGTTCTTTAATTATGCCTAAAAAATGCAGTAGATTATTAATTTGGGACGACCTGAAAAGAAATAATGACTCCACATTCGGGACAGAGCGAATATATGCTACATATTAATGTGGATTAATTTATATACTTATACTTTAAATAAGTATATTAAATATCTTTATAAATAGATAAAAGAGTATTATAGAGGGGAAGAGTGGTATTTATGAGAAAAAAATTAAAAAGTAGATGTTTTAAATATTTAAGTGGGTAAAATGGGTTGGGCTATAGTGGGCTAACAGGTTTTATAAATTGGTCGTGTCGACCAAGCCCGACCGAGCTAAGAGTAAGGATTTGGCTTGTAAATTTTTGGAAAGACCTCTCTCTCTCTCTCCAAGACATGTTTGGTTTGCGGTTACATCGCCCATGTATCTCCTTTTAGATCTACTTTTTTGTGTTTATGAGGTGGTGGTAACTTATGGGAGGAGGGAGAGTCGATGGCATTAGGTGAGAAATGGGTCTTAATTTTTTTTTTTTTTTTTTTGGGGTTGGGGGGGGGGGGGGGGGGGGTGAGTGAGAATTTAAATATTTTTTTAATATTTATTAATCTTTCATAACTAATAGGTAATTGAAGTTTTGTTAGTATTTAATTTTTTATTTTTCACATGGTACCTATTTACTGGGTGACGTGTATATTAGGATGAGCTTAATTCGACATCATCCTACTTATATTTCTTTCATATATTATTCATTGAGCTACAATAGTTCAAATTGAAACAATGCCGAAAATTTGAAGAAAATATTAAAATAAAAACTTTAAGGAAGAAATTAAAATTGGCCATAAACTTTAGGGTTCAATTTGTTTTAGATAGTTTCATGATGAAATGTATTTAAAGTAAGAGTAATCCTAGAGAGGCCCTCAAATTATACCCACTAAACATACCTGACTGAGTTGTCAAAATGTATTGATTGGTGTGTAGGGTGCACATGAGGTTCATTTTAAATACTAACCAATGTTTTTCCTAATAACTCACTTGAGTCTACTTCATAGGTAGACTTGTTAACGGGTCGTGTTCGTGTTAATTTTTATCGTATTCGGATCTTTTCGGGTTCGTGTCTAAACGAGTGACTTTTTTATCGTGTGAAAAAACATACTCAAACCCAACCTGTTATCTTAATGTGCCATGTCGTGTTCACCCGTTATTAACCATTAAGATAATGAATTATTTTGAATCATATAATAATTGACATATTAACTCATTTATAAATACAATTCGGCTCACTAATTCATTGTCATTACTAACACTCTAATTTAGTAAAATTAGTTATGATTAAATCAACATTAATCTACATAAATTATTTATAAGTTCCAAAAATATATCTTATTTATTTAAATGAATGAATCTTAATGGGTCTTGTCAAATATTAACGGGTGAAGGGAGTAAACACTAACCCGACCCGTTAACTATCGTGGTTTATCGGGTTGATACTGATATGACCCAAAGCCATTAATAATCCACCCATTAACTTATAACTTCGTGTCCGTTCGTGTTGTGTTATCGTGTCATGCCTCATTTTACCAGCTCTATTCGTAGGTATAATTTGAGAGTCTCTCTAAAATTGGTTAAAAAATCATACATGTTCAAAAGTATACAATGATGATCAATGTTCAAAGACTACCGAATACAAACATGTTAGATCTATCAAAGTTATTTGAGTCTCATCCAATTGTTGTTATGCTCCAATGACAACACGAGATTTAACACGACCCGACAAAATTAACTTTGTTTACATCCAGTTGTAAGAGAATAAATTCATCGTTTGATAAATTGCGTTATAATGTTAGGATAATACAAGAGTTATAATCACTCTTAACTCAAATCACAAATACACACAAATCCCATCTAAAAATCAAGTATATGATCCTTGAACTTCTCTTATTCCTGCCTATCTTTTAGTAGCCTTCTCAATGTCAATAAAATAATTCATAAAACCCTAAGTTTTATGGCAAGTTACTTCAAATGCCCATCATTCAAAAACCTCACGTGCATGGATAAATGCCTATATATTGGTTTGTAGACCTCTTTAAATAATGGCCATTTACATTGTAACTTTGAAAGTTGTCAATGGCCCCTGGCTAGCCCAGTGGCGGAGCCAGGAATTCTAGCTGGCCTGGGCACGAAAGGAAAGTTCGGGGGATTCGGGGGCGGGAGCCTCGGAATTTTTTTTTTAGTAGTACTTATAATAATCTTTTAAATGCACAGAAAATAACATATAAATAGATGAATTACAATGATTTAAAAAATTAAACATCATTACAAAACGAATAATTACTACAATCCCAATAACAACAATTTTAACAACTTCATGTCCAAAAAATATTACTACAAACCAATAATAACAACATTTATACTAATATTAAAACGGATAAAACAAAAAATAAACATATTTTCAGAATTTCAACAAACTCTCTAACAATGAATATTTGCTACACAACATTTCAACAAATCCTAACAATGGATATTTACTAAAAAAAAAAAAAAAAAAAAAAAAAAAAAAAAAAAAACAAGAGGAAGCCATATCTTAATGTGGTGTAGAGATTTAACTCAAAGAATAGGGAGGGTAAAAAGTGAAAATGTGTATAAATTTTAGGAGTTCTGTTTTTGATTTTGAACGTGAATAGGAAAATTTTTGTGCTGAATTTTTTTCTTCCTTTAATACCCTTACTAATATATGTGTATATATATATTAAAAAAAAAAGGTGGGCTTACCTGTTCTGGCCTGGGCACGTGCTCAGGTAATAGACAAAGTGGCCTCCGCCACTGGGCTAGCCAACCTCAATTGCATATTTAAATAAAGGGAGCAGCTATAAAATTGAAGAGCACAAAAGAACCAAATCAAAGAATCGTGATTAAGTTGTTGTTTACTTGTTTGTTTCTCCTTTTTTATATATTTGGATTCTTGGGTGAAGAAAAACTATTAGACAAATATTGTCACTGTCCAAATAGACAAAGGTGGGGGTCAAGTCAACTAACTTCAGCCTTATTATTTTCCCATATCTTATCCTTTAATATATATGCTCTTTTTCTCTCTTCATATCTTACTTCGAAAAAGTGAACTTTTTCTCTCTTCATATCTTACTTCGAAAAAGTGAAGCCTGTGCAATATAACTAACAAGGTGGTGATGGTCTGTTAAAATTACTACCTAGGTAGGTGATTCTATCATTTTTTTCCCCTATATTCCTTTATTTTTCATCTTTTGAATATTAGTTGAAGCTTGTTATATATTTTCTTTTTTTCTTTTATGGGGTTATTTTTTTCCCTGGGTTCTTTGATATGTTCTTGTTGATTCTTCAATCCCTCAAAATTTTCCATTATATTTGATTTCATGCATGTGGGTATATTTTTCAAAGTTTTCTATGTCTCTACTATATATGTTGTTTTCATCTATAATAATTGTAATGTTACAAACGTTTGCTTAGTTAAATTTAGAAAATCTTGTATGTCAAGATAATTAGGGGATATTCGTAAGCTCTTAATATTTTCATAGCATCATAAAACTGTTTTTGGAAAATTTTGAAATTAATCGTATGCATAATATCCGCTAAAAAAGTGTGTATAGATATAATTTAGTTACTTCATGTAGTAATTGTATGGTTATTTATTCACCAAAAATCCTATATTTACATTTAGTTTTTTTTTTAATTACACTTAAGAGTTCAAAAAGTTTTGTACACATTAATTGTTATTTCATCTTAAGTTTAGGTCAACTTTAATTTCTCCAGTAGTATTACAATTTATTTTATATTTATTTTTTAAGTCTCACTCCAAGTTTTGACGTTATTTATTTTGAACCTTGCCTTGGAACTCAATAGACATATATATGATGAGGCATTTGTTTAGAATCATAATTCAAGCAAGTCAACAAATTGGTGCTGAGTGCCAACCAAAAATCAATAAGTAATGACAAAATGATTAATAGATAAAAAAAAAATTAAGGAAAAATAAAAACAAACATCCCCTCTCTATGTCCCATTTCCAACCTCTCTCTAGGGCTCTTTGATGGGTCGGGTCAGGCATACCTGACCTGTTTAAAAGTGATCCACTAGTTGTGGTGGCACGGGATGGGACGGGTCAGGCCGACCTAGAACGTAAATATCAAGGCTGACACCCTATCCGATACCCAAAATATAAAGTGTCAAAACGGCAGGCCACGCTATATAGACAGAGCTCAGTCGAACAAAAATATATTATTTTATACTTCATCTGTCCTAAATTAAGAGTCACTATTCACTTTTTGTATATATTAAGGACGCACTCAATCAATGGTCAAGATCGGTACTTATTCATTATCGTCAAATTTATTTTTTTAATTATGTCTGAAAAATGAAAGTGGGCTAGTAATTTGGGACGGTCCAAAAAGGAATAGTGAGTCCACATTTAGGACATAATGAGTATATGTTACATATAAATGTGGATTAGTTTATATATTTATACTATAAACAAATATATTAAATATCTCGATAAATAAATAAAAGAGTAATAAGGGGAATAATAGTATTTACAAGAAAAAAAATAAAAATAGATGATTTAAATATGGGGATTTGGAAAAAAGGTCCTTATAATGCTCATAGTGTATAAAAATAAGACACTTCATATAATTTTATAAATTCAGTCCCTGTAATAAAAATATCATGAAAAATGGTGAAAAATAGTGTCGCTGGCACGGACCAAAAAAATAAATGCTATTGTACCTTAGGGACTAGATTTATCAAGGTTCTAAAAAACGTACAATAGCCTTAAGCCTTAGAAGCCTAGGCGGGCCTTGGCGTAAAAAGGCGTGAAAAGGCGTTTAAGCCTTCTTAATATATTTTAATATTTTTTAACCATAACAAGGCTATTAAAATACAAAAAATGCACATATCATAAAAATATGTCTGAATATATGCAAATTAAAATACTATCTGATTATTTTGGATAAGATAATGGTCCGGTTTGTAAACAAATTCTTTAAAATGCGACATCGTTTCACTAAGGCATTGTTGTTTTTAGAAAAAAGTGCGCCGTAAGGATTTTACCAAGAATAAGGCGTGAAAAGCGTAAGGGGAGGCGTTTCTCCCAAGCCTTAAGCCTAGGCGGGTTTTTTAGAACAGTGAGATTTATAAATGCTATTGTACCACAGGGACTAGATTTATAAACTTAAAAAGTATTGTCCTAAAAATCCAAATATAAGAAGGAACGTGCTCTTTACCTTAATTCTCTATTTAAATATTTAAATGGGTCAAATGGGTTGGGCAATAGTAGGGCCAACAAGCTTTATAAACTGGTCGTGTCGACCTAACCCGACAAAGCTAACATGAAGGATTTGGGTTTCATAACCCTACCGAATAAGGTATGAGGCTACCTATGGCTAATTTAATAAACAGGCTTTGTGGGGACTTCATGGCCAACTGGACCGTGGAATTTTTGGAGAGGTTTCTCTCTCTCCAAGACATGTTTGGTTGCGGTTACATCGACGATGGCTAATTCCATGCATATATATATATATATATATATATATACAGTTTTGCTCTTGTGCGGATTAGTCCGCATTTTAAGAATGCGGACTCAACATGTGTCACCTGACGGTGCGCCCAGGAAAGAGAGAGAGTGTGCCTATAATTTAGGCGGTAATTTCTAAGCGCACCTTTAGGCGACACATGTCCGGTCCGCATTCTTAAAATGCGAGCTAGTCCACACATGAGCATTATTATATATATATATATATATATATATATATATATATATATATATATATATATATATATATATATATATATATATATATATATGGGGTATGGCTCCTTTCATGCATGTTAAACATGTATGATATTTTATGTGTTGCATGCATGCATGCAACACATAAATACACATGCATACATATATATTATTATTTTATTATTTTATTAAATTATTTTTTTATTAAATATATTTTTTGTTAATTTTTTTTTTTTTTTTAATTTTCTTTAAAGTTTTTTTTTAAAGGCATGTTATTATGTGTTGGGTTTTATCACAGGAGCAAATTTATCGCCGTGCCCTCGGCACGAGCACCCGCTAGTATATATATATGAGGTGGTGGTGGTGGTGGCAACTTATGGGAGGGGAGAGAGAGAGAGTTTGTATTATATTTTAATATTTATTAATCTTTCATAACTAATAAGTAATTAAAATTTTGTTAGTACTTGTAAGGACATTTTTATCATGTCCGTTATCGTAATGTTTTGTATGTCGTACGCCGTTATATTTGGCACGTCTCTGCTCAATCACATGTGACGGCCCCAATCCGAATTCCGGGAATCAAGCATCCTGCACCTCCATCATGTGTCCTACATCGGCTCCAACGACTTCAAGTTCCATGATTTTAGGGACTAAATGCAAGTGGTACGGAAGAGAAGTCAAAACAGTGAAATATGGCACGATATGGATATTCAAGGGCAATTGGGTAATTGTACAGCCACCGACTGGAGAATAGGTCAACTGGAAAGTTGAAGAGCTTGCCGCAACAAAGATACTGGAAGAAACGGCACCTCAATTCAAGCTACGGTGAAGAAGTTATGGCCTTTTGAAGATGGAGCAAATTCCAAGAAGGAATCAGGATTTACAGAAGCCGGACCGGTCCGCCCCATATAAAAAAGGAACCGATCCGCCAGCAGACCGATCCGCCCAGGCACGGATCGGTCCGCCCTGCAAAATGAGGCCAGTATTCCCCGGACTGAATGCGAACCGATGGAGCAGAATTTTAAAAGAACCGGTCCGAGGTCGGACCGATCCGCCTAGGACCCGGACCGGTCCGCCTGGGATAATTACGAGCAGTCCCAGATTTTTTAAACACCTCCTTTGTTCCCCTATTTATACCAACTTCGGGAGAGATATTTTCCAAGACTTTTCAAGACGATTTTCAGAGTCCTACATACTCTAAGTCTTCACCTTTTTGAGTCCCAAGACTCTTTTTGATTCACACAAAAATTCCCAATTACTTTTGTGAATCTTTTGGAACCCTGGAACACAAGCTTTGCTATTGTTCAACCCTTGTGGAGAAGCCGTTCTCTTCTTCATTGCAGCCCTACTGGACAGGGATAGTTCCAGCCGCCAACCCTACTGGAAAGGGATATTCCAGCCGCGACTACAGAATCCGATACCCGAGGGTAATTCTTAGTCAAAAACTTGTATTTCATTGTAATCCGATTGTAAGCCGTTTCTCTTACAAATTATAGTGATATACAAATGGTTTTGCCCCTGTGGGGGATTTTTCCGTAACTTTGTGTGTTGAATAACTTGTGCATGATTTCATATTGTTTCACTCACACCTAGTTGCATGTTTAGGGTTTAACTAAAATTTGGGTTTAATTAAAAACTGGATTTTATTTGAGAAGTCGCAATATTTCCGCTGCTACTGCTCTCTCAAATTGGTATCAGAGCGGGTTACGCTAATTTATCGCGTGATCCTGATTTTTCAAGGATTTACTTTCTGATACAATTTGTCTACTCACGTTTTCAAATTGGTATCAGAGCCTGTTGCACTAAGTTATTGTGATTTGATTCTGATTTTGCACAAAAATGGCTTTTGATGGTTTTGATGATTTTCGATGTCAAATTTTTGAAAAAATTAATTGGAAAATTCACACGAACTCTTGCTTTAAATCTTCAGTTGAAAACGAATCTGAGAAGTGTCCTTGTTGTGAGGGTGTTGGTCACACGTTACATGAGTGTACCACAAATTTAAAGAAGAAATTGAATAAATCGATTTCTCATGTTTCTACCCTTAGTGATTGTGATTCGAAAGAAGATGTTTTTTATGCTTCTAGGCGAGAGTTTCCCATCCGTGTGATTAGTGATGATAGTGAAAGTGATGGGAGTGTGGATGAAAGTGAGGAGGAAAGTGTAGATGAGCATGACTTGCAAACTGCTTTCAATGAACTTTATGCTGAAACTTTGAAAACAAAGAAAGAAAATTTGAAATTGAAAGCTCAGTTGAAAGAGTGTGCCATAAAAAATAATGATTTTTTAGTTAAAGAACTTAGGGCTCATGTGAATATTTTGAAAGAGAAGCTTGAGTACGTTGAGGGTGAGAGAGATAGTCTTAGAGGGTTGATGGAGACTATGAAAAAGGAGCTTTTAGAGTTTGAGGATTCTAAACGAGTACTTGAATCTAGGATAGGTGAACTTGAGGTGAAATTGAAAGATTCAAGTAAAGTAAAATTTGATTTGGAGTCTAGGTCTGAAAAACTTGATAAGATTTTAGGCACAGTCGAGATCAAAACTGATAGGGGTGGGATTGGTCTTGAAAAATATGTTGCACCCATTCCCACACGTGTGAGAGAGCCCCCTGGGATTGTTAAGAAAGAGGCACCTAGGTTTGTTAAAAAGGCGCCCCATAGGAACATCGTGAGAGAACCTCCTAGGATCATTAGGAGAGATCCACCTAAGCAAATTCAGAAAGCGCCACCTAGGAATTTGAGGAGTGGGCCACCTTTAGGTAACACACACCGCCCGATTTACACTTGCACACATTGCAGTAGGCAAGGTCATCTTAGGCGATTTTGTTACAAGCTTTTAAATGGACCTAGGAAGGTTAATGAAAGAATAAATTCGATTCCCGAAACCCCCACACTTCGTTACACATCAATTTGGGTTAGAAAATCGGATTTAGAGGCTTATGGTTTATTTGTCCACGATTCCCGTTTGCTTGCACGTGATTCACCCCATGTGAAATCTTTTGGTTGATTGTGATTGCATTTTTGTCATACACTAGTTGTGGCTTCATGTTATATTTTTACTAGTGTGATGACTTGTACTTTTTGTATAAATTCTTGTTTTTGAATTTTGTTTTTGAAAAATACAAAAAGATTTTATTTTGATAAAATTTTTAAAAAATCCAAAAAGATTTTTGTTTTTTGTTTACACCGTTTATGGATGAACACTTTGGATGACCGAGTCACAACATCATTCCATTTTTTTCATGTGACTATTTGATAGAGTTTTGAGACAATAGGTCAACTCATCCATGTGCTTTATAATGTTTGGAGTCATTAAGATGTAATTAAGTGTTACTTCCTACATATTTGACTCATGTTTCCTTTATTGCACACATGCACGGATTTGTTTGATTATTGTGCTTGTCTTATCACATGTTGGTTGGGTGTTTTCACTTCAATCCTGTCTTTAAAACGAACCAAGCGCGATAAATTTTGATAAGGAAATTGTGCATTTAAAAAACGTTTTGTGAGTTTGTGTGCTTTATTTTTAAACGGGGAAGGGCTGCGAAAGGTTCATTTTGCCTTTGCGAATACTAAGCCACCGTTAAATTGGACCTAAAAAATGGAGGAATTTTATTATCCGAGGTCCAAAGAGGTTAAAAGAGCCCGAAAAAATTAAAAGGCAATAAAAAGATATTCATGCCAAAATATGGGCCATTTAGGTTTATGCACCAATTCTCCAAAGTTTGAGAATTTAGATTACCTCTAATAGAAAATATTTATGAGGGAGTTTGGTTGGAGAATTAAAACGGGTTTGCACGTCCTTGAAATTCTTAAAAATGCGCTACATAGTTTTGGACGTTATTGGTGTGGAAATCACTTTGACTTTGATTTGTTGATTTGCATAAGACGATGTCATCTAAATTCAACAATTTTTTCACCTAAGGATACTTTTGATGTTCATTCATTAGGGGTACACATATGCATCGTGCACATATGATTGATTGAGTTGATTTACCTATCGAATGTGTTCACACCCATTCATTCCATTTCCATGACTTGGTTGTTTGAGTCTAACTCCATGGTGTGATTTTTGTATCATATTTGTTCTTATTGGTATCCTATCTTTGTATGAAAAATTTGAAAAATAAAAAATAGTTTGTGTATTTTTTTGAATACCGTGACACCCCGATTTTGCTTGTTTGATTCATTCTTCTTATTTGTCTATTTGGGGACATCATAAAAAGGGGGAGAAAGAATTATCTTATTGTAAGGGGGTTTGAATTTTGGGGGAGTTTTGAGATTTGACTTATACTTATCATATATTGGTATCTATGTTTATCTCATTTCAAACCCGATACGTCACTTGGTATTTTTCTTTATCTCATGTGTGTAGGTACTACATTGATGATCTCTGAATTGCAAACCCTGATGAGAAAAGATTTCAGATTCCTGAAGATTTGAAGAACAAACGATGAAGACTTATTCATTTGTATCTTTCCAGTTTTGGGTTCATGGAAGGGTAGATTTGTATAGGCAATTTTGTTATTTGATAATTCGGATGTTGGTTTTTATGTATGTACCGGCATAGACATAGGGGGAGATTTGTAAGGACATTTTTATCATGTCCGTTATCGTAATGTTTTGTATGTCGTACGCCGTTACATTTGGCACGTCTCTGCTCAATCACATGTGACGGCCCCAATCCGAATTCCGGGAATCAAGCATCCTGCACCTCCATCATGTGTCCTACATCGGCTCCAACGACTTCAAGTTCCATGATTTTAGGGACTAAATGCAAGTGGTACGGAAGAGAAGTCAAAACAGTGAAATATGGCACGATATGGATATTCAAGGGCAATTGGGTAATTGTACAGCCACCGACTGGAGAATAGGTCAACTGGAAAGTTGAAGAGCTTGCCGCAACAAAGATACTGGAAGAAACGGCACCTCAATTCAAGCTACGGTGAAGAAGTTATGGCCTTTTGAAGATGGAGCAAATTCCAAGAAGGAATCAGGATTTACAGAAGCCGGACCGGTCCGCCCCATATAAAAAAGGAACCGATCCGCCAGCAGACCGATCCGCCCAGGCACGGACCGGTCCGCCCTGCAAAATGAGGCCAGTATTCCCCGGACTGAATGCGAACCGATGGAGCAGAATTTTAAAAGAACCGGTCCGAGGTCGGACCGATCCGCCTAGGACCCGGACCGATCCGCCTGGGATAATTACGAGCAGTCCCAGATTTTTTAAACACCTCCTTTGTTCCCCTATTTATACCAACTTCAGGAGAGATATTTTCCAAGACTTTTCAAGACGATTTTCAGAGTCCTACATACTCTAAGTCTTCACCTTTTTGAGTCCCAAGACTCTTTTTGATTCACACAAAAATTCCCAATTACTTTTGTGAATCTTTTGGAACCCTAGAACACAAGCTTTGCTATTGTTCAACCCTTTTGGAGAAGCCGTTCTCTTCTTCATTGCAGCCCTACTGGACAGGGATAGTTCCAGCCGCCAACCCTACTGGAAAGGGATATTCCAGCGGCGACTACAGAATCCGATACCCGAGGGTAATTCTTAGTCAAAAACTTGTATTTCATTGTAATCCGATTGTAAGCCATTTCTCTTACAAATTATAGTGATATACAAATGGTTTTGCCCCTGTGGGGGATTTTTCCGTAACTTTGTGTGTTGAATAACTCGTGCATGATTTCATATTGTTTCACTCACACCTAGTTGCATGTTTAGGGTTTAACTAAAATTTGGGTTTAATTAAAAACTGGATTTTATTTGAGAAGTCGCAATATTTCCGCTGCTGCTGCTCTCTCAGTACTTAATTTTTTATTTTTCTTGTGGCACTTATTTATTGGGTGACATGTATATTAGGATGAGCTTAATTCGTCATCATCCCACACATATTTCTTTCATATATTATTCATTGAGCTACAATCGAGTTCAAATTAAAACAATGTCGAAAATTTGAGAAAACATTAAAGATAAAACTTTAAGGAAGAAGTTAAAATTGGCCATAAACTTTAGGGTTTAATTTGTTTTAGATAGTTTCATGATAAAATGTATTTAAAGAAATAGTAATTCTAGAGAGGCCCTCAAATTATATCCACTAAACATACCTGACTGAGTTGTCAAAAATGCATTAATTGATGTGCGGGGTTACATGAGGTCCATTTTAAATATCAATAAATGTTATTCTCACAACTCAGTATGTTCCACTTCATAGGTATAATTTGAAGGTCTCTATAGAATTAATTAAGAAATTAATGATCAATGTTCGAAGACCCGACAAATTTAACTTTCCTTGCATCCACTGGTGAGAGAATAATTACACCGTATGATAAATTAGAATATATTGTTAGGATGATACCAGAGTTATAATCACTCTTAACTCAAATCACAAATACACACAAATCCCATCTAACGTACCAGTAAAATAATTTATGAGACCCTAAGTTTTATGGAAAATTACTTCAGATGTCCATCATTTAAAAGCTTTACATGCACATACAAACTCCTATATATTGGTGCGTACCTTGGAGTGATGGAAAATGCCCTTACCCAAGCTACGGTTGGTCTCGGGTTCGGGACTTGGGGATAAGACCAAACGACATCTATCTGTCCCAGAACCTGCAGTGAAGTGAGAGCCTTACGACCTTTTTTTTATATTGGTTTGTAGATGCCTATAAATGCAAAAGCAAAAATATCGATGTATATAGGCACCTACATTGTAACTTTTAGGCACCTAAATCCGATAGAGTTAATACCAATAAAAAAACCTTACTATAGATGATTACATCTAAATTTATCGGTGCATACTTATTTTGAGGCAAATTCAACAAAATATATGGCTCCAAAAACACTCGATAACGAAGAAAAAATGTTAATGTAATAGAAGTTCTTATATACGATTCTTATTAATTTATTGTGATATTTTGACATAAACCCGATTTTGAATATGATAATTTATACTCCATTTTGTTAATCTCTTTGATAAACCCCCCTGTACAAGGGGGATATTTCAATATTGCATAAAAATAGGGGGTCAAGTCTAAAGATTTATTCTACTTTACCCGTACTTATAACGTTGAATTAGACTTAACCCCCAATGCTGGTGACAAAGTCAAGAGATTATGAAAACGAGAGAGTAAGTCAAACTAGGCATTAAAGTTTGGGGATTACGTGAAAATCACCCCAATTTATATTGGAGTCACTTTGAGTTTCCCCCAGTTGGACTACATTTGAAATAATTTACAATAAAATTATCTTAGGATGCATCTTTTTGCGAGAAGGATGATATTAAAAGCACCCTAAAAATCATCAACACACGAGAAAAAAGATTTTTTGATGAAAGACCCCCATATTTTCTCATCCTTTTTACAAAGTTTAAATCATAAAAGTCAACCACATAAAAATTCTTTAAACATTATCGTTACCCCCCGAAAATAGTTGGCTAAATTTTATTGTTAACCCATTACACTCCATCTCCAGTTTCATTTGCATATTTACAAAATGGTATTTTTACAGACCCATTTTATCTCGAGTGCCGTCGATATATTTGCAAAAGTTGTCCCCGTTAATAATTTACAACCAATTTTGCTAATCCGAAAGTAATAAAATTAACTTTTCGAGGATCAAAAATGCATTTGATGTAATTTACATTTTTACTTTTAAGAATACAACTCAAGAAAAATGCTAGGCCGATACAAAAATGCGATATAATTGACGTGTCGCATCCTCATTCACTCGTGTCTGTGCTCCACTAATAATGTAACATTGTAAAGTCCGAACACAAGCGAATGAGGGCGTGGCGCATCAATTGTGTTGTATTTTTGTATCGGTCCATGATTAAAAGTGAGAGTTAAAAGTTAAAATAATCATTGATTCTAATTAATTATTATTCTAAATAATCATAAATCAAAACAATTGTTTTAAAAATGGTAAGAAACAAAAGTATCATTTCCCGAGAACAAAATAAAGTGTGGGTGTAATTTGTCCACATGTCCTCTTAACAGACTAACACCCCCAAAAAATATAGAAATTTGTCCACATGCATGATGACACTTTTGTTCCCCACGTGAATACATTAAATTATAGACGCTTAGTCATGCTGCATCAGTAGAAAAAAACACAATGGTGAATGACTCCATTTTTTCTCAATTTTCAGGTGCTGGTGTATCTAAATCTATTACCTTAATGTTTGGCAACAAGGGTGAAAAAATATCATTTTTTCTTCACTATTTTGAGGCACTTTGGAGATGGGTTTGTGGGATCTCTTTATTGCAGCATCAATTCCAGTGGTCAAAGTGTTAGTGGTGACTGGAGTTGGCTCATTTCTTGCTCTTGAACATGTCAACATACTAGGGGAGGATGCAAGGAAGCCTTTGAATAATGTGAGTTTCTTGTTTACTTATCTCATGCATGAATTTTTAGTTTTTACTTCAATCTTTCATCTTGGTCTATCACTAATTTTCAGTAATTTGTTGACCAAAAAATTATTGTGTGCTACACAATTGACCTGTCGCACCCTCATTCGCTCGTGTCCTGGCTGCACAAAGCTACACTCTTAGGGTCCATTTGATTAGGGGTAAAATATGATTTCAACGCGTTGAAAAGTAATATGATGAAATACGTTTCCACCTATTTAGAGTTAAATTTTCTTTTTTATTCTTGTTTAAAGTTTCATAATTATATGGTGTGCATTTATTCATATTGTCAACCTAACAAAAAATTAATTTTAAATATGTGAAAAAATATTTCAACCATTTTACTTTTCACCGTGATTAAAAGTATTTCACCCCGAACCAAACAGACCGTTTGTGGGATCGGACACGACGAATGAGGGTATGACACGTCACTTGTGTCAAACTTTTGTGTCCAAAATGCGTGTCAGCCTAGCATTTTCCTATTGTGACATGTTAAAACTGCATAGATTGATGTTTTAAATAACAATAAGTCGGTCCCATGCACCAACAAATGCAGTTTTGTCATGCCAACGTAGAATTACTCCTAGGGTGCGTCTGTTTTTGTATTTCTATCTGAATCTGAAGTCTGATTTTTAGTCTGAATAAAGCCTCTAATTGAATGTATTTAGTTATAATTCAAATTCTGATTTTTAGTCTGAATAAAGCCTCTAATTGAATGTATTTAGTTATAATTCAAATTCAACATTCATAGTGGGAGGTAATGTAATATGAAGGCTGAATTTTAATAGCTAACCTCTTAATATTTTGGAAAAACGGACAACGTTTGGCACCGCTTAAGTTTAAATGAACCTAAACTCAGACTTCGGAGGTAAAAACATGTGGATATATTTTAACAACCCAAAATGTAAAAGAGGTTTTCCGAAGCAAATGCAAATTTTTCCACATTTTCTTGTAGTTGATCTCCCTTATTTCATTTGCGTCCCTACATACTATACTGAGGATATGAGTGAATTACAAAATTGGTTGCTGGTGAAGACCTGAAACGAATTGACAAATTAACACAGAAAATTCACTTTGGAATTTTGTCAAACAATTGATGTGCGGAATATGCTCAAACCCATAAAAATCACCAAAGCCATGTTAACCATGGAGATATATAAAGTATATAAGGTCGTACCTAGGGCACAAGGCTCCCACTAAACTGCAGGGTCTGGAGAGGTGAATGTCGGCTGGCCTTACCCCCATTTATAGAGAGACCGCTCCCATGTCTCGAATCGAGACCAACCGTAGCTTGGGCGAGAGTACTTGCCATCGCACCAAAGTACGCCCTCTAGATATATAAAGCATATAAAGAACCTAAATCAAGTATACAAGAAGGGACACACTGATTTTTTAATGTCGTTCACCCAATTAGAACTATGTCCACAAAACTGGAAGACACATATTTGTTCACCTAAGAAGAATGGATACGAGACACGATATGACATGACATTTTTCAAAAATCTAGGACCTGAGGACCCATTGAATATAATATATATTTTTTATGGTAATGAAATTAAAATCATTTGAGTGGCAATAATGATCCACAAATTAAAAATGGGATAACATAAAAAATTGCATGTTTCTTTATTCATCTTTTCATCAATAACTTAATATTTAAGTGAAGTTTTAACAATCCGAATCTAATAAAGCATAAATTTGGACACTCTTTTTATGTGTCCCAGCATGTTGGTAGCGTGTCCGAGTTCGACATCTGACTCCGACTTAGGGGCCTAGGGAACGTGTTAATGCTTCATAGTTGTTCACTATGAAAATGGGAGAATCCAAGGTTACGATGCTCCACTCCACTATCAACACTCCTTCAAAGTTATTCTCTTTTTTATGAGACACTCATTCGTGAACTCTCTCTCGCAATGGAGCTCTCATTTCTCTCTTGTTTGTGTCTCATCTCTACTGAACCCACTAAATAAGCCACTCAACCACGATTTATTTGCTTAATGAACGAGCCGAACTCAAGCAGTTGGGCACTAGGTGACTAAATGATCTCGTTTATGCCTTAGGCGAGTAAATGAGCAGAGCTTAATTGAGGTCAATTTTTTAAATGACAAACGAGCCGAGATCGATATGTTCACAAGGAACCCGGTTCATATGCAACCCTATTGATATGAAAGTAGAAGGAAATAAAATGAATACGAAACTTTGTATCTGAAAAGGAAAGAAATCATTTTTTTCTCTTATTTTTCTTTGGTAGGAATGAGAAAATGTAGATAGGACAAACACAACCATCTTTTTCATTGTATTTGATTGAAAAGAAGAAAAGTAAAATATACATGCTTTATCAGTTAAATCGTTGAACTAGAACACTTAAATAACCTATATGTTACAAAAAGGATACAATAGTAAATAATGTTTTACTATAAAATTTGGTGGGCTATGAATGCATCTTTTTCTTAGCATAATGTCCAATATTGATCTCATCATTGTTCACTACTGGCGCATGCACCAATGCAAGTTCTGTGTGTACAAACCATCGAAGACAAATTTCTATCAATTCAACTTCATGCGAGCTATTTCATCCATCTTTTGAATATGTTCATTTATAATTTTGTCCATTAGTTGTTTTTCTACTCATCCATCCTATCATTCACATTTTCTCCATAATAAATGCTTGAACACGTTTATTAGTTGCCGAACTTTGTATCCTATAAAGAATGCTGTAAATAGAAAATAGATATCTTCCTAATAATGTCACCCTGTCCCCTGTGTGCATGCTCGGACATGTGACAAAAATAACGGGAGTCATGAGATAGAAACTAGTAGTTTTAGAATTGGAATGAGGCCTTTTCTTCCCTATTGCACTGGTTGGATGTTGAAATGAGTTTGGAATTGTCATGGGGCTTTTATCCTAAGAATTCCGATTTCATAAATTTAATTCCAAAGTAAAAGTAGATAATATCACATATGCGCGCACACACTGCACACAGAATTACATAAACCCAGCACACACTACAACCCCAAACATGGAAATAGAATTCTTACAAATTCAAAACAACTTCCACAACGGAACCAAATAATTGAATTCTAACGCTATAGAATTGGAAGTCATTGAATTCCAATGCAAATTTCTAGGCAATTAAACATACCCTTAGTTGCATTTATCGTTGTGGGCTGACACTCGGCCTTTTGAACTGCAAATCTGTTCTTACTTTGAACCTTTTGGCTTCTTGTTGTTCTGCCTAACATGAACTATCTTCACAAGGACACAGATTCAAAAAATTATTACTAGCTCCATCCCAAAATAATAGTCGTGATATGTAAATGACGATCAATTGCCAAGATGAAGCCTTGTTCACTATCCTGAAATTTGGTCTGTTGATTGTGTTCAAAAAAGAAAACGACGATTAATTTGGGACGGTCCGGAAAGGAAAGAAAGACTGTTAATTTGGGATGGAGGGGTAGTAACTTTTTTCCACATATACATATTATCATCGAAGAATTAAGAGCAATATTAAATTTGGGTATAACTACCGTTATTCAAATGATTTATTTCTTCATACTGAGACTAACTAACAAGCTTCATGCCTGTGAACAGATTGTGTTTTTTGTGTTCAATCCAGCACTTATTGGCAGCAACTTAGCAAAAACAATTACATATGAAAGCATGGTTAAGATGTAGGTTATTGTTTCCCTTACCTATTTTTTTTTTCATTTGTATACATATGGTAACTTTAGTTGAACATGTAGGTGGTTCATGCCGTTCAATATCATCATCACATTTATTATTGGTTCTGCACTCGGATATGCAATTGTTAAACTTACGAGAGCTCCACCCCATTTAAAAGGCCTTGTAATCGGATGTTGTGCTGCAGGTAAATCATGCCAAATATATTCGAATCTGATACCTATAATAATCTTGTAATCACGAATACTTATATACTCTCTCTCCCAAATTTAGTGTCGTGTTTTTCTTCTTGGGTTGTCCCGAATTAATAGCCTTGTTTCAAAAACTAATATATAAAGCAGCGTGAATTCGTAGAAGATCCACATTAGACGATGTTGTTTAGCGCTTGACTGGTTTCGAGTTTTGTGGTTTCTTGATCGCTATATTAGACTCTAGAAATGGAAGCAAACAATCACTTTTGCGTTAATAAAGTTGAGAGTATAAATGGAAAAATGAAAATCCTTAAAAGTTGTGAATTTTAAACATGGACTTTTTAATACGGGGGGAAGGGAATAATAATTTACAAATTCGATTCGTAATTTTTAATTTCTAATTTGATTTAAACAGGAAACTTGGGTCAAATGCCTATTATTATCATCCCAGCAGTTTGTAAAGAGAAAGGAAGCCCATTTGGAGCTCCTGATGTGTGTAACACATACGGAATGACTTATGTTTCACTTTCAATGGCTGTAAGTTCTTACTCTTTTACTTTCAGAGTAAACAAGTTAAAGTAATAATTTGTAAAAAACAAGTTAAAGTAATAATTTGTAAAAAACAAGTTAAAGTAATAATTTGTCACTGTGAGTGAAGGATAGAAGGAGTTCATCTGCGCTTGCGTAATGTGATTTCTAAAATGAATGTATGATTTAAACGGAAAAGAGTGAGAAATAATATATTTGTACGAGAAGATGGGAAAATCAAGTACTCCTTCGCTCCCAAATTAATAGATGCCGTTTGAAAGTCAAATATTTGAAGAAAATTTTTACTTTCCAAATTCGTCCTACTAAAAATGGTGAATATCTTTGATGGCTTGGTGAAACATTCTCTTACATTTCCATTTTTTATAAATGAAGACAGTTTTCAATTTTTTCTAAGTTGATCCCCACCCCTCCCCCACTCTTCCCCCCCCCCCCCCCCCCCACCCACCCCAACCCCCCTTGGGCACGAGGAGTCGTATTTTCTGCCAATAGAAGGAATATCCAAATCTGGGGGTTGTGGATGAAGCACATCATGTCGAATACCGAAGGATTTTCAGGAAAGTCGGTCTTGAAAGGTTTGTTGCTGATCTTTCAGGGTTTAAACTGCCCCAGAAGAAACAATCTATGCACTATGATTTCAAGACGGTCGATTGACACCTCCGTATGTAGTTGGGGATTTTACTATTATGTCTAAAGTGCCCCCTAGGAAGAATATGTTAGTGGTTACTACTCGATTGTCCTTGGGGCCAAAAATCCCCTTCGCTGTCCTTGCTTTTGGGAATTTATACGCTTTGTTAGACTAGGCCTGTCTTGATCTACGGGGGTCTTGTTGTAGGTTTGATTTTGTTAATTTTGCTCCAACAATGATGTTAATGACTTTTCTTTTTGAAAGGTTCCTTATGTCTGTCTCCTAACCTCGAAAAGTACGCGGTTCCTGCTTGAAAGAATTGTCCTGTGCTCGATGGAAAGTAAGTTGACAAAGAGGCAGTAGGGAATTTTGACTTGTCAAATAGATTAGTTGAAGAGGTTTTGTTGTCAACCTTACAATGAAGAATCGACAAATTTGCAAATAGATTATAGGAGGAGGCGGGTGATTTAGCCATGTCACCGAATATATGATTTCACTTTCAAGTTAGAGTTTCTACCTGACATTGGTGATAGCCTTCATGACTTGATAGGGTTGAAGGTGAACACCGTTCCTTTGTTTGCCCCTGGTGTAAGCACAGAGCTTGGCGAGGGAACTTTTCGAGCTACTAAGACGTTCGGATATAACCAGGATACTCCTTTCCACAATCTCATTTATTAACCTTGTTTCCGTGTAGAAGTTAAAGAAGTTGGGGTCATAAGAATATTCTGAAGAAGGGTCAATCTGATCTCATCACTGAGAATTGGAATAAATATTTGGTTAATTATGCCTAGTCTTTTATGAAGTTTCCTCATGGTGCCGCTATTTGAATCACTCTCCCTGATCTATCAAGAATATGGACCTCTTAGAAACCCGAAGTGGGACAATCTAAAGCCTGGGTACATAGGGAAAAAAAGTATTCTTTGACAAGGGAGATTGGCATCGAAGGTGAGCTTGACATTGCCGTTACCCCCTTGGGTTTATCTGCTGCTTCAAAAAATGGTGGGAAAAGCAAGGCTTCCGTTGAAGGAATTGTTATTAATGAGAATGTGAGAATGTAGCTGTTTCGAAAGGGAGTTTTGTTGTTCCTTAATGGGTTTGGGGGGGCGGGGGGGGGGGGGGGGGGGGGGGGGAGGGAGGTTAGGGGGGAGTGTCTCGAGGCTGGTGGTGAGTGATGATGATATTGGTGAAGTGGAAGATGATGATTTAGACAATGCTGAAGTTTTCAGTTTTTATAAGTTGGGGGTGATCGAGAGCGTGTTGTGCTTGAGAAGGGGGTTGAGACTGTGAACTTAGAAAGGGAATATTGAGATAGGAGGTTAAAGACCAAGGCAATAAAGAGATTTTGAGGAAGTAGGACCTGTTTTTGGGCGCGTCTGTATTGAGTGAGGAAGGTGAGGTTATAAGTCAAGGTTACCAAGTCGCATCTTGGGGTATTAAAAATTTAAGTCTGTTTCTGATGTATCTTAAACAACTTGCTTTGGGTTTGTAGTGATTCTATGCTCTTATGTATTGGTTTTTCTTTCTTGAACTTGGTTGATTTGAGTGCCGAATCGGCTAGTGTTGAGGAAACTGTTAATGCCTTGGGGAGTTCGGGAGATTAAGAAGTGTCTGCCTATTCTGAACGAGTGGGAACCGATCCCTGGGGATCTTAACTTGAATATTCCTCTATCACTGCTACAAATAGTGAAGTTTGTAACACTCTTCAAGAGGGATAAGTGGAGGAAGAAGGTTCGGCACCCCTGAAGGTTGTTACTCTGCCAGTTTCTGAGGTTGCAAGTCGGCGATTTTTTTAAGGATTAACATTTTCCCTATATTAGATGGTTTCTGAGTGTAACCTCAGTTGTTTAAATTGACCCACTTTCTATTTTGTAACTTTTGTCCTAGTTCTGAATTTAACCGCCATGGCAAAGGCAGTTATCTTGAGAGATTTAACATTGTGTGCCATTGATCTGTGTACTGCCTTGGATATTGGAGTTGGTGCCAATTTATCTCTGGGAATTAACGTATGGACCTTGTTCTGGTTGCACTGAGAGATGACTTATCATTATGACTGTTGATGAGCTATATGTAAAAAGATTGTTGATATCATTGATTGGTGCCGATTTAGACAAATGCTCGGTATTCAATGGTGGTCGAGAGTAAATTCGTAGTAGGTTAAAAGTTTTGTTGGAGAAAATGACGGTAGGGGTGCTTATATAAAGTAGTTGGGAAATGATCAGGGCCATTGATCTCAAGAGTGAACATTTTCATGCATTATTGGGGTGTCAGTGTATTGAATGCGACGTGATAAGCATTCAGCAAGGCCTGGTTGTTAGCTGACGTGACAAAAAGGTGGTTGATATCAATGCAGGTTGTGGTTTCAATGTATCTAGTTATGATGGTTTTTGAGGGGTAAGATAGATAGTATTGAGAGTTTTATACGGATGATGGTTGTCGCTACATCAAGGCTGGTTATGGTAATGGTTATCGGAGTAGTCGTTCTTCCCTTTATCTCGTGAATTAGTGTTTAGCTGATGAGAGCCCTGTCGTTTTTAGCCCTTGAATTTTTCTTCTAAGTCAATCAAGAAACTGGATCCAAGTGCATAAATACATAGCCGAAACTGTCCTCCGATAATGTGTGTACCGAGATTCGATGGTGGAAATGAATACTCTTCCCGGTCTCATAGTGGTGGTTGTTAGATACTCTTTGAACGTTTATGGCATAGGGAATTTTGTATGTAGTTTGCTTTTATATATAAGATTTATCGAGAAGGTGTGCGGACAGAGGGTGGTATGTGTTCGAGGAATATGGGAGATCAGGAGTTGTGAGAAATAGCTCCTCTCTACACATGGAATCAATTATTTGGAGGGGTGGCTGCGTTATTAAGAATTGGATTATAAAACTGGAAAAACTAAGAGAACATTTTTTTCCGCACTTTTCCAAATCTCTGAAAATTCAGGTATTCTTTCAATATTTTTCCAACTTCTAATGAAATGCACCATAAGATGTTGTCATACATCTTTATGATCAATACATGTAAGTCACCTCTTAGTGGGCTGTATAAGAATGTAAGTGAGTACAAATATTTTATTAGTGAATACTCTAGGACTAGTATAAGTGAGTTACAATATGAAATAGGTAAGACATCAGTACTGATCAAATGATTTGTTTTGCCTCTTGTTATAAATAAGCATACGTGCCATGTAAGGTTTAAACCTTGGCTTCTTAAGTTCATTGAAAAACTGCCTCCTATTTTATTTTAGAATTATTTGGTCTTTGATCCCCATTTATTTTTCCACATTCAGTTTGACCCCTATAATTTTTACTTCTTTGACATAGCACCCAAACGCATCATAAATATTAATTTAGTCTCATAAAAGATTATCACAAAGTGTCATAAAAAAGTGTATTTATGTTATTTTGGGTGTAAAAGTTAGATTACGGCAAAAGAAATGGGGGAAAAACCTCAAGTAACCTTTTATTTAATCATGAAGTACTTTTGTAATGTTTCCATCTTGCTTATTGTTTCATTTCAGATGGGAGCCATTTGTTTGTGGTCTTATGTGTATAATATTGTGCGAATATCTTCAAAAGCGAAAGAAGTCGTTTCTATAAGTGAATCCTCAAAATCACAAGAAGGGAGTTTCACCGAACCACTACTTTCTTTAGAAGACACTGAAAACCATGCAGATCGATTCGATGGAAAATCTCAGGTTGTTTTCATGCTTATCATTCTCATCTTTGATATGTATTTTTGTTATGAAAGTTCATACATGATATCTTTGAATCTTCTTTTCTTGTTAATATTAACATTGTAATAAGAGGCATATCCAGGGGTTGGGGTGGCAATTTTTGACATGGTAATACATTTTTCTGTGACAATTCGATTATGACACAAACACGATGACACAATTAATCAAAGTTCTCATTTGAGATTTATTAATACTTGAAACTAGTAACTGAACCCAAAGCAACAAAACCCAATTATCAAACAACTAAACTGAATTTCAACCCCTATCCGGGGGTATCTCTGATAGTTTAACTTATAGGGGTATCTCTAAATATCAAAAACAATTAAGGGGTAAAGTAAAAACCCTTTATTGTTTAAAAGTTTTGCCCCTGAAAGATGAATATATAATATTTACCCCCCTCACCCTTGAACATTTGGACTGATCTTAATAATACCAAGCACAAAAACAGAGGCATGGAAGGAAGCTCGTTCTTGCTCCCATTTATGCACAAGCAATGACATCGTGGTTTTGATTGAATCGCAATGAAAAAAGACATTGATGCTAAGTTAATTCGATAGTTTAGTGATTCTAAAAACAAGATTCAAACTCACATTTATTGAAGTTCAAAGAGAGAGCCATTTTATTAAAAATTATAAAGAGCCTGCTAGGAAAAACGAAAAAGATTGGGATCAATCAATTTTGATTCAAACATGGGTTTATACACTTCCTTTCTTTCTTTTATGGGCCTTTATGAGTTAGTGGCATAATTCAAAAAAGTCAACCATATATATCTTTGATGGTTCCATTATCAATGTTCTTAGTTGCAAAAGCTTCTATCTAGATTGTTCATGTAGGAGCCTATCCAATTGAAAGCATATTTCAATGCTCTTTCACCATATTGTGTTCATAAAAATCTTGAAGATTTCGATTTCTATCATGATTAGTACAAAAATATTCTTTTACTAATGTTGATCACAGATTTATCTTCATGTATCAAATTTTGTAACCCGTAAAATTTATCTCCTGTTGAGAGGTGTCTTCATGGAATCCATTTGCCTATGGCAGTTGTTTAGCTTGCTTATGTTGTAAATTTGTACGCCATTTTCTCTTTGGTCCTTGTTGGTTATGTCGCACATCATTTGGGTGTTAACGTTTAACTTGTTATCATATTGGGTACCGTTTTTATTTTTTGAAACGCTTTTTGTGATAATTTTTTCCCTTAAACTGTCGCAAAAGAGAAAAAGATCCCAAAATGTGAATATGTCAAACTTTAGCACCTAAAGTGATATAGGGAATAACAAAGGGAACCAAAGGACAAATCACCCTAAATATTGTTAGTACCTATGAATTGTGCTTGGTATTATTTTTCTAAATTTATTTGTTAATGATTTTTTTTGGTTTTCCTCTCTTTTAGTCTTCATGAAATAAAACCTGGTTCTAGACAATGTTTTAACCTTCTGAAACTTTTTTGAACAGTTGTCACTAGCAAACAAAATGAAGCAATATGCAGGGGTGATTGTAAGAAAGCTCAACCTAAAGAGGGTATTTACCCCTTCAACCAGTGGAGCGGTATGATTTGGCTTATTACATTTTCTATAACCACTTTTGTATGCTGTTTAAGAATAGAGTAACTTCTTCCATTATATATAAATATAAGAGGTCGTACCTTGGTGCAATGGCAAGTCCCCTCGCCCAAGCTACGGTTGGTCTCGGGTTCGAGACATGGAAGCAACCTCTCCATATATGGGGGTAAGTTCAGCCGACATCTGCCTCTCCTAGACCCTGCAGTTAAGCGGGAGCCTTGTGCAGTGGATACGACCTTTTTATATGTATAAATATACAGTTATTTGTATACATGATTTTTTATAATAGAATGGCTTTTGACCATCTAATCAAATTTAAGGTTTCGGCTGTCTTTTTCCTTCAAAGATTTTCCGGCTTGGTCAGTTGTATGGCAAACAAGTCCGGTTTTGAGATTTAATGGACCATCTGCCAAATTATATTAAGGGTCCCTTTTTTTTACTTACTCACATTAAAATACTAACAAAAAAGTTTGGGTGTCTTTGATTAGAATGAATGAAAAAAGCTTCAAGGAAATATTTCTTAGCCTCCCACAAGAAAAACATCCCAAAATGGGCATTATCGAATTGTAATTTAAACAAACCTAGGATTTTTTAAGAAAAATTAAGAAAATCAAACACCCCAAAATTTGGGAAATTTGAAATCTTCCATATTTCACAAGCAAAATATTGCCAATCAAACGCCCTTGATCTTGCACATCTAACATGTATACCAAAAATGTTTCTCGACAAATTAATCATGCGTATTACAACAACACAACTGAATAAAATAAGAAGAAGAGGTGCTTTGCTATAACTTGACCCAACTGATATTCTTTTCTTAACTTGTACAGATTGTTGGGTTTATAGTTGGACTTGTACCACTGTTTAGAAAGTTGTTTATTGGTGATACAGCTCCTCTACGAGTAATCGAAAGCTCTGCCTTTTTACTGGGGTACAATCTATTTCACAACTTGTTTTCATTAGATACATTTACTTTCCATTAGGCAAGTAACATTCCGAAGTTATTTCATCCCTATATACGATCATCAGAATTATATATGCATGAAGAAAATATTTCTGTATTGTCATTAGACAAACCATATTATATTATAACATAGATTTAATCTATTGCAAATTATAACCGTCTTACTATTTGATTACTTGATTACAAGGGGTATCTTAAGTTTTTTAATTACACTAAAGCTATTGCCGTTTTAATTAAGGAAGAAAGATAACTAAAGAAATATAGATAAATAAGAGGTAATCCTAATCAAATCATCTCTAAAAATCCACCTAATGCTCAAAATTATGCGGGTTAGGGATCAGCAGATAGTGATTGAAGAATCGGATTGTCAAAGGAGGAAATTTAAGCGTTAGGTGGTTAACGCTAATGACGATAATGGCTAACGCAATTGTTACGACAAATCCCGACAAAGCACAACTAAGAAAGCAATTAAATGAAAAACAATCAAGCACACAAGAAAACTATATATATGGTTTGGCCAATTTGACCTACATCCACGGGCGAAGCGGCAGATTTCACTATAATGGAGAATCAAGGTTACAACATACAATCTCTCTTTGATTTCGTTACCTCTGTAAATGCAAAAATAAAGACTATCTATATGTCACGAATCCCTAGGCAATTTAGGGTTACAATCTATACGGTATATGATGAAAATTCCCTCCACCTCAGGGCTCAGCCCCCGAACCCCCGTGCATAATCCAGTCACCAAAATATCTCAATGCTACTTTTGCAACAGTAGCAAAGCTGACTACGGTTCGTCTCATTGTGTCTCTTATGGCTTCCCATTCTTGGCCCTACCAGTAGATGTTAAGAATGAGTTCCTTAATGGCGATTTGCTTGAGATCATTTATATGGATCCACCTCTGGGATTTCGGGTTGAGGGGCAGTATGTTGGGAAGGTTTTGTTGTCTTCGAAAGTCACTCTATGGGTTGAAGTAGTCTCCTCGGGCATAGTTCAGTCGTTTTAGTGGTGTGGCGTTGTCTATGGACTTTGTACGTTGCCACTCCGACCACACATGCTTCATCCGTTGGCGTTCTAATGGAATGTGTATCATTCTCTCTGTGTATGTTGATGACATTATCATCACTGGAGATGACTCGGATGGAATTGCTCAAGTTAAGAAGGATCTTGGATGCTTCTTTGATATTAAGGATTTGGGTAATCACCGTTACTTTCTTGGGATAGAAGTTGCTAAATCTTGTCATGGGATTTCTCTCTCCCGAAGGAAGTATACCCTAGACCTTTTGTCAGATACAAGGATGCTATGCTAGGATGTAAACCGGCCTTTACTTCAATGTTCCTAATGAGAAACCCACTCTAGAATCAAGGGATTTATTGGATAACCCTACTTCATATCAGCGTGTGGTAGGCCGCCTCATATATATGACTAAAACTCGACCTGATTTAGCATTTGCAGTTAGCAGAGTTAAAATATGCATGCTCTGTTGGAGATTTTTAAAATAAGAGAGTAAGAGTTTTTTGGGTGTAAAAGCCTTAAGAGCTTGTCCCACATTGGAAGTGTAAGGAAGAGGTGGGAAGCTAACCCAAATATAAAAGGGGATAGTGTCCCACATTGGAAAATGTACAAAGCTAAGTGTCACCACTAAGCTATAAAAGGGGTGGGCAACCTTTGAGTCCCACATTGGAAAAATGTTAAGAATTTGTACACTTAATAAGTACAAATGGAAGATGAAGAGTTAATTCATCTAGCATTTAAGAGGCTATTCAAGAGACCTCAATACGGTGCGAAGCACCGTACGCACACGGACACGCGCGCTCGCGTGCGGGTGCGGGGCAGTGGGCTGTAGAGGCGCTAGTGGCGCACTTTGCACTTCGCATGCCGCGTGTCCGCAGTGGTAGCGGGTTGCCGGGATTCGTCCGGGTCGGATCGCGGTAGCTCGGGGGCGGTCACTTTTTGGTTGACCCGTGCAAAACCGATTCGGTATTATTATACCTGTTCGGAAAGGACTTAAGACTGTTGGTAATTAACAGTTATACCTGTTCGGAACTGACTTAATTTCCAGACCCTGCTATTACTCTCTTACAATTTTCAGGAGATACAAATTCTCTTATTCTGTTTTGTGCACATAAACAGAATAAGAACTTGATTGACTGTTCTTCGCTGCTACATCCAAGGGCTGTCTTCAAATATACAAGTTGCAGACAGTGCAATTACTTCATTGTATCTTGAGTACGAATTTGCTGATTCCCGTTTGTATACCGAAATTCTTCGTGTGGGGCAAATACTGTATTTAGGAAAGTGACATCACGCCTTGAAGTTTTATAGTGACTATTCATAAATTACATTGTTGTATTGAAGTTGACATTTTTGAGATATATAAAGAGTTCCATTTCTGTATTTGCATTCATAATATCCAACAATCTAAATACAGTATTTTTGGAAATGGCCGACTCTTCCAAATCACTTCGACAAATAACAGAAAGCTTTGTCAAGTTGGACCGTTTTGATGGTGGTAATTTTCTGCGTTGGCAGAAAAAGGTTCATTTTCTTCTAACAACATTGAAGATTGTATATGCCTTGTCATAACCGAAACCAAATGAAGATGAAGATGAAACCGTGGAACAGACTAGGCAACGCACAAAATGGGAGACCGATGATTATTTGTGTCGTGGTCACATTCTCAATGCACTTGCTGATAATTTGTTCGACTTGTACCAAAATGTTGGGACAGCAAAAACTTTATGGGAAACATTGGAGACCAAATATCTAACGGAAGACGCTACAAGTAAGAAGTTCCTTATCGGTCAGTTTCTAAGCTTTAAAATGCATGATAATAGGCCTGTGCTAGAACAATTTCATGACATCCAACGCATCATAAATCATTGCAAACTGAAAAAATTAAATATGGATGATAATGTAATTGTTGCTGCCATAATTGAAAAACTTCCTCCTTCTTGGAAAGACTATAAGAAGGAACTCAAACACAAAAAGGAGGATCTTTCACTTGAAGAATTAGAGACTCATTTAAGAATTGAACAAGAGTCTCGAATTCTAGATGGTAAAGAGGAACAAGAAAATTCTGTTTCTAAGGTCCATGTGGTGGAGGAAGGAAATGAGCAAAAATATGGCAATCATGGAAAAAATAACAAGCGGAAGAATTTTTCAAATAATTCTAAAGCAAACAAAAAGAAGAAAGGAAATTGTTTTCATTGCAACAAACCAGGTCACTTCAAGAAGGATTGTCGTGAGTTCAAGAACCTAAAGGAAAAAGGAGGGACATCAGACACAAAGCAAAAATTTGCTGCTATGATATCCGAGGCTAATATGCTTGGAGAAGACAACTCTTGGTGGGTTGATTCTGGTGCCACAAGGCATGTTTGTAAGGACAAGAACTTGTTCTCTGCCTATGAAACAGTGGAAGGAGATGTTCTCTATATGGCAAATTCATCTACAGCTGCGGTTAAAGGCAAAGGGACAGTGGATCTCGAATTCACTTCCGGGAAAATCCTTAGCCTCACCAATGTTTTTCATGTTCCTGATGTTAGGAAAAATTTAGTTTCTGGAAGTCTTCTTAACAAATTTGGCTTTAAGCTTGTATTTGAGTCAGACAAATTTATTCTGACTAAGAATGGTACCTTTGTAGGCAAAGGATATTTGTATGAGGGCATGTTTAAGCTCAATATCAATGAAAAGGATTCTTCTGCTTATATCGTTGATTGTCTTTCATTATGGCATAGTCGTTTAGGACATGTTAATACAAAGAAAATGCATTTCATGGTTAATTTAAATTTAATTCCTAAATATGAGAATGATATGAATGAAAAGTGTAAAATATGCATGCAAACAAAAATAACAAGATTGCCTTTTCCTAAAATAGAAAAACTACATCTTTGTTGCAATTAGTACATAGTGATGTTTGTGATTTGCATGGAACGCCTACTAGAGGTGGTAGTAAATATTTTGCTACATTTATTGATGACTTTTCAAAATATTGTTACGTATATCTTTTAAACTAAGGATGATGTGCTTAATAGATTTAAGACATATAAAAATGAAGTTGAAAATCAATGTGATTCTAAAATAAAATGTCTTAGATCTGATAGAGGTGGTGAATATCACTTTCCTCAATTTTGTGAAGATATGGGAATTATACATGAAGTTACTGCACCTTATACACCACAACAAAATGGAGTAGCAGAAAGAAAAAATAGGACACTAACTGAAATGGTTAATGCTATGCTTTCTTATTCTGGTTTAAGTAAAAGGTTTTGGGGAGAAGCACTTTTAACTGCATGTCATATTCTGAATAGAATACCTGTTAAAGATATAAGAAAACTCCTTACGAATTATGGAAGAATAGAAAACCTAATTTAGGTTATCTTAAAGTTTGGGGTTGTAGAGCTATTGTAAGACTACCTGAAACTAAGAGAAAGAAATTAGGAAGCAAAGGTGTTGAGTGTATTTTCATAGGTTATGCACAACATAGTAAAGCCTATAGATTTTTGGTTAGTGAACCTAATGATTCTGTTGAGGTAAATACAATAATTGAATCGAGAGATGCAATTTTTTATGAACAAAGGTTTTCTTCTATTCCTAGAATTAATAATGAAAAAGAAGTAAGCACTCCTTCACAGTTACCTGAAACTCCACTAGTAGAACAAGAAGAGATTAGAAAAAGTAAAAGACCTAGGAAAGAAAAAAGCTTTGGTCCCGACTTTGTAGTCTATCTTGTTGAAGGAACTAGAAACACATCTTGTAATCAATATGCTTTGACTCTTAGCGTTGAAACAGACCCACAAACTTATAGTGAGGCAATTAAGTCTGTAGATTCAGCATTTTGGAAAGAAGCTATAAATGATGAAATGGATTCAATTTTGGGAAATAAAACTTGGAAATTAGTAGACTTACCTCCAGGATCTAAACCCATTAAGTGTAGATGGATTTTTAAAAAGAAAATGAAAATAGATGGAACAATTGATAAATTCAAGGCTAGATTGGTTGCTAAAGGTTTTACGCAAAAAGAAGGAATTGATTATTTTGATACCTATGCACCTGTTGCTAGAACCGCCACTATTAGAATTTTAATTGCATTAGCATCTATATATAATTTTGAGATTCATCAAATGGATGTGAAAACTGCCTTTTTAAATGGTGACTTAGAAGAAGAAATTTACATGGAACAACCTGAAGGGTTTGTTATGCCTGGACAAGAAAACAAAGTATGTAAACTTATTAAGTCCTTATATGGCCTAAAACAAGCACCTAAACAATGGCATGAAAAATTTGATAAAGTCATTATTTCTTATGGTTTTAAAATTCATGAATCTGATAAGTGTGTTTATAGTAAATTTGCTAATGGTAAAGGTGTGATCATTTGTTTATATGTAGATGACATGTTAATTCTTGGTACTGATTTAGAAAGCATTAATAATACTAAGAGTTTTTTGTCTTCTAAATTTGATATGAAAGATATGGGTGTAGCTGATGTCATATTAGGAATGAGAATAATAAGGAAAGATAAAAATATAATTCTCACTCAATCTCATTATGTTGAGAAAATTTTAAAGAAATTTAATCAGTTTGATTGCACACCTGTTAGTACACCTTTTGAACCACAGCTAAAGATGATCCCTAATAATGGTAGAGCTATTTCATAATTGGAATATGCACGAGTAATTGTTAGTTTAATGTATGCCATGACATGTACTCGACCTGATATTGCTTATGCTGTTGGTAAATTAAGTAGATGTACTAGTAATCCAAGTTTGTTGCATTGGCATGCTGTCAATAGAATATTAAAATATTTGAAAGGAACTATGGACTATGGTATATACTATAGTGGATATCCTTCAGTATTAGAAGGGTTTTCTGATGCCAGTTGGATAACTGAGCGGGAGGATCATTCCTCAATAAGTGGATGGATTTTCACTCTTGGTGGAGGAGCTGTTTCTTGGGGATCAAAGAAACAAACTTGTATAGCTGACTCTACTATGGCAGCTGAGTTTGTAGCATTAGCTGCAACTAGTAAAGAGGCAGAATGGTTAAGGAATTCATTGATTGAAATTCCAGTTTGGCCAAAACCAATGCCTCCAATATCTATACATTGTGATAGTGAGTCTACACTTTCTAGAGCTTATAGTAAAGTGTACAATGGAAAATCTAGACATATTGGCCTGAGACATAGTTATGTCAGACAAATGATTACAGATAGTGTAATCACAGTGGATTATGTAAAATCAAGTCAAAATTTAGCTGATCCTTTTACAAAAGGTCTTGCAAGAGGACTGGTGTCTAAGACATCAATAGGGATGGGACTAAAGCCCATTAATAATAATCACTCTTGATGGAAACTCAACTTGAAACTTGATATATTCAAGTCTCAAGTTCAATGATTAAAGTACATCATACGACGTGATTGTAAGCACTATGAAATTTAACATCCCAAGGATAAGTGCTTAGAACATGTAATGAATAATGAAAGAGGATGGGTTTAACCTTAATAGATTTATGGTGTTTTAAGTTACATGGACACCTATGATAATCTACCTATATGAGTGTGGAAGTGGTGCCGCTTCCTATGAGTATTGGGCTTGACTCTAAAGCACTCATGAAATCAAGGTACAGACACAAGGCCTAATTCATGTGTCGGCTTATATGGATAATCAGTGACTAAAAGATTTGTGTGTGAAGACAAATCCGGATAATCAATATAGATTGATAGTTCAAAGACAAGTCTACTATACTATACTTTCATGGTTAACCTTGACGAACCGTCACAGGGTATTGGTTCAAGTCGTGAGACACCAATGCTTATACACAGTCTTACAGACAATCAAAGATTTACAAAACTTATTTTGAAAATGGTGGAGGAATGTTGGAGATTTTTAAAATAAGAGAGTAAGAGTTTTTTGGGTGTAAAAGCCTTAAGAGCTTGTCCCACATTGGAAGTGTGAGGAAGAGGTGGGAAGCTAACCCAAATATAAAAGGGGATAGTGTCCCACATTGGAAAATGTACAAAGCTAAGTGTCACCACTAAGCTATAAAAGGGGTGGGCAACCTTTGAGTCCCACATTGGAAAAATGTTAAGAATTTGTACACTTAATAAGTACAAATGGAAGATGAAGAGTTAATTCATCTAGCATTTAAGAGGCTATTCAAGAGACCTCAATACGGTGCGAAGCACCGTACGCACACGCACACGCGCGCTCGCGTGCGGGTGCGGGGCAGTGGGCTGTAGAGGCGCTAGTGGCGCACTTTGCACTTCGCATGCCGCGTGTCCGCAGTGGTAGCGGGTTGCCGGGATTCGTCCGGGTCGGATCGCGGTAGCTCGGGGGCGGTCACTTTTTGGTTGACCCGTGCAAAACCGATTCGGTATTATTATACCTGTTCGGAAAGGACTTAAGACTGTTGGTAATTAACAGTTATACCTGTTCGGAACTGACTTAATTCAACAGTCATGACTCTTGAAGACAAAGCCTTTCATTATCTATAAATAAAGGTTGCCTAAAAACGGAATAACATTGATAACAAAAACCAGTTTCAGATTTCCAGACCCTGCTATTACTCTCTTACAATTTTCAGGAGATACAAATTCTCTTATTCTGTTTTGTGCACATAAACAGAATAAGAACTTGATTGACTGTTCTTCGCTGCTACATCCAAGGGCTGTCTTCAAATATACAAGTTGCAGACAGTGCAATTGCTTCATTGTATCTTGAGTACGGATTTGCTGATTCCCGTTTGTATACCGAAATTCTTCGTGTGGGGCAAATACTGTATTTAGGAAAGTGACATCACGCCTTGAAGTTTTATAGTGACTATTCAGAAATTACATTGTTGTATTGAAGTTGACATTTTTGAGATATATAAAGAGTTCCATTTCTGTATTTGCATTCATAATATCCAACATGCTCCGCCGACAGCACACCTAGATGCGGTCTCACATTTTTGAGGTACCTTAAATCATGTCCAGATCTCGGGTTATTTTATGCTTCGGGTAAACAGCCTGGGATCTCGTGCTTCACAGATTCCTATTATGCTGGGTCAAAGACGGATAGACAATCTACTTTTGGGTTTTGTACTTTCCATGGTAAGCATCTTTTGTCTTGGAAAAGTAAGAAACAAGTTGTTGTTTCGCTGCCCTCTGCTGAGGAAGAATATCGTACCATGGTGCAAGGCACTTGTGAGCTTCTCTGGATTCGGTCTATTCTCGACGAGCTGGGGTTTAACAAGACAAACTCCTTATCCTTATTTTGGTGACAACAGGTCTGCCATCATGCTGGCCTGTGACTCAATGCTCCATGAAAGATCCAAACACATTGAGGTTGATGTTCATTTTATTCTTGAGAAAGTTCGATTTGGTATCATCACTTTATCATTGGTTCCATCATCAGAACAGACAGATATGTGTGTGTTGGTTAGTATGTAATCTCATCTTTTATAAGGTGATCGAAGACTAGATGGGTATGTACTTGAATCAAGGGGATACTACTTTGTGTTCAGCGTTGATAAGGGAAGCTGAGAGGAGGATCCCTAAGGTAAATTCTGCGTATGTATCTCCTTATTGTAAGATTTCTAAAGTAGAAATTCCAAAGTTTTGTGGCGATGATGCAAGAAATTGGGTCAAGAAATGGAACAGATTTTGCACTTAATTCCATTTTTCTCTGTATCTTGAATATTGGTATCAAGCTACGTTTGAGAATGGAAAGTGTTTGTAGAATCATTTAAGGCAAGATTTTATGAGAATGGTTATGAAGACATTCTGCAAGTCACCCTGGAGAGTACCGATACCGTTTGGGTCGCGAAGCTCCAAGATCTCGGCACCCCTGTTATTTGAGGAATTTAACAAATTGTTGCAAGTAGGAAGCGTGAAAGAGTACCATAAGAAATTTAAGAAGTTGAGGCCCTTAGTTCTATTAAGAAATAAGGGCATAACCGATATCAAGTTTCGGAAGTGAATTGAAGGAGGAAATTAAGAGTAACGTTCGAATATTTTGTCCAAAAACCCTAAGCCATGCTATTAATTTAGTAATCCTGCAGGCATTAAATCAATGGCAAAGAAATCCAAAACCAATCTTATACCAACTCTTTCGAACTCCGGTATTAGTAGCCCATACTAACCCAGCTATTAAAGAAAAAACTTGCTTACAATACCATCCTATTTTCATGGTCTTCCCAAAACTTCCCCGAAATATTAAAAACCAAATATGTCACTCCACCCCCCCCCCCCCCCCCCCCACCCCCACACACCCCCACCCCCACACATTTACTAAGATCTCCCCAGAAAATATGCAAGAAATAAGAAATAAAAGCCTTTGTTATTATTGTGATGACCTATATTCACTGGGCCATAGATGTAATAAGATAAGTATCCAGATGTTAAATATACAAGATACAAATGAAGAGGAGCTGGAAGAGTATCAATGGAGTAGAGCACGTAGTGGGCAGAAGAGGGAATAGGTATGTCTGTTTCTTTGCAAGCACTGTCTGGTAATTTAGCTCATAACACACTAAAGCCGCATGGGTGAATTAAAAATGTGCCAAATACCATTTTAGTTGATTTTGAGAGTACCCACAACTTTGTGGACCCTCATACCATCAAACAAGCTTGGCGTAAGGTGGCGAAAACTAATAACCCAATGGGGGACAGTCATGTACACAGGCAATATGTCTTAAATTGGTACGAGAGGTACAGGGCTCTGGCTTAGGGTTGCCATTGGGTGAGTTCCATCACAATGCACTTCAATGCTTTAGCCATCTGTTCTTTAAAATAAGGAAGAATATGGTGTTTGTAGAGTCTAGGGGGAACTGTAATTAACGAGTCGAGATGCACTGCAAAGAGCTCAATTCTATTCTCTCAGTACTGCAAATCAGGAACATTCCACCCCTGTCTTGTAAGAGGAATTACTGCCAGCTTTTAGTGATGTATTTGCAAATCCTAACGGCTTTACCCCCACAAAGGGCACTTGACCACCACATCTCTCTTAAAGAAGTCTCTGAGACTGTAGCCTTAAGACCCTTTGAATCCTCATATCAGAAAGCTGAAGTCAAAATAATAATGGCTGCAATGTTGGAATCTTAAATTATACGGCCTTTGTGTAGTCAATTTCCCTCACCGGTGGAGTTTGTGCATGGATTATAGGGAGCTTAATAGTATTACTGTTAAGGATAAATTCTCGATTCCCATCATTGATGAGATATTAGATGAATTACATGGGGCTCAAGTGTTTTCCAAACTCGATTTGAGGGCAGGATATCATCAAATTAGGGTGAGTGCCTCTGATGTTCCTAAAACAGCCTTTAATACCCACGACGGCTAATAATGCCCTATGGATTGATGATCGCACTAGCATCATTTCAAGAATTCGGGAACCATGTGTTCAAGCCTTACTTGAGGGTGTAAGTGACGGAATGTTGAGGTGCGAGTGTTGTCGCAATGAGTGTAATTGACTGTTATCATAATTTATTTAGGTTCGGACTTCCATTAGTTGGCCATTTACCTGTTCTTGTAATCCACATTAACTTTAACTATTGACTATTAATGACGGAGAATTGAGATTGAGAGGATTTTTATTTGAATATTGTGCGAGTGTGTGTGTTTGTGTTTGTGTACCCTTCCGCAAGGCATTTAAAAAAAATGGATGATCCTCACCAGAGCCATACTGTATACTTACACACACACAAAAAATGGGTTGATGATCGCACTTGCGCACACACATACACATACATACATACATACATACATACATACATACACACACACATATATACATATATTCATGCATGTATATTTAAGTCATCCTGTATGCATCCATGATTGCAGGGATGGAGCCATCCCATCTCTTACTCTGATAGTTGGAGGGAACCTTCTTAAAGGTACCTAATATTCGATTTTTTTTTTCATTTAGGCTGGTACTTCTGCTTTGGCGAAAAAATCTTATTTTTGTTCAAGTTTTTCTGTGTCAGGTTCACGAGGATCTGGAATACAGAAATCAATCATTGTTGGCATCGTCATTGCTCGTTATATATTATCGCCTTTGATAGGGATCGCCGTTATTAAAGGAGCGGTATGGCTTAATCTGGTGCATTCAGATCCATTGTATCAGTTTGTTCTTTTGCTTCAGTTTGCGCTTCCACCCGCGATGAACATAGGTATTGTCATACACTCAAATTAACCTGCAAACACGAATGCATATCTTCGGGTTGATTGTATTGTGATCTTGATCCTGTTTTCGCACTTCCTTCTCTTTTACTTGGTATTTAATATAAGGGTGTGTTTCATACCCATTTGCCATGAGAAAATGATAGGGGTGATAATTTGGAAGATTACAATAAGACGACACAATGAGGAATTGACAGGATAAATCGTGTTCCAGTAAGGATTTTTTACATGAAGTCGTGTCATGTTCGTGTCAAAACTATGATGTGTTAGTCGTGTTATCGTGTCTATGCAGTGTTTTCATGTTTTTCCTTGCGTTATCGTGTCAAGTTATGAATCGTGTTAATTGTGTCATGTCATGTTGTAATGAGTCATGCTTGTATTTTAAATTGGTATCATCGTGTCGTGTAATGATAAACCACGACCCCAAAACACGATTTTCCACCTCTAGAAAATAGAATTTTGGGTGTATTCCAATTTTGGTAGTATTAGACGACGCACACAAAAAAAAATCCAAACTTAGTTGCAACTTGCTAAAGCTTTATAATTTCCATTTTCCAACTTTGTTTTCACCACCACCCTCAAAGAAAAAAAATTCAGGGCATGTGTTCTTTAGCCTAAACCAACACATATATTTCGACAACTACGATCAAACACAAGAAGGATGAAACTTTTGCTCGAACCTTTTCATCTTTGAAATCAAAAACACCTTTTCATCGTTGAAATGCAACTCTTGCCTCGCTTTTCATTTTTAGTGAAATATTAAACTTTAGGTGTTGCTAGCTAATTCAAAACACACGAATTTAAGTTTCTGATTTTTTTACTTTCTCAAGTTACAACATTTGTTGTGCCTGTAGGAACCATTATGATTTAAGCTCATAGCCTAGTGTGTCTTAAGAGAGATGAGGCTTACAACAACATTCTGTTTTTCAAATTTTATGTCACTCTTCATCACTCATAAAAGCATTCACTTTTTACGGATTGTGTTTGATATAAAAAAAGGGCAAACCCAGTGCACGAGGCTCCCGCCACTGCGGGGTACTGGGGGGTTAGATGTACGCAACCTTATAAGCTAAAGTGAAATGAACTCCTGTGAACATCTAAAATTTGTGCAAATGACCCTTTGAATGTCTCGATAACCCTCTGAACTCTGCATTTTGTTGCACATTCCTCCTTCTAGGACTTTTGTCGCAACAAATAAGAGGATTTTCGGCAATTTCAAGCCGAAAACGGAGCTGAAACCTCGTCAACAAATTCTTTATCATATATCAAATGTGGCGGTGTTATTTTATTCAAGTTTGCAGGTACTATTACTCAGTTGTTTGGGTCTGGTGAGAACGAATGTTCAGTTATAATGCTATGGACTTACGGCTTAGCTTCAATATCACTTACTCTATGGTCAACTTTGTTCATGTGGATGGTGGCTTGATTTATTCATCTCTAAAAGTTACATTCCATGGTTATCCTTCAAAGGGAAAGAGAAATTTACTTCACCATCACATTCAATAAATGGCATGCACAAGACTCAAACAGTAAGGCATTTTAGTTCGTCTACTTTTAGAGGTGGAAATGAATATTCAAAATTTTGAAGCAATTCGGTATTCGAATTTGAATTTTGCAGGTATTTATACGAATAAGGAATTGAAAGAGCGGATTCACACTACACTTACAGATACTCAAGGAAACGAATATGGACACAGATAACTTGTATCCAAGACAGAATTTGTATGCAAGACAGACTATGCATATTTATTTTCTCAGATTTCCATATTTGGAATATATTTAATTTTTTAGTTATATGTAATTTATTGTTGATTTGATATAATCTTTAGTCATTCATATTTTTGTTTGCCCATTTGGCTATTTGACACCATCTTCTGATTTTATGAGTAGATAGATTAGGGATTTAAGGCTATCTCTAGAGGTGGAAAAGGGGTGGATAGTGTGTCAAGGCTTAATGGGCCGGGTCCAAACCCACCCACTAAGGTGTTGTTTATTTTTACTCTTAAGAAATTCAGACTTAAGAGGTTCCAAATAGTGTTCGTTTTTTAAAATGATTAAGAGACTAACGGCTATTTTTGTCTCTGAATGATTAAGAGGTACTTGTACTTAAATTAGTCTAAATACATTCATTCAGAGGTCTTTTTCAGACATAAAAGTAAACATATTTTTCAAATTTCAGACTTCAGATGAAAAAATAAATGCAACCTAACATAAAAAAGTCAAACTAAATCTCTTTCTAAAATCTTAATCAGACTTCAGATTCAGATGAAAAAATAAATGCAAACCTAACATAAAATAGTCAAACTAAATCTCTTTCTAAAATCCTAATCTCTTTTCTCTATTTAATTTTTTCTCAACCTCTTTTGTCTTTTCAAAACTCTTGACAATTTCTATTTAAGAAAATTTCTCTCTAAATAAAAAGCATTTGGTGAGTGAATGATATTTTAGTTACCGAGGCTAATTAACATGATATACGTTGGGTTAATTGGGTTAATGGGTAACCCAATATAAACCCAATCCAACCCATTCCATTTATTTTTTATTTGGTTACCCTATAAGACTCATATTTTGTGGGTTAGATTGATTGAGTATGGCTTTTAATTGGTGGGTTGGGTGACTAAATGATACAAGTTGGATTAATTGGGTTAATGGGTAACCCATTTATTTCTTATTGGGTTACCCAATAAGACCCATGTATTTATTTAGTTTGATTGGGTTGATTAAATGGGCTCGGTTTGTCTTTGTCAACCATAGGGCCATAGCTATCTCCATAGCTGTCTCCAATGTGCATTAAATGTTCAGTGTTTCGGTTTGATTCCCAATTTGTCATTGATCATCCTAATAAATTACTTTATCCTATTTATAAAATTATGTAAAATACATTTTGGTCACTTTTTATTTATAAAATTATGTAACATATATTTTGGTCGACTTTTCGTTAGTAGATTAACATGATATTATTGGGTTAATTGGGATAATGGGTTACCCATATATTTTGGTCGACTTTTCGTTAGTAGATTAACATGATATTATTGGGTTAATTGGGATAATGGGTAACCTAATACAAATCTAACCCAACCCAACTCGTTTATTTTTTATTTGGTTACCCTATAAGACTCATTTATTTAGTGGGTTAGATAGATTGAGTCAGGCTTTTAATTGGTGGGTTGGGTTGATTAAATGATATAAGTTGGGTTACTTGGGTTAATGGGTAACTCATTTATTTCTTGTTGGGTTACCCAAAAAGACCCATTTATTCAGTTGGTTAGATTGGGTTGATTAAATGGGCTGGATTTGTCACCCCATAGGGCCATAGCTGTCTCCATATGCTACTGATTGATCATTAAATGTTTTCACACTGTGTGACGGTTTAATTCCCAATTTGTCATTGATCATCTTAATAAATTAATTTAGGGATATTATGTATTTAATCTTATTTATAATGATTTATTTGTCACCACTCCCAAGTTTTTATTTTTTTAGTTATTGGTCCTATATGGGACAAGTGTCATTGTCTACAAAAAGATTTTTTTGGAGTTTTGTTTCAAGTCCCGAGTTTTTAAATTTTTTTGGAGGTCCCGAGTTTTTAAATTATTTTGGAGGTCCCGAGTTTTTAAATCATTATAAGTGTCATTGTCTAAATTTTTTTGTTTCAAGTCCCGAGTTTTGTTTCAAGTCCCGTGTCATTTTGGTAATTAGTTGGAGGTCCTATTTTTCAAAATTATCAATATCATTTTACAAACTACGGAGATATTTTACCAACAATGCACAGACATATTACCTATTTTGGGACTTGAAACAAAAGGTGACATAGGACTAAAAATCTATAAATTCAAAAAAACGGGACTACAAACTAAATATCTATATGATCAATTATAAGAAGTCACAAAGAAAAAAGATCATATAATATTTCATGCATGAAGTCTAAACCTTCTTCAACCTTGTCATATGAGATTTCAGTAAAAAACATCCAACAAAGTGTTCATCCTCATGTTATAGATTTTCACTTAATTGAGAAGCCTACAGTTAAATGTTTAATATTTTTGACATGAATGAAAATGCTTGAGAGAAGCAAAATAGCAAAATTTCCAATTTTAGAGATAGGTCTTGTCGAGATCCTCGAAATAAGGATGTTCCATTGCTTTCTTAGCCGAAATCCGTTTCGATGGCTCATACATCAACATTTGCTGCAAAAACACAAAGTTAAATTTATAAATTTTCAAACAGGGCAGCAGATGATATAAACACATTTCTCTATGGGGATGAAAAAAACACTCATTAACCGCGATTTTAAAAGAGTTATAAAAAAAAGAGGGTAAATTACACCAATCCCCTCTTGAACTATAGCGGTTTTACAGATAGCCCCTTAATCTAAAAAACTCGAAAACGAGCCCCCTAAATTATTGAATTTTGACACCATCACATTTTCATTGAAAACGAGTTCATAAGAACATGATTTTATGCATATTTACTAGGTGTCGAAATTCAATAGTTGTCGAGTTTTTTAGATTAGGGGGTATGTACAAAACCGCTATTGTTTACGGGGTTTGGTGTAATTTAGCCCTTGAAAAAACACAGTTTTAGGTGAAGAAGTTACTGATAAAAGGTCAAGCCCATCCTCATCCAGATTAGGGACAGCTGAGGACATTTCCTGAGGGTTCCATTGGGGGTACTCATGCCAGTTCTTTAGCTTGCTTACTCCAGGCCACATTTCTTCACTTGGGGTACCCAACAACCTGCAAAAAAATCCCCAGTAAAAAACACAGAAAGGAGAAGTCATAGTGAATCCAAAGGGGCAAAGTTGGAAACATATTTTATTTCAGTAAACCTGAAAATGTGTAGCAACTGTTGCAACTCAGAATCTCCAGGGAACAGTGCTTGCTTTGTGACTAGTTCAGCTAGTATATGGATAAATAAAGAAAAGAAATACAAGTTAATTTAGTCATTGCAATTGATATATTATATATATAATCAAAAAAGAGATTACAGAAAGAAAAAAGAATGGGGAGAGATTGTACCAAATATACAGCCAACAGACCACATATCCACAGCTGTAGAGTAATGGGTACCACCCAAAAGGACCTCGGGAGCTCTATACCAGAGGGTCAATATCTGCAATGGAATACACATTGTTTAGCAATTACACTAATGCTGAATGGAAAACACAATGTGTAGTAGGGATGACAAGTTTTGACATGACATGAAGTTAACAGGTTTAGTGTCAAAACATTAATAATGCAAAATGACACGAACCAATATCAAATATTTTAGTATATCTCGCTCAACTTTTGTATAAATTCTTGTGGAATTAGATTATTTTGAATTAATAGTCTCTTAGTTTATAAATGGCCTATGGGTGGTATATTTGATTGAGACAAAAGAGAAGCCTCATCTTATGTTCTACTTTACGGGTTATGCATGTCAACCAAAACACGGCAGGATTAAAACGAGCAGGTGATGATTGACTAATACTGGGCACGAACCCAAACAAGCAGGTCCTGTCGTGTGTGTTGGTTTATTATAGTTCGGGTATATTCACATGTTCGTGTCAACATATTAATAATAAGATCAACCCTCGCATGCATAAGGCACTAGCGGGTTAATGCAGATGTGGGAGTAAGTCTAAGTATTGAACATCTAGGGGAGTATTTCTTAATTAATACGACATAATTTCAAGGGGTAGATTTTTACAGTTCTAATTAATTACATGCAAAGGATAGCGAAGAAAGCATGATATACCTCATGCGTATACTTCTTAATCGGTAGGGTAAATGCTCGAGCCAGTCCAAGATCCGCAATTTTAAGCATCAATGTCTTTTTATCCATCAAAAGATTGTGAGGCTTTAGGTCCCTGAATATAACAGTGAGAAGGGGAGTGATTAACCGAAAATAGAATTAAGGATCTCAATCTTGTTAATGTGGATGAACAACATTTACCTGTGTAATACACCATGACCGTGGCAGAAAGCAACACCCTTACAAAGCTGATACATTAGACTCTGCATTAAAACACCGCAAACATTATTTTCCAATAACAGATTAATGAAGATATTTGAAACAGCAACAGTAAGAAAATTACATATGTTTCTAATCAAAATGTACACCTTGTTAGAGAATGAAAAGTTGTATTTTCCAATTTTTTCTCCAGGTGTTATACTTGCATCATTTCGATTTCAACATTTCGATCAAACACCCCAAAGATGAAATTTTAGGTTGGATTGTACCTTGATGGTTGGGGAGGGAATGTTCTCTCCGGTCTGACGGAAGGTTCTAATGAATTTCTTGAGGTCTGTTTCCATGTATTCAAAGACCAAGTAAAGAACTGTCTTCCCTTCTTTATTTTGGCCTTGTTTCACATCCATTAGCCTGTTTAATTATGACCCAAAAATAAAAGAAATATAAGCATCAATGTCCTAGTTATGAGTCATAGATAGAGGAAAAGGATAAAATAAAATAAACTAGAATGAGAGATTGTGAAGAGGTCTGTTTGGTTCGGGGTAAATATTTTTCAACGTGGTGAAAAGTGATATGTTGAAATATATTTTCACCTATATAAAGTTAAATTTTGTTCACTATTTTTGTTTAAAGTTATATAATTATAGGGTGTGCCTTATTCACAATTTTAAACCAACAAAAAATTGATTTTAAATGTGTGAAAAAACATTTCACCGCGGTTAAAAGTATTTCATCTCGAACCAATTTCAAAATCTCAAAAACCATATATCCAAAAGTTCATATTTGATCAAACCAAACAAAATTCAGTTTCAGATTCAAGGGTTGTTTTGGTTTAAAAATTAAGAGGCAAACGGTTAAGAGGTAGAAGTTTATGTGTCTAAATCTGACTAAAAATTAAAATAAACAAACAAAATTCAGATTCACTTCAGATTTAGATAAAAAATAAAAAAACACAATCTTAGATTAAAATATTTGGTCTGCTTTAGGCATATGATTATTTAAAACAATCTAGAAGAATTGCTAATTCTTATAAATGAATAAAACAGAGTGCAAAATCAGGAAACCAACAATAACAATTTTAAATTCCTAGAAACACAAATTTTACTGATTAGTATGAATGTTTCACGGCTAACAGAAACAACACTTTAAAGTTCAATCAATTCAATAAATTGTTCTTTAAATCAAATCGTAAGAAATTAAATCGGATCAACGAATTCAAGTGGGAGCGAAGATTAAAACGGTTGTGAACGTCGCTCCCTCACAAAAGAAATTAAAGAAACAAAGTCTAGTTCAATCATTATAGCATAACAGAAATTACAACAAACCAAAGCAAGACTTGAAAACTATAATTCAGTATAAGTGAAGAAAATAGGTAAATGGAACATCAAGTAGCAACAAAATGGAGTTAAGAAATGGGAAACCGGGCTGGAACGGATCTACGAATTCAAGTAGTAGCGAAGTTTACAAACAATGTTGTGTTGCCATTTTCTTAGGGTTATTATTAAATTTTGAACATAAGTACGTTAGAAGAGAAATTATGGTATTGTTTTTTCCAAAATATTGAAGGGTTAGCTATTAAAATTCAGATTTCAATACATAAATTAAGGGTTTAGGTTCAGAGTTCGGAGTTCACATAATAAAACAAACGCACCCTAAGACTAGAAAATCGGCCATACTAAAAAATAATGTCCCAACATTAAAATGATTAGGGTACAACAATAATTAGGTTGCACAACTGAAAAATAAGTTCAGGGTTTGTTCCTTTAATTCCTTTACAAATCATCCATCCGCATCCGAAATTGCAACAAACCAAAACAAGATGTTAAAATTATAATTCAGTATAAATGAAAAAACATGTAGATTCAATACCAAATTAAAGAAACATATAAAGATTACCTAACAACATGATCTCTAGAAAGCATTCTTAGCAATAATACCTCACCTAGTGGGACCCACAACATAATTTGAAACCCTAAAAACTAGATTTGTCAACAGGTCGTGTTCGTGTTATGGGATACCGGTTCGTGTCAAAATCCTCTAAATCCATACACTACCCGTTAACAAATCGGTTTAAAAGAACAAACCCAAATCTTCATATTTCTTTTGAACTATAGCATAAATTACGTTAACAAATCCGTGTCAAAATTAGGGCTACAGTATATTTTTTCAGGAATCAGAGAAGCCCAGTTTTTTAAAATTTATTAAAACTTCAGGGTTTATCATAATTTTACTTTTAATTTCATAAGCTTATTAATACCACACTCATATTTCTTTTAAACTAAATACCCCTGAGCTATAGAGGCTTTACAGATCACCCCCCTTGATCTCAAAACCCAACAAAGTGCTCCCTATGTGACAACACATTTCCATTATAAAAACTTGATTTTATGCACAAAAATTGTTAAAATTTGGGTAAATTAAACCGAATTTACCCATACATTCTTATAAACCTTTGGTAAATTACAGTTTAATGTCTTAATTTTCTATAAATTACATTTTGAACCCGTAATTTTTAATAATTACATTTTGGTTCCTGAAATTCTCTAAATTATATTTTGCCCCCTTGACTTTCTGTTAATTAGATTTGGACCCTGTGATTAAATTATAACCCTAAACTTTGTGTAGATTATATTTCACACCCAAATTTTCTATACACTACATCTTCAAAATAATAATTTATTTCTACCAAATGAACGCATTTTCTAGTTTCTAAAATTTCCTGGGGAAAATGAAAATTAGAAATGGAGAGGAAAATTGGAAAGAGAAAAAGAAAAATAATTTTTCACAACTAAACACGGACATAGTGTTTCATTTTTGAAATGATTAAGAGGTAATCTGAATCAGTCTAAATACATTCATTTTTTGGTTTAAATTAGACATAAAAACACACATATTTTCAGACACCCAAAAACTATTGAATTACAACAAACCAAAATATGACCTTACACTTGCGAATCAGTTTAAACAAGTAAAACATGTAGGCAATGAAAAACCCAATAAAGATTACCTAAAAATAAGACAAAAACATATTTTTTAAATTCAGGTTCCAGATTTTTCAGCATAAATATTTGAAACCCTAGACACCCAAAAAAGTGTTGACTTACAACATCAATTACAACAAACCAAAATATGACTTTTGGGTAAATTATACCTACCCCCTCCCGAATAGCCCCCCAATCTAAAAACTTCACAAAGAGCCCTTTAAACTATTGAATTTTTACACCTAGGACATTTTCATTAAAAATGAGTTGATAAAAACATGATTCTATGCATGAGAATTGTTAAATTTTTATGCATATTTTCTGAGTATAAAAATTCAATGGTTTAGGAGCTCTTTATCTTTATCGAGTCTTTTAGATTAGGACGACTATCTCTAATTTACCCTTCTTTTTTTAGTTCGAGTTACACAATAACAAATATATTTTTCAGATTTAGATTTCAAATTTTTCGGCCTAAAAATTGGAACACCTAGATACCCAAAAACTATTGACTTACAGCATCAATTACAACAAACCAAAATATGACTTTGCACTTGTGAATCAGTTTAACCGAGTAAAACATGTAGATAATGAAAAACCCAATAAACATAAATCACAAGAAACCAAAACAAGACTTCAAATATTAGGGAGACAATTTTTTCGTGACCCACATACTGTGTGATGTTTCAAATAGACTCACGCGAATTACAAATACCAATCAATGTTTGTTTGACATATCCGTTGGGTAACAAAAAATAATACGAAAACGGGACTCCTAATAAAGATTACAAACCCAATAAACATAAATCACAACAAACCAAACCCAAACAAGACATCAAATCTAGAATTGAACATAAGCAAATGAAACAAATAAAGATTACCTAACAACATGGGGGTCTCTAGAGAGCATTCTTAGCAAAGAAACCTCTCTTAGAGTAGTGGGTGGGACCCCTTCATCATCCTCATGGAGTCTTGTTTTTTTCAAAGCCACAATTTTTCCAGTGGCCTTTTCTCTTGCTCTGTAAACTTTCCCATATGTCCCCTCTCCTACTTTCTCTAGCTTCTCAAATGCATCCATGCAGGATTTCTCCATTTTCTTTAGGGTATATGAAAACAAAACAAGAAGGATATTTTTTTGTGATGGTTTAGAATGAGGAAATTTACTGGAGAATTTTATAACCGTTGTTTAGTGTATTGGGTCGGTGAGTAACGGCAATATTTTTTGAAATTCAAACATGGGTTGTGGTCATTTCGGACAATTGGGACATTTTAGTCATTGGTCACATAGGCTCTCTTTAGTTTTTGTAAAAATTTATTTTATGTTTTCTATTTTCAATTTTTATTTTTCGTAAAAATTTTAGAAAAGGGTCATATACCAAATACATGTTTAGTCCAAGCGTTTTTATTTTGTTCCAAAAAATCACTCACCACATAAAATCACTAAAAAAAAAAGGAGCTCCGGTGAGGGTCGTCGGAGCTCCAGCAGTGAGGGTCGGGTTGGCCCGGGGGGGGGGGGGGGGGGGGGGGCGCTAACACGAACATTTAAAAGTAAAAGAATATTGGGTAAATGGTTCTTTGAGAGACTTTTGGAACAATACAAAAAAGTTTTGGACTAAATGTGTATTAAAAATGTTTGAGGGACTTTTTAGGAATTGGTCCTTTAGAAACTAGAAAAAAGCGTTCATTTGATAGAAATAAGTTATTGTTTTCAATATGTAGTTTATAAAAATTTGGGTGTGAAATGTAATTTACACAAAGTTTATGGTTGTAATGTAATTATAGGGTTCAAATCTAATATATATAAAGTCAAGAGAGCAAAATATAATTTATACAATTTTAGGAAAAAAATGTAATTCTCAAATTATTCAACTTCAAAATGTAATTTATAGAAAATTAGGAGATTAAAATGTAATTTATCAAAAGGTTAAGGGTCTAGATATAAGTTATAGAAAATTTAGGGTCAAAATTTTTAGGACTTTTGAAAATTATGGAAAACTTGAAAAACTCTTTTTTAGTTTTTTTTTTTTTTTTTTTTTGGAACAATATAAAACTTGAACGCATATTCTAATTTTCTATTTTCACTGAAAAAATTTGGAATTTTTTTTATAGGGCCATAGTGTTTTAGATGGAAATCTTTGAATGTCACTTATTTTGTGTTTAAAATAAGGTTAGACACGATAACACGACGCGATATGATATTATAAGTTAATTTGTTTAAACTTATGAGTTTGGGTCAATACGATAAACTCGTTAGGTTCAGTTTAGATAATTTTAATACAACCGACTGGACCCATGTGCACCCATTAAAACTTGTCTTTTCTTATAAATTATGTTTATTACATATTGTAACATTTGTAACTTTGGATAAGAAACATTTTGTTGTTCGGATCCTATAAATATTAAAATTTGAAATTTTGAATGTAGGAATTAATTATATTATGGTTTGATGGAGAATTTTAGTTAATTAATGGGTGTTAACGTTTTGGGTCGTGTGACCCGTTAAAACTATCGGTTTGGGTTTGGGTTTTTTATTTGGAATCGATGTGTTAAAGGATTGTGTATGGGTTCAGGATGTTTTGACATGAACTCGATATCACACGATACGAACAATACCCAACACGCCCCGGTGACAGGTCTACACATAACACGATTAATAATTCTTACATTTATTAAGCATGATAATGTGTCATTTAAAATGATATGGCAAGATTTTATGTTAGAAAATCTCGACACGAATAAGATATTGCGTCAATTTTAGGTAAATTTCATGTCACGTCTAAAATTGACACTCCTAGTTTAAAGGGTATTTTTAAAGGCACCCCAAATTTAACGTCCAAACACCAAAACTCACTAATAACGCAATCTGACACCAATGAAAGGACACCCTAATTCTAAAAACCCAAAAAAGGAAAACTATAGCCCTAATAAACCCAAAATAATCACTAAAAATCATAAAGTAGTAAAAAATGGTCGCTTTTGCATATTTAGTAGTCCGTCATCGGATCTACCCCTTACATTTGGTGGCTTCTCAAGGAATATGCACATATAAAAAAAATAAAATTTGTAAACGGTGGGAAGTCAACTTGAAAACCCCTATCCGTAGTGCGATAGACTTATATGTGAATTATCTATACTAATCGCTAAGGCAAAAATAATCCTTGAGAGAGACTTATGCTTCTTGATGAAAGAAGAGAAAAGTATTTATGAAAAAATAAAGGACCGCACCGAAAGTCACTTTATGGGTTGCCTACGTACCTCTGTGAGGATAAAAATGAGTTTTTTTTTTACAGTAAACTATTTGGAGAGGATAAAATCTTAGGATGGAGGGAGTAAATAAGATTGTGTTTTATATAAGAAATGTGAGAAGTGTGTAGTGTGGCGAGAGTCAGATCAAGGATAAGAACTTTTTTAAAGGATCCATATTGACTGGACGTATCATCTTTTCCCCGTCTAGGTTAGTTAGTATAATTGCACCACCTGATAAGATTTTCTTCACAAGGTATAACCCACTTTAGTCGGACTTTTCACATTGCGGTATCTGACTTTCTTATTGAATGGCCATGCAATTCGGAGGTGATAACCTAGTAAGTGGTATAATGCCTTCAATCCTTCCAATCGATTTCCCATACATGTTTTATGATCATGACTCATAGGGAAGGTATCTCGAGCTTAACATATAGGACAACCTTCATGCCATATACTAGGTAATATGGGGTAGACCAAGTGTGTGCTATGATGGACGTGCAATAGTCCTAGAGAGTGTAAGAGATTCTGCCAGCCCAATCCTGATAACTTTCAGTCATCTTGCTAATGATGGATTTGAGGCTCTTATTTACAGCTTTATTAACCCTATTTTTATGGTCTGAATGGTGAGAACTTTGTTCCTCCGAATCCCATAATCCTCGACCACTGTTGTGGCATTTTCTTTAAAATGGAGACAATTATCACACATGATGCTCATGGGGGACTCTGTAGTGAAAGATGATATTTTCTCAAATTAACTTGAATACCTTCTTGGAATTCATGCACTATGTATGACTCGGATTCGATCCATTTAGTTAAATAATTAATAGAGACCAAGATGATTTCATTCCCATTAGATTCTTTGGGAGTGACTTTCCTAATGATACATATTCCCGAAGTTGAGAAAGTCCATAGAGACGTCACGATGTATAACTCGCGGGGAGGCAAAAATTGGAGATTGGTAAATTATTGACATTTGAGACATCTCCTAACATATGTTGCACAGTCCTAGACCATAGTCGTCCAATGGTACCCTTTTCAAATGATCTTTTTGTAAGTATGTGGTAGTTCATGTGGGTTCCACATTCCCCATTGTGGATTTTGTGTATGATTTCTTCCATATCAGGCCTTGATATGCACTATAAGTGGGTATCGAAATTTCTTTTAAATAGGGATTTGTCGTAAATGATGTACTAAGATGCGAGTTTATGAAGGGTTATTCGATATTTCTTATCAGCACCTTAATGGTATCAGCCATGCTTTAGGAGGCATTAGATGTCATAATATCAAAGTCCAACCTTCTCGAAGGCTTCTTTAGTGATGAGCTCTATATGGTAACAGAAGGTTGGCTTAGAATGCTTTTGAACTTAAAAGGGGGCCATCGTCATTCCCTCGGGCATGTCAACCATAGAGGCTAATGTACCCAATGCATCGATGAAGATATATAGAACAAAATAGGTAATGTGAAGTGACATCTTTGAATTTTACGACGAGTTTCTCGAGTAACATGGAATGGTAGTATCTTTTCATCTTTTACTTTCTATTTGTTGAGAACGTGCCCTATGACCAACACCGAATATCCGTAAATGTCGAGGTATTGGATTCTCTTTTTGAGAGCGTCTTTGAGACCAGCTGTGCATGCCTTATATCCTGGCGTGTTATTATTACACGGGGAATCTAGTTTGATGGTAACGAGAGTATGTGAATCATCAGGCGCAATCAATAGTATCCAAATACCATATCCCTTCTTATTGGTGACTCCGTTAAAGAACAATTCCCAACAGAGTTCTTAAGGAGTAATTTATATAATTTTTTTTGGGGAAAATATATGATCTATACATTAGCTTCTTCTATGGGGTGGTCTACTAAGTAGATAGAGATATCTCTTCATTTGTCAGCCTTTTGCATGACATACAATGAAAAATTCGGTTAGTTAAAGAAACCATCTTGCCATTTGTCTTTATAAAATAGGCTTTTGAAATAGTGTAATACCCCGTACTTTTGGCTATATTTATTTTTGGGATTAATTAATTAAATGCGTATTAATTGGAAATTAATCCGGGTCATAAATACTAACGAGATGCGAGTTGGTATTTGATTATGTGCATACATGTTTTGATATATGTATTTGGTATTATAAAATTTGTCGTGAGATTGATATACGGCATTTTAGAAATTTTGTTGAGACGCGTGTGACCGCCGCGTCATGGTATATTATGTTAATTATAAAAGTGAATTTAAAATCTATAAACTGTATGGTCGTTTTGAGTGCGCCAACGCGTCCGAAAGGGTCGAGATAGTCAGAAAACACTAGCCGAGGGTGTAGTTTGGGTCTCGGGGTATTTTTAGGCCATACCGGCAACTTAAAGGGTATTTTGGTAATTTTACATTTTGAGGAATTAAAAAGTGACGAAAATTGGGAGTTTTAATCTGATGTGGATTTAACCCATTAAGCCCATTAACCAAACCATATTAACCCTTTAAGCTACGGAGGCTATCATTAGGTTTACAACTTTCCTCAAAACAAACCCTAGCCACCATTGGAGAAGGAGCTTGGAGAGAGGACATTCTGCAGAAAAAAAAACTTCATCAAACCTACACCAAAATCAGAGATCGAACCAAGGCAAGTGACTTTATTCCATTTAATTTCAGAGAATGTCTTTTCCATGTTAGAAATTGAGAAATTTTAATTGTTTTTGAAAGATGAATGAAAACCCATGTAGTTTGGAGTTTAGAACTTGGAAATTTTGAATAGAATTGCATGTAGAATGATAGGTAGATGATTTCTCTCATAATAATTATGATTAGAAGAGATTAAAACGAATTAAATTCTGGGATTTGATGATGATATAAACCTAGGGTTCATGTTCTTGATAAAATTGGGGAAAAGTATAAAATCTTGTGATTTAATGATGTTTAGGATGCTTTAATGTATTAAGAGATGTTAGTATATGACCTTAGCATGTTATAGTATGATTAGAGGACTTAAAACTCTGTTAGAACGATCTTTGGAGAAGGATTGAGGTGTTAAAAATGGTGAGAAACGTAACTTAGAAAATCTGGGACGAATCTGGCAGCTCGTTAGAAGCCCCTACCCAGGTCGTTTGAACGAACTCGTTCGAACGAACTTCTAACGAGTTGACCAGTCGCTTCTAACGAGAAGGGGTTTCGTTCGATATCTCGTTCGAACGAGATATCGTTAGAAGGTACAGTTCGTTCGAACGAACTGGAATCTCGTTCGAACAGCCTCGTTCGAACGAGACTTCTAACGAGTTGGCAGAGGAATCTCGTTCGAACAGTCTCGTTCGAACGAGACTTCTAACGAGTTGATAGTTTGGTCCTTTTTGGACTGTTTTGATTTTTGGAGTCCCGTAAACTTGTTCGAGGATATAGATAACCTTCCTTTGATGATGTAAGGATAGATTTGGTACTTTTGGGTTATTACGAGGAGTAAATTATATACGAGAGTTATATTAAATAGATGGTTTGGGTTGAGACGTGAGTGTCTACTACGACGTGAGAAAATTATGGCGCGTATGATGATAAACCGGAATAGTATAAATTGTGATAATTAGAAGTTAGTACAAGAATACGATATGTACTACGATTAAACTACGGTATTACCAAGACGTGTGTTAACTTAGTATTGGTATATGAATTGTGTGTATGACATACCTACCATACTTGCTATCACGGGAGGTTTGCGTTCGCTTAGGGCCCTCTAATCCTTGTGTTGCCCGGATTTAGACTGGTTACCTTGATGAACGTAGGTCATAGAAAGACTTATTAGGATATTAATAAGTCCGCTGATCGTAGGAGCGTAGGTGTGTGCGTGACCTATGTGATGTGACTGTGTTCACCTCCACTGTTTGTGATGTTGTTATCTATGAACTATTCCTGAGAGATTCGGAATAGGTAATCCTTATGTACGTGATGTGCCGGGATGGATAGCAGAGTATGTGTGCACCGCAGCTTAGTTCTCGGGGTGCTTATATTGTATATTTATGTTGTGAATAATATACACTTAATTAATGGGAACCTTCATGTTAATGTTGTGAATATAATTACGGTATTGTTTCGAGAATGTAACGAGTTAGCTGATAGTGATACATATATTGCATATTGAGCATCTGAGTTCACGTTAAACCCTACTTAATTACGAGCGTTATGATGTTAATTAGAACCGAGTAATATGGGTAGGACCTATGATAGTCTAGCTAGAGATGATGTCACTTAGCTAGTGGTTTTTATCGTTATAGATGGGTACTTACGTTAGGAGTGCACAGTTAGACGAGAGGTGAGAATATCATGTGAGTGTACGTCCTAACATGTACTTTGCATTTAATGTTTTAAATGTTTTTAAAGCACTTGCAGGTTTTTAAAATAACTCCACATTCGGGCTCTGACCCGTTTGCTTTTCAAATCTATTTTTCTTTGTAAAACCATTTTAGGTGCCCAGCCACAAGGACACCAAGCATAGGATACTCATTCAGGTGACGAGCTGTAGCTGTTTGTGGAAGCTACAGGGATTTGCTTGTAGACGCTTCTATCTTTTGGATTCCCGAGTCACTATCTATCAGTTGTAGGGCATGTTTCCCATTTCTATCAGAGCATCTTTTACGTTTCAGTTTTCAGACTTTAGCATGTATTGTTTCAGTATTCAGTTTACTTTTCAGTTGTGGGATTTGTAGTGAGGAGTTTTCCTCCAGACTTTATTTATACTATGTGATGGTTATTCGTATTACTTCAGTACGGTGTATAGTGTTATTTATTTCTTCATTACACTTGTTGCATGTTAATCAGACTTTAATTAAAATTTGGCACTTACTTTTTAAATACTAGGTGGTTAGTAATCATTAAAATGTTTTCGACAGTGATGCTATTAACTGAGCCAACTTGGCATTTTGAATTAATTTAATAAAGGAGTAGCTACCCGGTATTTAATTAGTCGGGGTGTCACAGGTGGTATCAGAGCGTCAGGTTCTAGTGTCCTTTAGGATCTGACGGCTTATTATGTTTCCGCTAAGTTTCTTTGATATAGAGCCCTATATTTTAGGACTGTTGTACTCTTTTGTGTATGCTTCGTTCTTCAGCTATTTTAAGTTTATAAGCAGCGAACTTATAAACTTTGTTCTTATTTCAGATGCCTCCACGACGTGCATGACGAGTTCCCTGTCCCAGCCCACTCCAGTTCAGGGCATGATGAGCACCGCTGAGGTTGCAGCTATAGTAGCTCAAGCGGTAAATGCCGCGATTGCCGTGGTTCAGCAGGCACCACCACAGTCGCCGGTTGCCGCACCAGTACAGGTTAATGCATTCCCGTCTGCTTGGGAGCGTGTACGTGACGCTTTTCAGAAAGCGCATCCGCCAGAGTTTGCAGGTAGCTCAGATGTAGTAGTCTCGAGCCAGTGGAGAAAGGATATGCAGAGGCACTTAAGGATGTATGAGTGCACGGATGTTCAGAAGCAGGTGCTAGCTACTTTCAAGCTAGTTGGATCTGCGCTACAGTGGTGGGAGTCTATTACCACCATGGGGGAGAGGGATACTCTCACGATTTAGGAGTTCTGGGTGTGGTTCGACCGCAAGTACTTTCCGTCAGCTGTTCATACGGAAATGAGGAGGAGATTGATGAGTCTGAAGCAGGAAGGTAAGACCGTGGCCGAGTATGAGGCCGTGTTCACGAATCTGTTGAACATCGTTCCAGACGAGATACCAACAGAGAAGAAGAAGATTGAGAAGTTCACGGACGGGTTGACTTGGAGGATCCGTCAGCATCTGCTAGGGAACCTATCGTTGGCCACTTATTCTGATGTGGTTAACGCTGCATTGTTGCACTGCCAGGACCACCGTTTTTATATGGCCGAGGGCAAGAGGTCGGGTGAGTCTAGCCATCAGGGCAGGACTGGAGGACATGGTTCCAGCGGGCACAATCTGGTCAGGGGCAGAGACAGAATGAGCAGGGCTCCCAGCAGGGGGATAATAAGAGGTTCCGGTCAGGGAACTACAGACAGGGACAGGGAGGTTTCCGTCAGGGCCATCAGGGTCCAACCGGCCATCAGGGCCAACAGGGGCAGAATGGGAAGCAGTTTCACCAGGGCCAGCAGGGCCAAGGGAGGAACGGTAACGGCCACCAGGGCCGGGGGCAGCAAGGGCAGAGAGGAGGGAACTTCCCAGGGAAGTGCTTTGTTTGTGGCAAGACTGGCCACATGCGACAGGATTGTCCTGATAGGGGAAGGGCCCCACAGCAGCAGCAGCAGGGTGCTTTCCAGGAGCCACAGAGGCCTATGTTTCCCGTCGCTCTTCCCGCACCACCACAGATGGCAGCATTGCCACCCATTCCAGCAGTCCCAGCTCAGCAGGGGCAGTTATAGTATGGACGTGTCTACAACGTCCACCAGGCTGCAGTTCCACAGGCACCGCCCGCGATCGAGGGTACGTTTCCTATCCATGGCACTATGGGTCGGGTATTATTTGATACGGGTGCTACACACTGTTTTATAGCTACACACTTCGCGAAAGCTTTAGGATTGTTAGCTACGGCAGAGAGCACAGTGACGTGTGTCGACTCACCATTGGGGAGTGGGTCACTTATTTTCTTTATATGCCGGGGAGTGGGGGTAGAGATTGGTGGTTTGGTATTACCTGCAGACATGTTAGTGTTAGACATGCATGTTCACGATGTGATTATCGATATGGATTGGCTCGTAGCTTATAGGGCCATGATTGATTGCTTCAGCGGGAGCATTGTTTTTGCCATTCCGGAGTAGGAGATGTTTATAGTGGCGATGCCTCGCCCAGAGGGAGGATCGACCGCTCATTTGTATTACATTGAGGAGGATTCCTCTAAAGAGGTAGTGATTCCTTTAGATTCTATCCCAGTAGTCAGGGAGTATTCGGATGTGTTTCAGGAGATACCAGGCTTACCCCCCAGTCGAGAGATAGACTTTGTTATAGATTTGCTACCGGGTACGAGACCTATAGCACGCGCACCGTACCGTATGGCTCCAGCTGAGATGAGGGAGTTACAGGATCAGATAGAGCAGCTGTTAGGTCAGGGCTTTATTCGCAGGAGTACCTCACCTTGGGGCGCTCCAGTTCTGTTTGTGAAGAAGAGGGACGGTTCACTGAGATTGTGTGTGGACTACAGAGAGTTGAATAAGGTCACGATACGGAATAAGTATCCGTTGCCTCGAATCGATGACTTATTCGACCAGTTGAGAGGAGCTTCTTTCTTTTCGAAGATTGACTTGAGATCGGGATACCATCAGTTGCGTATTAGGGAGGAGGATGTCTCGAAGACTGCGTTCCTGTCGAGATATGGTTCTTACGAGTTTCGGGTTATGCCTTTCGGTTTGACCAACGCTCCAGCTGTGTTTATGGACTTGATGAACAGAGTGTTCAGGGATTTCCTAGACCAGTTTGTCATTGTCTTCATTGATGATATTCTGGTTTACTCCCAGACAGAGGAGGAGCACGCAGAGCATTTGAGGCAGGTTTTGTAGACACTTCGTCAGAACGAGTTGTATGCAAAATATGAGAAGTGCGGGTTTTGGCTGAAGGAAGTCCAGTTTTTGGGACACATTATTTCCGACCAGGGAATATCTGTTGATCCGGGGAAGGTATCAGCGGTGAGGGAGTGGGGACAGCCCACGACACCGACTGAGAGTCGTAGTTTCTTGGGTCTAGCAGGATACTACAGGAGATTTATTCGGGGTTTCTCAGAGATAGAAGGTCCTTTGACACATCTGACACGTAAGGGTGTGCCATACATCTGGAGTGATGCCTGCCAGTTGGCATTCGATGAATTGAAGGACAAATTGACCTCAGCACCTGTGTTAGCATTGCCGAGACCGAGATTTGAGTATTTGGTTTACACCGATGCGTCTTTGCAAGGACTGGGAGGTGCATTGCAGCAGGAGAGACAGGCCATAGCTTATGCTTCCCGTAAGCTTAAGCCTCATGAGAAGAATTACCCCACGCACAATTTGGAGTTGGCAGCAGTTGTATTTGCCCTACGGATTTGGAGGCACTATCTTTTGGGGGAGAAGTTCCAACTGTTCACGGACCACAAGTCCCTACAGTACCTATTCACGCCGAAGGAATTGAATATGCGACAACGTAGATGGCTTGAATTTGTGAAAGACTTCCAGTTCGACATCCAGTACCACCCGGGTAAGGCTAACGTGGTAGCAGACGCGTTGAGCCGTAGGCCAGCAGATGAGGTGGCAAAGGTGTGGAAGGCTAAGTGGAAGGAATTGGGACACCAGGATGCAGTGGCCCGATCTTTCATGTCTGTGATGACCGTTACACCGCAGATTGTCACGAAGGTAGTACGGGCACAGGCCAATGACTCGTTCTGTCAGGAGCAGATAGTTCGATTACTAGCAGAGGGAGCCGAGTCCTATACCGTTAGCTCAGACGGGGGATTACGCTTCAATGTGAGATTGGTAGTTCCGGAAAGGGGAGGAATTACGGCACGATGTGATGGCAGAGTCGCACGGCTCACGGTTCGCGGTACATCCTGGAGGGGACAAAATGTACCAAGACATGAGATGCCAGTATTGGTGGAGCGGTATGAAGAGAGATATCGCTGAGTTTGTTTCGAAATGCGCCACTTGTCAGCTTGTAAAAGTGGACCATCAGAGACCGGCAGGATTGCTACAGCCATTGGAGGTCCCGGTGTGGATGTGGGAGAGCATATCCATGGACTTTATTACGGGGTTGCCTACGTCGCAGAGGGGTCACGACTCCGTTTGGGTAATTGTGGACAGGTTGTCCAAGGTCGCTCACTTTTTACCCGTAAGAACTGATTATACTGCGGGACAGTATGCCCAGCTCTTCATTTCAGAGATTGTGAGACTTCACGGTGTGCCCCTAAATATCGTGTCTGACAGAGACAAGATATTTTTTTCGCAGTTTTGGGAGAGTTTCCAGGAGGCCATGGGCACGGAGTTGCGGTTGAGTACAGCTTATCATCCGCAGACCGATGGGCAGACAGAGCGCACGAATCAGATGTTGGAGGACATGCTACGCATGTGCATTATTGACTTCGGGGGTGGATGGGAGCAGTAACTTCCACTGGTGGAGTTTGCTTACAACAACTCCTATCAGTTCACTATTGGCATGGCTCCGTTTGAGGCATTTTACGGTAGGCCTTGTCGTTCCCCAGCATGTTGGTTAGAGGTGGGGGACAACAAACTGCTTGGGCTGGAAATGATTCGGCAAGGATTGAGTTGATTTGGAGTCGCATTCGGGTAGCTCAAGACAGGCAGAAGAGTTATGCTGATGCGAAGAGATTTTTCAGAGAGTTCCAAGTGGGGGACCAGGTTTTGCTCAAGGTATCTCCTATGAAGGGGATTATGCATTTCGGGGAGAAGGGGAAGTTGGCACCGAGGTATGTGGGGTCGTTTCCTATTATTGAGCGGATCGGACCGGTTGCGTATAGACTTGGACTACCGGAGCATTTGCATCGGATTCACGATGTATTCCATATCTCCTCGCTGAGAAAATACCTTAGGGATAATTTGGCTCATTCTCACATTGCTGTGGAGGACATCGATCTCCAGCCTGATAGCTCCTACGAGGAGGGGCCGATTGCTATTTTGGACCGAAGCGAGAGGAAACTGCGGTCAAAGATAGTTCCGTTAGTGCGTGTTCAGTGGCGACATCACAATGTCGAGGAGTCGACATGGGAGCGCGAGGATGAGATGCATGAACGTTATCCAGAGTTGTTTTTAGCAGGTACTTTCTAGTTTCGAATTTCGGGACGAAATTCAGTTATTAGGGGGGAAGTATGTAATACCCTATACTTTTGGCTATATTTATTTTTGGGATTAATTAATTATATGCGTATTAATTGGAAATTAATCCGGATCATAAATACTAACGAGATGCGAGTTGGTATTTGATTATGTGCATACATGTTTTGATATATGTATTTGGTATTATAAAATTTGTCGTGAGATTGATATACGGCATTTTAGAAATTTTGTTGAGACGCGTGTGACCGCCGCGTCATGGTATATTATGTTAATTATAAAAGTGAATTTAAAATCTATAAACCGTATGGTCGTTTTGAGTGCGCCAACGCGTCCGGAAGGGTCGAGATTGTCAGAAAACACTAGCCGGGGGTGTAGTTTGGGTCTCGGGGTATTTTTAGGCCATACCGGCAACTTAAAGGGTATTTTGGTAATTTTACATTTTGAGGAATTAAAAGTGACGAAAATTGAGAGTTTTAATCTGATGTGGATTTAACCCATTAAGCCCATTAACCAAACCATATTAACCCTTTAAGCTACGGAGGCTATCATTAGGTTTACAACTTTCCCCAAAACAAACCCTAGCCACCTTAAGCCACCATTGGAGAAGGAGCTTGGAGAGAGGAAATTCTGCAGAAAAAAAACTTCATCAAGCCTACACCAAAATCAGAGATCGAACAAAGGCAAGTGACTTTATTCCATTTAATTTCATAGAATGTCTTTTCCATGTTAGAAATTGAGAAATTTTAATTGTTCTTGAAAGATGAATGAAAACCCATGTAGTTTGGAGTTTAGAACTTGGAAATTTTGAATAGAATTGCATGTAGAATGATAGGTAGATGATTTCTCTCATAATAATTGTGATTAGAAGAGATTAAAATGAATTAAATTCTGGGATTTGATGATGATATAAACCTAGGGTTCATGTTCTTGATAAAATTGGGGAAAAGTATAAAATCTTGTGATTTAATGATGTTTAGGATGCTTTAATGTATTAAGAGATGTTAGTATATGACCTTAGCATGTTATAGTATGATTAGAGGACTTAAAACTCTGTTAGAACGATCTTTGGAGAAGGATTGAGGTGTTAAAAATGGTGAGAAACGTAACTTAGAAAATCTGGGACGAATTTGGCAGCTCGTTAGAAGCCCCTACCCAGGTCGTTCGAACGAACTCGTTCGAACGAGCTTCTAACGAGTTGACCAGTCGCTGCTAACGAGAAGGGGTTTCGTTCGATATCTCGTTCGAACGGGATATCGTTAGAAGGTACAGTTCGTTCGAACGAACTGGAATCTCGTTCGAACAGCCTCGTTCGAACGAGACTTCTAACGAGTTGGCAGAGGAATCTCGTTCGAACAGTCTCGTTCGAACGAGACTTCTAACGAGTTGACAGTTTGGTCCTTTTTGGACTGTTTTGATTTTTGGAGTCCCGTAAACTTGTTCGAGGATATAGATAACCTTCCTTTGATGATGTAAGGATAGATTTGGGACTTTTGGGTTATTACGAGGAGTAAATTATATACGAGAGTTATATTAAATGGACGGTTTGGGTTGAGACGTGAGTGTCTACTACGACGTGAGAAAATTATGGCGCGTATGATGATAAACCGGAATAGTATAAATTATGATAATTAGAAGTTAGTACAAGAATACGATATGTACTACGATTAAACTACGGTATTACTAAGACGTGTGTTAACTTAGTATTGGTATATGAATTGTGTGTATGACATACCTACCATACTTGCTATCACGGGAGGTTTGCGTTCGCTTAGGGCCCTCTAATCCTTGTTTTGCCCGGATTTAGACTGGTTACCTTGATGAACATAGGTCATAGAAAGACTTATTGGGATATTAATAAGTCCGCTGATCGTAGGAGCGTAGGTATGTGCGTGACCTATGTGATGTGACTGTGTTCGCCTCCATTGTTTGTGATGTTGTTATCTGTGAACTATTCCTGAGAGATTCGGAATATGTAATCCTTATGTACGTGATGTGCCGGGATGGATAGCAGAGTATGTGTGCACCGCAACTTAGTTCTCGGGGTGCTTATATTGTATATTTATGTTGTGAATAATATACACTTAATTAATGGGAACCTTCATGTTAATGTTGTGAATATAATTACGGTATTGTTTCGAGAATGTAACGAGTTAGATGATAGTGATACATATATTGCATATTGAGCATCTGAGTTCACGTTAAACCCTACTTAATTACGAGCGTTATGATGTTAATTAGAACCGAGTAATGTGGGTAGGACCTATGATAGTCTAGCTAGAGATGATGTCACTTAGCTAGTGGTTTGTATCGTTATAGATGGGTACTTACGTTAGGAGTGCACAGTTAGACGAGAGGTGAGAATATCATGTGAGTGTACGTCCTAACATGTACTTTGCATTTAATGTTTTAAATGTTTTTAAAGAACTTGCAGGTTTTTAAAATACCTCCACATTCGGGCTCTCACCCGTTTGCTTTTCAAATCTATTTTTCTTTGTAAAACCATTTTAGGTGCCCAGCCACAAGGACACCAAGCATAGGATACTCATTCAGGTGATGAGCTGTAGCTGTTTGTGGAAGCTACAGGGATTTGCTTGTAAACGCTTCTATCTTTTGGATTCCCGAGTCACTATCTATCAGTTGTAGGGCATGTTGCCCATTTCTATCAGAGCATCTTTTACGTTTCAGTTTTCAGACTTTAGCATGTATTGTTTCAGTATTCAGTTTACTTTTCAGTTGTGGGATTTGTAGTGAGGAGTTTTCCTCCAGACTTTATTTATACTATGTGATGGTTATTCGTATTACTTCAGTATGGTGTATGGTGTTATTTATTTCTTCATTACACTTGTTGCATGTTAATCAGACTTTAATTAAAATTTGGCACTTACTTTTTAAATACTAGGTGGTTAGTAATCATTAAAATGTTTTCGACAGTGATGCTATTAACTGAGCCAACTTGGCATTTTGAATTAATTTAATAAAGGAGTAGCTACCCGGTATTTAATTAGTCGGGGTGTCACAAATAGATACTTCATGGGATTTATTCGGGACACCAGTTTGATGGGAAATGCAAGCATGCGGTGTCAAATTTTTAAGTTACCTAAACTAAGGTAACATACGCCTTTCCAAATGGAGTGTTGTTCAATTCATATCCCACCAGCTTCCGACTAACGTAGTAAATGGATATCTCTTTGTGCAACTCCTCGATGTATTGGTTTAGAATAGTCCCAGTAGTTGTATCGATGACGGATAGGTATAAGAGGATAGGTAGGTTGGGTTATGGTGGGATAAGAACTGGTAGTTGGGTAAGAAACCACTTGATTTTATTGAAGGCCTCTTGACATGATTCATCCTAGATATTTGTTAAATACTTTCGAAAAATCTTGAATATAGACTCATAAAAGGAGGTAAGTTGGGTGATGAACCTTCTAATAATTGGAGTTTTCCCAAGAAATCGCGCACTAATTTCTCAATTCGGGTTGGTAACATGTCAAGGATTGCTTTGATGTTTGCAAGGTCTACTTCAATGCCATTTTCATTGACCATGAAAATTAGGACTTTTCCTTTGGTAACACCGAAAATGCATCTTTTCGATTTTAGGCACATTTGGCGCTTGTGTTGCCACTCGAAGAACGTTTTCATGGAAGGGATGTGACCTTCTCAAGTTTTGTATTAATGATTATGTCATTAACGTAGATTATAACTTACTTATCCCAATCGCGACAATCTTAAGACTGGAGTGCATGACAGTGTCACAAAAGGTTCCCCGTAGTGTAGTGAAAGCGATTTTATCTTGATGACCTGGGTGCCTCTTAACTTGACTAAACCCGACGAACCCATCGATGAACAAATTGATGGAATTGTTAGTAGTGTTATTGATGGTCATATCGATATTGAGCAGAAGATAGTCATCCTTTAGAGAGGCTGTGTTCAAATCTTAATAATCAATGCACATGTGGACTTTCACTCTAGACTTTGGCATGTGGATTTTATCAGCGAGTCAGGTTGGATATTCAACCACGTGAATAAAACCTACATTCAGCTACTTGATGACCACTTCATGTTTGACATTAGTTAAGAATTTTGCATTCATTAAATCATCTTGACTAATTGTTTGACTAATATAATTAATGGAATTAGTACAAGGCACAACAAGATACTCAAAATCCACATTTATTTTAATGACATTATCATATAGTAAAATAACAATGATATCCTTCTCAAAGGAAGTTTCGTTTATAAAAAAATAAAAAACACAAAATTTAGGAGTAGGTTTAGTCTCAAAATGGTAAGCGAAAGGGTTGTTGGTTGGTAGGGGCAGACTAGTCGATATCCTCCACTAATTGTGTAGAGGTTTATAAGCAAAAAAGATCTTCTTAATTGGGTCTGATACCCCCTTCAAATTAGAATGGAGTATTCAAACATCCATCCCAATCTAGTTTCATGGAAGGATTCTTCATCGACGGTGCTATCGGTGCTTTCACTATTGAAAGAGTTTGAGTTATAGAATTATATAGAAAATGGCTTCACTTCACGATTAGACCTCTCGATCTAAGTGACACCATCTGCAATAAATATATCAAACCTAGGCTTCATTTTCTTCTTAACTAGGTCATACCATGGCTCAGGGAAACCATAGTAGGGAAAATATTTATCTGCCTTGATAAAGTGATTATTGTTGGAATCTTCAAAGATAACTTCCTTTATATTCAGTACATTTTCTTGTATGCTTGGCTGAAATACATGAGTTTCATTGCTCAATATCTTTATCTTCAAGTTCTCGAAACGCTGCTGACCATTATTTTCACTGCTAAAGAAGGATAAGAGCTTCGTATGGAGTGATGATTGCTTAAGAGCTTTGAAAGAGATCAAGTCCTACCTCAACAAACCGCTCCTGTTGGTGATCCCTGATGACAGAGGTCCTCTTTACCTCTACCTCGTAATATCAGACCACACTGTTAGCTCCGCTCTAGTATGTGAGAAGGAAGGTTGAGAATACCATGTATACTAATCTAGTAAGATGCTTCTGGATGCAGAGCATCGCTACTTGCCCTTAGAAAAGCTACCCTACGCATTAGTAGTTGTCTTTAGGAAGCTGAACACAATTTTGAAGCTCACTCAATAACAATGATCACCTCATTACCTCTCAAAGCTATTATTCAGAAAGTCTACCTCTTCGGATAACTCTCAAAGTGGTCGATCAATCTCGAAAGATTTGATATTCACTTTCAACCAAGAATAACGATTAAGGGGAAAGTCTTGGTCGATTTTATCATCGAATTCATGGGGGATAGCCCCACTGACAACAGGTAATAGAGCAATCAACAAATGAGGAAGCATAGTCCAGGGACTCGACCCTTAACATTAATGGAGCCTAAAATTTCAAGGGGGTAGGGGTAGGGATTGCCCTCATCACACTAAAAGATGCTGTCATTGAGCAAGGAATCAGGTTGGGATTTGAAGCCTCCAATAACAAAGTCGAATACGAAGAACTTATGGTTGGCCTGCGTAAATGTGATAACCCGCTCAAAATAATAACGGGTGGTCAGCCCTATACTACATTAAATCAGGTATCTCAGACGGCACAGTCTCAACATCAACTGACAATACTAATAATACAAGGCTAACTACCCCGAATCATTAAAAGTGGATTGTCAAAAATTTAAAACTTTTTATTTAACAACAATAACAAAACCAATAATCCAACTCAACCAACAATATACATCTAACTATGATGAGTGATAAGTGCAAACTCCATTAATGTACAAGAGTGCAATACAAAGAATAAATAAAATACCCGAATATGCTGTCGGGTAACAAACAATACAATAATCTGAGAAATAAAATATGAAAATGTTAATCTACAACACTTCAATACTAACTCAATATACAAACTGAACCCTAATCTATATATACAAAGATAGGAATCGACTAAAACAAAGTGCCGCAACAGTCCGCTACTGCCACAGCTCCGCGAATACAGGATGGATGAACATCAATGGCGTCCTTGCGGAGGAAAACCTGAAGTAGTACGATATATACATGGAGGAGAAAATATAAACGGGTCAGAGCCCGAGTTGAAAAACATTTTATAGCAAGTGTATTAAAATGCATAATAATTATAAATGCATTATTACATAATTTAGTTGGAATCGAACTCTCCATAATAAATTCAACTCACCACTGGTCTAAAGTGCGCACTAAGCGTATGCATGTGATCTCCAAATGGATGCCCAATTCAATTTAGATAAGAGGATTCTAACTTAAACCCAATGGAAGTATTTAAGTGAAGCCGGCTAACCTATCTCCCAATCTACACTTATTTCAATAATTTATAAGTTATATACATTAACTTTAATGTAATAGTTATAGTTATCTATATAATGTTCATTTGTTGAACATATAAAGTTACATGATCCATCTCATAACCACATCATCACAATATAATCAACATTCTCATTTACTATAATATTAAATATTCTAGTTATGCCCTTATTTGGCATGAAACCATATATATAATTATTATAGTATATATATGAGTTATTAGCATCATGAATTAAAGACTAAACTCCTCTCGATTCTCAGCACGGCACTGCGTTTCGTGCGTGGAACGTCTCGCCTAAGCGAAATCCAAACAAGGAACCCTCCCGTTACACTATTCCTGACCGTATTAATCCTCGAGGCTCATTATGCCCTCAACGCATGATGCATGTAACCCAAATTATTATTATCCAGTTTTAATTAATTATTATTCCCAATTCTCAACAGTACACGGCGTTTCATGCGTGGGACGCCTCGTCGAGGTGAAATCCAAACAAGGAATCCCCCCGTTACACTACTCAAGGCACTGTCGATCGTCGGGATAGGTGATATATATATAGATAATTATGAGCATTAAGGACTAAACTTATCCCCAAGTTCCAACATTACACTGCGATTCGTGCGTGGTACGTCTCGCTGAAGCGAAATCCAAACAAGGAACCCCCCGATACACTAATCCTGGCAATGTAGGTAGTTGAGGTCCATTATGCCCTTCATACCCAAATACAAACACAAGCAATAATAACCATCGAAGGAAGTAGGCTCACATGCTATCATCTTCCAGCAGCCCATATACGTAGCAAACTGGGGTCACCTGGTGGTGTTCCACGACACCCACCTCGTGATCAACTCACGCACACGACGTCCCGAGAAGTGGTCATAGCTCCTAACCGGCAAGTGAGAGCGACACATACCCACGACCTCTCACCCCCAAAATCAATAAATGTATATAAATATGTCATTTGCTGACCACCATGGATGACTATGACCTCGGGATTATCTACACCCTGCTCTTTGATCCAGGATGCTCACCCTCTACGCACGAAACTTTCCAATGATAGTAAGGAGGGGGTATGATTAACATGTATATACACCATCATATAAGGTATACATACATCCCACATAATAAAGATATACCATTATATATGGTATACCTGCAACATCATTTTCATATTCATTATACGCTATTAGGCGCAATAGAATTTGTGTCATTGTTTAGTTTTAGTATATCTCTCTCTTGATACACTAATTGCCAATTCTCACACATCTTCCCCACTTAGTATACACTATACTATTTCTCACTTGAAGCTCACATGTCGCCTCTAATTATGAATTATCTCTCAATTCTATTTAAGTTAAGGATATTCTTTTATCCTAATGCACCTCAATTAGCATTTCTCATTGTGTGAGATATCTCCCAAATCAATCATCAATAAGGATATTCCTATATCCGTTTGCACATCAATTAGCATTTGAAATTCTCCATTTATAATAGTGTTAAATTCATTTTATGAACCTTTAAAGTTATCCCATTTGGGATTGGACTCTAAAATCCATCATCACTAATTATCATTCTTCTATATGAATTTATAATTATCTCAAAAGAGTCTCCAATCAAGGTGGGCTTCCCCACTTACAACATACCAAAATCTTTAATCGATATTCCTCAAATTTAGTCAATGTGACTCCAATAATTTCTTATAAGGGAAACTCTCTATAAGTCTCCAAAACATACTCCTAATATCTCCTATAGAGATCCCCAATCGATACCCTCGAACAAAACGGGATAAAATTCTTTTTAGAAAAACAATCCCTCAAAAGCCCTGCTTCCGAATCGATTCGGCCCAGCGAATCGATTCGTACATGAAGGCGAATCGATTCGGGTCATCAGACCTGGGATTCTGTCTCAAGCTGAATCGATTCGGCTGGTGTCCGAATCGATTCAGTCACTCAGACCTGGGCACCTGCAAAATTCCGAATCGATTCGGCTAGGGGACCGAATCGATTCGGCCTACCTCGAGGCTCGAAATGGCTAATTTTTAGTAAGCCAAAAATCCCAAAATTCATATTTATCATTTTTCTCTCCATTTCTTTTCAACCCAATCACAAATATATCATTAATATTCATCCTAGAATACATGTAAACTAATTTCTATCCTCAAATCAAAGATCTACATATTAAATCTACGATTATACCCAAAAGTTAGGTTTTGATAACCTAAACCTAAAACCCAAAGATTCAATCCACAAATCAGGCAATAAATGGTACACAACAATTATTTAGCAAGTTTAATCACTTGCCTCGGGTTCATAGGGTCTTAATCCACCTTGAGATCGCGTATTGGCCGGAAATCTCCCCTTTCTCTCTGGTTTCTCCTTCTTTCTCTTCTTCTTTCTTCTTCTCTCTTTCTTCCTTTCTATTTCTCTCTCTTTCTTGGGAGAAATATCTCCCGTAGGCTTTTTAAGACCTAACACCCAAGATACACATCTTTAAATGATAATACACACTTTAAATGACTCGGTGACTTTAATTTGAGTCAAAAGGTCCTAATTTATTTCGGAACCTAAAAAGACCCAAGTACAGTCATTTAAACTTTCTCGACCCTTCCGGACACTATGGTACCCTCAGAATCGACATTCGACACTCTTTCTAACAACTTCAAATTTTGACCTCAATTGCCAATTTAATTATTTCTCCAATATAATATTATTTATTTCTCCCAAAATAAATAATTCGTTGTCTCCAAGACCTCGGGTTGTTATAAACTTCCCCACTTACAAAAATTTCGTCCTCGAAATTTTAGCTAATCCTAATTCTCCAAAGCTCATCTACTTCTAATCTACCCAAACTCACTAATCCTATCTCCAAACTTCTAACTTCCCACGACGAATTTATTTAATTTATTTTATTAATCTTATTATAAGTTGATTATGAGTTATATAAAACCAATTTCCACAACAAGGGCGCCCATACACCCTTTATATTTGAGCTTTATGCTCACAGTAATCAAAATGAGGCTTTATTTGCCTCCAAAGTTCCACATTTCCATAAATATAAATAATTCTAACATGTTAATAGTGTAAAAATTTTGAATGGTCCAAGGAAATAACTCCTCTCAATTCCTGACATTCGCCACTTTCATGCGGGGGACGTCTCGCAAAAGCGAAATACAAACAAGGAACCCTCCCAATACACTACTATGTGACGACGTCGGGGAGTGAGAGTTTGTTAAATCCGGACTAGAGTTTGAAAAAAAAAATTTTTATGAAAATCATTTTGAAAGGGACCGAGGGCCGATAAAAGTTTTACTTTGAAAATAGTTTATTTTGAAAACGGTTCATATAATATAATATAATATAATATAAAATGCCTTATGTCCAACACAAGGTCTTTTGAATCATTATATATATAACAATATGTAGCTCACAAAAATTATCGTAATCATGAGCTAAAATTTTCCTGCGTCCCATCAATCCACAATATCAACTTTCAAACATAAACAACATCTTACATCATTTCAATATATTGCCATTTATAAGTCACATCCATAGCTGGAATACAACAATTATAATAGTTTATTATGACTATAAAAAGCTGTAGCTTTTATCATTACTACTTATCACCATTACCATTCTTACATTTACCACAAGGTTTAAAGCTCTTTCTTAGCACCTTGCAAAATCATCTATTCTTTTACAAAATAATAGAATAAGAGCCTATCTAGCTCAAAATTCCCCTAAGGGTCATTACATACATAATAGGGCTATAGTACTACCCTTTCACAAATATCTTACATACGATATCCCCAAAACTCATTTTAGTAATTGTCCTATTTATAAAGGAAAATTATCTTACATCATTCATCTCTAGTTCGATTGCCCATCCTCATCAATGGGCTCCCAAACAAAGTCCCCTAGTCTAAAACGACCTCGGATCTGCTGTAGGGGTTGCACTTCCAAAACTTCATCAAACCGTGGTCCTTTAACTCTTTTAGGACAATCTCTCTTTTTATGACCTATTTCTTTACTAAAGAAATACTTACCCACAAATCCTTTCTTCCCACTCACTTTACTGGCACTCTCTTCGCCAAACTTACTTGATGAACTCGAATCTCCAAAGTTCTTACCCTCTTGCGAACGAAGACGATATTCATGACACTTTAGTAGTGTCGCATTCACCACCTCAACGAAAGTCACTAACCTAGGACTCTCTAACAAATGTTGTCGGATTTTCCAATCTAATCCTCGAAGAAACTTTGATATACACTTCTCTTCCATATTTACCTCATCAGGTACTAGCTTTGCCCATCTAGAAAAATCTTCCTCATATTCTACCACTGTTCTATTACCCTGAAAAATCTTCATATTCCTAGTAGAGGAAAGAAAATACCTTCGATCAAAAAGTTCCCAAAATTCTTTTATAGGTAAAGTATCTCTCTGTTCAGATGTGGTGACAGACTCCAACCAATGGAGAGCTGCACCCGATAACCTAAAGGTGGCTAAAAATTGCTTCTACACCTCACTACACTCAACCATACGAAGGTGCCTCTGTACACTATTCTTCCATTGATTTGCAGCCATTGCATCAACTCCCCCTGCAAACTCGGGAGGATGCCCCTTACTAAAATCTTCCTTCACTCTCTCCCATAAAGACAACCCTAAATGGGGTGGGGCTGCTCGAGCGACAGATTGCTGAGCCATCGTGGAAACGGCAGCAGTGACCGCTTGTGCCATAATATTGGCAACATCATCCGTAGTCATGTTCCTTTGAGGCATTTGAGGTTGCCCTTTGTTTGCCCTGACTGAATGACCTCTCTTCGGTGGCATCAGAAACAAGAACAATTGTTTCAAAATGTCTTTCAAATATTTTTGATTCGCAGAAAGATATGGACGCATGAATGTAACCGTCCTAGCAATAAGGCTCTATATCAAGAACTCTTTCGGAAGATCGTAGTAACGCACACAGATCCTAAAGACACTAGAACCTGATGCTCTGATACCATCTGTGATAACCCGCTCAAAATAATAACGGGTGGCCAGCCCTATACTACATTAAATCAGGTATCTCTGATGGCACAGTCTCAACATCAACTGACAATACTAATAATATAAGGCCAACTACCCGAAATCATTAAAAGTGGATTGTCAAAATTTTAAAACTTTTTATTTAACAAGAACAACAAAACCAATAATGCAACTCGACCAACAATATACATCTAACTATGATGAGTGATAAGTGCAAACTCCATTAATGTACAAGAGTGCAATACAAAGAACAAATAAAATACCCGAATATGTTGTCGGGTAACAAACAATACAGTAATCTGAGAAATGAAATATGAAAGTGTTAATCTACAACACTTGAATACTAACTCACTATACAAACTGAATCCTAATCTAGATATACAAAGATAGGCATTGACTAAAACAAAGTGCCGCAATAGTTCACTACTACCATAGCTCCGCGAATACAGGATGGATGAACATCAATGGCATCCTTGCGGAGGAACACCTGAAGTAGTACGATATATACATGGAGGAGAAAATATAAACGAGTCAGAGCCCGAGTTGAAAAATATTTTATAGCAAGTCTATTAAAATGCATAATAATTATAAATGCATTATTACATGATTTAGTTGGAATCGAACTCTCCATAATAAATTCAACTCACCTCTCCTCTAAAGCGCGCACGAAGCGTATGCACGTGATCTCCAAATGGATGCCCGATTCTATTTAGGTACGAGGATTCTAACTTAAACCCAATTGAAGTATTTAAGTGAAGCCGGCTAACCTATCTCCCAATCTACACTTATTTCAATAATTTATAATTTATATACATTAACTTTAATGTAATAGTTATAGTTATATTTATAATGTTCATTTGTTGAACATATAAAGTTACATGATCCATATCATAACCACATCATCACAATACATCAACATTCTCATTTACTAGAATATTATATATTCTAGTTATGCCCTTATTTGGCATGAAACCATATATATAATTATTATAGTATATATATATGAGTCATTAGCATCATGAATTAAAGACTAAACTCCTCTCGATTCTCAGCACGGCACTGCGTTTCGTGCGTGGGACGTCTCGCTGAGGCGAAATCCAAACTAGGAACCCCCCCGTTACACTACTCCTGATCGTATTAATCCTCGAGGCTCATTATGCCCTCAACGCATGATGCATGTAACCCAAATTATTATTATCCAGTTTTAATTAATTAATATTCCCAATTCTCAACAGTACACGGCGTTTCATGCGTGGGACGTCTCGTCGAGGTGAAATCCAAACAAGGAATCCCCCCGTTACACTACTCCTGGCACTGTCGATCGTCGGGATAGGTGATATATATATAGATAATTATGGGCATTAAGGACTAAACTTATCCCCAAGTTCCAACATTACACTGCGATTCGTGCGTGGTACGTCTCGCTGAAGCGAAATCCAAACAAGGAACCCCCCGATACACTAATCCTGGCAATGTAGGTAGTTGAGGTCCATTATGCCCTTCATACCCAAATACAAACACAAGCAATAATAACCATCGAAGGAAGTAGGCTCACATGCTATCATCTTCCAGCAGCCCATATACATAGCAAACTGGGGTCACCTGGTGGTGTTCCACGACACCCACCTCGTGATCAACTCACGCACACGACGTCCCGAGAAGTGGTCATAGCTCCTAACCGGCAAGTGAGAGCGACACATACCCACGACCTCTCACCCCCAAAATCAATAAATGTATATAAATATGTCATTTGCTGACCACCATGGATGACTATGACCTCGGGAATATCTACACCCTGCTCTTTGATCCAGGATGCTCACCCTCTACGCACGAAACTTTCCAATGATAGTAAGGAGGGGGTATGATTAACATGTATATACACCATCATATAAGGTATACATACATCCCACATAATAAAGATATACCATTATATATGGTATACCTGCAACATCATTTTCATATTCATTATACGCTATTAGGCGCAATAGAATTTGTGTCATTGTTTAGTTTTAGTATATCTCTCTCTTGATACACTAATTGCCAATTCTCACACATCTTCCCCACTTAGTATACACTATACTATTTCTCACTTGAAGCTCACATGTCGCCTCTAATTATGAATTATCTCTCAATTCTATTTAAGTTAAGGATATTCTTTTATCCTAATGCACCTCAATTAGCATTTCTCATTGTGTGAGATATCTCCCAAATCAATCATCAATAAGGATATTCCTATATCCGTTTGCACATCAATTAGCATTTGAAATTCTCCATTTATAATAGTGTTAAATTCATTTTATGAACCTTTAAAGTTATCCCATTTGGGATTGGACTCTAAAATCCATCATCACTAATTATCATTCTTCTATATGAATTTATAATTATCTCAAAAGAGTCTCCAATCAAGGCGGGCTTCCCCACTTACAACATACCAAAATCTTTAATCGATATTCCTCAAATTTAGTCAATGTGACTCCAATAATTTCTTATAAGGGAAACTCTCTATAAGTCTCCAAAACATACTCCTAATATCTCCTATAGAGATCCCCAATCGATACCCTCGAACAAAACGGGATAAAATTCTTTTTTAAAAAACAATCCCTCAAAAGCCCTGCTTCCGAATCGATTCGGCCCAGCGAATCGATTCGTACATGAAGGCGAATCGATTCGGGTCATCAGACCTGGGATTCTGTCTCAAGCTGAATCGATTCGGCTGGTGTCCGAATCGATTCAGTCACTCAGACCTGGGCACCTGCAAAATTCCGAATCGATTCGGCTAAGGGACCGAATCGATTCGGCCTACCTCGAGGCTCGAAATGGCTAATTTTTAGTAAGCCAAAAATCCCAAAATTCATATTTATCATTTTTCTCTCCATTTCTTTTCAACCCAATCACAAATATATCATTAATATTCATCCTAGAATACATGTAAACTAATTTCTATCCTCAAATCAAAGATCTACATATTAAATCTACGATTATACCCAAAAGTTAGGTTTTGATAACCTAAACCTAAAACCCAAAGATTCAATCCACAAATCAGGCAATAAATGGTACACAACAATTATTTAGCAAGTTTAATCACTTGCCTCGGGTTCATAGGGTCTTAATCCACCTTGAGATCGCGTATTGGCCGGAAATCTCCCCTTTCTCTCTGGTTTCTCCTTCTTTCTCTTCTTCTTTCTTCTTCTCTCTTTCTTCCTTTCTATTTCTCTCTCTTTCTTGGGAGAAATATCTCCCGTAGGCTTTTTAAGACCTAACTCCCAAGATACACATCTTTAAATGATAATACACACTTTAAATGACTCGGTGACTTTAATTCGAGTCAAAAGGTCCTAATTTATTTCGGAACCTAAAAAGACCCAAGTACAGTCATTTAAACTTTCTCGACCCTTCCGGACACTATGGTACCCTCAGAATCGACATTCGACACTCTTTCTAACAACTTCAAATTTTGACCTCAATTGCCAATTTAATTATTTCTCCAATATAATATTATTTATTTCTCCCAAAATAAATAATTCGTTGTCTCCAAGACCTCGGGTTGTTATAAACTTCCCCACTTACAAAAATTTCGTCCTCGAAATTTTAGCTAATCCTAATTCTCCAAAGCTCAACTACTTCTAATCTACCCAAACTCACTAATCCTATCTCCAAACTTCTAACTTCCCACGACGAATTTATTTAATTTATTTTATTAATCTTATTATAAGTTGATTATGAGTTATATAAAACCAATTTCCACAACAAGGGCGCCCATACACCCTTTATATTTGAGCTTTATGCTCACAGTAATCAAAATGAGGCTTTATTTGCCTCCAAAGTTCCACATTTCCATAAATATAAATAATTCTAACATGTTAATAGTGTAAAAATTTTGAATGGTCCAAGGAAATAACTCCTCTCAATTCCTGACATTCGCCACTTTCATGCGGGGGACGTCTCGCAAAAGCGAAATACAAATAAGGAACCCTCCCAATACACTACTATGTGACGACGTCGGGGAGTGAGAGTTTGTTAAATCCGGACTAGAGTTTGAAAAAAAATAATTTTATGAAAATCATTTTGAAAGGGACCGAGGGCCGATAAAAGTTTTACTTTGAAAATAGTTTATTTTGAAAACGGTTCATATAATATAATATAATATAATATAAAATGCCTTATGTCCAACACAAGGTCTTTTGAATCATTATATATATAACAATATGTAGCTCACAAAAATTATCTTAATCATGAGCTAAAATTTTCCTGCGTCCCATCAATCCACAATATCAACTTTCAAACATAAACAACATCTTACATCATTTCAATATATTGCCATTTATAAGTCACATCCATAGCTGGAATACAACAATTATAATAGTTTATTATGACTATAAAAAGCTGTAGCTTTTATCATTACTACTTATCACCATTACCATTCTTACATTTACCACAAGGTTTAAAGCTCTTTCTTAGCACCTTGCAAAATCATCTATTCTTTTACAAAATAATAGAATAAGAGCCTATCTAGCTCAAAATTCCCCTAAGGGTCATTACATACATAATAGGGCTATAGTACTACCCTTTCACAAATATCTTACATACGATATCCCCAAAACTCATTTTAGTAATTGTCCTATTTATAAAGGAAAATTATCTTACATCATTCATCTCTAGTTCGATTGCCCATCCTCATCAATGGGCTCCCAAACAAAGTCCCTGGTCTAAAACGACCTCGGATCTGCTGTAGGGGTTGCACTTCCAAAACTTCATCAAACCGTGGTCCTTTACCTCTTTTAGGACAATCTCTCTTTTTATGACCTATTTCTTTACTAAAGAAATACTTACCCACAAATCCTTTCTTCCCACTCACTTTACTGGCACTCTCTTCGCCAAACTTACTTGATGAACTCGAATCTCCAAAGTTCTTACCCTCTTGCGAACGAAGACGATATTCATGACACTTTAGTAGTGTCGCATTCACCACCTCAACGAAAGTCACTAACCTAGGACTCTCTAACAAATGTTGTCGGATTTTCCAATCTAATCCTCGAAGAAACTTTGATATACACTTCTCTTCCATATTTACCTCATCAGGTACTAGCTTTGCCCATCTAGAAAAATCTTCCTCATATTCTACCACTGTTCTATTACCCTGAAAAATCTTCATATTCCTAGTAGAGGAAAGAAAATACCTTCGATCAAAAAGTTCCCAAAATTCTTTTATAGGTAAAGTATCTCTCTGTTCAGATGTGGTGACAGACTCCAACCAATGGAGAGCTGCACCCGATAACCTAAAGGTGGCTAAAAATTGCTTCTACACCTCACTACACTCAACCATACGAAGGTGCCTCTGTACACTATTCTTCCATTGATTTGCAGCCATTGCATCAACTCCCCCTGCAAACTTGGGAGGATGCCCCTTACTAAAATCTTCCTTCACTCTCTCCCATAAAGACAACCCTAAATGGGGTGGGGCTGCTCGAGCGGCAGATTGCTGAGCCATCGTGGAAACGGCAGCAGTGACCGCTTGTGCCACAATATTGGCAACATCATCCGTAGTCATGTTCATTTGAGGCATTTGAGGTTGCCCTTTGTTTGCCCTGACTGAATGACCTCTCTTCGGTGGCATCAGAAATAAGAACAATTGTTTCAAAACGCCTTTCAAATATTTTCGATTCACAGAAAGATATGGACGCATGAATGTAACCGTCCTAGCAATAAGGCTCTATATCAAGAACTCTTTCGTAAGATCGTAGTAACGCACACAGATCCTAAAGACACTAGAACCTGATGCTCTGATACCATCTGTGATAACCCGCTCAAAATAATAACGGGTGGCCAGCCCTATACTACATTAAATCAGGTATCTCTGATGGCACAGTCTCAACATCAACTGACAATACTAATAATATAAGGCCAACTACCCGAAATCATTAAAAGTGGATTGTCAAAATTTTAAAACTTTTTATTTAACAACAACAACAAAACCAATAATGCAACTCGACCAACAATATACATCTAACTATGATGAGTGATAAGTGCAAACTCCATTAATGTACAAGAGTGCAATACAAAGAACAAATAAAATACCCGAATATGTTGTCGGGTAACAAACAATACAGTAATCTGAGAAATGAAATATGAAAGTGTTAATCTACAACACTTGAATACTAACTCAATATACAAACTGAATCCTAATCTAGATATACAAAGATAGGAATCGACTAAAACAAAGTGCCGCAATAGTTCGCTACTACCACAGCTCCGCGAATACAGGATGGATGAACATCAATGGCATCCTTGCGGAGGAACACCTGAAGTAGTACGATATATACATGGAGGAGAAAATATAAATGAGTCAGAGCCCGAGTTGAAAAATATTTTATAGCAAGTGTATTAAAATGCATAATAATTATAAATGCATTATTACATGATTTAGTTGGAATCGAACTCTCCATAATAAATTCAACTCACCTCTCCTCTAAAGCGCGCACTAAGCGTATGCACGTGATCTCCAAATGGATGCCCGATTCTATTTAGGTACGAGGATTCTAACTTAAACCCAATTGAAGTATTTAAGTGAAGCCGGCTAACCTATCTCCCAATCTACACTTATTTCAATAATTTATAATTTATATACATTAACTTTAATGTAATAGTTATAGTTATATTTATAATGTTCATTTGTTGAACATATAAAGTTACATGATCCATATCATAACCACATCATCACAATACATCAACATTCTCATTTACTAGAATATTATATATTCTAGTTATGCCCTTATTTGGCATGAAACCATATATATAATTATTATAGTATATATATATGAGTCATTAGCATCATGAATTAAAGACTAAACTCCTCTCGATTCTCAGCACGGCACTGCGTTTCGTGCGTGGGACGTCTCGCCGAGGCGAAATCCAAACTAGGAACCCCCCCGTTACACTACTCCTGATCGTATTAATCCTCGAGGCTCATTATGCCCTCAACGCATGATGCATGTAACCCAAATTATTATTATCCAGTTTTAATTAATTAATATTCCCAATTCTCAACAGTACACGGCGTTTCATGCATAGGACGTCTCGTCGAGGCGAAATCCAAGCAAGGAACCCCCCCCCCGTTACACTACTCCTGGCACTGTCGATCGTCGGGATAGATGATATATATATAGATAATTATGAGCATTAAGGACTAAACTTATCCCCAAGTTCCAACATTACACTGCGATTCGTGCGTGGTACGTCTCGCTGAACCGAAATCCAAACAAGGAACCCCCCCGATACACTAATCCTGGCAATGTAGGTAGTTGAGGTCTATTATGCCCTTGATACCCAAATACAAACACAAGCAATAATAACCATCCAATCGAGCTATAACACGAAGGACGCAGGCTCATATGCTATCATCTTCTAGCAGCCCATATACGTAGCAAACTGGGGTCACCTGGTGGTGTTCCACGACACCCACCTCGTGATCAACTCACGCACACGACGTCCCGGAAAGCGGTCATAGCTCCTAACCGGCAAGTGAGAGAGACACATACCCACGACCTCTCACCCCCAAAATCAATAAATGTATATAAATATTTCATTTTCTGGCCACCATGGATGACTATGACCTGGGGAATATCTACACCCTGCTCTTTGAGCCAGGATGCTCACCCTCTATGCATGAAACTTTCCAATGATAGCAAGGAGGGGGTATGCTTAACATGTATATACACCATCATATAAGGTATACATACATCCCACATAATAAAGATATACCATTATATATGGTATACCTGCAAAATCATTTTCATATTCATTATACGCTCTTAGGCACAATAAAATTTGTGTCATTCTTTAGTTTTAGTATATCTCTCTCTTGATACACTAATCGCCAAATCTCACACATCTTCCCCACTTAGTATACATTATACTATTTCTCACTTGAAGCTCACATGTCGCCTCTAATTATGAATTATCTCTCAATTCTATTTAAGTTAAGGATATTCTTTTATCCTAATGCACCTCAATTAGCATTTCTCATTGTGTGAGTTATCTCCTAAATCAATCATCAATAAGGATATTCCTATATTTGTTTGCACATCAATTAGCATTTGAAATTCTCCATTTATAATAGGGTTAAATTCATTTTATGAACCTTTAAAGTTATCCCATTTGGGATTGGACTCTAAAATCCATCATCACTAATTATCATTCTTCTATATGAATTTATAATTATCTCAAAAGAATCTCCAATCAAGGTGGGCTTCCCCACTTAGAACATACCAAAATCTTTAATCGGTATTCCTCAAATTTAGTCAATGTGACTCCAATAATTTCTTATAAGGGAAACTCTCTATAAGTCTCCAAAACATACTCCAAATATCTCCTATAGAGATCCCCAATCGATAACCTCGAACAAAACGAGATAAAATTCTTTTTAGAAAAACAATCCCTCAAAAACCCTGCTTCCGAATCGATTCGGCCATGAAGGCGAATCGATTCGGGTCATCAGACCTGGGATTCTATCTCAGGCCGAATCGATTCGGCTGGCGTCCGAATCGATTAGGTCACTCAGACCTGGGCACCTGCAAAATTTCGAATCGATTCGGCCTACCTGGAGGCTCGAAAATGGCTAATTTTTAGTAAGCCAAAAATCCCAAAATTCATATTTATCATTTTTCTCTCCATTTCTTTTCAGCCCAATCACAAATATATCATTAATATTCATCCTAGAATACATGTAAACTAATTTCTATCCTCAAATCAAAGATCTGCATATTAATTCTAAGATTATACCCAAAAGTTAGGTTTTGATAACCTAAACCTAAAACCCAAAGATTCAATCCACAAATCGTGCAATAAATGGTACACAACAATTATTTATCAAGTTTAATCACTTGCCTCGGGTTCGTAGGGTCTGAATCCATCTTGAGATCGCGTATTGGCCGGAAATCTCCACTTTCTCTCTCTTTTCTCCTTCTTTCTCTTCTTCTTTCTTCTTCTCTCTTTCTTCTTTTCTATTTCTCTCTCTTTCTTGGGAGAAATATCTCCCGTAGGCTTTTAAGCCCTAACTCCCAAGATACACATCTTTAAATGACAATACACACTTTAAATGACTTGGTGACTTTAATTCGAGCCAAACGGTCCTAATTTATTTAAGAACCTAATAGACCCCAAGTACAGTCATATCGACTTTCTCGACCCTTCCGGACACTATGGTACCCTCAGAATCGACATTTCACATTTTTTTCTAACAACTTCAAATTTTGACCTCAATTGTCAATTTAATTATTTCTCCAATAAAATATTATTTATTTCTCCCAAAATAAATAATTCATTGTCTCCAAGACCTCGGGTTATTACAAACTTCCCCACTTATAAAAATTTCGTCCTCGAAATTTTAGCTAAGCCTAATTCTCCAAAGCTCAACTACTTCTAATCTACCCATACTCACTAATCCTATCTCCAAACTTCTAACTTCCCACGACGAATTTATTTAATTTATTTTATTAATCTTATTATAAGTTGATTATGAGTTATATAAAACCAATTTCCACAACAAGGGCGCCCATACACCCTTTATATTTGAGCTTTATGCTCACAGTAATCAAAATGAGGCTTTATTTACCTCCAAAGTTCCACATTTCCATAAATATAAATAATGATAACATGTTAATAGTGTAAAAATTTTGAATGGTCCAAGGAAATAACTCCTCTCAATTCCTGACATTCGCCACTTTCATGCGGGGGACGTCTCGCAAAAGCGAAATCCAAACAAGGAACCCTCCCAATACACTACTATGTGACGACGTCGGGGAGTGAGAGTTTGTTAAATCCGGACTAGAGTTTGAAAAAAAATAATTTTATGAAAATCATTTTGAAAGGGACCGAGGGCCGATAAAAGTTTTACTTTGAAAATAGTTTATTTTGAAAACGGTTCATATAATATAATATAATATAATATAAAATGCCTTATGTCCAACACAAGGTCTTTTGAATCATTATATATATAACAATATGTAGCTCACAAAAATTATCGTAATCAAGAGCTAAAATTTTCCTGCGTCCTATCAATCCACAATATCAACTTTCAAACATAAACAACATCTTACATCATTTCAATATATTGCCATTTATAAGTCACATCCATAGCTGGAATACAACAATTATAATAGTTTATTATGACTATAAAAAGCTGTAGCTTTTATCATTACTACTTATCACCATTACCATTCTTACATTTACCACAAGGTTTAAAGCTCTTTCTTAGCGCCTTGGAAAATCATCTATTCTTTTACAAAATAATAGAATAAGAGCCTATCTAGCTCAAAATTCCCCTAAGGGTCATTACATACATAATAGGGCTATAGTACAACCCTTTCACAAATATCTTACATACAATATCCCCAAAACTCATTTTAGTAATTGTCCTATTTATAAAGGAAAATTATCTTACATCATTCATCTCTAGTTAGATTGCCCATCCTCATCAATGGGCTCCCAAACAAAGTCCCCTGGTCTAAAACGACCTCGGATCTGCTGTAGGGGTTGCACTTCCAAAACTTCATCAAACCGTGGTCCTTTACCTCTTTTAGGACAATCTCTCTTTTTATGACCTATTTCTTTACTAAAGAAATACTTACCCACAAATCCTTTCTTCCCACTCACTTTACTGGCACTCTCTTCGCCAAACTTACTTGATGAACTCGAATCTCCAAAGTTCTTACCCTCTTGCGAACGAAGACGATATTCATGACACTTTAGTAGTGTCGCATTCACCACCTCAACGAAAGTCACTAACCTAGGACTCTCTAACAAATGTTGTCGGATTTTCCAATCTAATCCTCGAAGAAACTTTGATATACACTTCTCTTCCATATTTACCTCATCAGGTACTAGCTTTGACCATCTAGAAAAATCTTCCTCATATTCTACCACTGTTCTATTACCCTGAAAAATCTTCATATTCCTAGTAGAGGAAAGAAAATACCTTCGATCAAAAAGTTCCCAAAATTCTTTTATAGGTAAAGTATCTCTCTGTTCAGATGTGGTGACAGACTCCAACCAATGGAGAGCTGCACCCGATAACCTAAAGGTGGCTAAAATTGCTTCTACACCTCACTACACTTAACCATACGAAGGTGCCTCTGTACACTATTCTTCCATTGATTTGCAGCCATTGCATCAACTCCCCCTGCAAACTCGGGAGGATGCCCCTTACTAAAATCTTCCTTCACTCTCTCCCATAAAGACAACCCTAAATGGGGTGGGGCTGCTCGAGCGGCAGATTGCTGAGCCATCGTGGAAACGGCAGCAGTGACCGCTTGTGCCACAATATTGGCAACATCATCCGTAGTCATGTTCCTTTGAGGCATTTGAGGTTGCCCTTTGTTTGCCCTGACTGAATGACCTCTCTTCGGTGGCATCAGAAACAAGAACAATTGTTTCAAAACGCCTTTCAAATATTTTCGATTCACAGAAAGATATGGACGCATGAATGTAACCGTCCTAGCAATAAGGCTCTATATCAAGAACTCTTTCGTAAGATCGTAGTAACGCACACAGATCCTAAAGACACTAGAACCTGATGCTCTGATACCATCTGTGATAACCCGCTCAAAATAATAACGGGTGGCCAGCCCTATACTACATTAAATCAGGTATCTCTGATGGCACAGTCTCAACATCAACTGACAATACTAATAATATAAGGCCAACTACCCGAAATCATTAAAAGTGGATTGTCAAAATTTTAAAACTTTTTATTTAACAACAACAACAAAACCAATAATGCAACTCGACCAACAATATACATCTAACTATGATGAGTGATAAGTGCAAACTCCATTAATGTACAAGAGTGCAATACAAAGAACAAATAAAATACCCGAATATGTTGTCGGGTAACAAACAATACAGTAATCTGAGAAATGAAATATGAAAGTGTTAATCTACAACACTTGAATACTAACTCAATATACAAACTGAATCCTAATCTAGATATACAAAGATAGGAATCGACTAAAACAAAGTGCCGCAATAGTTCGCTACTACCACAGCTCCGCGAATACAGGATGGATGAACATCAATGGCATCCTTGCGGAGGAACACCTGAAGTAGTACGATATATACATGGAGGAGAAAATATAAACGAGTCAGAGCCCGAGTTGAAAAATATTTTATAGCAAGTGTATTAAAATGCATAATAATTATAAATGCATTATTACATGATTTAGTTGGAATCGAACTCTCCATAATAAATTCAACTCACCTCTCCTCTAAAGCGCGCACTAAGCGTATGCACGTGATCTCCAAATGGATGCCCGATTCTATTTAGGTACGAGGATTCTAACTTAAACCCAATTGAAGTATTTAAGTGAAGCCGGCTAACCTATCTCCCAATCTACACTTATTTCAATAATTTATAATTTATATACATTAACTTTAATGTAATAGTTATAGTTATATTTATAATGTTCATTTGTTGAACATATAAAGTTACATGATCCATATCATAACCACATCATCACAATACATCAACATTCTCATTTACTAGAATATTATATATTCTAGTTATGCCCTTATTTGGCATGAAACCATATATATAATTATTATAGTATATATATATGAGTCATTAGCATCATGAATTAAAGACTAAACTCCTCTCGATTCTCAGCACGGCACTGCGTTTCGTGCGTGGGACGTCTCGCCGAGGCGAAATCCAAACTAGGAACCCCCCCGTTACACTACTCCTGATCGTATTAATCCTCGAGGCTCATTATGCCCTCAACGCATGATGCATGTAACCCAAATTATTATTATCCAGTTTTAATTAATTAATATTCCCAATTCTCAACATTACACGGCGTTTCATGCATAGGACGTCTCGTCGAGGCGAAATCCAAACAAGGAACCCCCCCGTTACACTACTCCTGGCACTGTCGATCGTCAGGATAGATGATATATATATAGATAATTATGAGCATTAAGGACTAAACTTATCCCCAAGTTCCAACATTACACTGCGATTCGTGCGTGGTACGTCTCGCTGAACCGAAATCCAAACAAGGAACCCCCCCGATACACTAATCCTGGCAATGTAGGTAGTTGAGGTCTATTATGCCCTTGATACCCAAATACAAACACAAGCAATAATAACCATCCAATCGAGCTATAACACGAAGGACGTAGGCTTACATGCTATCATCTTCTAGCAGCCCATATACGTAGCAAACTGGGGTCACCTGGTGCTTTTCCACGACACCCACCTCGTGATCAACTCACGCACACGACGTCCCGGAAAGCGGTCATAGCTCCTAACCGGCAAGTGAGAGCGACACATACCCACGACCTCTCACCCCCAAAATCAATAAATGTATATAAATATTTCATTTTCTGGCCACCATGGATGACTATGACCTGGGGAATATCTACACCCTGCTCTTTGAGCCAGGATGCTCACCCTCTATGCACAAAACTTTCCAATGATAGCAAGGAGGGGGTATGCTTAACATGTATATACACCATCATATAAGGTATACATACATCCCACATAATAAAGATATACCATTATATATGGTATACCTGCAACATCATTTTCATATTCATTATACGCTCTTAGGCGCAATAAAATTTGTGTCATTGTTTAGTTTTAGTATATCTCTCTCTTGATACACTAATCGCCAAATCTCACACATCTTCCCCACTTAGTATACATTATACTATTTCTCACTTGAAGCTCACATGTCGCCTATAATTATGAATTATCTCTCAATTCTATTTAAGTTAAGGATATTCTTTTATCCTAATGCACCTCAATTAGCATTTCTCATTGTGTGAGTTATCTCCCAAATCAATCATCAATAAGGATATTCCTATATTTGTTTGCACATCAATTAGCATTTGAAATTCTCCATTTATAATAGGGTTAAATTCATTTTATGAACCTTTAAAGTTATCCCATTTGGGATTGGACTCTAAAATCCATCATCACTAATTATCATTCTTCTATATGAATTTATAATTATCTCAAAAGAGTCTCCAATCAAGGTGGGCTTCCCCACTTAGAACATACCAAAATCTTTAATCGGTATTCCTCAAATTTAGTCAATGTGACTCCAATAATTTCTTATAAGGGAAACTCTCTATAAGTCTCCAAAACATACTCCAAATATCTCCTATAGAGATCCCCAATCGATAACCTCGAACAAAACGAGATAAAATTCTTTTTAGAAAAACAATCCCTCAAAAACCCTGCTTCCGAATCGATTCGGCCATGAAGGCGAATCGATTCGGGTCATCAGACCTGGGATTCTATCTCAGGCCGAATCGATTCGGCTGGCGTCCGAATCGATTAGGTCACTCAGACCTGGGCACCTGCAAAATTTCGAATCAATTCGGCCTACCTGGAGGCTCGAAAATGGCTAATTTTTAGTAAGCCAAAAATCCCAAAAATCCCAAAATTCATATTTATCATTTTTCTCTCCATTTCTTTTCAACCCAATCACAAATATATCATTAATATTCATCCTAGAATACATGTAAACTAATTTTATCCTCAAATCAAAGATCTACATATTAAATCTAAGATTATACCCAAAAGTTAGGTTTTGATAACCTAAACCTAAAACCCAAAGATTCAATCCACAAATCGTGCAATAAATGGTACACAACAATTATTTATCAAGTTTAATCACTTGCCTCGGGTTCGTAGGGTTTGAATCCATCTTGAGATCGCGTATTGGCCGGAAATCTCCACTTTCTCTCTCTTTTCTCCTTCTTTCTCTTCTTCTTTCTTCTTCTCTCTTTCTTCTTTTCTATTTCTCTCTCTTTCTTGGGAGAAATATCTCCCGTAGGCTTTTAAGCCCTAACTCCCAAGATTCACATCTTTAAATGATAATACACACTTTAAATGACTCGGTGACTTTAATTCGAGCCAAACGGTCCTAATTTATTTAAGAACCTTATAGACCCCAAGTACAGTCATATCGACTTTCTCGACCCTTCCGGACACTATGGTACCCTCAGAATCGACATTTCACACTTTTTCTAACAACTTCAAATTTTGACCTCAATTGTCAATTTAATTATTTCTCCAATAAAATATTATTTATTTCTCCCAAAATAAATAATTCATTGTCTCCAAGACCTCGCGTTATTACAAACTTCCCCACTTATAAAAATTTCGTCCTCGAAATTTTAGCTAAGCCTAATTCTCCAAAGCTCAACTACTTCTAATCTACCCATACTCACTAATCCTATTTCCAAACTTCTAACTTCCCACGACGAATTTATTTAATTTATTTTATTAATCTTATTATAAGTTGATTATGAGTTATATAAAACCAATTTCCACAACAAGGGCGCCCATACACCCTTTATATTTGAGCTTTATGCTCACAGTAATCAAAATGAGGCTTTATTTGCCTCCAAAGTTCCACATTTCCATAAATATAAATAATGCTAACATGTTAATAGTGTAAAAATTTTGAATGGTCCAAGGAAATAACTCCTCTCAATTCCTGACATTCGCCACTTTCATGCGGGGGACGTCTCGCAAAAGCGAAATCCAAACAAGGAACCCTCCCAATACACTACTATGTGACGACGTCGGGGAGTGAGAGTTTGTTAAATCCGGACTAGAGTTTGAAAAAAAATAATTTTATGAAAATCATTTTGAAAGGGACCGAGGGCCGATAAAAGTTTTACTTTGAAAATAGTTTATTTTGAAAAAGGTTCATATAATATAATATAATATAAAATGCCTTATGTCCAACACAAGGTCTTTTGAATCATTATATATATAACAATATGTAGCTCACAAAAATTATCGTAATCATGAGCTAAAATTTTCCTGTGTCCCATCAATCCACAATATCAACTTTCAAACATAAACAACATCTTACATCATTTCAATATATTGCCATTTATAAGTCACATCCATAGCTAGAATACAACAATTTTAATAGTCTATCATGACTATAAAAAGAGGTAGCTTTTATCATTACTACTTATCACCATTACCATTCTTACATTTACCACAAGGTTTAAAGCTCTTTTGAGCACCTTGCAAAATCATCTATTCTTTTACAAAATAATAGAATAAGAGCTTATCTTGCTCAAAATTCCCCTTAGGGTCATTACATACATAATAGGGCTATAGTACTATCCTTTCACAAATATCTTACATACGATATCCCCAAAACTCATTTTAGTAATTGTCCTATTTATAAAGGAAAATTATCTTACATCATTCATCTCTAGTCCGATTGCCCATCCTCATCAATGGGCTCCCAAACAAAGTCCCCCGGTCTAAAACGACCTCGGATCTGTTGTAGGGGTTGCACTTCCAAAACTTCATCAAACCGTGGTCCTTTACCTCTTTTAGGACAATCTCTCTTTTTATGACCTATTTCTTTACGAAAGAAACACTTACCCACAAATCCTTTCTTCCCACTCGCTTTACTGGCACTCTCTTCACCAAACTTACTTGATGAACTTGAATCTCCAAAGTTCTTACCCTCTTGCGAACGAAGACGATATTCATGACACTTTAGTAGTGCCGCATTCACCACCTCAACGAAAGTCACTAACCTAGGACTCTCTAAGAAATGTTGTTGGATTTTCCAATCTAATCCTCGAACAAACTTCGATATACGCTTCTCTTCCGTATTTACCTCATCAGGTACTAGCTTTGCCCATCTAGAAAAATCATCCTCATATTCTGCCACTGTTCTATTACCCTGAAAAATCTTCACATTCCTAGTAGAGGAAAGAAAATACCTTCGATCAAAAAGTTCCCAAAATTATTTTATAGGTAAAGTATCTCTCTGTTCAGATGTGGTGACAGACTTCCACCAATGGAGAGCTGCACCCGATAACCTAAAGGTGGCTAAAAATTGCTTCTGCACCTCACTACACTCAACCATACGAAGGTGCCTCTGTACACTATTCTTCCATTGATTTGCAGCCATTGCATCAACTCCTCCTGTAAACTCGGTAGGATGCTTCTTACTAAAATCTTCCTTTACTCTCTCCCATAAAGACAATCCTAAATGGGGTGGGGCTGCTCGAGCTGCAGATTGCTAAGCCATCGTGGAAACGGCAGCAGTGACCGCTTGTGCCACAATATTGGCAACATCATCCGTAGTCATGTTCCTTTGAGGCATTTGAGGTGGCCCTTTGTTTGCCCTGACTGAACGACCTCCCTTCGGTGGCATCAGCAACAAGAACAATTGTATCAGAAGCCTTTCAAATATTTTCGATTCACAGAAAGATATGGACGCATGAATGTAACCGTCCTAGCAATAAGGCTCTATATCAATAACGCTTACAGAAGATCATAGTAACGCACACAGATCCTAAAGACACTAGAACCTGATGCTCTGATACCATCTGTGATAACCCGCTGAAAATAATAATGGGTGGCCAGCCCTATACTACATTAAATCAGGTATCTCTGATGGCACAGTCTCAAAATCAACGGACAATACTAATAATATAAGGCCAACTACCCGAAATCATTAAAATTGGATTGTCAAAAATTTAAAACTTTTTATTTAACAACAACAACAAAACTAATAATGCAACTCAACCAACAATATACATCTAACTATGATGAGTGATAAGTGCAAACTCCATTAATGTACAAGAGTGCAATACAAAGAACAAATAAAATACCAGAATATGTTGTCGGGTAACAGACAATACAATAATCTGAGAAATGAAATATGAAAGTGTTAATCTACAACATTTGAATACTAACTCAATATACAAACTGAATCCTAATCTAGATATACAAAGATAGAAATCGACTAATACAAAGTGCCGCAATAGTCCGCTACTGCCACAGCTCCGCGAATACAGGATGGATGAACATCAATGGCGTCCTTGCGGAGGAACACCTGAAGTAGTACGATATATACATGGAGGAGAAAATATAAACGAGTCAGAGCCCAAGTTGAAAAATATTTTATAGCAAGTGTATTAAAATGCATAATAATTATAAATGCATTATTACATGATTTAGTTGGAATCGAACTCTCCATAACAAATTCAACTCACCTCTCATCTACAGCGCACTAAGCGTATGCACGTTGATCTCCAAATGGATGCCCAATTCTATTTAGGTAAGAGGATTCTAACTTAAACCCAATTGAAGTATTTGAGTGAAGCCGGCTAACCTATCACCGAATCTACACTTATTTCAATAATTTATAAGTTATATACATTAACTTTAATGTAATAGTTAAAGTTATCTTTATAATGCTCATTTGTTGAACATATAAAGTTACATGATCCATCTCATAATCCCATCATCACAATACATCAACATTCTCATTTACAAGAATATTATATATTCTAGTTATTCCCTTATTTGGCATGAAACCATATATATAATTATTATAGTATATATATATATATATATGAGTTATTAGCATCATGAATTAAAGACTAAACTCCTCTCAATTCTCATCACGACACTGCATTTCGTGCGTGGGACGTCTCGCCGAGGCGAAATCCAAACAAGGAACCCCCCGTTACACTACTCCTGACCGTATTAATCCTCGAGGCTCATTATGCCCTCAATGCATGATGCATGTAACCCAAATTATTATTATCTAGTTTTAATTAATTAATATTCCCAATTCTTAATAGTACACAGCGTTTCATGCGTGGGACGTCTCGCCGTGTCAAAATCCAAACAAGGAACCCCCCCGTTACACTACTCCTGGCACTGCCGATCGTCGGGATAGGTGATATAAATATAGATAATTATGAGCATTAATTACTAAACTTATCCCCAAGTTCCAACATTACACAGCGGTTCGTGCGTCGGACGACTCGCCGAAGCGAAATCCAAACAAGGAACCCCCCGATACACTAATCCTGGAAATGTAGGTAGTTGAGGTCCCAAATACAAACACAAGCAATAATAACCATCCAACCGAACTATAACTCGAAGGATGCAGGCTCACATGCTATCATCTTCCAGCAGCCCATATACGTAGCAAACTGGGGTCACCTGGTGGGGTTCCATGACACCCACCTCGTGATCAATTCACGCACACGACGTCCCAGGAAGCGGTCATAGCTCCTAACCGGCAAGTGAGAGCGACACATACCCACGACCTCTCACCTCCAAAATAAATAAATGTATATAAATATGTCATTTGCTGACCACCATGGATGACTATGACCTGGGGAATATCTACACCCTGCTCTTTGAGCCAGGATGCTCACCCTCTACGCACGAAACTTTCCAATGATAGCAAGGAGGGGGTATGCTTAACATGTATATACACCATCATATAAGGCATTCATACATCCCACATAATAAAGATATACCATTATATATGGTATACCTGCAACATCATTTTCATATTCATTATACGCTCTTAGGCGCAATAGAATTTGTGTCATTGTTTAGTTTTAGTATATCTCTCTCTTGATACACTAATCACCAAATCTCACACATATTCCCCACTTAGTATACACAATACTATTTCTCACTTGAAGCTCACATGTCGCCTCTAATTATGAATTATCTCTCAATTCTATTTAAGTTAAGGATATTCTTTTATCCTAATGAACCTCAATTAGCATTTCTCATTGTGTGAGTTATCTCCCAAATCAATCATCAATAAGGATATTCCTATATCCGTTTGCACATCAATTAGCGTTTGAAATTCTCCATTTATAATAGGGTTAAATTCATTTTATGAACATTTAAAGTTATCCCATTTGGGATTGGACTCTAAAATCCATCATCACTAATTATCATTCTTCTATATGAATTTATAATTATCTCAAAAGAGTCTCCAATCAAGGTGGGATTCCCCACTTAGAACATACCAAAATCTTTCATCGGTATTCCTCAAATTTAGTCAATGTGACTCCAATAATTTCTTATAAGGGAAACTCTCTATAAGTCTCCAAAACATACTCCAAATATCTCCTATATAGATCCCCAATCGATAACCTCGAACAAAACGGGATAAAATTCTTTTTAGAAAAATAATCCCTCAAAAGCCTTGCTTCCGAATCGATTCGGCCAGGAAGGCGAATTGATTTGGGTCATCAGACCTGGGATTCTATCTCAGGTCGAATCGATTCGGCTGGGGTCCGAATCGATTCGGTCACTCAGACCTGGGCACCTGCAAAATTCCCGATCGATTCAGCTAGGGGACCGAATCGATTTGGCCTACCTGGACGCTCGAAAATGGCTACTTTTTAGTAAGCCAAAAATCCCAAAATTCATATTTATCATTTTCTCTCCATTTCTTTTCAACCCAGTCACAAATATATCATTAATATTCATCCTAGAATACATGTAAACTAATTTCTATCCTTAAATCAAAGATCTACATATTAAATCTACGATTATACCCAAAAGTTAGGTTTTGATAACCTAAACCTAAAACCCAAAGATTCAATCCACAAATCATACAATAAATGGTACACAACAATTATTTAACAAGTTTAATCACTTGCCTCGGGTTCGTAGGGTCTGAATTCGCCTTAAGATCGCGTATTGGCTAGAAATCTCCACTTTCTCTCTCTTTTCTCCTTCTTTCTCTTCTTCTTTCTTCTTCTCTCTTTCTTCCTTTCTATTTCTCTCTCTTTCTTGGGAGAAATATCTCCCGTAGGCTTTTTAAGCCCTAACTCCCGAGATACACATCCTTAAATGATAATACACACTTTAAATGACTCGGTGACTTTAATTCGAGTCAAACGGTCCTAATTTATTTCAGAACCGAAATAGGCCCCAAGTACAGTCATTTTTACTTTCTCGACCCTTCCGAACACTATGGTACCCTCAGAATCGACATTTGACACTCTTTCTAACAACTTCAAATTTTGACCTCAATTGCCAATTTAATTATTTCTCCAATATAATATTATTGATTTCTCCCAAAATAAATTATTCGTTGTCTCCAAGACCTCGGGTTGTTACAGTAAAGCCCGACTGCTGGGGGCAAAGTGCCTCAACGTGTTTGCCAATTACAAACGGTCTCCAAGCAAGTGAGTGGACATTTCAATGCAAAAGATGACAGGATGGTAACCTATCTTGCCATAGTGAAAGGTCTTGTAGAAAGATTTAAAAATTTTCACATTCAGTAGTTCCCCTGGGGAAAAATAGTCATGTCGATGCCTTAGCATCCCTAAGATTATGATAGACTCTGGTCTCAGAAGGACTATTCAGGTAAAGTTCCTTGCCATACCTAGCATTAACCAAACGATGGTAGTCGAGAAGGTCCTCCTCGTGGAAAGAGCCCCTAGTTGGATGGATCCCATTATTGCATATTTACAAAGGGACACACTATCGGATGATAAGAAACTCGCTCACTAAGTGAAAGTAAAAGCTGTCCATTTCTACCTTAACTCAGGGGAAAAGCTCTATAAAATATCCTTCACAGGCCCTTACCTTCAGTGCGTCCACCTGTAAGACATCGATCAAGTTCTCAGCAAGCTTCATGATGGTATGTATGGAAATCATAAAGGAGGGAGGTCATTAGTTTTTTGAGCGATCAAAGAAGGCTACTGATGGCCTCACATGCAAAGGGATGTAAGTATTTATGTTCGGAGATGTGAAAATGCAAGAAATTATCTCCTATGGTTCATTAGCCAGTTAGTGACTTGAAATCGTTGACCAATCCTTAGCCATTTTCACAATGGGGATTCGATATTGTGGGACCACTACTTACCGCACCAGGAAATTGCAAATATTTGCTAGTCGGCATAGACTACTTCACCACATGGGTAAAGGCATAATCATTAGCGAACATTCGTGATGCCGATATGACAAGGTTCATCTGGAAGAGTGTCATAAAACACTTTGGGGTACCAAAAACTATCATCACCAATAACGGTACACAGTTTGAAAGTAGTTTTTTTTTTAAGATTCTATGATAAGCATGACATCAAGATGTAAGGATAAAATTTCCATACGAGTTAAGTTGTATGTAATTGACTTAATTCTGGACAATACTTGGTTGAGTCATAGATAGATTTTTGTAATGTCACGATACCTACATAGTCTATGATGTGTTATTTGAAGACGTAGCGGCCAAGATTCAAAGATATATCATATCATTTTTATTGGTGCATATTTCACGTCTTCATATCACATTGCATTCCGAGATACTCTCAGGTATGGACGCATAATGTTTATGGGACTTAAAAAATGTTTTAAGAACGATATTTTATTTATAAATGCTTTTAAAATGTAAAAAATGATTTTAAAAGGTTTTAACTTCATTTTATCTGAGATAAACACTGTTTAGAGTCATTGGAATCCTTTCCTTATGTTATGGAGGATCATACGACATCATCAGTTGTTCAAATGACATCACAGTGTCGTTCAAACGATATGTACTAGTCATTCTAACGACATGGCTACGTCGTTCAAACGACATAGGGATATCATTCTAACGAGCTTCCGACTTATTTAAGTCATTCTTTCTCAGAAATTCGAAGTGTGAAAAATAAAAGTACATAATAGAACAGTTACGTTTATCTTCACTGGTTTTCTAAGGATTTCAAAGCTAAAACCATTCTTATAGTTTAAAAGATCTGAGCTTTTATACTTATGCTATAGAGATCTTATTTTCACCATTGGAGTTTGTTCATCCATATTGAACAAGTTGCTTCGTTGGAGTTTTGTGATGAAGAAATGGTGAAGGTTGTGTTCCAAATTATAGATGGTTACCAAAGCTGCATCGGTGGATACTGAGGTGCACATGAACTCGTGTGCTATGGATGAGTATCGTGGAAAAATTTCTACGTGGGAACTATAGAGGAGCGGTTAAATAGAATAAGAGCATCAAGGCTTATGGGGGATTGAGTCATTGTGTAAGTCTGTCTATCTTCTTTTATAAAACCCTATCATAGTGATTATCTCGCTTAGGTCGTCTGAGATTTTTTCCCTTAGTGGTTTCCTCGTGCATCCGACATTATGGACTTTACTTTATTTTAGTTGCTTTAATCACCTAGATGTATGTTTACGATTAAACAAGATAAAATTAGGCTTAAGTAAAATTGGTTCACAAACTTGGTGCGCGTTATAATTAGAAAAAGGATTTTGAAAGAAAAATTGTATTCATCTAAAGTATACTTTAAAAAGGGGGTCTACAAATGGGTATAGGAGCTAGAAACAAGTCTTTATTGTGTAGATTCTCGTTTTTGTGCTTTTTGGTAGTCGTGTTTGTTTATCACTCTTGGTGTGTTTTTCTCTCGATGGATTCTCAAAGTTTTGACGAATTAAATCTTTTGAATTTGAAGTTTGCAAAACGAATTAAAGTTCTTGGAGAAGAAAATTCTCGTTTTAAACATATGATTATTTTTCAAACTCTAAGAGATATCATTTGTGGGAAATTTGCGGCTTTGTATGATAACTTTAAATCTTTGAAATTAACCAAAGAAGAAAGTGGGAATAGAGTCCCTATTTTAGAGAAAGAGTTAGAGGACTTTAAGAATTCTAGGGTTTGTGCCGTTGAAGAAAATATTTTGATTAATAAATTTAAGGCACTTGAGAAGACTCTTAGGGATAAGATTTCTCACATTAAGGGGGTGGGGGTGAGATAACCTTCTAGGAGTAATTAAAAATTTAAAGAAGGAGTCCCTAAAATTTGAGGAGTTTAATTCTTTTCTTGAGTCTAAAATTTTGAAGATGAAGAAATAATTTAAAAGACTCGAGTAGTGTAAATAGTGATGGTAGTAGCTTATCTTGTTCTAGTGCTTCAAATGTTAAATACAAAACCATAGTTTATTTTAGAGGGTCAACCACATCTGAGGGTGCTAGAAAAGGTCAACTTAAAGTTCTCGTTCCTTATCGTGTTTTCACATGTTCGTATTGTGGTAGGAAGGTCACCTTAGACGTTTTTGCTATGATCTTAGAAAAGACCATAGCAAGTTAAAGTGTAGTGTCCCGTCGATTCCCAATACCCATTTAGTTATGTATACACCTATTTGGGTTAGAAAATATATTTTTGATATGCTAAATGTAAGGTTGGTTGATTCTCACATGCTAGCACATGATGCTTCACATGCTATTTCTTATGAATGATTGCTTACATGTTTATTGTTGATGCAAAAACTAGACTAAGCCTAATTAGTTGGTCACAAATAAATTAAGTAAAATAAGAAAGACACAAGAGAACTTTTTAAAGTGGTCTGACTAATGGAATAGCCTACGTCCACTGTAATGTATTGACTGCCTTGATTTGTTTTTCTATCCTCTGTAATGAGGGTGATACAATGGATTTATAGCCCAGGGGGGTCTTCCTCGTTGTCATGTGAAAGGATGGAATGCCTTTATTTGTTAGGAATTTACATCAATACATAATGAGAATTAATTATACGAATGTTGTTGCTTCATAAGCAATACAGGCTGTAAGACTGTTGGCGCTTGGTTGGCTATACAAGATGACTTTTCAACTATTGGTCGGGCTTCCTTATTGGTCGGACTTTTCTATCATGCTAACTTGGACTTGTGCCACATAGGATGACACATGTTGTCTTGTAATTGGTCCACATAGGATGATAAATTTTGATATCAAGAGAAGCCCCTAATGTTTCATACTTGAAGTTTACGCGAAAGTGTGGAATACTATGCTTTGGTAGTAGCTCAGGCTATTTGGTTGGCTGCAGAGCTTTCGGACTTGTGAATTTTATTCACTTGACAGTTATTGAGTGCGAATGGCAATTTTGTAAATATTTTAAATTTTAGCAAACACTTTTAGGGTATCTTTGCCTTTTCGTCTGTTTAGTTGTTGTAAATCCAATCGTTGTTTGCTTTAATCATTATTTGGCCCAGTTTTTTATGCGTCTTATAAAAAGGGAGGTAAAAACTTCGATCGTTTTTTACTTCTTACTTCTGATTTTGTTGATGTGTTCTTTGCTTTCGTGCGATCGTTTTCTTTTCTGTCTTCAGTTCTTGTTGAATCCTTAAATCTTTGTAAGAATACTTCTTCTTTTCTTCTTTGTTTTCTTCATCATGGTTTACTCTATCGAGTCACTTGATAAGTTTAGAGCTGATTTTAACATTCCATCTTGGGTGGTATTAGAAAATCCCACTTTCCCTTATGATTATTTCTCTCTTGCTGAGGGTCGTTGGTTCCATTCTATCTTTGTTACTGAATGTGGCTTCACATTTCCTCCCAATCCCTTATGTTTGGAGTTTTGTCAATATTTTCAAATTGTACCTGAAAGAGTAGCTCCTAACATATGGAGAGTTATTAATGTAGTTTATAAGTTACATCAAACTTATGGAACCCATTTAGGGATTTTAGAAATTGTGTTGTGTTGTAAGTGGGAAACTATCGATACCACTTTTTATTTGAAATCTAGGGTTGTTAGTAAAGCTTTGGTAGTTAATCTCCCTGATTCTAATAGGGATTATTTTGATCATGGGGTCGTTGTAAAAAATTGGCAACACGCCCCTTTAGTTGGAAGTATTAAATACCAAGGACCTAGATGTTCACTTTTTGGCAATGGAATAGGTTTCTTTATGTTTTGGTAAATTTTCTCTATTTATGTTTGATAAAATGTCATGCTGATTGTTATTTTGTAAATTTCTTTGCAGTTGAGCAAAAAAAGAGTGCCCCAAAGAGAGCGAAGTAAATTTGAAGGAGTTGAAGTTTATCTGGGGACTTCACAAAGTAGTTATTGAGGAGAACGTGAGGTCTGCTCCTTATCTTCTCCAATATAAGAACACTGTTTCCTCTTTTATTTCCAGACTTGCTGCCTCTCCTGCTCTGGTAATCGATCTTTACCTAGAGGTTGCTATTGATTCTGACACTCCTCTGTCTGAAGTTATGAAGAAGAGGAACTTTCCAGATCTCTACAGTAGTGTCACTTCTGGTTTCCAATCATCTGCTGAGGGAGATAAGAATAAAGCAGGGGAAGTTATGAAGCCTCCAACTCCCAAAAGTCCCATCCCTAAAGATCCTGCCCTTAAAAATCCAACCCCCAAAGACCTGGATCCTAAGGGCACAACTCCCAAAGAGGTTGAAGTTCCTCTGAAGAGACATAGGAGAGGGCTTGCAGAGAAGCAAGTCGATCGAGTGACTGACCAACTTCCCTTGGTCGATTTTCCCTCATCTGATACTGTTCCTCCAATAAGCTTTACTCTTGGTTTGGCTAGGAGATTGATCAAGTCTGGTACTCTTCCAGACCACAGGGGGTGGATGCCAAGCTATCCAGAATAAAGGTTTCTGAATTTGCTACTCTGAATCTTTCATAAATAAGTAATTTCCCTATTCTTAGTTTGGTTATCTTTTAAATTTCTCACATACTAATTTTTTTTATCTTCATCTTTAGCAGTTCTTGGTACACTACAATAACATGGTGGAGAAGGATGATGTAATCAAGGCTTTTTCATCTTCGAATGAGGTGGAGGAAGCTTTGTTTGGTTTAAAAAAGTCTTTGCTTGAGTCTCAGCAAGCCTATAAGACTAAGAGGGATGCTTAGAAAGAGAAATTGAAGGTAGCTGAACTGGCTCGTCAAACCTCTGATTCAAATGCCATTGAAGCTGAGTGTAGGGCTAAGGAGGTTGGGATCCAAAAGGATTAAGCTGTGCACCAAAAAGAGGAAGCTGAGAGCAGGGCTAAGGCTGCTGAAGAGCTTGTGTCCTCTGTTAGAGCCAAAAGAAGAATTGCTGTGAAGACCTCCTTTAGTGCTGGTTAGGACAAGGGTTGGTACAAAGCCATTTCTAATGCTTCTGCTCAGATTGAGTATGTGAAGCAAAAATGTTTCAGAGATGGTTAGATTACTTCCCTTCAAGAGTTGAACACAAATGGAGACTCTGAACTTTTTCATAGGCACATTCATTGGCCTCCTCCTGTCATTGAGGAAGAGGTTGAAGATGAAGCTGATTCTGATGAGTCTTTAGTTATGGTTGAATCTGCTGCCAAACAATCTGAAGTTCATGAGTCTTTTATTCCTCTAGCTGACCAATCCGAGCAACCCCAACCTGTATCCCCTTCTTCTGAGCAGAGTAAGAAGGTTGAGAGTGATAGGGAGAAGGTGTAATGTTATTTGGCATTTTCTTCTTTTACTTTGTTATTTCTTTTTCCTTTGTCTTATTTGTACTGGAACTCTTTATTATCAATAAAAGAACCTTTTACTACTGCTTTCTATCTCTTGTTGACTATTCATGTTCTCCATTCTTATTGTTGATTGGTAATTTCTTCTTCTTTCTAGTTTATTATGAAGATGGAATAACTGTCTTCCCATGACACCGAGGTGCTGAGGAAATGCAATGCCTTTTTTAAAGCTAGGCATGTGGACTTGTCCTATGAAGAAATTACCCAGTTGCTTGGTGATGATGATTCAGAGCAAGTTAGGTAATCCTACAAATATTTAAAGTACTTACTTGATCGGGAAGTAGTAAATAATATTGCTTATTATGAAATAATAGAAGAACTTCAAGAACAGTATAAGGAATCCACTGCGCTGCTGCATAAGAGTTATGAGTAGAAATATTAAAGTTTGAGTGAAGGTCGGGGCTTTGATAAGTTTGTCTCCATTTATAATAAGAAGGAAGCCTTACTTAAGCTTGAAATTGAAGAAACTAGGAGCATTGCCAAACTCCTTGAAGAGGAGAATATTAATTTAAGGAATGAATTGAGTCATTTGAAGTCTTCCTCTAAGGCTATTATTTCTACTACCGATGAAGGTCATACCTTTTTAGAGGCTGAGAATGCCACATTGAGAGATGAACTGGAGGTCTTGAAGAACACTAAGTCTGCTTCTTCTTCCCGAGCTAGAAATAGGGCTGGCCGAGGAACTACAGAGGAACTTAGGACCTAACAAGCCCTTACCAACTAAGCTGTCGAGCTATTGCTAAGATGTCTTAAAAGCTGTAAACTTTATCTGAGCAACTATCTACTCAATCTTCTCATTTGGAAGCTAAGGATGGGGTACTGAAGAAGATGCAATCACAAGTTGATAGATTAATCTTCTAATTCCATAAGCAACCCAAAATTTTTTGGATGGGTGGTTATAACGAAACTTTGGGTCATTATGATGATAAACTTTAACAGGCCCAAAATGAGTCCTACAAATGGGGTTGGATTAATGCTTTAACTGTGCTGAAGGTGGATGGGAATAATTCTCTGTGGGATAGGTATGATCCAGGATTGCTGCATCTTAACAATCCTCCCTTTAATTTGGATGTTAATTCAGTACCTGTTCACCGTATTCCTCATTATTTGATTTACAAGTACTTGGGGGATTATAAACTGTATGACGAGCTTGAGATCGTTCATCCTCCTCATATGTTTGATCTCCCTAATAGTAGCAACAGCAGGATGCTTCAGGATCTTAACTTCATCAACTCTTCTTCTATTCCAGATGATCCTCTAACTGGCATGGATCCTGTCTCTAAAGCTGAAGGAAAACGTCTTGTAGAATAAATTTTTATATTTTGTTTCTCTATATTTGAGCAACAATATGTAATTATTTAAATTCAACGAAAAGCTTTTTTTCTAAATGAATCAACTGTTTTAGTTAATCTCTAGTTTTTTACCTGTTCTATTGATATTCTTAGGATTATCCTAAGTTTTATACCAATTACCAATGCTTCACCATGGTTCTACTAATGTACCTGAATCTTATGGTAATTGCATTAATTACCTTGGTTCCCGGTCGTGAGTGGAATATTTATCCATCTTATAGCCCAGTTTATGAAAATTATTCATCCAGGTCTTCTTTCACCAAGCATTTGGGACTTACGATTTTGCCTTGCATGGTTTTATATGTTTTGATACCGACCAACTTTGTTGGTGGTTTTATTATCGTCGACCAACTTTGTTGGTGACCTTATTGGATATTGACCAACTTTATTGGTGGTTTTATTGATGCCGACCAATTTTATTGGTGGCCTTGATAGATACCGACCAACTTTGTTGATGGTATTTGTTGATGTGGTTTTATTGATACCGACCAACTTTGTTGGTGGCCTTGATAGATACTGACCAACTTTGTTGATGTTATTTATTGATGCATACCAACTTTGTTGGTGTCATCATAGTTAGAACTATTGTCCTGGTGTTACAAGTGCTTAGCACTGCTACTTCGCAAAAAAAAAAAAAAAAATTCAGGAAGTCATGTTCTCATTAACATTAAAATGAACTGAGTACAACAAAACTATTTTTATTAATAGCACTTCTTCAAATGCTCTGTATTCCATGGGTTCTTGAACTCTTCCCCCTCCAAAGTTTCAATCCTATATGTGCCTGGTCGGATAACTGCTATAACACGATAAGGCCTATGCTAATTGGCTTCGAGCTTATTATTCTTCTGAATTACCTTCTTCAAAACATAATCTCCTTCCTTTAAATTGCTTGGCATGACTCTCTTATTGTAGAAATGTGCAGTCCTTTATTGATAAGCTGCATTTACCAGAGCTGCGTCTTCAAGAACTTCTTCCAGCATGTCTAAATCCAATCTCCTCATCAAGTCGCTAATTGGGGTATTGAAGTTAAGGACTCTATGCATAGGTAAACCTAGTTCAACAGGGATTACAACTTCAGTACCATATGCCAATAGATAGGGAGTTTCTCCAGTAGATGTTCTGAAAGTAGTTTGGTAAACCCATAAGATCGAATACAGTTCATTAATCCAATTTCCTTTTGCATCTTCCAACCTTTTCTTCAACCCATTCAGCAAAGTTCTATTGCTTTGAGGATGGCCTAGAGCAGAATGGATTTTTTAGACATTGGATTGGGCACAATAAGCAGCAAATTCTTCATTATCAAACTGTGTACCATGATCAGTTATAAAGGCATAAGGTAAACCATACCTTCATATAATATTTTTCCAGATGAACTGGTAAACCTTTTCATAAGACACGTCAATCAATGGTTCAGCTTCTACCCACTTCGTGAAATAGTCAACAACTACAACTATGTACTTGAACATTCTTCGGGTGGTTAGTAGGGGCCCGACCTAGTCAATTCCCCACATTACAAAGGGCCAGGGCGAAGTAATTGGTGTTAAGAGAGCTTGTGGAGCTTTGCGTATATTGGAAACCCTCTGGCACTTATCACATTTCTTGGCAAAATATGCACAATCTGCTTGCATGGTTGGCCAATAGTACCCTTGAGTATGTATTCTTTGTAATAATGTTCTTCGTGCTACATGGTCTCCACAGAACCCTTCATGGACTTCTTCAATTAAATACTTTACTTCAGTTGGGTGCACGCATCGTTGTAGTCCAACAGTTAACCCTCTTTTATATAACACACCACCATCTAGCATGTATCTTGCAGCTTTGTACTTCAGTCTCTTAGCTTTAAGTAGATCAGCTAAAAGAATCCCATCTTCAATATATACTTTTATTGGGTCCATTCAAGATGCCCCCATATCAACTGTAATAAAGTTGACCATCAGATCTTCATCAATGCTCCTATTAGCAAATATCTTAATAGGAATAGTTCTTCGTATTTCTGTTCTGGTTACTGAAGCTAACTGAGCAAGTGCATCTTCTCGGGCGTTCTCCAATCATGGAATCCTGACCATTTGTAATTCTAAAAACGTGAAAATTACTTCTAAAGTCTTAGCCAAATATCTGGTCATCAGTTCTCCTTTCGCTGCATATAAACTCAACACTTGATTTACAACCAAATACAAATCACTGTATACAATAACTTGCTTGGCGTTAAATGATTTAGCTAGATTTAGACCAACAATTATAGCTTCATATTCTGCTTCATTATTGGAAGCTTGAAATTAGAAATGTAGAGCGTACTCTATGTCTAGCTCTTCTGGGGTATTATGGATGATTCCAGCTCCACATCCAGTTATGCAAGATGACCCATCGATGTATAAACTTTATATAGGGATACCGCAATCAAAATCTTGGTTTCAGAATCCCTTGATAGAAGATTTTACCCTTTGCCTCCTCATATTTCTTCTTCATCTCTTATACTCCACTTGTCGATTTTGATTGGTCTTTTTCTACAGTTTCCCCTGATTGGAGTTTATCGAGCGCATCTCCAATTGGTCTACTGTCTCCTGCATATTGCTCGGTTAGAGTCTCTTGTTGCTTGGGGACCTCTGGATAAGTGAATTCTGTAATAAAATCAGCCATAACTTGTCCTTTTAAAGCAGTCATTGGTTCAGACACAAGGCCATACTCCCCTAACTCCATAACCTAATACATTAGTCTTCAGATTTCTCTGATTTATGCAAAGCCTGCCTCAATGGAAGATCAGTGTAGATCACTATAGTGTGGGCTTGAAAGTAGGGTTTTATTCATCTACTGGCCTCAATTAAAGCCAGTTCCAATTTGTCCAATCTGGGGTATCTTACTTCTTCTCCTCGAAAAACTTTACTGGTGTAATAACTGGCTTTTGGACTCCATTTTCCTCCCCGATCAAGGCTGAGCTAACTGCAGACTCAGATACTGCCAGATACAAATACCGATTTTCTCCCAACATTAGTCGAGAAAGTAGTGGTTATGCTCCCAGGTACTTCTTCAACTAAATGAATGCCTTTTCGCATTCAACGTTCCATTCAAAGGTTTTTATGAGAACCTTGAAGAATGACAAGCATTTGTCTGTTGCTCTTGACACAAACCTATTAAGTGCTGCAACACGCCCAGTTAGCCTTTGAACCTATTTTTTGTAGGCCGGAGACTTCATTTCGATCAGTGCTTTAATCTTATCTGGATTAGCTTCGATTCCCCTTTGATTGACTATATACCCGAGGAACATTCCCGCATGTACTCCAAAGACGCATTTGGTGGGGTTTAACTTCATTTGGTCCTTTTCCAGCTGATCAAATATCTGACTAAGGTAGGCATTATGATCATCAGCTTTTTTATTTTTAATGAGCATATCATCAACATATACCTCCATATGCTCTCCTATCTGCTCCTCAAATACTTCGTTCACCAGTCTCTGATAAGTAACATCTACATTTTTCAAACCAAACGGCATAACATTATAGCAATAAGTTCCTCGGGGAGTGATAAAGGAAGTAATCTCTTTGTCTTCTGGTTTCATTTTAATCTGGTTATAACCAGAATATGCATCTATGAGACTCGGTAATTCTTGCCCTGAGTAGCATCTACCAGTTGATCAATTCATGGCAAAGGAAAGTGATCCTTCAGGAATGCTTTATTTAAGTCAGTAAAATCCGCACACATCCTCCATTTTTTATTCTTCTTCTTGACCATAACTACATTGGATAACCAATCATGATACTTCACATATTCAATAAAGGAAGCTTTTTGAAGCTTCTCCACCTCTTCCTGTATAGCCTGATTTTTTTTTGGGCTAAAAACTCTTCTTCACTGCTTTATAGGTCGACTTCCCTATTGATATTAAGTTCATGACACAGAAAGTTTGGATCTATGCCTGGAATATCTTCATGACTCCACGCGAACACCTATTTTCTTTGCCTTAAGAAAGCTGTCAATTCCTGCTGAAGAATTGGTTCCAATGATGCTTTTATTTGAGTTATTCGTTCTGGCTTATCATCATCTAGAGAAATGTTTTCCATTAGCTCCATCACTTGTCCTTTTACAAGCTTCGATTCATCTCATGGGTCTAAGGTTTTAACCTTAGACTCGCTGTTCGGCTCAGTCGTATTCACTTAGTAAGTGGTTATTTTCCTCTTAGCCTCCAATATATCTTCTTCCTCGATAGAGGAATAGTATTACTCTCGAGATACTTTCTGGTCTCCTTTCACTACTCCTACTCCAAAGTTGGTCGAGAATTTTAGGCATTGATGAATAGTTGAGGGTACAGCTTCAAAATTTTTGAAACCAACTCTCCCCATGATCATATTATGAGAAGAATGAACATTTTTGTCCATTACAAAGAATCTGACCTTCTCTATCCTGCTCGTCCGCCAAGTGTCAATCAACACATCCAGCTTGATGGCTCCTAATGGAAACACCTTTTCACCCGAGAATCCAATGAGTGGCCTATGATATGGCTCCATTTGACTGAGTTTGAAACCCAAACTATCAAAACAGGGATATAACATGATGTTTACTGAACTACCATTATCTACCAATGTTCTTGCTACCAATACTTCATTCATCCTGACTCTGATCACTAATGAATCATCATGAGGATACAAAACTCCTGATAAATCATTTAAAAAAAAGCTAACTACGAGCTTATCTTTGTTAACTTTTCTTGGTCGGTCCTCCTCGACGAGATTGATACGTTGGATATAGGAATAAGCTTGAGCCTCATTGATGTAAGACTTACTTTCAGTCGTATGATCTCCTCATCCGACATCTCCACCTGTAATCATGTGATAATTAAAAGATCTAAAATTGAGTGCGAACACCTCACGTTCTGATTGTCTAGGTTTCTTGGGAAGATGGGGATCATCTTTTAGATCGTCGTCGTAGTTCCTCTTCTCGTCTTCCCTGGGCTTAACCGACGATTTATATCTCTGTTGAGCTCTTCCTCCATTTCTTCCACCATTCCATCGATCAACAAATTTATCCAGCTTTCCTCTTTGGATGAGTGCTTCTATCTCATTTTGGAGGGAAATGCATTTGTTGGTAGTATGACCATGGTCTTTGTGAAACTCACAATACTTGGACTTATCCTTCTTATTAGCAGGCGACCTTGATTTTTCATGCCAACTTAAATCATTGTTGTGTGCTTGATTTCCTCCAACACATGATGTATGTCCACCATCAAGGGGGTGTAATTAGTGAACTTCCTGAGCCGATCTAGGCCTTCCTTTCCTTTCTAACTCCTGCGCTTATTATAATTCTTGTTCTCCTTCTTCTCTGACTTCCCCTCCGCTTTTGCTTCTGTTTTTGCGTCTGAATTATTTTTAGAATCCATAGCTTCCTCGGCATTTATAATCTTCGTTGCCTTGGCCATCAACTCCGCCATAGTCTTTAGTGGATCTTTTGCCAGGGTATAATATAATTTATCAGGGAGCAAACCACTCATAAGATCAGTGATTGTTGTCTTCTCTTCATAATCAATTACCTCCATCTTCTCGTTGTTGAAACGAGTGATATAATCTCGGGTACTTTCCCCTTTCTTATTTCTCACACTGAGTAAATGAGATACTTGTTTTACTAGTTTTGCTCCAAAGTAGAAATTACCAATGAATAGCTCGGCTAGTTATTAAAAATAAGAAATCTGCCCTTAAGGAAGGCTGTTGTACCAGATTTGAGTAGATCAAGTGATTGTTCTTGAGAAGGCCCTACATCTTATCTCATCTCATCTCATCTGGAACAACATAGATATCAACAGTTGCTTGGTACTGCTCTATATAGAGAACTGGATTAGTCTTCCCAACGTATTTGGGAGTGACTACCAGAGCTTTTAACTTAGTCAGTGTGGGGAAATCCACGATGGTTTGCACAAAGGGAGACCCCTTAATGAAACTTTTTTGAAGGGAATTTCGGCCTTGGAAATTTCACCTAATCTGTCTTCCAAACGTTGAATGGAACCTTTCCAATCATCGCTACTAGCACCATGAATGGCAATTTTTTTTATGCTAACCTCCAGATCTTCCTGAACTTTCTTCCTATGACCCTTCTCTATGACTAGACCTTTGAGTTCGTCGGGTATTTAATCTGGACTGGGCTGAACCTTCCCTTAGATCACTTGGTCGTCTAGTATTTCTCGATGTAGCCCGCAGGGCATTTCCTTGGGGTCCCAAATGATTTAAAGGAGAGGCCCTACTTAGCCTTTATAAGGCACTCAGTCTTTGTAGGATGAGAGATTGTCCATCCGTGGAGTTAGTAACCCTAATGGAAGAGGTTGCTCCAGGTAGATGTGAAGGTCCCTTAGAAGTTCTGGAACGGTTGTGCCCAATGCTCCTGGTTAGCGGTGGTGGTATATTCCTGTGTTTAGATTGTGATGGCACTCCAGCTTGCAGAGTTTGGGCCAACTGTAGTATAGTCTCCTGCATGGCCTTTTGTCCCTTGGCCAGGCTAGCCAAGATTCCTATCAAATATTTATTGCTAAGAGGGGCAGAGGGATTAGGCTTAATACTCTCCCACAGATGGTGCCAATCTGTTGATGCAAAAAACTAGACTAAGCCTAATTAGTTGATCACAGATAAATTAAGTAAAACAAACAAGACACAAGAGAACTTTTTAAAGTGGTTTGACTCAATAGAATAGCATACGTCCACTGATATATATTGACTGCCTTGATATGTTTTTCTATCTTCTGTAATGAGGGTGATACAATGGATTTATAGCCCAAGGTCGGGTCTTCCTCGTTGTCATGTGAAAGGATGGAATGCCTTTATTTGTTAGGTATTTACATCAATACATAATGAGAATTGATTATACAAATGTTGTTGCTTCACATGCAATATAGCCTGTAAGACTGCTGACGCTTGGTTGGCTGTACAAGATGACTTTTCAGCTATTTGTCAGGCCTTCCAGTTGGTCGGACTTCCTTGTTGGTCGGGTTTATCATGCTGACTTGAACTTGTGCCACGTAGGATGACACATATTGGCTTGTAATTAGTCCATATAGGATGGTAAATTTTGGTATCAACATTCATATTTGTCATACGCTAGTCTTTGCTTCTTGATATATAAATGTTGCTAGTATTATGACATGTATATCTTTTTGTATTATATTTTTCATTTATTTGAGTCTTATTGAAAAAATACAAGAAGATTTTTTGTTTTATATACTATTGAGAAAATACAAAAAGATTTTATTTTTGAGTCAAAAATACTTTTTGAAAAACACAAAAACATTTTCAGTTTATTTTTTATGGCTTGGGTTTTAATGTTTGATATGGCATATTGGTGTGCTTAGACCCCCATCATTTCATTATGCATGTGGCTAGGACATTTGGTCATAATTATTGATGCGTTGAATGATCTTAACCATTAATTAATGAGAATATTTCGAAGTTGACATGCATTTAGATTCGACTTTGTATATATGCCATCATACACATACACGAGATTTTATGCATGTTTGACTTCTCATGCATATTTGAGTTTGGTGAGACGTTCTCCTCTCAATTTCTCCATCTATGCGTAATAAGACTTAATAGGAGGTGTGCATGTAAGAATCATTTGCCATGAGGATTTATATTTCTTATATTAAAAAAAATGATGAGTGTTCAAGAAAAAGGGCTGTGAGAGTACAATTAACTCATCGTGAAAGCCATCGTTTAAAAGATCCCGAGAAAAATTAAGGCAATAAAAAAAACATATGCCAAAATAGGGCAAATAAGATTTCTCTAAGGAGAGAAAAGTAGAAACCTCAAAAGATCTTGAAAAATAAAATATGTATATATGAGGGTATTTGGATGGAAAATAAATGGGTTTTCTGCACGAATCCTACTGTTTTAAAATCGTATCAAGACGCTATTATTTTATTGAATCGTTAAAATTCCGGATTTGTGAGCATGTTGTTTGTTTAGTTCATTAAGCTCAATATATTAATTGTCACAAACGGCTAAAACTTAGTTTGATGACATTTAACTATCAATTAGAGCTTCTTGATCGTTTCGATGTGTTCTTATTACGATTCATTTAATGTAGTTCATGCCTATTCATTACATTTCCATATTTGAGCACATTGATACTATGTTAGAATGAAACCCATACTGGTTTTATTTTTTCGTTTTGAGTCCGTTTTACTACTGTTTCATATTTCCCATTATTGTTTTGAGATAGTTTTTTCACTGGGCAAAACTTTTCCATTTTTAGAACTGGAATACAAATTTTTTGAAGTCGTTCAAACGACTTTTGGACATCATTAGAAAAGCATATCTAAGTCGTTCGAAGACTGGATTGCGAGACACGAGTTTTAAGGCGACAATTGTGTCAGGTATGGTTGTTTCTTAGGTCATTTTAGGGTCATTAGATGAAAGCTTTTAACGATGCCTTACTGTTTTAGGTCATTTTCAACCTCGTTCAAACAACTTGCTTGTGTCGTTTTAACGACATGGCAATGCTGATCGAACGACCCAAAGAGGATTTTTGGATTTTCTTTCTAATTTTGTACCTGCTTCGTATATTTACTGGTACCATACTATTTTGGTACATCTGGGTTTTTTTGGACAGTTTGTATGTAGTCAACTTTAATTATTCATGATTGATTCTTATACTGCATTATTTCATTTAGTCACATTTTTGTTGATAATGATGATTTCATTTGTGTGACTGTTTGCTAGCTATGAGTTAGTGTCCTCTGATTATTTTTAGCTGGCGATATATTCATATTTATCTAGATATGCTTCATATGATTCTTTCATTCTAGATATGATAATATTTATTTATCTTTTTCACTTATTATCTATTCGAGAAAAAAAAGGGGGAGAGATGGTATGTGATGTAGGGGTAGTTTGTTTGTTGAGCATGTATATTTTATATTGGTATCATGTTTTGATCATATTGTTTATGTATTCAAATTGATATCATATGTTTTGCTTACATGCTTAACAAATGACTTGATTTACATATTGGTATTTTTTATATAATTTCTTCCTCCATATTTCACCGAGTATTTGTCAGTTTCATTTATGTAGGTATTCTTCAGAGATTCGAGATTTTAAAACTACATCACATTTAGACAGCTCATTCTTATCGGACCTGCATATACTAGTACTTGTCCTTTAATTTTTGATTTTGAATTTTATGAGATGGAACTTAGGAGTCATACGACTTGACGCCCCGACTTAGGTATTTCACTATTTTGATTTTGTCCCGGAATAGTCAAATGGGGAGATTTGTAAGGAAAAAATTTCCAACTGAGTTAAGTTGTATGAATTGACTTAATTCCAGACAAAACTTGTTTGAGTCACAGATAAATTTTCATATTTCACGATACCCACATAGTCTATGACGTGTTGTATGAAGACGTAGCGTCCAAGCTTCAAAGATATATCATGCCGTGTTTGTTGGTGAACATTTCATGTCTTCATATCACACTGCATTCCGAGATACTCTCAGGTGTGAACGCATAATATTTATGGGAGTCGAAAAATGTTTTATGGATGATATTTTGTTTATAAATGTTTTTAAAATGTTAAAAATGATTTTAAAAGGTTTTAACTTCGTTTTATCAGAGATAAAAACTATTTAGAGTCATATGAATCCTTTCCTTATGTTTTGGAGGATCAAATGACATCATTTGTCGTTCAAATGACATCACAATGTCATTTAAATGACATGGACTAGTAGTTCTAACGATAGGGCCAAGTCGTTCAGATAACATAAGGATATCGTTCTAACGACCTACCGACTTAATTTTTTTTATTTAAGTCATTCTTTCTCAAAATTTTGAAGTGTGTAGAACCAAAATACAGAATAGAACCGTTACATTTTTCTGCACTAGTTTTTTAAGGATTACAAAGCTAAAACCATCCTTATAGTTTAGAAGAACCGAGCTTTCATAGATATGCTATAGATATCTTATTTTCACCATTAGAGTTTGTTCATCCATATTGAACAAGTTTATTCGTTGGAGTTTTGCGGTGAAGATGTGGTGAAGGTCGTGTTTCGAGTCGTAGACGGTTGCTAAAGCTGTATCGATGGATATCGAGGTGCACATGGACTCGTGTACTGTAGATGAGTATCGTGGAAGGATTTATACGTGGGAACTATAGAGGAGAGGTTAAAGAGAAGAAGAGCGTCAAGGTTATGGGGGATTGAGTCATTGTGTAAGTCTGTCTGTCTTCCTTTGTAAAACTGTATCATAGTGATTGTCTAGCTTGGGCCGTCCGAGAATTTTTCCTTTAGTGGGTTCCTCGTACATTCGACGTTGTCGACTTTACTTTATTTTACTTGCTTTAATCACCTAGATACATGTTTAGGATTAAACAAGATAAAATTGGGCTTAAGTAAAATTAGTTCACAAACTTGGTGCGTCTTAAAATTAGAAAAAGATTTTTGAAAGAAAAATTATTTTCACCTAAAGCACACTTTGAAAAAGGGGCCTACACAATCATCATTTCAATTCTGTAGTATACCCCGAGATCAACGGTCAGGCGGAAGCTTCCAATAAAATAATGCTCGACGGCCAAAATAAGAGGCTAGAAAGATCAAAGGGAGCTTGGGTAGACGAGTTCCACCATATCCCGAGGGACTATCGTACTACTCCTAGGAGACTAATTGGGGAAAAACCCTTTGCACTCACCTATGGAGTGGAAGTCATTATCCCACTTGAAGCAGGTCTCCCTACTATGAGAACCAACTTGGTCGACCAAGGGCTAAATGAAGATGCATTGCACACTGAACTTGACTTAGAAGAAGATCAAAGAGAGCAAGCCATGATCAAGTTGGCTTCATACTAGTAGCAACTGGCAAGGCAGTCAATCTGAGGAAATTCTTGGTAGGGGATTACGTCCTAAAGAAAGTCCTCGATAGTGAGTAAGAACCTCAGACGACAAGTTGGTACTAAACTGGCAAGGACCTTTCAAGGTAATTAGGGATGATCTTCAAGGAGATTATCAACTAGAAATGCTGGAGGGAAGGGAGATACCAAGAGCATGGAATGCAACCAATGTCAAGAAGTTCTACTTTTAATCTTCTTAATCTCTTTTGGCAAAACTAGTTTACGAAAGTTTTCATTTCAATCTTATGTTGCTCTCGAGCTATTATTCAATGAATAAAGGCCCATTGGCTCTCGTATTTCACTTTTGCATATTTATTATCTCAACTTTATGTTATGTATCTCAATATTGTGCACCATTTCCAAATGATAGCTCCACTCTCTCAATGCCAAGTAGAATCATATGTGGTTACAGTAAGCTTCTCAGCTTATTTCAACCAAGGAACTTTCTCGCATAGAATGTAACTCCTTTGTATTACAATAGGTCATTTAAGTTATTCTCAATCAAGGAATCTCCTTATTCCAAGCAGGGTTCATAGTAATTATGATAAGCTATTAAGTTTATTTCGATTGTAGCAATCCTCAGGTGTTTGTCCTAAAAAAACACAACAGACCTCATAAGTTACCTCGGAGACGACAAAATCCCTACAGGGGATCCTTAGGTAAGAAGACAACCTAGGTTGGTTGCCAAGTGTGTTGGGCATTTTAATCCTGATCGGGTGGATGGCCCATTAACCAGGTGCATGCTTGCCATCATCTCACCTATGCCTATGGGAGTTTGATGACACAACTTAGAAGGTAAGGCGGGTAGAATGATATTGCTAAGGTATATTGGACTTAAAGAATGTTTTGCATAAGATATTAACTTATTTAGTCATAAAAGGCACAAAATGATTCACATTTGTTACTGATTCATTTAGTCGGCAAGGGCCTAAAATGATTAATATTAGATACCAACTCATATACTCGACGAAAAGCCCAAACTGGTTAATAGTATTATTTGATCAGTAAAAGTCCTAAGTGATTAGTAAATATCCACTCTTCCTAATCAGTGGCCAAAATGCAGAAGTAATTATTAACTATATTTAGTTAGCACATGCTTTAAATATAATACAGTTGATAAACAAACTTTGTACATTTTGACAAAAAATTAAAGAGTACAATTATACAAAGATATACCAAGAATCATACAAAGGCTCAAACTAACTACGAATGGCGAGATAGATATTCTTCTATACGTGATCTTCGACCATCAATCGTATTAGGAGCAAACGCCTCCTCATCACCTTCAAGATAATGGTTCAAAACTTGGACATGAATGGCGTCAATTGGGCTCCACTTATCATCTTTCGAGAAAGGGGGCTGACAGTAAGCTGGGCAATCCACCTGGTCCTTGTACCACAGTCCTGATTACTTTGGGGTCTAATCTCCCTAAGTAAAGTCAACCACCCACGCTTGAATGCCACCTCTTTGACTTCTTTTAGCCTTATTGGTGCATCAGTCCAACCCTTATCATATTCCACTGCCCACGCTTCTCGAGGACTCATTCTGAAGACATGTCTTAGTCTTGTGGCATATCTATGAAGACCATCTGCAATGACATGCCCTCTTTAGACATCTCCTTTCAGCTCAGTGGCCTCCTTCTTCAAGGCTTTATTTTTTACGTGAATCACCTCGCCTGCTTAGCCCACATCCTTGCTTGCTAGGAGTTGGGACCTCAAATCATTTATTTCCTCCTGTTCTGAGGAACCAATTTCCTCCATAACTTGGAGGTTATCTTTTAACATGGCCACTAACTCGGACATGTCCTTTTATTATGTTATTTTTGCCTTCATTAGTTTGATAATCTTTAAAAATCCCGATGAGCTTGACCACTCACATTTGGACCTAGAATCTTCCCGAGATTTGAAGAGGGACATGTATAGTCCTCTATAATGATGGGCAATAACAACATAACCAATAACAAATGCAACAAACATTAGCATAACAAAAAAATAGCACCAATAAATGGAAAAGTCTTTCTTCATTGATAATTAAAAGGGAAACGAAATCTAGTACAACCAGAGAAGAAGAAAAGATTATAGCACATGAATAAAGAGGAAAAATCCCTAAAACTACAGGACTTTACTCTTTCACCTTCTCAAAACTTTCTAACATTTTCCCTTTCTTAACAGCTCTCCCCATTTGGTCGGCAGCCATCTCGACCTGAGTAGATTCTTTTTTAGCATGGTTGACAGGCTGACCATTAGGAAAATCCTCATCAATAATTAGAAAAGGTCCTAAAGTATGGAGTTGGTATATGTCAGACTCTAGATGGACTTCTATTACCCCTAAGCCATGGTCCCATCCCTTTTTAAAGGACAACTTCTTGGCATAAGCAATATGAAGCTTAACATCATTGTAGGCTGCATTATAGCCATCCGCATAACTGTTATACTTTGTGCATGGGATTTTTCCTTCAAACTTCTTGAACTTCCTAGCCAGACCCAGGTTTTCCTCCACCAACTTCTCATTATCCAAGATTACAAGGTTATTGGCTGCCTGGAGGTCAGCAAAAGCCTTTGCTGACCTCTCCCTTTCTTATTCTAGAGAAGCCTGAGCATCAACTAAGTCCTTATTAGACTTCTTCAGGGTTTCGTTCACATCCTTATTCTTCTTGGACTGGTCACTATTACCATCTAGAAGTGTAGTAAAATCTGACAGAAAATTCAATGACAAATAAGTAACAATTAGTACGCAAAAGACGAACATAGAAAAATGATTAGCGGAAGAGAATATTTACCAGAGCAAGTCCTTATGTGGACTTAAGCGCCAGCTGGTCTGAGTCCAGCCACAATGAGTGCTCACGGTCAGCCACTAGCACTGCTCACTTTAATAATAAGGGGTAAGTGTTGGGATATTGGTCACACTGGACCCCTCGGTAGTAAGAGAGAGGAAGGATTCAGTTGGGACCTTGGAAGCCTGCTTCTTTTTCCTTTCCTCCTCTCTCCTCCTCCTCCTCTTTCTTTCTTTCTTTCTTTCTTTCTTTCTCTCTCTCTCTCTCTCTCTCTCTCTCTCTCTCTCTCTCTCTCTTTTATTTTCTACTCCTCCTCTTTCTTCTTCTTCTTCTCTACCTCATTCTTCTTCCCCTTGGTCCCTAAGATGAAACCATTGACTCTATGGAAATCCCTCTCAGATCTTTTCAAAGACTTTATCCTGTCAAATAGCATGGCCTGGTCATTATCATTAATAATTATCACTCTTCCCTTTATGAGGGGACATGTCTTGTTCTTCTTCTTACTCCTCCTCCTCCTCCTCCTTTAAATAAATTGAACTAGAGTACTCTTCTTCAGGAAGTTCCAAGGTAGAGATTTTGTCGACCGACTGAGCAATGAAATAGTAGTGATGTTTTTATACTCCAACAAGTAAGCTACATCACGAAGGTGCTCACCGTTGGACAATCTTTCTCAGACCCTCCAAGCCTTGACAAGATCAGCAACTCCCAACACGCGAAGGGCAGATTCTTGGTTCTTATCAAGAGATACAAAATAGAGGAATAAAATATAAATTAGAAGACAGGAAAAAAAAGCAGCCAACAAGCCAACAAAATAAAAATAGACAACGGCCTATTTGGTCCTCCCCCCAGTTAGGGATCTAAGGACCTCGATACCTCACTCCCTCAGGTAGGGGGGATGCTATCAATTTCTGAAAATTAAACCTTGATCCCAGTAACCATTGTTAGAGTTAGGAAGTTCAAAACTAAAACCCTCTTAAATTTCCTGGCCTTTAGGTATAGAACACTGTCATTGGTACGTGACCAGACATAGCAGTAACAAATTTTATGGAGTCCTAAGTTGGTCCCATATAATTCATTGATTCTATGAACCCCATTTACTATTTTCCAGACATTTGGTGCACGTTAGTCAATAACAACATTAAAATACTTGAAAAATCTCAAAAAAGGGACTTGGGGGAAAAGTTAGATCCCCTGTATACTAAGAAGAGTGTGGATCGAGTGCCTATCCTTAATATCCTGGACCTCTCTGGGTATAGCCGCACAGTCGATTTCCACCCACTCCAGAATGTTAAACGATTTTCTAAACTCTATAATGGTTTTGTTATCAAGAAGAGACATGGAGGAAAAAGTCTTCAAGCAATAGAGAAGACTAATCGAAATGGCAAATAAAAGGAGCAGATCATAAAAACTTACAAGGAAACTTTGGAAGTATGAAGATAAGAAGGAAGATTCAGAATTAGAGTTTGCACAAAATAAAGGCTTGGAACACCGAAGTGACGGTTGCTTGAACCTGAACTGTGTTTGAATCTTACGCAAATGATGAGGAACAGGTCCCTAAGAGGATTTTAGCACTTTAATCTCTACATAAGCAAGCGTACCTTCGGTAGTTTAAGAATATTATAAGTTTGCCATGATAATTCTTCTCGGATGAGCATAACCTCAACAACTCTCAAATATTTACAAATATGCCATACCAGTTTTAGAATAGTTTTAGGCCTTGGGCCTAGAGCTCACTTAAAATCTATCGGCCCAACATTCTAGCCCAAAGATTTTAGGGTTAATTATGGAAGCTTATTTATTCAAGCCTAATAGTGCAGCCTACCGGACCAGCATACATGGTGGATTGCTCGACCCAACTCAGATATTTATTTAGACTTGTGTATTTAACATGTGCTTGAATGCATGGAGATATACTCAAAACGGTTACCAATAATCTCGGAGGAGATATCTAGGGACACCACAAGTTATCTACAAGCTGGTTGAGTTATCAATACAATTCAATCACTTATTTTTATAGCTATAAAATATAAACCCTGACCCAGGGCAAAGAGATGTAACTTCAATCATTTGAGTGACACTAATAAATAACATTAACCTCTCTGTGGACATAGGCAAGTACCGAACAACGTACATCTATTGTTGTGTGTGTGATTATTTATCTTCTCCTTGATATTGCTTTTTAAATATTTTGTTATGATAATTCTTGCACTCACACATACCAATTTTAAAATTACCAAATTTGAGATATGAAATTTCAGTGCACACAATGAGAGGTACTAATATGATCATATAGTATGCCAATAAAAATCCAAAGATAAAGCATATGGAAAACATGGACTAAATCCCAAAGAGTCAAAACAAAACGATACTATATATATCAATATGCAAAATATACTAATAAAATACCGACACATATATATAGGTATAAACAATCAAAAAATACATAAGCGTTACACACTAGGATAGTATCGATGTGTCTAAACATGTTGGGTGAAATAATTGGGCATTAACTAGATACAAATGAATTATGACCCAGGCTCTCAAATATGTTCAAGGAGTTCTATTTGACTTCAAGACTTTATCAAACCAAGATGTAGCCTTAAGTGACAAGATAAAGTTACTTGTATGAACAAAAAAGCACAATGTACACAAGCCTAGAATTTTGATGATTATACAAATCAATAGTGTCATGATAAAATAAGCATAACTAAGATTCATTGTGCAAACCTATTAATATTTAACTATAACAACCTCAAAATCTTAACATATATCATATTCTCTTTTCACTAAATACTTTTGAAGCTATCACTTTTGTAAATCAAACAAACTAAACATGTTGGCCTTACAATTTTTTTGTTTTTATTTCCTTTAATCTTTTCTAATTTGTCTCTTACCAACGGTGTTTTTCCCTCATAGGAAATTTGCTCCTTTCGTAGCCCTTTCTCATACACCTTCATATTTTTTAATAAAATCAAACAACTCATGGGAAACAGTTCTTAAATGCACAAATCATCCATAATCACAAAATATGTAGGTGACAAGATTGATGGTAGAACATCTCATATAGCTCAAATATTACATGTGAAGTTAACTTTCAAAAATCTCGTTCGTGTGTGTGTAGATACATATACAAAGTTGAATCCATAAAGCAAATCAAAGTAAAAAAAAGTCCAAGCAAGCATGACTAAGAACAATCTAAGTATTAACAATCATAAAAAAATATCCTAGTCACATGAAAAGTATAGAATGAATTTGATTCAAACACATAAATATGCCATAAAAAATGTGTAAAACAAAAATATACAAAACGAAAAATATTTTTGAGTTTTCTAACATATTTCAAAAGAAAATAGCAATTTTGAAAATAAGCTAACTCAAAAGACATACAAAATCTTTTCTTATTTTTGAATATGACTCAATAAAATCAAAATATGTAAGACTTAAACAACATATAACTAGCAAGCATATGTATTATGAAAGTGTATGAAAATATGCAAACAATCAGCCATAAAATATAGCATGTGAAGAGTCATGTGCAAGCATGCGAAAATCAACTAGTCTAACTTTTAGCGCCTCCAGTACTGATTTGCTAACCCAAATAGATGGATACTTAATGCATCGGGTTTTGGGAACTAAAGGGACACTAGACTTCAACTTCCTAAGGCATTTTCTAAGATCATAGCAAAAATGCCTAAGGTGACATTTCCTAAAGTAATGTGTGCACGTGTAGACGTGACGAGGAGCGGAACCTTCGGGTTAACCTTTTCTAGCACCCTAGGATGTGGACAAACCTCTAAAATAAACGATGGTTTTGGCTTTAGCAATGACAACATTAGAAATATAGAAGCGGACATATCCCTAAGAGTCTTCTCACGTGCCTTCAAATCATTAATCAATTTAACATTATCACTGGCAAGAAAATTAAACATAGAAAATTTAGAGTCTTTTAATTCTTTCTCTAAAAATCGAACTCTATCCTCACTCTCTTTCTTGGACACTTTTTAAGATTTAAAATCATGGTTTATGTCCACAAGCTTCTCACGTAGAAAATCTCTTTGAGTTTGAACAGTTTGTAAAAATTCCATTATAGCTTCAAAATGAAAATTTTCTTATTTAAGAATTTTAATTCTTTTTGCAAACTTCAAATTCAAATAAGGTAAATTTTCAGCACGGTTATGAAGCTCATTTAACTCATCTCGACTATCAAAGTCACTACCATTGCTAAATGCATCGTACAACTTTCACGGTGATGATTCATCGAGAGAAAATAAATAATTAAACACGAGGGAGAGGTATAAACAGACCACCCTAAACAACAAGAAATAATGATCTATACGATAACTTAGCGTTCTAACTCTGATATTAATTTGAGAAAATTGGTATCCTAAATGAATCTTGAGTAAAACCAATATTATACAAAAAAAATAATATAACCCACTCTGATGCCAATTTGAAAAAAAGACTGACGGGGTGCTTAGGTAGACATAGTCACAAACAAAATTTATGTTTTAATATTTTCAATTTTAAAGATCAAAACTTTAAACAAATTAAACCCAAAAAAACTTAATCACCAAATTAAATCGTTTGTTGTGAAAAACCGATTTACCTAATTTTATCGTTTTAACCTAAAACATGTATCTAAGTGATAAGCAAATAAAATAAATCATCCATAATATGCTAATATACGAGGAAAACCACAATCGTAAAAGCCACGGACGACCAAGCCAAAAATACTCTATGAGAAGGTTTTACAAAGACTAGACAATAGACTTACTCAACGACTCTTCTTCCTCGCAAGCCTTGACACTCTTTTATCTTCAACCTGTCCTCTATAGTGCAACTTAGGAGTCCACCCATGAAAGTTGTCACAACGCAGGAATCCACAAACGCCTCGGTATCCATTGATGAGGCTCAACAATCGTACACAAAATAAAAACAAGGAACATCGCTTCTTCATCATGACATAACAAATCACAATTACGGACTCCTCCACACAAAATAAGTTCTTTCAAGATAAAGACAACCAAACATTAGGGCCCAATGAAAAAGATCTCAAAGAATATGAATATACAAACTTGGATCTTTAAACTCAAAGGGTGAAACTGGGGTTTTTGAACTTTTGTAAATAGACTGGGAATTGATTTTTGCCAAAAGTTCTTAAAAAATTTGAGTTCAACACGCCTTAAATAGTGAAAATATGAATTTTGAGGTGCTGACTTCATTCAAATGAAAACACTTAGTTCATTCGAATGAAAGGCCTATTTTGTTCTAACGAAACTCAAGTTCTCTCGAATGAAGAGGCTTTCTTGTTCTAATGAACTTCCAACGAGCTTCTAACGTGTGAACTTCTGTTAAACAGAGAGGGTTCGTTTGAAATTCGTTAGATATGCATTCTAACGAATTTCCAAAACTCGTTCTAACGAGGATATCACTTCGTTCCAATGAAATGTCAATTTCGTTCTAACGATGTGATGGTTTTGTTCTAACGAACTAAGAAAACAAAAAATCATTTTTCTTTAAAAAATAAGTTAAAATCAATCCCAAATAAGTTTATTTAAAAATAAATAGCCAAAAATATTTTCAAGGATCATATTTAAAATGCATCCATACCTTACGAGATCCTCAGTAAATGTGAAGACAAACTTGGCATGAAAAATACGACGTGGCGTATATCCATTTTGAAGCCTGGCCACTAAGTCTTTATAAAAATGTCACAGGCTTACGAGAACGATAATACGAAGCCTAACCTATGACTCAAATGTTTTGTCCAGAATTAAGTCAATTACCAAAAAATGACTATATTAAAAATTTTCCCTCACATAAGGCTAACATTTAATAGTAATATTGAAGAGAAAAGACCTTTTCAAATCGATATTTTAACATGGTTTGGTGTTACCCACATCCATGCTCGAGATCATACTATAGAAACTTCAATATCTCCTAGTCATTATGGTAGAACCAATAATCTCACAAGGATTTATCAGACCTTTTAAACTGAAACCAGCGAGAAGATGAACTCATCCTTTCCCGAGCAGTATACACACAAGATCCTAAGGTCTAATCCCACTTTGACTCCCCATAAATATAACATTACTACCTGTAAAGATACAATGCAGTTTAACCAAAGTAACAATAATAAGTTTAGTAACCAAAGTGTAAAAAAAAGTGCTTAAGAAATAATAGTGAAATAGGTTTTTATTTTTCTCTCTCGAAAGTAAACTTTCAAACCATCACAAGTACAATGTTTTAAGGGTTAAGCTTTTAGATATTTATCATAAGTAGGTAAGGTATTGGGAACTTTTCTAAAAAGAATTTTGGGTTGGAACTTTTCTCAAGTGGATTTTCTTGAAGCTGTTGCTTTAATCGAATTTTTCGGACTAAAACATCCAAATGTGTTTATCACTTGGATTCTCTCTAGAAAAACTCAAAGATGGAAGAAACAAGGTTTCTAATAGAACTTTTAATCTTGGGATACTATCATAATAACTTGTGTGATTGTAATGGAAGCGAAATGAGTCCTTTTATAGTCATTGAAAAAATAAAAGGGTAGTTTTGTAATATCAGAGACTTTGGAATTTTGAAATTCAAAAATAGAGATGTTGAAGAACTTAATGACACTACACCTAGAGTTGACTGTACAACTCTATATAAGGGAAAATAATGTGGACCTTACTCTTTGGATTTTTGGCCTAAGTAAAAAATTCAAAATCATTTGGCCTAAAATACGTGGTTGTAAAGTAGACTCTACCCTGGCTTGGATTCGACTCTATCCTCTTATGGAGTCAAATTTATAAGTGGAAATATGGGTGAAAATGATATTTGATTTAAGGAAGATTTTGGGAGTTTGGATTGATGCTCGTATTTTCTTTCGTTAGATTTTTTACTCATTCATGAAATCCCTGGGTAAAGCAGGATTTAATAGTATTTGGTTCTAATACTCAATAATATGGACTATACAGGGGACCCATGACAAATAATTAAATTGGATTCCAAATAAATACTCAAAAATCTCAAATTACAACCTTGTAATTTATTGCCTTTCTTTACTTAATCATAATTAATTTTAATAAATAGTTACGAGTTCACTCCAATTTAACTATCTAAAAAATAACTCAAATATAATGAGGTCTTATTTGCAAAGTTGATTATGGCACATAATGTGATTCCCCACGTTAAGCTTTCGATACTCACTTTCTCAAATTAATTTTTTTCTAATAAATTGTAACCAACATCTAATTAATCCCTTGATTCTCAAACTTAACTTATTTGTCTACTTCACCTTATTACAAAATAATTCACTGATGAGGTTTAAGTAGCGAAAACAAATATTATAAGTTTATCAAGTGGGTGTCGCAATCCAAGATCTTTCTTGGATATGGATTCCTACGAATTAGGATCTCATACATACTCACACAATGTTTTTCCAACTTGTGGGGATCTATTGACCCAATATAAAATTGAATCACACCCATTTCAATAAAAGCAATAATTGTACAAGCATTTCAATCAACATAACTCTCAGGATTAAAAATCTATGCACTCTTCGCAAATAGTGTGACATTAACTAAGTCTAATAAAGATAATCCTTGACTTAAATTTCACGATTGGTTATGTCCAATGCATTCCTGGGTGTACAAGTCACAATCCTCTTTCAGACTATCATAAGTTCTCAAACCATGAAAGAGGTTCTTATAGTTTGAGTACAATACTAAGATTGTACACACAACCATGCTGATAGGATGTCAACTCCCTTTGTGGTTGTGGACTTATGGGACTTCAACGATGAAGGACATGTAGGAGTTGTCTCCTTGGTCTTAACTTACAAGCTACTACTGGTGATCGAGGACTTGATGGTGGACCCTAAACTGGTTGCCATTAGAGTGTGGATATCATATCATCGCAATCCTGTGATAATGATATTGGCAGAAATCCTGAACGGTCTATATGCTTGGTGGGAAGGCCGTTCTGATTTTTTGAGAGGAAGTCCGATTATGTTATTCATGTGGCTTACTGAGAGTTTCTGTATGGCGGTCCCCCTGAATATCCCTTAACAGGTGTGCCTAATTTATTCACTCGTTATTTCATCAACTTTGGCATATCCATCGAGAACTGGGTAAATCGGTTCTTGGACACGGAGCTCGAAGTTTGTGCTGGTCGGTGCCATGTTGGGGGGGGGGGGGGGTTGCAGCCCATTTTAGAACTGGTGGAATACCAATACGTTCTGTTAGTTGGCCTTTAGCAGACCTCATTCTATTTCCCCTGGCAGCTCCTTCGTCAAGTCGGATGAGATCAAATTGTGTCTTCTTGTACCTTGAATTTCTTTCCTGTAGAGGATTTGACTGAAGGCTTCCCATGCGATTGGGTTCCCTATGGGAGATTCTTCGGTCGTCAACCCGTCCTTCTCAATATGTTGGTTGGGTTTAGAATATTTTTTAGGATTATATGAAATGGCTGTGGAAGAGGGGAGTGGGTAAGATCTTGGCAGAGGAGATTGAACAAAGATGGTTCATCATGTTTGACACTATGGAGAGGGCGTAGTGGTTTTATCTAGGCTGGTCCGAGCTTATCTCTCCATGGAGCACCTTCGATATACCAATAAAATGGAGGAAGTTTGGGGGCCTCAAGGAGTAGATGATGATGGGTTGGGTTTTTTTGACAGCCGCGAATAGGTAAGTATGGTTTTTGAAGCTTTTATGATGGAGACGTGTTTGGTTGTTTTTGGTTCTTGGGAATAAATTTGAGAAAGTTTGGTTAGTTTTATTTTAGGAACAACTTGGTTAGAGGGGGGTAGATGTTTGACTCCCTACGCTGATATTTCATGTAATTGTGAAGAATTCTCTTATTATGAAATAAAAAGGATTTTTATTATTTTGTTGTGCCTCTTGATGAGTTTTACATTTGAATTATCGATACCAATCGCTAAGGCATACATAATCCTTTTATTTATGTAAATGATAAAATGAACTGTCATTCTTGTAGGTAAGAAAATAATAGCATTATGTGAAAAAGAAAGGGACCATGCCCATGTAAAGCGTATGAGCTGCCTATGTACCTCTGGGGGTTTTGAAAATTTTATCAGTTTAATTTTGAAAGATTTTTTTTCCAAAGGATCAGGCGCCACGTAGTTTTGAGTAGAGGGAAATGAATATTTTTTGTAAGAATAGAAGGGGGATGAGAGGAGTCATAGCACGTCGAGATTTCGGACTAAGGGTAGAATTTCTTAAGTCGGTATCGATTGACTGGATATGCCATCTCTTTTTTGTGAAGGTCAATGAGCATAGCGGCGCCACCTGACAGGATCTTCTTCATGATGTAGGGGCCACTTGAGTTTGGCTTGAATTTCCCTTTAGAGTCCCAAACGGTTTCTATGATTTTTTTGAGGGCTAAGTCCCTTTCTCATATACCGCAGTCCTTAAATCTCCTACTAAATGATTCAATTATCCGACGATGGTATCCTTGTATATGATATAGAGCATTTATCCTCTTTTCGTTTAAAAGCAATAACTCGTTAAAACGGCTTTGATGCCAGTATTCCTCGTTGACTTTGCTCGCAAGCATGATGCGTAATGAAGGTATTTCTAGTTCAACGAGTAGGATTGCTTCCATTCTATATGCTAGAGAGTAAGGGGTAGCCCAGTAGATGCCCGGACTGAAATGCGGTAGCCCTAGAGGGCTTAAGTGATTCGATCGGTCCAATTTTGGTAACTCTCAGTACTCTTGATAATGATTACTTTGAGGTTCTTCTTACGGCTTAAACTTCACTATTAGTTTATGTTTGGTAGGGGAAGATTTGTTTCTTTGAATCCCACACTCGTCGACTAATTCTGTGACTTCTGCTTTGAAATGTAACCCGTTATCTAATGCTAGCTCACGTGGAACCCTGTATCGGCAGATGATGTTCTTATGGATGAACTTGGCTACCTTTTTGGCATTTAGCACTGCGTATGACTCAACTTCAACCCACTAGGCATGTCGACCATGGAAGTGAGAGTAGCAAGGGAAACAACTAAGTTATTCCTTGCTCGGGGCAAGTAGTAGAAAATGATATCTCAAAATTGGGAGGCCTGCTCTTCTAGGTGGGTATGGAAGGGTAAGAGTTTTTCATCTTTGACTTTCCATCTTCTCTAGACGATGTATAGGGCAGAGTCCCCGTAGACATCTAGGGACTGGATACCTTTTTTTAGAGTGACTTTGAGGCCTATGACGCATGCCTCATTTTCGATCATATTGTTGGTGCATGAAAATTTTGGCTTAATGGCAATGCGAGTGTGAAAGTCATAAGGGGTGATCAGGAGTATCCTAATGCCATATCATTTTTTGTTAGCAGCACCGTCAAAGAACATTTGCCATCAAAGGTCTTCTTAAAAGGTGCAAAGTATATCTTCATTCGGGAACTCGAAGATCCAAACATTAGCCTCTTCTATGGGGCAGTCAACAAGGTAGTTTGAGATGTCTCTTCCCTTCATGGATTTCTGTGTGACATACTCAATATCGAACTTGGTTAGTAGCATAACCATCAAGACATTCGTCTAGACAGGGTAGGTTTCTCGAGCAGTTATTTGATAGGATCCATTTGGGACACAAGTCTAATGGGAAAAGCGATCATGTAGTGCCGTAATTTCTGGGTGACCTTGACATGGGCGACACATGCTTTCTCCAAGGCAGTGTAGTTAACTTCGTACCTAGATAATTTATGACTATCATAGTAGATGACTCTTTCTTTGTGAGATTTTTCAATGTACTAGGCCAACAAAGCCCCAGTTACGGTGTCTATTACAGTCAAGTATAGGAGTAGAGGGAAACTAGGCTATGGTGGCATAAGTACCGGAGGTCAGGTAAGGTACATCTTGATTCTATCAAAGTCTTTCTGAGGGGCTTCATTATAGACTTTGGTGGAATCCTTTCAGAGGAGTTTGAATATGGGCTCACAAATAGAAGTCAACCTGTTGATGAACCGGCTGATACACTGTAGTTTTTGTAAGAATCCCCAAACTTCCTTCTCTATTTGGGGTGGTGGCATTTCGAGTATGGCTCTGAGTTTGGTAGGGTTTGCTTCAATACCCTTTTCACTAACCATGAATCCCAGAAGCTTTTTTTTGGTGATGCCAAAAATGCATTTCTGTGGGTTAAGTTGCATCTGATATCGTCGTAGCCATTTAAAGAACTTTCGGAGGGTAGGAATATGACATGCTCGGTTATTAGACTTAATGATCATATCATCCACATGTACCCCGACCTCCTTGTGCATCAGATCATGCCATATGTTGTAGTAGCCCTTTGGTAGGTAGCCCCTGCATTTTTGAGCCCAAATGGCATAACCGAGTAACAAAAGGTTCCCCAAAGGGTAACGAATGTGTTTTTTCTTGAAGATCAAGGTGCATCTTAATATGATTATATCTGGTAAACCCATCTACGAATAACTTGAGAGTGTGACTGGGTGTGTTGTCCACGATCATGACGATAATGGGCAGTGGGTAATCATCTTTTGGAGATGCCTTGTTTAAATATCGATAGAAAATGCACATGCGAACTTTTCCTCCTGATTTTGGCATGGGTACAGTGTTGGCTTGCCACGTGGGATATTCGATCACCCGGATGAAGCCTACATTTAACTATTTAACCACCTCTTCTTTAACTTGAGTGACAATTCGATCCGTAACTTTTGCAGTTTTTATTTGACTTGTTTAGATTCCCGGAGAGTGAATCTCGTGTTGGGTAATCTCAGGATCAATGTGGGGCATGTCTTTATAGGACCATGCAAAGACGTCCATAAATTCCTTCAATAGTTCTTCAAGTTGTCGGTGCTCATGATCATCAAGGGTGGACCATATCCTAATATCATGGTGTTGGCTACTAAAACCCAGATTAATAACAACGGTTTCATCCTCATTAATTTGAATGCGGTTATGTTGTTTAATATTAACCTTATAAAGTTTGGTTAAGAATTGTTCATTTGCAGAATCATCATCATCAAGAATTTGATTAGAATCAAGATAATTAATGTAAGGCATAGCAAGATACTCAAAATTTTTGCTTATTTCTTTCTCGAGAAAAACAGCGCTGAGAACCTCATCAAAGGAGATCTTAATTACATTATTATAAAAAAAAATGAGGAACAACAAAAGAGGAAGAGATAGGATAAACATCTAGGTTGGGTTACATTTCAGCAGGTGGAACTGGTATAACATTCCAATTAAGTAGGGGTTTATCAGTGGCTTTGATTAGAGTGGAGGGGTTCGATGATGTAGCACTTGAGTGGATCATGCAGAGCATCAACCTTATTGTCTGCAAATTGAACAAGTCCTCAAAGTCACTTCCCTCGAAAACCTCAGTAATAGTTATAGCTTTCTCAATGAGAGGTTTTCACATGATGTTGGGAGTCCTTGGACCAGGAATAACCGTCTTGAAGGAAGATCTCCATCCTTGGCTTCATCTTCTTATCCACATGATCATACCGTGGTTAGGGAAAGTAAAAAAAGGGAAAATCTTCATCCTCTTTGATGAATCTTTCATTCAAGGAATCATTCGAAACAGTCTTGTCACTTTTTAAACTTCTCTTCAACTGGGGTTGGTGAAGCATTCTGAGTTCCTCTGATGACGGTTAATAACCCAGTCCATATGGAGGAAAGGCCTTTTTCAGGACTATAGGTTCGAGTATCCCCTATTATCATCGTCATACCAACCCCAATTTAGGAATGAAGTGTATATTCTTTAACATCTGTATCACGCTGACATTATCGTGAGGCTTATGCTCTGGATAGACTTGACCTTTGAAACCGTACCCTATTAGGAGTGGAAGTGATTCGACTCGAAAGATGGAAAGAAGAATGTCATTCACCCCATATTGTATTTATAGTACCGAATTACTGGTGCTTGCATTCTAAATATTATCATCATGGCCTAAGATGGTGATGACTTGTCCCTGGGCGAAGAACTTCAGTTTCTGATTTATAGGGCCAACCCTTATTATGAGTGTTATAGATCCCAATATCTCCCAGCGAGTGTGGTCATAGGCACGCACCGTTGCGAAAGTTGGAGCTAGGTCACTTACTTTCAAACCCAGGAAGTTGAAGGTTTTTAACGGGCAAACATTGAGTGCTAATACATTATTAATGAGTGAGAGCAGGACCATCTTCCCCATTACCTTAATGGAGACATTTAGAGCATAGTTATCATTAGGACCAAACTTTGGGATTTCTTTTTCAGAGAAGAAAAGCAATCTGGTAGAGGTTAAGGACCCGACCAGGTTCACGACTTCTTCTCGAGTGGTAGAAGGAAGGATTGTGGGCCCGACAAGAAATTTTATTAAATCATTTCGATAAAGCGGGGAAGATATAAAGAGTCCCCATAAAGTGATGTTGGCTTGAGTTTTCTTAGGCTGACCAAGGATCTTGTTTTCCTCTATGTTCATTTCTGGCATGGGGAGTCCCTTGAAAACTCCCTTTCCTTTATATATCCCTACTGACTGAGGATTCAGACTCTGGTAGTGTCTCCCAAATCTTATCATATTGTTTACAGAGGAGGGGAAGAAAAAAAAACCCCGTTTCTTCATCTATTTCGAGCTATACGAACATTTTGTTGATTTCCCCTAGAATATCTTCAAAGGATATCATCTCACACATACTGATCACCAGACTAATATTTTCTTGGCTTGGTTATTCATTTAAGCTATCAAACTCATCCCCCCATCCGGTGGTAATGATGTTATCTTTCCATGAGAAGTCAATGTATTCCACAACCTCAACGGCTTCTTTATATAGGTCTTCCCACTCAACGGGGACATGAAAAAGTGAAGGAAATAATCACCCTTGTAGCTTTAACGCATAGAGTAACTTGAATATACTGCAAATCTCATTGGTCGGTTGGAACAAGCCTATCATGATTTATACTGCATCATCTAAATTGACTTCGTCAAAGGGTACCACCCAATTATATAACTCTCAAGCCCACTTCTAGGCTTCGATGAATAGGGTGCTAAACTTTTGGCAATCGATGGCCATTTTCTAGGGCAATTTCAGCCCAAAGTTTAGAAGCTGGTTTAGTACTGGTGGAAATTCCATATCTTTCCCTCCGGACCAGATACCAATGACAATACATGCTCTTATGAGAATAGTCATGAAGACACCACATTATAGGACCCCCCAGTCTCTCCTTAGGTCCCTAACACTCTCCCATTTACTATAGAACCCTAGGTCACTCTCCGAGTATCGATCTAGAGGCCATCGGGCAGTTTTGATCCCCGTTTGACTCCTGTCAACTTTATCATCAGAGAAAAATCTTGATGAATCCTCAAAGGGAACTAAAATCCCTTTCCAATGGTACACCCTGTGCATAAAACAACATCACTGTTCGAACAAACGAACCCTTTTAGTACAAAACATCAATCCAAAGGCCACCGGGCACTTTTGGATCGCAATTTCACCCCAATCAACTTATTCATTAGAGTGAAAGATCCAATGAATCTTTGAAGGGAACTATATGCCCTTTCCAATGGTCTACCCCGTGCACAAAATGGCATAATCGTATGGACAAATGATCTGTTTTCCACTGAAAACTGATCCGGAGGCCACCGGGCGCTCCCGGACTACGTTTTACCATATTTTAGTCTTCAAATTGAATGATATTGAATGAATCTTCAAAGGTCACTGAATACCCTTTCTAATGGTCTACCCGTGCATGAATCAGCCTTACGGTACGGTTGAATGATCAGATTTACTCTAAAAGGTTATCGAGCACTTTGGAGCCCCGTTTGACCAAAGTTAACCCTCTGAACCTAGCAAAACGCTTTAGAACATCGAATTAACTCACACAAACCTTTCAATGGTATCCCCGTGCATAATTCATACTAACGGTTTGGACGAACGATCCATTAATGTTAGATAATCTCCTATCCAAAGGATCGACGGGTATTTTCAAGCCCCATTTGATCCAAAGTCAATTCCTGGACCCAAGAGAAGCCTAAAGGATTCTCAAATATCTTTAAATTACCTTTCTAATGGTATGCCTCATGCATGATTTGGATTTATGAATTGCGTTCGATGACTATTGTTTTTTAAAAATCTACACGAGACTGTCAATTGGTAAGTCCATTTCCCTGCCTATCGGTAATGTATCTAGGGTCACCTGCCGATTGGTAGGGCAAGGTCAATGATGATCGACAGTCCCCCTACCCTATATAAGGAGAGCATGAGCTCTCTTTTTGGACACCTCAAATCCATCAATATCAGTTATTTCGGTAACATTCTTCTGCAATCAACGAAGTTTGCTTGTGTGAAATATTCTCTGCCTTTCCTTCCCATCATTATCATATAAAATTTAATAAAAATATCCTTCTCTCTCATCCTAAATTCATCCCAACTTGCAAGGAATCTCATAAAGGATTGAGGTTAAGCTTCAAGTCTCCAAAGAAGGTCCAAACATCCCTCTTTCTCTCTCTCTTTAAATTTCTTTATTTTTTCATTAGTTATATAAATTCTCATTTTAGCTTTTACTTTAGATCATACACATTAATACCTCATCATTTATTAGTTATATTTCACATAATTTATTTTTCGTAAAATATCCAAAATAAATAAAAAGACGGTTACACCAATAAATTTCTCATGGATTATTCATCACATTTTATCCAAACTAAAAATATATTTTCTACACCCAAACATATAATAAACTCCCGTTTGAATTTATCGGATAAACCCCACCCTCATGCAGCACGCAAACTACATGGACTTTATGCCTTTGAAGGCTACGTAAGCGTTTCGATTTAATACACAAGACTCTAGTCCTATTTTTATATTTTCATATTTTTCCTATTTTATCCATATATTATTCGTATATATCATACTTGCGTCTTATCTAACACATATTATCATTTTATCATAACACTCAATATCTCGATAAGCACAGACATCATATTTTTCTTATTATTATTTTGGGAACATTCATATGGATGATCTCACTCCATCTTTTCAATGATGCGAGTCGAGTGATTTTAATCTCCCCTTATATATACACGTACACACACTTCACGGAGAAATTAAGGATAATAGAAACATAAGCCCATGAGAGACTGAAAGGGTAGGATGGATGCCTAACACCTTACCATTCTGTAACTTAGCCCCCTAACCATTGATTTAATTGGTTTTGCAATCATCAATTTGTCTTTGATGTCGTTCTCTCGAGTCGGCAACATGTTCCTTTGCCTATTTTGTGAAAAATAGGCTGGCAACTCTATCTCTTCACATAATCCCAAAATTGATGACGACCAAAGCCCCCCCCCCCCCGGACTAGCGAAGGGAACGAGACCATTATCCACCCTCTTTTCCTCGAAGCGCGGGGAGGGAAGATCTCAGGATGGCCATACGATAGAGCTTGTTCAGCAAAATAGGTAAGGTGTAGGAGAAAATATGGGAAGACTTAAAGGGGTTTGGGTGAAAATATGTGTATGATGGGTTCTTTAATTAGTACAATCTGGGTAGATGGGTTGAATTTTGGGTCATACTATAGGAAAATGGCATTTGTATGGTTTGGAAGTGGAGTGTGAGTGGTGTTTAGTTTGGGATTGTTCAGTGGGGCGATGACACTCCGATCAATTAAACCTTGGATTACATTTGAAGATGGAAGCACTAAACAGTGGTATGACTGGCAGTTTGGTGGAAATCACAATGAGCATCAGGTTTGATATTTTATGAAGTGGGTTTGGTAGTGGACAGGGGTATAGAGGTTTGATAAGATTTTGGCCCAACAAGGCTTGGTAAACTTTAGTGAGGGGATCATGAAGCTTAATGTACTCTTTCTGACTAGATTAGCACGACTTTTTGGCTCCCAAAAGGAAAGGGTTGTGAGTTGTTGTTAATGGTCAAGACTGTAGCAGGCTTCTCACATTTTCTTGGAGTGAACTCTCCGGATACTTTCTTTGGCTCAGTCTTATATCTTAGCAATACTTTCTTCAATATCCATTACTACTTCCCGAAGGGCTCATAAATGTGGATAATACTATCCTCCTATCATCGCTCGAACATAGGGTAAGAAGTTTTTCTTCACAATACTAACTTGCTCCTCTTCGAAAGTCCGGTTGGTCATAGTCTCCGTTTTCTCCCTCTACCTTGATATGAAATTGCTAATGGTTTCTTTAGGGTTCTGCTTGAGAAGATCTAAATATCGGTGTGTAACCTCTAACTCCTCGTTATATTTGTACTGTGATATGAATTCACGAGCAACATCCTCCCAACCGTGAATTCTAAATTCCTCAAGGGATAAAAAATAACGAAGAGCGTTGTCTTTCAAAGTCTGTTGGAACATCTGGGCTATTATTTTCCCGAAGGCACCTTATAGAGTCCTTGCTCGTTGGTAGATTCGAAGATGAAGATTTAGGGGCCCGCTACCCCAAACTTCTAAATGTTAGGGATCTTGAATTTTTTTGGTAGCCTTGCTTTAGGGTAGGGAGACATATGGGTGTCTTCCATGTATTTCTCGGAGATTTGGACCTAGTCAAACTTATTGGTTAACAACTTAAGGTCCTCCTTGAACTTATTTAACTCTTCTTCCTTCGGATTAACAAGCACTGGCAGGTTAACCCATAACTGGGCAAGATTTAGCATACGGAGTTGATATGGCGGTGTCCCGTTGACGGGAGGGGCACGTGGAGCATGTTGATATTCTTTCGGGACCCAAATAGGCTCAGGTGCGAGTGGACCCATAGAAAGAGAGAATAGAACCTGAGGATATTTGGGAATAGGGGCCTAGTTTCACTGTATCTCATGAACCTCGATTTAAAGGTTGTAAATCTTGGTGGTAAGTTAGACTAGTACTGTCGTCAAACCAGGCTACACATTGGGTACTTGATCTGTGTTCTCCACAGAGGGTTGGTAAAGGTAGATTCTGGACTTAGAGAAAGTATCAGGAGAACTGATGAAGCTTCTGGGTGATTTGATAAAAGATTGAAGCCAATAGGAAGACAGGTTAAGGGTTGGGTATGCGATCGACCTGAGAAGGAAAACGATTCGAATTTATTTTTTAAAAAGAGAAAAGGAAAAATTATTTTTATTGAAAAGGAGGAATATGTTTTTGACATTTTTTGGAAAGGGGAGGACAAAATAGATTTGGTATTGTTTTGATAAAATGAGGTAAAATCTTTTTGATATTTTAATAAAAGGGAGGGGGAAAATGTTATTGACACTTATGATAAAAGGAAGAAAAAGGTTCTTGGCATTTTTGGTAAAGGGGTGAAAGACGAGAGATGAGTCTCAACATGATTATTATGTTTATGTTCTCACTTGTATTAGGTCTACCTAAATGCAAAAATAAATATCGTATGGGACCCAAGCCTGGGAAAAATTGGGTTTGAAAAATATCTAAAATATGGGTTGACTTGTTGCTAGGCTCATAGATAGAGTCTTATTTTGAAAAAAGACAGAATCACGTGAAAATTTGGGATCCATGCCGACTCGATATTTCGACAAAGTTTTTTGTAGTAACTGAAAGATAAATATGAGTGCCCTAGGTTTAATGCCTATATGAGGGCATGCAGTTGTTGAGTTAGTGGAAAGGTTATCCCCCTTTAGTATGACTTCCACGATATACGTCTTGCTTCGGAGGGCAATCGGTACATGTGGACAAGCCATTTGATATACCTGAGTGTATGTGAATTGCCTCACTATATCCCTCGCGGGGACAATATGTGTGATATGGAATTCAATATACTCAACGTACGTGAATGAATTTCATGCTCTATACCTCCCGTTGTGAGTTCGATCAGCAGTACGATGCAGGGGGAACCGTTCGATATACATTGAAGGTACTAGGCCAATGGAAGTTAAGGGTCATATTGCTTTGGCCAACTGCACCCTACTAGACCAATACCCATCACAAAGTGACCCCCCAGTACGGTATAATGTTTTGTCAATATAGTAATGATTTTGGTGATGTAGTGTGAAAAATGCATAATTCTTGATTATAATATTATGGAGAGAGTATTCTATTTGGGATGATGAGCATTATACTAATAAGGAAGAATGTAAAAGTATCTTGAAAAGTAAATCTAGCATGGCGCATGAAGATTACACTAAGCATGGATATATGAGAGTGGGTGATGTGTGAATATTTATAAATGAGTGTGAGATAGTGAGCCTTAGTATAGGTAAACTACATGTGGTGTGTGATAAGTATAAGTGATCATGGATATGTATAAGTGTGATAAGTGGAGGTGTGTTCTAGTGACACCTAAGCAGGGATATTTTAAGTGGTGTGTGAAGCATGTGTATATAAATGAACCTATATACAAGTGTAGGTAGTGTGAGGTGTACATCGAGAGTATTTACAAAAAGTGAGTGAGAGGTGATATAAACATGAGGTAGATATATACAAAAAGTAATAAAGGAGAAAAGGAAAACATACAGGTAGGTGCATACGCACACAAGAGTCTAGCCCTCTTAAGTCAACTTCCCCAATAGAGTTGTCATTGTGGCCATCCCTCCCCCTGACTTTTGAGTTTTTTCATTTTCTCATTATCCATCTTTGGGGGTTGATGCTCGTGCGCACAGTGGAGAGAGAAAGAGGTCTAACACCCTTTCCAGGATTGCTTCGACCGTCGTCGATGTGGGGTGATGTAAATAGATAGAGTCGCCATCCTATTTTGCACAAAATAGGCAAAAGAACATATTGCCACCTCGAGGGAACGACATCAAAGACAAATCGATGCTTGCAAAACCATTTAGATTAGAGGTTCGGGGGCTAAAATATGGAATGAAAAGGTGTTAGGCACCCATCCCCTCTTTTGATCTCTCATGGGCTTATGTTACTATTTTCCTTAATTTTTTTGTGAAGTGTGTGTACGTGAATATATAAGTGAAGATCGGAATTGCTCGACTCGCATCATGAAAAAGATTGAGTGAGGTCATCCACAGGAATGTTCCTAAAATAATAATCAAAAATACGATATGTGCGCTTATCGAGATATTGATCATTATAATGAAATGATAATATGTGTTGGATAAGACGTGAATATGAATCACAAGTATGATATATATGAATAATGTAGGGGTAGAAGAGGAAAATTAGAAAATAGCACTCGAATCTCGGGTTTTAAACTGAGACACCTACGTAGCCTATAAAGGCAACAAAGTCCACGTATTTCACATGTGGCATGAGGATGGGGTTTATCCCATAAATTTAAATGGGAATTTTATTATGTGTGTGTAAGAAAAAAGGTGCTTTTAGTTTTAAGAGAATGTAGTGACAAATCCCGTTGAAATTTATAGGTATAACCCTCTTTTTCTTGTTTTATTAATAGAAAATATATTATGTTTAATATTACTACTAAAGGATTGGAGATTTATATGTGTATGATCTAAAGTAAAAGATAAATTAAGAACTTACATAACTAATGCGGAAATAAAGAAATTTAAAGAGAGGGAAGGATGTTTGGACCTTCTTTGGAGACTTGAAGATTGAGCTTGATTGATGATGAACTTACTTTCAAGTGAATGAAGAATATAAGGGGATTTTGATAAATTGGGTGTGAATGTGATGGAAATGAAAGGAGGGAAAAGGTTTCAAATAGAGAAACCTCGATGATTTAAGAAGAATGTTATTTAGATCACTGAATTTGATGTTTCTGACATGCCTTGGGAGATGATCTTATGCTCTCCTTATATAGGGTCAAGGAACTTCCGATCGACATTGTCCTTGCCCTGTCTATAAGTAGGTAACCCTAAACACACTACCGATAGGCAAGAATATGGACCTGTAAATTGGTAGTCTCGTGCAAAATTTTGGAAAAAATAATAGTGAAATGCAATTCTTAAGTCCAAATCGTGCATGGATCATACAATTGGAAAAGGTTATTTAGATACCCTTGAGAATCCTATGGTCCGTCCCGGGTCCGGGAGTTAACTTTGGGCCAAACGGGTCTCGAAAGCGCCCGTCGGTCCTTTGAACAGGAGATCATCGAACGAACATAAGTCATTCGTCCAAACCATAAGTCTAAACTATGCGCAGTTTGGAGCATTAAAAAGGTTATGTGAGGCACTTAGATGTTCTAAATAGCTTCACTCAGTTCAGAGAGTTGAATTTGGTCAAATGGGGCCCAAAGGTTTCCCGTGACCTTTCTGAGTAAAATGAGTCATTCTTCCTTACCGTAAGGATGATTTGAGTATGGGGTAGACTGTTGTATTCAATTCCCTTTAAAATTTAATTGAATCATGTTTGAGATGAAGATATGACGTGTGTCAAACGGAGTCCGGGAGAGCCTAGTGGCCTCCGAATCAATTTTCATGGGAAAAGGATCATTTATCCGAATTGTTGTGCCATTTTGTACATGGGGTAGACCATTGGGAAGGGGTTTTAGTTCACTTTAGAAATTTATTGAACTTTCACTTTGACGATGAAGTTGATTGGGGTCAAATTGGGGTCCGGGAACGCCCGATGGCCTCCAGATTGGTTTTCGATAGTAAAATGGTTCATTTGGCTAAACTGTTTTGTCGATTCATGCACAGGGTGGACTGTTGGAAAGGGTATTTAGATCCTTTTGAATATTTATCGAGCTTTCGCTCTGATGATGGAGTTGACTGTAGTGAAACGGGGCTCGAGAGCGTCCGGTGGCTTCCAAATCGGTACTCGGAGTATGACCTAGGGTTTGTTGTGAATGGGGAGGTGATAGGGACCTAAGGAGAGACTTATAAGGGTCCTAGAATATGATGTCTACACACCTATATCCTACATGCAATAGGATGAGATGAAAATCAACATCATCGATCAATACGGTAGCTCTCACGGCCTAAGTCGTAAAAATATTAAAATCCGCAACGTTAATAGCAAGTCTATGAAGAATAAAAGAATGATTGAAATTATTATAAATTACAACTATGCTTCTGCCTCTCATATTTTAATATTTTTCAAGTTTTATCCTAAAGCAAACAACCAAAAATAACATGCGGTTCTAAATCTAGAACCCATATATAGCCCATGTGATTAAAGCTTTACATCTTCATTATTTAGTCTTTAGTTTCTCATCTTTAAGTTTATCTCTTTTATTATAAAGCATAATTTGTGTGCTAGTATCTAACCTATGTTGTTTTTCACTAAATAACCAATATACCAATAAAAGGCTTATATCTCAAGTCTATACATATTTGACTATTTCATACCAATAATACAAGATAGACATCTATAGTATATATAATACACAAATATGAAAGATAAGTATATAGGTAGACATCCCTATTATAGGTCATATACATCTCTAATATTATATATAAGCCCAAACAATTATTTCTAGTACCGCCACTCAACAATAACATATGGTAGGAGAAGACTATATTCATGTATAACATCCGCACAAAGGTACAACCCCATGTATGTGCAAATGAATGGGATACTCTCATGCCCGCACATAATGAAGGCTTATCCCTATTGCCTTTGAGGATCACTCACGCATACTAGGTATAGTCTTTGTCCTTCTCAAACCTAAAACCTAAGCATGGTTAATGGATAAATCATACGCTTACTCATCACTCATATAATCTACCATACCCAAGATTACAAGATGAAATATCTTCGTGAACCCTCTTGGTACACAGATTCCTAGACATATGACCCTACATAAAATATAACTAAGGAAGAGCCTGTATACTTACTAGGGCACCATTATGTCCCGCGTCGCATGTGCCTAATCATTGAATCCCTTCCTGTACGATACGCCACAAGCACTCACATATAATATTCATTATACATAAAATACATAAGTAATTTTCATCCTCATTAATGGGCTAAATCAAACACATGCACAACCCTCACAAATGGATTATGTTAAATCATATACACATGCCAACCCAGCACTACCAGATCATAATCATAAAAAGGTGTAAAACATCTTTAACGTTATATTCATCCTAAAGATACGATAATACTAATACTCGGGGTTACCAAATCTAGGCACAGTCTCACCTACCATACACTAAAACACGCACATAAACTATATTAAATCTTAATCAGTCCTAGTCTATTCTCCCAAGGCATAGTGTCTAGGTATAATCTGACACCTAATTTAAATGAAATCACAAGATATGATAACTACCTTGCTCTCGAAATCTATAACCTAAATCTAATATCACCCAAAGGATATTCACCCCACTCGTATATCACAATGATTCAAATCAATCCTTGCCAAAAATGCCAATATTCAAGCTTATAATTTCCCAATCAAAAAACCCATTCTACACTTGGGTTGGCCATTGAAGGACAAATTCTCAGTTTAACCCCTTTAAATCAATGATCTCACTAATATCTAAATACCCTAAATATCAATCTCCAACAATTCAAATCATAAGAATATATCTCTATTCTATGAGTATATGAAACTATAGGCTAAAAAATCCTTGCCCTATATCCCCAAACAAAAATTTTCAAATAAAAGTTCAACCCAAAATCACCAATCCAAAACTTCGGTCTTGCACACCTTTTAGTAGGAAATTCATAGAAAATTTAAATAAATCAAAAAAATACAAAACCAAGCTGTAATACCCCGTATTTTTACACAAATTTATTTTATTATGAAATTATGGAAAATGGGGATTAATTAATTTAAAGGGAGAAAATTTAATTTGTAATTAATTCGATTTAATGGTAATAATTACTATCGTGATGAGAGTTAGTAGTTATCGAAATAATATTATGGACAGGATGAGATACACAGCAGTCATGATATAATTATTTGGGACACGTATATGAGTCGCGTCATCGGTATGTATTTGGGGGTTAAAAAAGTAAATTATTTTTTATAACTCGAATGACTATTTTGAGTGCGCCAGAGCGTCCGTAATGGTCGAAATACTCAAAAAATACTACTCGGGTATTTTATTTGGAGTTCGGGGCATTTTAGCCCAAAATGACACCCCGGAGGGGTATTTTGATCTTTTGGGATTTTTGGATAATTAAATGGACGAAAATTGGGTTTAATTAAAAGCATTGAGGGTTAGTGGTCTGTCAGTTTTAACTTACATGAGAAAAAGAGAAAAAGAGAGAGAGAACCAAGTAAGAAGAAGACTCCATTGGAGCCTTAAGCCAAGAACTCGAGCTTTCAAACAAAAAATTACACCAACGCGTAGATCGTGTCAAGAGGATCGTTCCCATACCAATTTCAGTCTAAGAATTAGAAGTTCATTCTGAGGTAAGTGTTTATCTTGCTAGTTTATTTAGCATATATTGCTCTTGTTAAACTCTGTTAATGATTTAAACATCCTATGATGGAAATTTGGGTTTCATTAGGTTTAATCGTAGAAAAACATTAGATTTTGGTGATGGGTTGCATGTAGAGGATTTTTCCCATTTGGAGACTATTAAATTTGGAGATTTTATGTACAAATCACGAATTGAATTTAGGGATTTGAAATAACTAAAGTGTTGGGTTCATTATATGAGGATTCTTAGAGATTTTAGAAATTATTGTTTTCCCTTTTGAAAACATAAATATTTGAATACTAATTTGTATTAAAAATTGCCCCATAATGATTAGGGTTAGCTTAGAAACATTTAAACTGATGTTGGACGAAATTTGGATTAAGTTTGAGGTTCCGAATGTTGAGAAAAATTGAAATTTGGAAGAACTGAGTCTATCCAGAACTCTCGTTCGAACTAACCTTCTAACGAGATTTCCAACGACCTTTCTAACGAGTTGCTGCATTCGTTCGAAGTGGGAACTTCGTTCGAACGAGCTCGTTCGAATGACCTCGTTCAAACGAGAATCTTGAAACTTCTAACGAGATTCCAGAATGATTTTTTAGGGTCCATTCGAGTTAAAAACCATCGTAGGGTTATCCAAGTGAGTGTATTAACCTACGTGAGTAACAGGTGGCTTAAATTCCAAAGTGTTAGGTAATTAAGGATGTAATGGTTCTCGGGGTATTGAATTTATGCAAAAACCTATGAGAGAATGTAAGTCCTAGAGAGGCTATATATATACGGATATCGTGGAGAGTAATGAAGTTAATATTACTTACGGATTATGGTATTTGGTTTATGTGATTACCTTTTAATGTATATAAGTTGTGTGCATGCTTATTACTTGGAATATGATGTGTAAGACATACCTAGCTACTGGCTATCAAACGGGGGTTAACGCGTTGTGGACGACCATATCTTGTGTGACTTCAGGGGATTTCAAGTCATACCACGAAATCATGGAACCTAGGTACGGGCTATCTGGTGAGAACGATAGTGTTGACGGTCATATGGGTGCATAGGTATGTGCGTAGCCCATCGGCTTGGGATTATGTTCGCCTTCAATATGTGTATATGTTTTATTGGTTCTTGAGAGATTGAACATGTTATCCTTTATGCGAGAGAGTTGCAATGGAACTAGATAGCCGCTTATGCCTAGCACCAGGGGGTTCTTAACCATGGGTGTTGTATTGATATATTTGTATGTATGCATAATGAGATTTTATATATGTATATTAAGTTCCTATTTTGTGTTTCTTGTTGGCTACTTTATTAAAGTATATACTTATTGGGTTACCAGTTGGGAATAAAGAATACTATGAGAATGAGTTATAACATCCTTAAACATATTCCTAAATAATAGTAATGTATTGATTTCGGGTTATTTAGATATTGTATCCGGCATAGTGATTATCCTATATATAGTCAGGTAGAGTGACGAGACTAGTATGGGTAGTTAGACTCGGTAGGTGTGCACATTAGAAGAGAGGTGAGCATCTTAAGTGAGTACGCTAAGTTAACATGGATAATATACGTGCTAATTAAGGTAATTTAAGCACTTGCTATATTTAAACTATTTTCTACTCGGGCTCTGACCCGTTTTCTTGCAAATCTCTTTTCTTGTTCTATTATTTTAGGTGCTCAGTCACAAGGACACCAAACTTATGAGATTTCATTCATTTGCTGAGCTGTAGCTGCTGTGGAAGCTACGAGATATTTCTAGTAGACGCTTCTGAGTATATTGCTCCTTATCAATCAGTCATTTATTTTAGTTGGACATGTCGTCCCTCCTATTTTACATTCAGAGATTTAGAGTTGTTTTTATTCTATCATTAGACTTTGATGTCATGTCATTGGATTATTGTATGGGATTTTGACTGGATGTGTTTACTCCAGTTCTTTATTTTACTTCAGTTAGTTCTTACCTTATACTATTGTGATGTATAGTGATGTTTAGATATTACCCTTTAATGATGATGGTTAATAACAAGATAAAATTTTGACACCAACATTTTTAAATATTAGGTGGTTCGTTTTTATTAAATTAAAATTTGAGTTTTTGACAGTGATGCATTATCTAAACCAACCTGATATTCTGAAATTAATTAATTAAGGATTGATCACCTGGTAATTAATTAGGCGGGGTGTCACAGGTATTATCAGAGCATCAGGTTCTAGTGTCCTTAGGATTTATACATCTTGTTATGTTTTCTCGTAGCGTCCTTTGATATAGAGCCCTATATTTTAGGATTGTTGTACTCTTTATGCATTTTATGTTCTTCAACTATTTTGAGACAATAACTATAGACTTATGAAATTCCTCTCTCCTTTCAGATGCCTCCTCCACGTGCATAGAGAGTTCCCAAGGATGCCCAACCCGAGCCTCAGCCTGCACCAGCTTAGAGTATGATGAAGGCCACTGAAGTTGCCGCCATTATAGCTGATGAGGTGAATGTCGCATTGGCAGTTGTGCAATAGTCACTACCTCAGGCATCGTTGGTGGCTCCAGTTCAGACCCAAGCCTTCCCATCTGCTTGGGAATGTGTCACGGATGCCTTCCAGAAGGCGCATCCTTCAAAATTTACAGGGAGCTTCGATGTGGTAATAGCGAGCCAATGGAAGAAGGATATCCAGAGGCACTTGAGGATGCATAAGTGCACGGAGGTGTAGAGTTAGATATTGGCCACGTTCAAGTTAGTGGGAGCCGCAATGCAGTGGTGGGAGTCTATTACCACCACTGAGGAGAGAGACACGCTTACTATTCCAGACTTTTGGGTGAGGTTCGACCGCAAATATTTCCCTTCGTTCGTCCAGACAGAGATGAGATGAAAATTGGTGAACTTGAAACATGAGGGAAAGACCGTGGTGGAATATGAGGCAGAGTTTATCAACCTTCTGAACATTGTACCAGATGAGATCCCAACTGAGGAGAAGAAGATTCAGCATTTTATGGATGGGTTCACAGGGAGGATCTGCTAGCATTTGATAGGTAATCTCTCTTTGGCCACCTATTCAGATGTGGTTAATGCAGCACTACTCCATTGCCAGGACCGCCGTAGAAGAGTCCAGCCAGTAGGACAGGAGGAAATGGTGCTAGTGGGGCACAGGTAGTTCAGGGTCAGCATAGACACAGTGACCAGGGTTCCCTACAGGGGGATGCTAAGAGGTTCAGGTCAGGAGGTTATAGACATGGCCAGGAGGCTTTTGACATGGCCAATAGGGTCATCAAGGCCATCAGGGCCAGCAGCAGGGCCATAATGGCCAAGGGAGGGGTGGTAACGGCCATCAGGGCCGGGACAGAGGGGAGGACCCTTCCTAGGGAGATGCTTCACCTTTGGAAACACTGGCCACAAACGTCAGGACTGCCCTGAGAAGGGTAGAGGCCAACAGCAGGAGCAGCAGCAGTAGGGTGCTCGTCAGGAGCCCCAGAGACCGTTATATCCTGTAGCTCTCCCGGCACCTCCACAGATGCCAAAACTGCCACCCATTACAACCACCCTAGTTCACCAAGGGCAGCTTCAGTACGGACGAATCTATAATCTTCATTAGGTCGCAGTCCCGCAGGACCCACCCACAATTGAGGGTATGTTTTCTATCCAGGGGACTTTGGGGCACATTTTATTTGACACGGGGCCACACACTATTTTATTGCCACGGGATTCGCACGTACTACGAGATTATTTGACACATCAGAGAGTACGATCACTTATATGAATTCGTCGTTGAGTAGTGGTTCCGTCATTTCTTTTATTTCTCGGGGAGTGGGTACGGAGATTGGGAAGTTTATCTTACCCGCTGACATGCTCGTATTGGATATGTCCGAGTATGACGCTATTGTAGGTATGGATTGTCTTGTCAGGTATAGGGCCATGATTAATTATTTTAGTGAGAGTATAGTTTTTGCTATACCCAGTCAGGAGATGTTCCTAGTGGCAATGCCTCGCTCTGAGGGAGGATCGTCCACTCATTTATACTATATAGAGGAGGAGACCTCTACAGAGGTGGTGGTACCGCTTGACTCGACTCCTATTGTTTGATAGTTTGCCGATGTATTTCAGGGGATTCGGGGGCTACCACCGAGTAGAGAGTTACACTTCGTCATTGATTTAGCATCGGGCACTCGACGGATAGCCCGCGCACCTTACCGTTTGGCTCCAGCAGAGATGAGGGAGTTACGTGACCAAATTGAGCAGTTATTGGGGTAGGGATTGATCCGTAGGAGTACTTCACCATGGGGTTCCCCCGTACTATTTATTAAGAAGAGGAATGGATTGTTAAGGTTATATGTTGATTTCCGGGAGTTGAATAAAGTCACAATACATAATAAATATTTCTTGCCTCAAATTAATGACTTATTCGACCAGTTGAGAGGAGAGACCTTCTTCTCGAAGATTGACTTGAGATCGGGATAGCATCAGTTGCTTATCAGGGATCAGGATGTGTCAAAGACTACTTTCTTGATGAGATATGGTTTCTATGAATTCAGGGTTATACCTTTCGGGCTAACCAATGCCCCAACTGTGTTTATGGACTTGATGAACAGGGTGTTCAGAGAGTTACTGGACCAGTTCATCATCGTTTTCATAGATGACATTCTAGTTTATTCACAGTCAGAGGAAGAGCATGCTGAGCACTTGAGGCAGGTTTTGCAGACACTGCATCAATATGAGTTGTACGCAAAAGACGAGAAATATGGGATTTGGCTGAAGGAGGTCCAATTTTTAGGGCATATCATCTCTGACAAAGGGATATCAGTGGATTTAGGGAAGGTGTCGGTGGTGAGGGAGTGGGGACATCACACGATACCGACCGTGACACGTAGTTTCTTGGGATTAGTCGGATACTACAGGAGGTTTATTCGAGGGTTTTGAAGATAGCGGGTCCGTTGACACACCCGACTCGCAAAGGTGTGACATTTATCTGGAGTGACGCCTATTAGTTAGCCTTTGATGAGATAAGTTAACCTTAGCACCAGTGTTAGCATTACCCAGGCCGGGAGTGGAGTATCTATTCTACAATGATGCATCCTTATTAGGACTTGGAGGTGTACTTCATCAGGAGGATGAGGCTATAGCTTATGCTTCCCATAAGCTTAAACTTCACGAGAGGAATTACCGCACCCACGATTTAGAGTTAGCGGCGGTGGTGTTTACACTTCAAATTTGGAGACATTACCTTCTGGGGGAGAAATTTTGCTTGTTCACAGATCACAAGTCATTAGAGTATCTCTTCACACAGAAGGAGTTGAATATGCATCAACATCGGTGGCTTGAATTTGTGAAGGATTATTATTTTGATATCCAATACCACTCGATAAAAGCTAACGTGGTAGCAGACGCGTGAGGTGGCCAAAGTGTGTAAAGCAAAATAGAAGGAGTTAGGGCACCGGATGCGGTGGCTAGATCGTTCATATCTGTGATGACAGTTACGCCCCAGATTATTACGCGAGTGTTACAGGCTCAGGCAACTGATCCTTTTTACTAAAGTCAGATAGTGAAACTTCTAGTAGAGGGGGTCGAGTCTTATACCGTGGGTTCAGACAGGGGTCTACATTTCAATGGAAGATTAGTTGTCCCTGAGGGAGAAGACTTGCGATACGAGGTGATGATAGAGTCTCATGATTCCCTATTTGCGATACATCCCGATGGGGATAAGATGTCCCAGGATATGCGTAGACATTACTGGTGGAGAGGGATGAAGAAGGATATTGCCTAATTCGTCTCGAAATGTGCCACTTGTCAGTTGGTAAAGGTGGACCATCAGAGACCACTGAGACTTCTAAAACCATTAGAGGTTCCTATGTGGAAATGGGAAAGCATGTCCATGGACTTCATCACAGGATTATATACATCGCAGAGGGTTCACGATTCGATATGAGTGATAGTGGATCGGCTAACCAAGGTAGCCCACTTTCTGTCAGCCAGGACAGATTACACCACGGGACACTACGCACATATATTCATATCAAAGATACTGAGAGTCTACGGAGTGCCCCTCAATATCGTGTCTGACAGAGATAAGGTGTTTGTGTCTCTAGTTTGGGAGAGTTTTCAAGAGGCAATGGGTTGGAGTTGCGACTGAGCACAACCTATCACCCACATACGGATGGTCAAATTAAGTGAACCAATAAGATGTTAGAGGACATGTTGCGTATGTGCATCATTGATTTTGGTGGAGGCTAGGATCAGTACCTCCCGCTAGTGGAGTTTGCTTATAACAACGCCTACCGGTTTACTATCGGTATGGCTCCAGTTAAGGCTCTATACGGCAGACCTTGTCGTTCCCCAGCATATTGGTTAAGGGTGGGCGACAACAACCTACTTGGTCCGGAGGTGATTCAGGATACTTTGACAAGGATAGAGTTGATACAGAGCCGTATTCGGATTGCTTAGGATCGACAGAAGAGCTACGCTAACGCCAAATGGTATTTTCGAGAGTTCAACATTAGAGATTAGGTGTTACTTCGGGTGTCTCCTATGAAGGAATTTATGCATTTTGGGAAGAAGGGAAAGTTAGCGCCTAGGTATGTAGGTCCATTCCCCATTATCGAGAGGATTGGTCCAGTTGCTTATAGACTTGGATTATCGAAGCACTTGCATAGGATCCATGACGTGTTCCATATCTCTTCGCTAAAGAGATTTCTTCGGGATGATTTGACCCATACTCACATTGCATTAGATGAGATCGAATTACATCCTGATAGCTCCTACGAGGAGGGGCCGGTTGCTATCCTAGATCGTAGCGAGAGGAAGTTGAGGTCGAAGATAGTACCACTAGTCCGTGTTCAGTGGCGACACCAAAATGTTAAGGAATCAACCTGGGAGCACGAGGATGACATGCGTGAATGTTATCCAGATTTATACTTGCCTGGTATATTTCCATTTTCGAATTTCGGGATGAAATTCTGTTATTAGGGGGGAAGTATGTAATACCCCGTATTTTTACGCATATTTATTTTATTATGAAATTATGGAAAATGGGGATTAATTAATTTAAAGGGAGAAAATTTAATTTGTAATTAATCTAATTTAATGGTAATACTTACTAGCGTGACGAGAGTTAGTCGTTATCGAAATAATATTATGGCCGGGATGAGATACATGGCAGTCATGATATAATTATTTGGGACGCGTGTATGAGTCGTGTCACCGGTATGTATTTGGGGGTTAAAAAAATAAATTATTTTTTTATAACTCAAATGACTATTTTGAGTGCGCCAAAGTGTCCAGAAGGATCAAAATAGTCAGAAAGCACTACTCGGGTATTTTATTTGGAGTTCGGGGCATTTTAGCCCAAAACGACACCCCAGAGGGGTATTTTGGGATTTTGGGGTTTTTGGATAATTAAATGGACGAAAATTGGGTTTAATTAAAACCATTGAGGGTTAGTGATCTGTCAATTTCAACTTACATGAGAAAGAGAGAAAAAGAGAGAGAGAACCAAGGAAGAAGAAGCCTCCATTAGAGCCCTAAGCTAAGAACTCGAGCTTTCACACCAAAAATTAAACCAGCACGTAGATCGTGTCAAGAGGATCGTTCCCATACCAATTTCAGTCCAAGAATCAGAAGTTTATTTCGAGAAAAGTTTTTATCTTGCTAGTTTATTTAGCATATATTGTTCTTGTTAAACTCTATTAATGATTTAAGCATCCTATGATGGAAATTTGGGTTTCATTAGGTTTAATGGTAGAAAAACATTAGATTTTGGTGATGGGTTGCATGTAGAGGATTTACCCCATTTGTAGACTATTAAATTTGGATATTTTATGTACAAATCACAAATTAAATTTATGGATTTGAAATAACTAAAGCGATGGGTTCATTCTATGAGGATTCTTAGAGATTTTAGAAATTATTATTTTCCCGTTTGAAAACATAAAGATTTGAATACTAATTTGTGTTAGAAATTTCCCCATAATGATTAGGGTTAGCTTAAAAACATTTAAACTGATGTTGGACTAAATTTGGATTACGTTTGAGGTTTCGAATGTTGAAAAAATCAAAATTTGAAAGAACTCGGTCTGTTCGGAATTCTCGTTCGAAGACCTGCCCAGGTTGTTTGAATGACCTCATTCGAATGAACCTTCTAACGAGATTTCCAATGACCTTTCTAATGATTTGTTGAGTTCGTTCGAAGTGGGAACTTCGTTCGAACGAACTCGTTCAAATGACCTCGTTCGAACGAGAATCCTAGAACTTCTAACGAGATTGTAGAATGAGTGCGAGTTAAAAAACATCCTAGGGTTATCCAAGCGAGTGTATTAACCTACGTGAGTAACGGGTGGATTAAATTCCAAAGTGTTAGGGAATTAAGGGTGTAATGGTCCTCGGGGTATTGAATTTGTGCGAAAACATAAGAGATAATGTAAGTCCTAGAGAGGCTATATATATACGGATATCGTGGAGAGTAATGACGTTAATATTACTTACGGATTATGGTATTTGGGTTATGTGATTACCTATTAATGTATATAAGTTGTGTGCATGCTTATTACTTGGAATATCATGTGTGTGACATACCTAGCTACTGGCTATCGAACGGGGGTTAATGCATTGTGGACGACCATATCTTGTGTTCCTTCGGGGGATTTCAAGTCGTACCCCAAGAGCATGGAACCTAGGTACGGGCTATCTGTGAGAATGATAGTTTTGAGGGTCTTATGAGTGCGTAGGTATGTGCATAGCCCATCGGCTTGGGACTATGATCGCCTCTAATATGTGTATATGTTTTATTGGTTCTTGAGAGATTGAACATGTTGTCCTTTATGCACGAGCATTGCAGTGGGACTAGATAACCGAGTATGCCTAGCACCAGGGGTTTCTTAACCATGGGTGTTGTATAGATATATTTGTATGTATACATAGTGAGATTTTATATATGGATACTGAGTTCCTATTATGTGTTTCTTGCTGGCTACTTTATTAAAGTGTATACTTATTAGGTTACCAGTTGGGAATAAAGAATACTATGAGAATGAGTTATAACACCCTTAAATCTATTCCTAAATAATAGTAATGTATTTATTTCAGGTTATTTTGATATTGTATCCGGCATAGTGATTATCCTACATATAGTTAGGTAGAGTGCCGAGACTAGTATGTGTAGTTAGACTCGCTAGGTGTGCACATTAGATGAGAGGTGAGCATCTCATGTGAGTACGCTAAGTTAATATGGATAATATATGTGCTAATTAAGTCAATTTAAGCACTTGGTATATTTAAACTGTTTTTACTCGGGCTCTGACTCGTTTTTCTGCAAATCTCTTTTCTTGTTCTATTATTTTAGGTGCTTAGTGATATAGACACCAGACTTAGGATATTTCATTCATTTGCTGAGCTGTAGCTTCTGTGGAAGTTACGGGATATTTCTAGTAGATGCTTCTGAGTCTATTTCTCCTTATCTATCAGTTATTAATTTCAGTTGGACATGTCGTCCCTCCTATTTTGCATTCAGAGATTTAGAGTTGTTTTTATTCTATCATTAAACTTTGATGTCATGTCATTGGATTATTGTATGGGATTTTGACTGGATGTGTTTACTCCAGTTCTTTATTTTACTTCAGTTAGTTCTTACCTTATACTATTGTGATGTATGGTGATATTTAGATATTACCCTTTAATGATGATGGTTAATAACAAGATAAAATTTTGACACCAACCTTTTTAAATATTAGGTGGTTAGTTTTTATTAAATTAAAATTTCAGTTTTCAACAGTGATGCATTATCTGAACCAATTTGATATTCTGAAATTAACTAACAAAGGACTGATCACCCAATAATTAATTAGGTGGGGTGTCACACAAGCATCCTCGCCTTTGTAGTTCGATTCTGCACAACCTCATCCAAATTCTAATTTCATCGATCGATCAAACTTGTATGAGTCATCTTCTTTAAAATCATGTTTTCTCCATTAATTAACTCCAAAGCTTCATTTAATCCCCATACCAACATTAAAAAAAATAATATAACATCATATAACCAATTAGAATCTCTTTTTAATATCATACCCCTAGTTTTAAATCAAGGTTTACATAAAACCCAATTTCATACTCGGGAACCCTAGATTTTCAATTTCTATGAATTAATTCACGTTTTCTAAAAATTTCTAAATGAAATTTAATGGGTTTACATTCTTTCACATACAAAATTAACTACAAGTCATTCTGTAATCAATCCAAGTCAGATTCATAAAGAAATTCATCAAATTAAGGGGAGAATCAATCTAATTACTATTAATTTAGATTAATTTCTAAATCATTTAATTTTAATAATAAAACTCAGATATATAATGTAATAGGTTTAGATTCATATGAACAGGCATAACTCAAATCAACAAGAAGCATACAATCATTCTAAATAATCTTGTCTTATAGATTTATTGAGAAATCAATCCCCAAATCCACTTTTCCTCTTGCTGCTTTCTCTCTTTAACCTTAGGATGCCTTCCAAATGACAAAATCGGTGGCTTAGGTTTAGACTCCCAACTTTATAACATGGTTTCCATGAAATTGGCCTTGTACCCAAAATAAGACACAATCCAAAGTGTCAAAGTTACTCAATTGGCCTAAATCTCACTATTTTATACTATAAGCCGACATTATATACGTCCACTTGCCCATACAAAACTGTACCAAATCAAATAATTAACAACTCAGTTATTTACTAATTACCCGGTATGAATCCAAATATTAATTAATTAAATTGATCCGTTTTTAAACTCGAATTAATTAACACACACAATGTAAATAGTGGAATCTCACGTCACAATCAAGCATACGTAATTAATTTCTATGAATTTCATAATTAAATAATACGCATAATATATATATGTGAAATTAGCAATAAAGGTAGGCGTGGAGTCAGGGCCTACTACTATCAACTTACATTTCGCCAGTGCCCCTCATCTTGCTTGGCCTCTTCTTCCAACGTTTTCTATTCTATATGGGTGTATGCAAACTATGCCCCAGCCAGAATAGACTGCTTTTAAGCCCACTTTGAGAGTGGCGATTCTCTCCCAATGGTCTTGCCAGCTTATAACTTCACTCGACCAGCAAGATATGTCTTGTCAGCACCTACTTAAACGGATTCCGTTTCACACCTTGACTACAACTATCTGTAGTAACAAAGTCAGGTCCCTCTACATACCAAACAGTACATACCAATGGCATATACTGCGGGCGAGGACCCATTTTATAAATGATTTTGAATTGAGTTTTTTTATGTTGTATTTAAACAATTTGGGGGAGCCATATAAAAAAAATCAGGACAAATTTTTTTTTTTGCTATTTTAAAAAAATCGGTCAAACTTTTGGAGCTTTTAAAGTGCTTTAAAAGCTGCAAAAGTTTGACTGATTTTTTAAAATAGAAAAAAACATTATTTTGACTTTATTTTTTTTATATGGGTTTATTGAAATGATTAAATATCGCGTAAAAAACATCAGCCGAAAAATATTTTTTTACTATTTTAAAAAGTTGGTACGCACCTTTGGTATGTTTCGTTTGGTATGTATAGGAGACTCTCACACTCTCTCTCTCTCTCTCTCTCTCTCTCTCTCTCTCTCTATATATATATATATATATATATATATATATATATATATATATATATATATATATATATATATATATTTGTTTGTGGATGACCATGCATATTCCTTGAATGCCTTTTGGAATACCATACAATGTTGTATAAATAGGGTGATACCTATTGAGTTTATACACACATTGTAATGAAATATTTTCTCTCCTTCTAAATTCTCTCCATGTCCCTTATTTTTATAATAATAGATATATTTAATTAAGTCATCGTGGATTTTTCTTTCTTTAATATTATCATTCGATATATATAGTCATGAATATAAATATAAAAACATATATGCATTAATTTGCGACTCATTTAATTTTTCTCTCTAAAATGCTATCACTTGTTCTCTCTTTATTTGTATGTACACAAATTGTATATCTTTTGAGAAGACTAAAAAGTAATTTTTAGATAGATACATGTATATGTGTGGTACACAAATGAATGTGTTTTATCTATACATAATGATAAACATAAAATGAGCATTTTAGTGTAACACCTCATAATTTCTAGGCTTTTTATTTTAATTAATTAATTAATTCGGTAATTGGTAATTTACTTGGGTTGTAAATTGATAAGAATTAATTAATTATGTTATTTAAAAGTGACTGAATTTAAATTAGTTAATGAGTGAAAGTTAACTTTTAAAAACAATTATCCAGATAGCGATTTTGAGCGCACGATTAAGTCCGATAGGGTCGAAATAGTCCAAAATGAGTGGCTATAGGTATATATTGGGTTTCGAAACTTTTCTAGACACATTTGACCTCCCAATTAAGTGTTTGGGCCCTTTTTAGAAGGTCCATAGGCCCAAAAACGGGATTAGAGTTAATAACCCTAGTTGTGAGAGGGTAAGGTAATTTTAAGTCATTTTAGAAGACTAAAATTAGGGAGAGCCTTAAAGGAGGACAACTAGAAGAGAATTTGGAGATTTTGGGATATTACTTCAACAACAAGAGGAAATCCTTTAATCTAACCCAACATCTTCATCCAAGGAACTTGATTCTATAAACCTAAGGAAAATGGTTGTGACAACCGGTCACCAGAATAAGGGGTGGCCAGCCCAATACTCCAATATAACGGAATCATAGATGAAATCATTCTCAGCATCATAATAAAAATATAAAGTATCCAGGACAACCACCCAATATTTCAGAAAACGGGCTGCCAAAAATTTTGAACTTAAAGTAAATAAAGGAAAATGTTATTGAAAATATATTTTGTCCCTAATTAATTAATTATATTAGTATAATTAATGTACTTTTTAGTTCAACTGGATATATTGATTTTGATGATTCCAAATAAACCTTTATTTTAATAGTATGTAAATACTTCTAAATATAAATATCACTTGTCATAATATTATTTATTTGTTATATATATATACATTATAAATATAATTTTTTATAAGAGTGTAATTGAGATACATGTACTATTCTTTTGTTATCAGTTTTGTAATTATAAATTTGAATCATATCATATTATCTCTTATATACAGATAAATCTTTTTAATGTTTATATATATATATAAATAAAAAAATATATTTACGTTTTTTTTAAAAACAACAAACCAATCTTTATTATGAATATTTAAAATATTGTTTAATATCTATGTAATTTTTTTCACTGTTTTTTTGTTGTTATACATATTTATTTTTGTGTGTCAATCTTTAAAAGATTCTATACATATATATTCTGCGTTTTTTTTATCCGAATATCTGTATGCATGTATATACAAATATCTGTTACGATTTGACTTGACTTAAGTGTGTTGCCGTGTTTGGCTTCTCTAATTTTAGACCATACTCATTAGTTTCTAGGTAGCACTAGACTTGACCCTCTATACCTGTTACAACTTTCAGCCTTGCTAGACAAAAGCCAAGTGGCCTATGCAGTTTCTTTTAAGTCCCACGCCTATACCCATCACTTATCTTGTGCAGAAGATTTTCTTTGGAACCAAATATTAAACCAAGAAAAAGATGTCATAGCTAAAACTAGACGTACGCATATCACTCTGCCTACTGCCTTAGGCATTTTCACGCTGACCCCTTTGGCCGAAAGCCTGTACCGGAAGTTGACAGCTAAATTCTTTTGAACAAGACTCTCACAGCGTTGGCCCCTACCAGATTTGAAGCTCCATGTACCTTCTTATATATATATATATATATATATATATATATATATATATATATATATATATAATGTTTACTTTTATAAAAAGTTGCCTGGCCATGCGTTTGTACAGTAAGTAAGATGCACATCTTATATGTCAATTCGTTTGATCGTTCATTTCTTATATATATAGAAACTGTGTGCATCGGACAATATTTTTTATTTACCTAAACTTGCACATACATATTTTTTTAATAAATATATATATATATATATATATATATATATTCTATACTAATTTTCTCTCTCGACCTTGAGTCGCGAGTAGTCATTCATGTGGACATAACCATGCCTTGTCCCTTTGTACCTTGTTCATTTTATCATTATGATATCTGATATTCATTGGAAAGTTCAGACCATTGGACTTTTAAAATAACTTACTATTATCAGACTTCTATTTATCTCTCTACATGAAACTCTCCTATCTTTTACACAATGGTATCATTCATTCCTTTTATTTCGGACTAACACTTTACATTGATACATCAGATTTATATTTTATCTCTTGGACTAACAATCTTTTAGCAGAAAATCTATATGTTATCTACCAAGCTATTTTCCAATGACATATATTTTCAGATGTCTATTTCCATGGTACAACATCTATATTTTTATGGAGAAGATAAAGATGAAGATCTGCATATCAGATTGGCAAATGATTTTGAAGCTACACCATCTCAGCAAAATAAGGAGCATTTAATGCTCCAAATGCTTGTGTCTAATAGCTAGTTTCAAAAAGACATACTTAAAATCTTTCAAGTGCTGCATTGAAGACAACAACAGAAAGAATATATGAGCAAGAACTAAACAATTTATTTAAAGCACTGAATTTATTACTCAACTATTTTCTACACATTCAAGAGAGCCATAAACATTGTTATCTGCTCAACCATTGAGAACAAGATTAGTGCCTACTTCAACATCATTTATCGAAGTCTCTGAAACTCAGATTACAAATTGTATCTTAAGGAGTTTCAGTATTTTGTTCTGTACTACAAAAATTCAAATTTGTTGTGAAGCTTTGTTGAAGCTTCGGTTTGTACCGGTAATTGGTTCCTACCCGCAAGTGGGCCACGGGGTTGGAAGCTCAGTGTTAGCTTGCAAACAGTTGTACGTGGTGGTTTGATCCTACCCGCAAGTGGATCAGATTTAGTGAAGCGCAAAGGAGATAGGAGCTCTTGGCGCGTGGACGTAAGCCGGGATTTGGCCGAACCACGTTAAATTTTGGTGTCACTTATTTTCAGCTCTTTTATTTATTTACACATGCCAGCTTAAGCTAATATTTTCAGCACACTATTTTTGCAAATTAATTAAATCCAAAATTTAATTTAATTAATATTTAAAAGTTAAAGTAATTAATTTGTTTTTAAATTAGATAATCTATTTCAGAATATTTTTTAAAATACGAAAATTAATTTAATATTCCTAGTGTGTTAAAATCTGCAATTCTAGTTGTTTAAAATTAGTTGATTAAACTTATTTGATATTGTTATATTTATTCTTTACAGTTTTATTAATCTGAAATTTGTCCAAGTGATTGAAATTTAATATTTTTCTTAAATCTTAATTTAACTTAAATTTTTGTAAATACTCAATTCACCCCCCTCTTGAGTATAATATGGGGAACAATTGGTATCAGAGCTAGTGCTCTTCTTATCTTTAGATTTAACAATTTTAGAGTTAAAGATCAATGGCATATGTTACTACATCTCTTGGTGAAGGTCAATCCATTTTTAAACCTCCTCTATTTTCTAGAAAAGATTATAGTTATTGGAAAAATAGAATTAAATATTTTATTCAGTCACATGAGTATGAAGTTTGGAAAGTTGTCATGAATGGTCCCTATATTCCTACTAAAACAGTAAATAATGCTTCTGTCCCTAAAGATGAAAATGAATGGAATGATGTTGATATTAAAAAAAATCATATAAATGCTAAAGTTATGAATATTCTGCATTGTGCACTTGATGTAAATGAGTATAACAGAATCTGTTGTTGTGAATCTGCTAAGGAAATTTAGGATAGACTAGAAGTTACATATGAAGGAACTAGTCAAGTCAAGGAGGATAAAATCAGCATGCTTGTTCATAACTATGAGCTTTTTAAAATGAAAGCAGATGAAACTATATCTGATATGTTTACTAGATTTTCAAATACTATAAATGGATTGAAATCTCTTGGTAAATCCTATACTGATTCTGAATTAGTGAGCAAGATTCTCAGGTCATTACCATCTGCTTACATGACAAAGAAGCTGGCAATCAAAGAAGCTATACGAGAAAGACCTATCTCTCTTGATGAACTATTGGGCTCCTTAATTACTCATGAAATGGAACTCAAAGAACTTGCTGAAGATGAAAAGCCCAAGGCAAGAAAAACCATTGCTTTAAAATCCATTGAGGAAGATGAAGATAGTGAGGAAGCTGATGATGATGAAGATGGTGACATAGCACTTCTTACAAGAAAATTCAAAAAATTTCTTGCTAAAAAGAAGGGACTGTCTGGAAAATACAAAAAATTCTCCTCAAAGAAGGCACATGAAGGAAAGCCATCATCCAAGTTTGAACCTAAATGTTATAACTGCAAAGAGTTAGGTCATATTAGACCTAACTGTCCCAAGGCCAAAGAAGAGAAGAATGACAGAAAAGAGAAAATAAATGAAAAATACGAAAAGGCCATGAAAGCTACTACTTGGAGTGATAGTGATGGAAGTAGGAACGATGAAGATTCAAGTGATGGAGAAGTTGCAAATATTTGCCTTATGGCAAATGATGATGAGGTATCTTCTAATTTTAATTCAGATAGTGAATATGAAACTTCAAATGATCATGATGAACTTCAAAATGCTTTTGATGAACTTTTTTACAATTTTGATGAACTTAAAACTAAATATATTAATCTTAAAAAGATACATTCTTCTTTATCACATAATTATGATTCTCTCCTTGAAAATATAGAAGTAATGAAATCTGAAAATCAGTCTATGAAATCTGAAATGGTAAAACTAAAAATTAAAGAATCATCTAGTCATTTCTCTGAAAATGAACAATTGAAACTTAAAATTAAGGATTTAACTTGGTGTCTTGAAAAGTTTGTTAATGGAGAAAAAAAATTGAATTTGCTACTTGGAAACCAAAGGTGGATGTATGATAACGCTGGTATTGGATATAATGAAAAAGAAAATAAGAAAAGTTTTGAAAATTACTCTAAACATATGAGAAATTCATTATGTACATATTGTGGAAGACTTACCCATTTCTCAAATTTTTGCAAATATAAATTTTCCACCAAAGTGGCATGGATTCCTAAAGAGACTCCTATGTTTGCTAACCCGTATGGACCCAACACATTTTGGGTACCAAAAGAAAAATTATTTAAATGTTCATTGTAGGTTTGTCTTAAAGCTGGATCGACCAAATCAAAATGGTTTTTAGACAGCGGGTGCTCAAGACACATGACGGGTGACAAAAGTAAGTTTTCGAGCTTAATTGCCAAAGATGGAGGTCTAGTCACATTCGGAGAAAACTCCAAAGGCAAAATCATTGGCATAGGTAATGTTGGTAAGGATCCCTCTCCTTGCATTGAAAATGTTCTTTTAGTTGATGGTCTCAAACATAATTTAATTAGTATTAGCCAATTGTGTGATAAAGGTTACAATGTTTTATTTAAAGAAGATTATTGTCTAATAAAAAATGCTAAAGATAATAATGTCGTGTTTGTTGCTTCTAGACATGAAAATGTTTATACTCTCGACTTTGATAATTTGTCACAACAAGATGTAAAGTGTTTAGCTGTCCTAAATGATACTTGTTGGTTATGGCATAGAAGATTAGGTCATTCCAACATGGAACAACTTAATATTTTGTCCAAAAATGAGCTAGTTAGAGGGTTGCCCAAAATAAAGTTTGTTAAAGATAAATTGTGTAATGCATGTCAATTTGGAAAACAAACTAAAACTTCATTTAAAAAGAAAAGAGATATTTCAACAAATAGGCCTTTAGAATTATTACACTTAGACTTATTCGGACCTAACAAAGTTTCTAGCTTAGGTGGAAAATATTATGCCTTTGTTATTATTGGTGATTATTCTCGATTTACATGGGTTTTCTTTCTTACTCATAAAAATGATACACACTCTATTTTAGCAAAATTTTGTAAGAAAATTCAAAATGAAAAAGGTTGCAATATTGTCTTCATAAGAAGTGATAGAGGAAGAGAATTTGATAACAAAGATGTTGAATTATTTTGTGATGAAAATGGCTTTGAACAAAAATTTTCAGCACCAAGGACACCTCAACAAAATGGTGTGGTTAAAAGAAAGAATAGATCTTTACAAGAAATGGCAAGAACTATGCTAAATGAACATAACCTACCAAAATATTTTGGGCGGAAGCTGTTAATACATCTTGTTATGTAATAAATAGAAGTATTGTTAGAAAAGGTTTAGATAAAACTCCTTATGAAATATTGAAAAATAAAAGACCAAATATTGGTTATTTCAAGGTTTTCGAAAGCAAATGTTTTATTTTAAATGATAAAGATAATTTGGGAAAATTTGATGCAAAATCTGATGAAGGTATTTTTCTTGGGTATACACTTTATAGTAAAGCATATAGAGTTTTTAATAAAAGGACCCTAGTCGTTCAAGAATCAATACATGTATCTTTTGATGAATCTAACTCTCTTACTAAAACCTACAAAGATGATGATGAGGTTCTAGATCTAAATAAGTCTATTAATGAAGAAAATCTTACTTCTAATATTGGTAATTCTATTAATAATGAAAGTACTCCGCATAAAGATAAAAATGATAAAGACTCTAGTTTACCTAAAAATTGGAAATTCGTTAATAATCATCCTTTTGAAAATATTTTAGGGGAACCTTCTAGTGGTATTCTTACTAGATACTCCTTAAAGAATGTTTGTAATAATTTAGCCTTTGTGTCAGAAATTGAACCAAAAGATATAAATGAAGCCGAAAAAGATGAGTTTTGGTTATTAGCTATGCAAGAAGAATTGTTACAATTTGAGCGAAATAATGTTTGGTCACTTGTTCCCACACCCAAAGATAAAACTATTATTGGAACTAAATGGGTTTTTAGAAATAAAAAGGATGATGGCGGTTTGATTATAAGAAATAAAGCTAGACTAGTTGCGCAAGGCTACAACCAACAAGAAGGTATTGATTTTGATGAAACTTATGCCCCCGTAGCTAGATTCGAAGCTATTCGTATGTTACTAGCATATGCATGTTATAAAAATTTTAAATTATTTCAAATGGATGTGAAAAGCGCTTTCTTAAATGGTTTTATTAGTGAGGATATTTATGTTAAGCAACCTCCCGGTTTTGAAAATCACAAGTTTCCAAATCATGTTTATAAACTAAATAAAGCCTTATATGGATTAAAACAAGCACTGAGGGCTTGGTATGATAGGTTAAGTGGATTTTTACTTGAAAATGATTTTGTGAGAGGAAAAATGGATTCCACTTTATTCTTAAAAATTCATAACAATGATATGATTCTTGTACAATTGTATGTTGATGATATTATATTTGGATCCACAAATGAAAATTTATGTAAAGATTTTTCAGAAGTTATGCAAAGAGAATTTGAAATGAGTATGATGGGTGAGTTAAAATTCTTTTTAGGTTTACAAATTAAGCAAACAAAAAATGGGGTCTTTATCAATCAATCTAAATATATTAAAGATCTTTTGGTAAAATATGGTTTAGAGCATGGTAAAGCACTTGGTACACCAATGAGCACTTCTATTAAGTTAGATGTTGATGAAAAAGAAAAATCTGTTAATACTACCTTATATCGTGGTATGATTGGTAGTCTACTATATTTAACCGCTAGTAGACCCGATATTATGTTTAGTGTATGTTTATGTGCTCGTTTTCAAGCCAATCCTAAAGAATCCCATTTGTGTGCCGTAAAATGCATATTTAGATATTTAATTGGTACTAAAGACTTAGGATTATGGTATCCTAAAAGTACTTCGTTCGAACTAGTAAGTTATTCCGATGCAGATTTCGCGAGTTGTAGAATAAATAGAAAAATCACTAGTGGTACATGTCATTTCTTAGGACACTCACTAGTTTTTTGGTTTAGTAAAAATCAAAATTCTGTTGCTCTTTCCACGACCGAGGCAGAATATATTATTGCCGGTAGCAGTTGTGCTCAAACATTATACATGAAACAACAATCAGAAGACTTTAAAATATTCTTTCACAATACTCCAATTTTTTGTGATAATACAAGCGCTATATGTTTGACAAAAAATCCAATTCTGCACTCTAGAACGAAGCATATTGAAATTAGACATAATTTTTTACGCGATCATGTTCAAAAAGGTGACGTACGCATAGAATTATTTCTACGGATCTTCAATTAGCCGATATTTTTACAAAACCATTATCTGAAGATCGTTTTACCTTTATCCGTCGAGAACTTGGTATGGCATGTATAAATGACTTGAAATTTTAATTTTTTTTCTTCACAACCTTCCAAAAACATCTTATCACAAGTGGACACAGTTTAATATTTTTACCACTAGCTGACATTTACCATTCCCTTATAAATACATATGTGGACTTCTCCTCCTTATTCAAATATCATGAAGTCATTTTATGTAGTGTGGGTTGGAAAATTTCGCAGAATTTATACTACTTGGGGAGATTGTGAATCCCAAATTAAGGGAGTTAGCGGTTCTCAATATAAAAAATATTCTTCATTTGATGCCGCCATGCTTGCCATTCGCTCATCTCCGCCACATGCCCCTTGGGTGAAGCCTCCTTCTTGGCCCTTTGTTTTGCCTCCACATATGCACTCACATGCTTCTACACCTACTAATGAAAATGTTGCAAGTTCATCTTCTCAAAACAATGCTGAAAATCCTATCAAAGTTGTTGTTGAGAAAATCACGATTGAGGGAAAATCTAAAGATGTGTGTCATTTTGTTAACAACCTTAAGATGTAATCTTCTATGAATATGTTGTTTTCTTTTATGTCGTACGGATTATTAAATGTTATTCCTACATATGATTATGTTGAATATGTGCTTAATGAAAATTCAACATTTTCACATATGTCCCTTACAATTTTTTCCCATGCTTATATTATTTTTGATAGGGGGAGCTTCGCATTTTACCCATGACACTAAATTTCTCAGAATTTTTTTTGATAATGTCAAAGGGGGAGAAATTATGATGATTCACTCATTATGCTTAATTTATTCATCTTATGAATATATGTGAATCATTGTTTGTCATCATCAAAAAGGGGGAGATTGTTATTGAAAATATATTTTGTCCCTAATTAATTAATTATATTAGTATAATTAATGTACTTTTTAGTTCAACTGGATATATTGATTTTGATGATTCCAAACAAACCTTTATTTTAATAGTATGTAAATACTTCTAAATATAAATATCACTTGTCATAATATTATTTATTTGTTATATATATATACATTATAAATATAATTTTTTATAAGAGTGTAATTGAGATACATGTACTATTCTTTTGTTATCATTTTTGTAATTATAAATTTGAATCATATCATATTATCTCTTATATACAGATAAATCTTTTTAACGTTTATATATATATATATATATATATATATATATCATTCCCAAATAAAAAAATAAAAAAATATATTTACGTTTTTTTTAAAAACAACAAACCAATCTTTATTATGAATATTTAAAATATTGTTTAATATCTATGTAATTTTTTTCACTGTTTTTTTGTTGTTATACATATTTATTTTTGTGTGTCAATCTTTAAAAGATTCTATACATATATATTCTGCGTTTTTTTTATCCGAATATCTGTATGCATGTATATACAAATATCTGTTACGATTTGACTTGACTTAAGTGTGTTGCCGTGTTTGGCTTCTCTAATTTTAGACCATACTCATTTGTTTCTAGGTAGCACTAGACTTGACCCTCTATACCTGTTACAACTTTCAACCTTGCTAGACAAAAGCCAAGTGGCCTATGCAGTTTCTTTTAAGTCCCACGCCTATACCCATCACTTATCTTGTGCAGAAGATTTTCTTTGGAACCAAATATTAAACCAAGAAAAAGATGTCATAGCTAAAACTAGACGTGCACATATCACTCTGCTTACTGCCTTAGGCATTTTCACGCTGACCCCTTTGGCCGAAATCCAGTATCGGAAGTTGACAGCTAAATTCTTTTGAACAAGACTCTCACAGCGTTGGCCCCTACCAGATTTGAAGCCCCATGTACCTTCTTATATATATATATATATATATATATATATATATATATATATATATATATATATATATAACATTTACTTTTATAAAAAGTTGCCTGGCCATGCGTTTGTACAGTAAGTAAGATGCACATCTTATATGTCAATTCGTTTGATCGTTCATTTCTTATATATATAGAAACTGTGTGCATCGGACAGTATTTTTTATTTACCTAAAAATATGTATATATATATTCTATACTAATTTTCTCTCTCGATCTTGAGCCGCGAGTAGTCATTCATGTGGACAGAACCATGCCTTGTCCCTTTGTACCTTGTTTATTTTATCATTATGATATCAGATATTCATTGGACAGTTCAGACCATTGGACTTTTAAAATAACTTACTATTATCAGACTTCTATTTATCTCTCTACATGAAACTGTCCTATCTTTTACACAATGGTATCATTTATTCCGTTTATTTCGGACTAACACTTTACATTTATACATCAAATTTATATTTTATCTCTTGGACTAACAATCTTTTCGCAGAAAATCTATATGTTATCTACCAAGATATTTTCCAATGACATATATTTTCAGATGTCTATTTCCATGCTACAACAGCTATATTTTTATGGAGAAGATAAAGATGAAGATCTGCATATCAGATTGGCAAATGATTTTAAAGCTACACCATCTCAGCAAAATAAGGAGCATTTAATGCTCAAAATGCTTGTGTCTAACCGCTAGTTTCAAAAAGACATTCTTAAAAGCTTTCAAGTGCTGCATTGAAGACAGCAACAGAAAGAATATATGAGCAAGAACTAAACAATTTATTTAAAGCACTGAATTTATTATTCAACTATTTTCTACACATTCAAGAGAGCCATAAACATTGTTATCTGCTCAACCATTGAGAACAAGATTAGTGCCTACTTCAACATCATTTATTGAAGCCTCAGAAACTCATATTACAAATTGTATCTTAAGGAGTTTCAGTATTTTATTCTGTACTACAAAAATTCAGATTTGTTGTGAAGCTTTGTTGAAGCTTCGGTTTGTACCGGTAATTGATTCCTACCCGCAAGTGGGCCACGGGGTTTGAAGCTCGGTGTTAGCTTGCAAATAGTTGTACGCGGTGGTTTGATCCTACCCGCAAGTGGATCAGATTTAGTGAAGCGTAAAGGAGGCATGAGCTCTTGGCGCGTGGGCGTAGGCCCGGATTTGGCCGAACCACGTTAAATTTTGGTGTCACTTATTTTCAGCTCTTATATTTATTTACACATGTCAGCTTAAGCTAATATTTTCAGCACACTATTTTTGCAAATTAATTAAATTCGAAATTTAATTTAATTAATATTTAAAAGTTAAAATAATTAATTTGTTTTTAAATTAGATAATCTATTTCAGAATATTTTTTAAAATATGAAAATTAATTTAATATTCCTAGTGTGTTAAAATCTGCATTTCTAGTTGTTTAAAATTAGTTGATTAAACTTATTTGATATTGTTATATTTATTCTTTACAGTTTTATTAATCTGAAATTTGTCCAAGTGATTGAAATTTAATATTTTTCTTAAATCTTAATTTTACTTAATTTTTTGTAAATACTCAATTCACCCCCCTCTTGAGTATAATCTGGGCAACAGAAAACAAACAACCCAATTCCTGAAAAGATAGGGGAAATCCCAAGACATATATAAATAATACAACAAGAATACAATAAAAAGACCGAATATGTTACCGGTCACCAAACTGCTACACCAATAATACATAAGTTCAATAAGTTACATATTACATTTCATTAGACATTTACAAAAGCTTGGGCCCCTCGCCCGAACAAAAGACTTGATCGTAACTAGAAGGCAAAAATGAAAACGTCTGTACCAATTATGTCCCGTAATACCAGCAATGCATCACGGCTCGCCGAGGACATCGGAATAGGAATTCAAATCAGGCATCCCTGCGGAGGAGTACCAGAGCGGAGACAAGATGCATATGCAACAAGAAGTGTAAACGGGTCAGGGCCCGGTTCTATATGCATACCAGATGAATAAAGAGTATGACAGTTATGAATGTCATCATGCTAGAAAAGACAAAAAGAAAACAAATCTATCTACACATTTCTACAGCATAAGCTAACGAAATGAAGAAAAGCATGAGTTTAATTTAACTAAGCAGGAGAAAAGAAAGATTAACATAATTAAAACTTCTATCATATACCCCAATTTATGTCATAGTTTATTCCTCAACAGGAAAATATATCTATAACTACAAGCTCTTTATGGCTTTTATCTCAATTTTAAGCTCTTTGTGGCTTTTATTTTAATTACATGCCCTTCCTGGCATTTCCATTCCTTAGCAGGAATATAATCAACATTAAATGCTCTTTATGGAATTTATCATACATCAAGTCCCACTTGATTTAGAATGGTTATATTCTTATGCATACAACGATTCTAAGATTGCCCCTCCGTGTTTCCCCACTGGGCGCGCCCCTAAATGACCATCATCTTCCAGGGCCTATCTATACAAGACAACCTGGGCTCATAACGCAACGTCGGGAAGTGGCCATATGCCTGCGGGAGAGTCAAGACCACACCCGGAATACCCTCACCAGCGCAGAAAACATAACATAATCGCACATATGGCCTAGGACTATATCCACCCTGCATTCATTAGCCAGGGGGCATCACCAAGCGCGCGAACTTCCCTTATGATGTCATTTAGAGAGGTGTGTTTAACCAAATTACCATTTATCATGTTAAAGATTAAGTAAATTATCATTTACCATCATTTCCATATCCAATTACATTTTAGCAAATGTATATTTCCATATATCCGAAACCATATTCATTTACATTTTGTAAATATTTCGCCTTTTTAAATCCGGAGCCATACGTATTTACATTGCCATTTTGCCCTCAGAGAATAAATAAACTTTCAATTATTCTCTCAAGATTCGTTGGTAGATATAATAAACCATCAAGGATAACATAGCTCCAATGAGCTTCTAAGGTCTCCCAAATATAACAATGCATCCCCTAGATTAAAAGAAATCAACTAGAAGAAAGAATTCCCTAACATCAATAGGCATAACTCCGAAAAACCCCGCCTAAACCATTTCTAATCTAGGGTAGTACCTCAACTCATCAAGAACTCTCGGACTCTAAGTTTACTTCATACAAGAAGGCTCCTAGTTCCTATTAAAGAGAATAAACCTAGGAAACAAAATAAGGTTTAAAGGTGAAAAAATAGGGGACCGGTCGACCGGTCCCAAGATCGCGGTCGATCGCGTCTCAAGATTTTGCCTAGGGAGAAAAACAGAAAGCTCAAAATAGAGGGGCCAGTCGACCGGTCAAGGAATCGCGGTCGATCGCGTCTCAAAATTTATGCCTTTGTAGGAAAGAAGTAAGCCCTCCCACGAAGGCCCGGTCGATCGGTCCTGAGACCGCGGTCGACCGGTCGTAGCAGACCTAGGTTTCTTCCTTCTTCCAAAAGCTAAACCCAAATCTCAAATCTCTTTCATTTTTAAACACAACCAACAACTTTTATCTACCTGAAGATTATCCTACATGATTTATAATTATTAAAACTCACAATTTTATCATCAAAACTAAGATTAGGGTTTAAATCCCATAAATTTCATTTTTGATCCATAAATGCAAATACACAACTATCATACAAATTATTCATCTTAAATCACATATTAACAACTAGAAAACTTGCCTTAGGGTTGCAAATTCAGATTTCCTTGAGTAGCAGCAACAATCCATCTCCAATCTTCATTTTTTTCTCTTCTTTCTCCTCTTTTCTCTTCTTATTTCTTTCTCTCTTTTTCTCTCTATGTTCAAGACATAAAATGGGGAAAAATAAGGGATTTTAGAAGACTAAAATCGTGGCTTAAGTTAAAACTCTCAACTTAAATGGTTAACACCACATTAAAATGACTCCCAAATACGCATTTAAGTTAAAACCAGTCAAAAATGCCCGGAACCCAAAAATACAATATGACACTTATTTTGACTGTCTCGCACCATCCGAGAATAACTACACCCTCTAAACTGGGGCCCGAAAATTTGATAATTTATTTTGAGTTTTAAATTTTAATTTAACCATAATGTCATTTAAATCATGACACCATAAACATACAACGTGATGATATTTACTTTCACATATAGTAAATATGCATCAATCTAGTAAATATTAACTTTCGATTCATTCAATTAATGTTTACTCCAGTCCCCACATTTTATATAATTACCTTATGCGGTAAAATTAGTATAAAATGAGCCTCCCAGAATCAAGGGTTGTTACATACTCCCCCCCTTAAGAGGAAATTTTCCCCCCAAAATTCGGGCATACCCAACTCTCATAAAGGGTATACTACTCTAAACTAGGATTCTACCATCCTAAACAAACCCCTCGTTATCGCAATATCCCAAATGGACTCGGACTAAGATCGACCCTATCGATCTCAGTCTACATCATTTGTGCTCTAGCATAGCACAAAGCGTTCCTTACTAACTATCGATTCTAGCTTCCTACGACGGAAGACGATGCCCACATGACTCATCACAAATCGCCCCACCTCCAAAATCATGTTACATCTCCCCTCGGGGCACCCATACCAACTCTAAGTGGCTTAACCCCAACGCTACTCAAATTTTCCTCGCCTTGACGTATCTCATCAAGGTGTATGGCTTAAAAGCCAAATCTTTAAAGAAATGTCCCGAGACCACTCCAAGTCCAAGGAACATATTACCCATTGGTTCCTTCCAACGAGTATGCAAATTACTCAACCGACCATGCTAGGCCACTCACAATGCCAATGCCTTAGGAAATGATCCATAAGGCTATTCAAAAGCCTAATGGTTGTACAGGGATTTCCATCCATTCACACTACTGCTCCGTCAGTCATGTATTCTAAGGAGTACATTCAAGATATGCCTTTCGACATCAAGTCAACCTCCTCCATTCATTCATCCGTGTTAGGGGTAAGGTATACTCCATTTCCATACGGTTCCCATTACTTCACGAAAATTTGTACCAAACCTCCGACATGAATATCCAGTCTCGGTCCATCCTATTTTAATGGGCACCTACTATGGTCCTACCATTCCTCCATCAAGAATAGAACATACTCTTCTATATAAAGTCCATCTAAAATGGCCGAAAATTCACTAGTCTGGTCGAACGATCAACCATTTTCTCAAATAGGATCATGACCAGAACGGTCCCGGCACTAAAATGCAAACGTCTATGAATATACCCTTCTTCACTTCACTGCTACTCCTTTTCACGCGAGTAGGGGAAATGATCAATCATAGACCGGAATATTCTTACTACAAAGTCTCCCTAGTCATGTTTGTTTCATTTGGCTTCCTATTCCCTCACCAATTTCTCCAGCGGGTTTTCTACTCGATGCATCTACTACCCAAATCGCATTCCCTAGCGAATGAGAAAATATCCAATCACTAGTCCTTCTGAACTCCGATCACCAACTCGATTTCTCCCACGACATAATGCAACAACTTGTTGCTTGCGAGAAAGACCAAATTCCCTGCCCAGGAAGTAGTGCCTTATCTATTTAAGGTGATCAATACCACGATGAATTTTAATTCAAGCATGGTATAATACTTCCCACAAGTTTAAGCGTGTGAGATGCATAAACAATGGGTCTATGCTCCAGTATCATTACTCCCCAACCTGGTAGAAACTTCTTCATTACACCCACTCTCGAGCTTACTATCATGGGCTCAGGAGTGAGGGTCCACCCGTCCTTTTAACTCCCCGAAAGTGAAGTCTCAACATAACACTATTTCTAAGAAAAGCCTCATCTATTTCGGCCAAACCTACCAAACCTCTCGAGACCCAATAAATCTCGTTCCTAGGGATCTAATCCCAACCCACGACTTACTCGTGGTCCACTCCTTACCACTTTCCTGAATTAACATCACATACCCTAAAGACCTAACACCCTATTAATCCTAAAGTCTATCTATATATATCCTACCTAAATCGTAAGCATATAATACTAAATATGTCCCTAGTGCCCAAGACCTATCTCAACTCCCAACATTCGCTTGGTTTCATGCGTGGGACGTCTCGCCGAGGCGAAATCCAGACAAGGAACTCTCCCGTTACACTACTACCTCGCGTCGTCGGTCATTAAGATATGACGGTCTAGAATACATGATCGGGATTGGTAAACAAAATATTAATTCACAACTCTACTAATAAGATTCTACTAACAGAACTTTACTTCTACGTTTTACCTCTCAATTAACAAAAGATTTCAATTAATCAAACATTTACTTTCTGTAAAGTCTTTCAGATATATATCCCCTTATATATACATGGCCTTCTTATCAAGGCATTATCCCGAAGTCTCAAGATGACTTCACATCTCAGTCTCCCTCACATCGATCAGAGGAGAAAACTGTATCTAGAGCTTCTATCTCGCACTATAATAGTCCTTAATCACTCTTCTACGTGATTCTCGACTAAACCTTTCAATCCAACTTCCAACAACAAAGAAATAAAGGAAAGAAAAAGAGTAGCGCCTCTCCACTCACAACGTCGTTAAGTGTTCATGCGGCGGAGTGTCTCGCAAAGCGAAATCCAAACAAGGAACCCCTCCGACACATGCCCACTTAACTAGTTGGTCATGGAGATAAGCGTAACATGCATAAACAAGACAAATGAACAATCAAACACTCACGGAAAATAATGCAACAAATGAAAAATACCTCCTACCTACCTCGATCCACCTCTATAAAGTCTCAACCTATATCTAGGAGAGATATTATAGAACAACTAGTTCCATTTTGAGCTAGAAGTGAGATAGCCTTGAAACTCTATTTACTTGCTATCTCCCTAACCTACTAAAATATCTTTACTCGCATAATATACATAAATTAAAAGAAAGGAAAATGGCATCTCTCCACTCCCAACGTCGTTAAGGTTCACGCGTGGAGCGTCCCGCAAAAGCGGAATCCAAATAAGGAACCCCTCCTATGCATTACTACTTAACTTTGTTGGTCGTGGAGATAAGCCATGACACTATTTCTAAGAAAAGCCTCAACATAACACTATTTCTAAGAAAAGCCTCATCTATTTCGGCCAAACCTACCAAACCTCTCGAGACCCCATAAATCTCGTTCCTAGGGATCTAATCCCAACCCACGACTTACTCGTGGTCCACTCCTTACCACCTTCCTGAATTAACATCACATACCCTAAAGACCTAACACCCTATTAATCCTAAAGTCTATCTATATATATCCTACCTAAATCGTAAGCATATAATACTAAATATGTCCCTAGTGCCCAAGACCTATCTCAACTCCCAACATTCTCTTGGTTTCATGCGTGGGACGTCTCGCCGAGGCGAAATCCAGACAAGGAACTCTCCCGTTACACTACTACCTCGCGTCGTCGGTCATTAAGAAATGACGGTCTAGGATACATGATCGGGATTGGTAAACAAAATATTAATTCACAACTCTACTAATAAGATTCTACTAACAGAACTTTACTTCTACGTTTTACCTCTCAATTAACCAAAGATTTCAATTAATCAAACATTTACTTTCTGTAAAGTCTTTCAGATATATATCCCCTTATATATACATGGCCTTCTTATCAAGGCATTATCCCGAAGTCTCAAGATGACTTCACATCTCAGTCTCCCTCACATCGATCAGAGGAGAAAACTGTATCTAGTGCTTCTATCTCGCACTATAATAGTCCTTAATCACTTTTCTACGTGATTCTCGACTAAACCTTTCAATCCAACTTCCAACAACAAAGAAATAAAGGAAAGAAAAAGAGTAGCGCCTCTCCACTCACAACGTCGTTAAGTGTTCATGCGGCGGAGTGTCTCGCAAAGCGAAATCCAAACAAGGAACCCCTCCGACACATGCCCACTTAACTAGTTGGTCATGGAGATAAGCGTAACATGCATAAACAAGACAAATGAACAATTAAACACTCACGGAAAATAATGCAACAAATGAAAAATACCTCCTACCTACCTCGATCCACCTCTATAAAGTCTCAACCTATATCTAGGAGAGATATTATAGAACAACTAGTTCCATTTTGAGCTAGAAGTGAGATAGCCTTGAAATTCTATTTACTTGCTATCTCCCCAACCTACTAAAATATCTTTACTCGCATAATATACATAAATTAAAAGAAAGGAAAATGGCATCTCTCCACTCCTAACGTCGATAAGGTTCACACGTGGAGCGTCCCGTAAAAGCGGAATCCAAATAAGGAACCCCTCCTATGCATTACTACTTAACTTTGTTGGTCGTGGAGATAAGCCATGACACTATTTCTAAGAAAAGCCTCAACATAACACTATTTCTAAGAAAAGCCTCATCTATTTCGGCCAAACCTACCAAACCTCTCGAGACCCCATAAATCTCGTTCCTAGGGATCTAATCCCAACCCACGACTTACTCGTGGTCCACTCCTTACCACCTTCCTGAATTAACATCACATACCCTAAAGACCTAACGCCCTATTAATCCTAAAGTCTATCTATATATATCCTACCTAAATCGTAAGCATATAATACTAAATATGTCCTTAGTGCCCAAGACCTATCTCAACTCCCAACATTCGCTTGGTTTCATGCGTGGGACGTCTCGCCGAGGCGAAATCCAGACAAGGAACTCTCCCGTTACACTACTACCTCGCGTCGTCGGTCATTAAGATATGACGGTCTAGGATACATGATCGGGATTGGTAAACAAAATATTAATTCACAACTCTACTAATAAGATTCTACTAACAGAACTTTACTTCTACGTTTTACCTCTCAATTAACCAAAGATTTCAATTAATCAAACATTTACTTTCTGTAAAGTCTTTCAGATATATATCCCCTTATATATACATGGCCTTCTTATCAAGGCATTATCCCGAAGTCTCAAGATGACTTCACATCTCAGTCTCCCTCACATCGATCAGAGGAGAGAACTGTATCTAGTGCTTCTATCTCGCACTATAATAGTCCTTAATCACTCTTCTACGTGATTCTCGACTAAACCTTTCAATCCAACTTCCAACAAAAAAGAAATAAAGGAAAGAAAAAGAGTAGCGCCTCTCCACTCACAACGTCGTTAAGTGTTCATGCGGCGGAGTGTCTCGCAAAGCAAAATCCAAACAAGGAACCCCTCCGACACATGCCCACTTAACTAGTTGGTCATGGAGATAAGCGTAACATGCATAAACAAGACAAATGAACAATCAAACACTCACGGAAAATAATGCAACAAATGAAAAATACCTCCTACCTACCTCGATCCACCTCTATAAAGTCTCAACCTATATCTAGGAGAGATATTATAGAATAACTAGTTCCATTTTGAGCTAGAAGTGAGATAGCCTTGAAATTCTATTTACTTGCTATCTCCCCAACCTACTAAAATATCTTTACTCGCATAATATACATAAATTAAAAGAAAGGAAAATGGCATCTCTCCACTCCCAACGTCGTTAAGGTTCACGCGTGGAGCGTCCCGCAAAAGCGGAATCCAAACAAGGAACCCCTCCTATGCATTACTACTTAACTTTGTTGGTTGTGGAGATAAGCCATGACAACCACATACAAGGAAAACAAGCAATAAAACACTCATACCAGACATCACATATAACACATATACCTTTAAAATATCATCACTCGTTTCATAACGAGTGAAGAAATCATAAAACTTCCCTACCACAGAAGTCATATAATTACTCTTCTATAATCGCATCAATACTACAACGAGCTCAAACTACACACCCGAATATACAGTGGATACAATACTACTAATTCTTCTCCTAAGGAATACACCACCCACTAATAAGGCGGAATTCCCACCAACAATGTATGCCAATCACTCCGGGTGAATACTAATGGTTCTCAGACTCCATATCCTAACCATTGTTCCAACTTTGGCTAACAACAATTGCCCACACAGTCCCTCTTACTTTCTTAATAAAAGAGGAAACGCTCTCGGCCTCTTCTTCCTCAGTCCAGTTATCCCGGAGAAACTTACGATAGAAAGTATCTATCAGTTTTCTCCACGGGTAAAACTTTCGGCACACTCAAATATGGTGGCCACATTTTCACCACCTCTATACTACTCCTACTGGTGAAGGATTTTCCTCCATCCTACTTCAGGGCACTTCTCCACTCCAATCTAACATCACTTGAAATCTCAAGCTTAGTACCACTTTCTACTTCTCGCGGTATTTAGGAAAACTACATCAACTGTAATTAGTAGCCATAGTAGCAAGACAAGAAAATGCTACAAAAAAGGAGCGACCTCCAAAGCGGTCCTCATCCCCGACTACAATTTACAGTTCTAAAAAATCCTCCCCATGACGCCCTTCTTCAATCGACCTACTACTCACACACGAATGCACAACAGATTCTATAAATTCTACCCCATGGCAGAAGAACGAGATCTCACTAGAGGAATCAACGATCTTAATCCTAAGGCTTTATGTTAAATCAAAAGTAACGCTGAAACTTAAGGCGTCCATACAGATTCCTAAGGACTCTAGAACCTGATGCTTTGATACCATCTGTGACAACCCGCTCACCAGAATAAGGGGTGGCCAGCCCAATACTCCAATATAACGGAATCATAAATGAAACCATTCTCAGCATCACAATAAAAATATAGAGTATCCAGGACAACCACCCAATATTTCAGAAAATGGGTTGCCAAAAATTTTGAACTTAAAGTAAATAAAGGAAAATAAACAACCCAATTCCTGAAAAGATAGGGGAAATCCCAAGACATATATAAATAATACAACAAGAATACAATAAAAAGACCGAATATGTTACCGGTCACCAAACTGCTACACCAATAATACACAAGTTCAATATGTTCATATTACTTTTCATTAGACATTTACAGAACAAAAGACTTGATCTTAACTAGAAGGCAAAATTGAAAACGTCTGTACCAATTATGTCGCGTAATACCCGCAATGCATCACGGCTCGCCGAGGACATCGGAATAGGAATTCAAATCAGGCATCCCTGCGGAGGAGTACCTGAGCGGAGACAAGATGCGTATGCAACAAGAAGTGTAAACGGGTCAGGGCCCGATTCTATATGATTACCAGATGAATAAAGAGTATGATAGTTATGAATGTCATCATGCTAGAAAAGACAAAAAGAAAACAAATCTATCTACACAGTTCTACAGCATAAGCTAACGAAATGAAGAAAAGCATGAGTTTAATTTAACTAAGCAGGAGAAAAGAAAGATTAACATAATGAAAACTTCTATCATATACCCCAATTTATGTCATAGTTTATTCCTCAACAGGAAAATATATCTATAACTACAAGCTCTTTATGGCTTTTATCTCAATTTTAAGCTCTTTGTGGCTTTTATTTTAATTACATGCCCTTCCTGGCATTTCCATTCCTTAGCAGGAATATAATCAACATTAAATGCTCTTTATGGCATTTATCATACATCAAGTCCCACTTGATTTAGAATGGTTATATTCTTATGCATACAACGATTCTAAGATTGCCCCTCCGTGTTTCCCCACTGGGCGCGCCCCTAAATGACCATCATCTTCCAGGGCCTATCTATACAAGACAACCTGGGCTCATAACGCAACGTCGTGAAGTGGCCATATGCCTGCGGGAGAGTCAAGACCACACCCGGAATACCCTCACCAGCGCAGAAAACATAACATAATCGCACATATGGCCTAGGACTATATCCACCCTGCATTCATTAGCCAGGGGGCATCACCAAGCGCGCGAACTTCCCTTATGATGTCATTTAGAGAGGTGTGTTTAACCAAATTACCATTTATCATGTTAAAGATTAAGTAAATTATCATTTACCATCATTTCCATATCCAATTACATTTTATCAAATGTATATGTCCATATATCCGAAACCATATTCATTTACATTTTATAAATATTTCGCCTTTTTAAATCCGGAGCCATACGTATCTACATTGCCATTTTGACCTCAGAGAATAAATAGACTTTCAATTATTCTCCCAAGATTCGTTGGTAGATATAATAAACCATCAAGGATAACATAGCTCCAATGAGCTTCTAAGGTCTCCCAAACTTAATAATGCATCCCCTAGATTAAAAGAAATCAACTAGAAGAAAGAATTCCCTAACATCAATAGGCATAACCCCGGAAAACCCTGCCTAAACCATTTCTAATCTAGGGTAGTACCTCAACTCATCAAGAACTCTCGGACTCTAAGTTTACTTCATACAAGAAGGTTCCTAGTTCCTATTAAAGAGAATAAACCTAGGAAACAAAATAAGGTTTAAAGGTGAAAAAACAGGGAACCGGTCGACCGGTCCCAAGATCGCGGTCGACCGCATCTCAAGGTTTTGCCTACGGAGAAAAACAGAAAGCTCAAAATAGAGGGGTCGGTCGACCGGTCAAGGAATCGCGATCGATCGCGTCTCAAAATTTATGCCTTTGTAGGAAAGCAGCAAGCCCTCCCACGAAGGCCCGGTCGATCGGTCCTGAGATCGCGATCGACCGGTCGTAGCAGACCTAGGGTTCTTCCTTCTTCCAAAAGCTAAACCCAAATCTCAAATCTCTTTCATTTTTAAACACAACCAACAAATTTTATCTACCCGAAGATTATCCTACATGATTTATAACTATTAAAACTCACAATTTTATCATCAAAACTAAGATTAAGGTTTAAATCCCATAAATTCCATTTTTGATCTATAAATGCAAATACACAACTATCATACAAATTATTCATCTTAAATCACATATTAGCAAGTAGAAAACTTGCCTTAGGGTTGCAAATTCAGATTTCCTTGAGTAGTAGCAACAGTCCATCTTCAATCTTCATTTTTTTCTCTTCTTTCTCCTCTTTTCTCTTCTTCTTTCTTTCTCTATTTTTCTCTCTATGTTCAAGACATAAAATGGGGAAAAATAAGGGATTTTAGAGGACTAAAATTGTGGCTTAAGTTAAAACTCCCAACTTAAATGGTTAACACCACATTAAAATGACTCCCAAATACGCATTTAAGTTAAAACCAGTCAAAAGTGCCCGAAACCCAAAAATACAATATGGCACTTATTTTGACTGTCTCGCACGATCCGAGAATAACTACACCTTCTAAACTGGCACCCGGAAATTTTATAATTTATTTCGAGTTTTAAATTTTAATTTAACCATAATGTCATTTAAATCATGACACCATAAACATACAACGTGATGATATTTACTTTCACATATAGTAAATATGCATCAATCTAGTAAATATTAACTTTCATTCATTCAATTAATATTTACTCCAGTCCCCACATTTTATATAGTTACCGTATGCGGTAAAATTAATATAAAATGAGCCTCCCAGAATCGAGAGTTGTTACAATGGTTTAACTTGCATTTGTTGATTTGCATTTCCTATTCATATTAAAGAAGGTGGGAATTAATTAGTATGTTAGCGTTTAATCTATTTAAAATTTGGGGATTTCATGTTTGGGATGTATAAATCTGTAGAGATGTTAAGATTTTGTGAATTTGATGCCCCAATTTAATGTAGATGATGAAACTGGGTTGGGTAGATCAAATGGGTGAATTTAGGATGAATCTTGAGAAGTTTTTGGGGGAAATCTGTACAAAATTGAAGTTTTTATTATTTTAATGGCGGACTAATTTTTCTGGGTAGATTGGAGAAGAATGAGGATACTAGGGTCGTTCGAACGACCTAGTATCTCATTCAAACGACAGTCAGTGTCATTCGAACGACATGGCTGGTCGCTTGAAAGACCTATTGAATTTCTGACAGTTATCCTCCCCTCCCCTGATTCAGACCTGTTATGTGTTTTGTGATGAACTGTTCCTGTATTGGTTGAATATGAATTTAAGGTTATAATGTAGGGTTTGAATTTGTGAAAATCGCCCTTGGATTTATTTGAAGATAAATTCGATTGGAAAATTAAGGTTTATTATTTAGTGATTTGAAATCTTGTTAATTAAGTGGGGGAAACTTAATTGGATGAAATTGAATATCGAATTGGGAATTTTGAATTTCGGGTCGAAAGGGATATTTCAGTATATTTGGTTGGGTGACACCAAGATAATGAAATTAATTAGCGTATGATTGATTGAAATTAAGTCAGATTGTAGACTTGCCTATTTTAGGCTTGTGTATTGATGTAGTACATTATATATATATATATATATATATATATATATATTTATGTGAATAAAATTTGTAGTAAATCATACCCATTCTAGTGCTATCAGGGGAGGTTACGCGATGTGGGTGAATCCCATGGCTAGTAAATGCAGGGTGAGTATAGTCACCACGTCATAGCGTTCGAGTTCAGGAGTGAGTCGTTTGAGTGTGTTTTAATCTCACTACCATGGGAAACTATGGCCGCCTCCACAGCGTTTGTACAGTTTTCTAAAACGGAGAGCTAACCGTGTCAAGGTTAATGGTGGATGAGTATATCCAATTATGATAGAATCTAGAGAACACCTAATGACTACCTACTCGGGGGATAGTTATATATCTACGATATGTATGTGTGAATATTGTAGTATGATTACGTATATATGGTATAATTATATACGGGTAAATACATGATGAGAATTGTATTAATTATATAACTTGTGAGATGATTATATGGTATTAAATGAGAATTGATTTAATGATTAATAACATATAAAATGTATAACTAAACTCACTCGGGATAGAGTAGTGGGAATTAGTTGGATATATGTGACAAGAGTAGTTACGAGGTAGTTAGCTAGATGGGTCATGTATAGTTACGTTTGGCGTACACATTAGTGGAGGGGTGAGGTGTCCTTAAGAGAGTGTGCGACACTAACTTAAATATGAAGAGCATACTTGCATTTTATTTCACATGCTAAATATTTTCAAATGTTTTGGGATCTAACTCTTGCTATAAAAATCTTTTCAAAACCTTTTAGGTGTATTACCACAGGGGCGCCATGCCTGATCTTCTTGCAGGGTGTGTAGCTACAGTATATTGGTTGCTGCATGATATTTGTTTTAGAAGCTTATCTCATTCTTCTCTAGATATGGACATTCTAGTTGTAATTTTGGGCTTGTTGCCTTGGCTTGTACTTTTTACATTGAGTTTGGCATGTATCAGTTACTCTCTTTATACTTTTCACTTAGTGGATTGCTTGTATAGTCGATGTTATTCCGCTAACACTTTTAGTAGTTGTGTGGCATGATTAGATTTTCCTTGTGATGGTTATTTTGGATCCTTATATTATTTGTTGTTTTTGGATTAAGTTTTAAGATAAAATTTGGCATCGTCTTAATTAAAGACTAGGCGGTTAGTAATTAATAATGTTGCGACAATGATGCTAAGAATGAACCATATGTAAATCCTGATTTAATTTGATAAAGGCCTGATCAATCGAAATTTAATTAAGGGGGGTATCACATTTAGTTTAATAGAATTGAACTAAGGTTATTACTCTCATGAAACACATTTTATCTTAGTTACCATATTTTCCTTTGACATTTATTATTCCACCCTATATTTGAAATTATAAATGCATAAACATTTATTTCTTTTTGCTATAACAAGAAAAAAATATAATGGTCCCCACAGTCATTTATGTTCATTGAACTTAATTAAAATTAATGCTCACATATAACAAACATCTATTACTTACGTTGTATTCATACTCTACATATTTATCGTTAATTATTACACAAAATATTTGAGATTATAAATACCAAACATTTATCTATCTTGCTCCCAAGATTTTAGGAGAAGAAAAAAACAATAATCAAGCATTAGTCTTTAGTTTTCACTTTCATTTCTTTGAATGGAGATCAAGCTTTGCCTCATTATCCTTCTGATAGCATCGGCCATAGTAGAGGACGTCACGGGAAAGGTGATCACATATGATGTTATGTCGAGGGATGAAATCTCATGCAAGAATAAGAAGAATTGTGACATGGTTGCAAAAGCTAACCCTTACGAACGCGGTTGCACTTCCGCCACTCGGTGTGCTAGGGATCACTACTGAAAGATATATCAACCTCCATTCATGGCATCTTAATACAAGATTCATAGGATATTTTTGATATATTGCTTCTTAAAATTGTAATAGGATAACAAAAATCTATATTTTCTCATGAAACAAAGAATTCTGAATGACAAAGTGATCTATTGATGACATGGTTGGAGTGCAATTCATTTATAAAAACCACTATTTATATCTCTATTTTTTATAATATTTGTGCTTTGACATTAAGGGGTCTTAAAAAAAAATTCATTTACATAAGATAATTCATAATTAGTCCCATAAAAAGAATTTTCTACAATAGAACCTATTATATTTTATTCACATTTAATCAATATTACTACATTATATATTTAATAACTGCTATGTAGTTTGCACATGTTGCATAAGTAGTAAATATTTAGCCATAAATAATTATACAAATAATCATACGTTGGTTTGACTCACAACTAAAATCCACCACCGCCTTCCAACCTTCATCGCCACATTACCTTATTTTCATCCAAAATAAGTTGCATTATGTTGAGAATAGGTTAATAGGTTTTCATCAAAATATGTAAATAGTCATCAATATCATATTACATAAATAGTCATCATATTATGTAAATAAATACAGTTCCAGGGGTTTTGTAATAGAGATTCAAGTTCTTTTCAAGGTATTGGACACCCATCACCGATCTAGAGGAATGATTTTCAATAAAAACTATAATACAAATTCACACCTAGTCATCAAGTCCCTATAATGAGTGTTTAACATAACCGTTAAGTCCCTTTTATGATGAGATATGATACATAATCACTGAGTATCTTTAGTGCATTAGATAATATCTGCAATTTACGTTTTAACTAAACTAATAAATTACACATAATATGTATTGATATATTATGTATGTATATTGCGTTCATATATGATATACTATATTACGAAAATAATACATTATGCATGTTACGTTTTGAGTACATTAATAAATATGTAGATTATGTTTGATATATTGCGTAGTACATTAGTATATTATGCAATATGTATTACATACAGTAGTATATTACGTAATCGATGAGTCCATTTGATAAATTTTGACAACTAACTCGTGAATCTCTTTAGTATATTATGTAATATACACAATTCAAGTATAATTAAAGTTTGACATAAATGAATATACTATGTATTAATATTAAAAAAGTATATTGTATATTACGTAATATATTGATATATTAAGTAATTGATGCTTTAAAATAACAAATGCTTTTGTGACGTTTTTTGTATTTGGATTTTTGGGAGAAGCGTAATTTTTTATCCCTTGGATTTATTTATTAGGGAGATACCCGAAATTTCGCTTTGCTTTATGGTGTTATAGATCATAAGATGATAAAATTCCAAAATAACAAAAATTCGCTTTAGTTTAAGGGTAATTTGAATAAATCTCAATTAAAGTTGAATTAACTCTAAAAAAATTGACCTCGGGGCTCCCGTCCCTGAAGCTCCGGCACCACTCGTAAGTTCGACTTCCCTAGAACAAAAATCCTGGATCCACCACTGCCCTTAACCATAACTATTTTCACGTATATTCAGATCTTTGTAGAATGACACATGTCCCATATTTGTTCAAACAATACCACAATTAAAAAATAAAATAAAAACTTAGGATTGGCTGCAAATAAAAATTACCAGTAGGACTTAAAACTCGTATTTTTATGACCATTCGTTACTAATTTTTTTTAAATGGTGCTTTTAATGTTTGTCTAATGGGGGTTTTCATGTTCATTTAAGTTATTGAGAATTGTTCAAGAGGGAAACTAGGTTGTATACCCTTGATTCCTCACATTAAAATAATGGTACCCTGGATCCGCATACACAAATTGTGAAAAGTGAGTGGTACGTGCATAATGTCTTTTATAAATGCATAATAATAAATATAAAATGGGAATTTTCATTGAATAGAATTGAACCAAGGTTATAACTCTCTTCAAACACATTATACATTAGTTAACTTATATTTATTAGGCATTTATTATCCCATCGTTTATTGGAAATTATAAATTCATAAACATTTATTTATTTTTGTTATAATAAAAGAAATATTCCCCACATTCATTTCTTTGAATGGAACTTAATTATTATCAATGTTGTCATATAATAAACATCAATTACTTACGTTATATTCATAAACTACATATTTATCTATATCGCTCCCAAGCATTAAGAGAAGAAAAAACCAGTAACCAAGCATTGCTTCAATGGAGATCAAGCTCTGCCTCATTATCCTATTGATTGCCTCGTCCAACGTAGAAGAAGTCACGGGAAAGGTGATAGAATATGATGTTATAACGAAGGATGGAGTCCCATGCAAGAATAAGACGAATTGTAACGTGGTTGCAAAAGCTAACCCTTACACACGTGGTTGCACTGTTGCCACCCGGTGTGCTAGGGGCCATTGATGAAAGAGATATCAACCTCCATTCATGGCATCATAATATTGGATTCATGAGGAAAGTTTTGATATATTTCTTCTTTAAATTGTCATAGGAAAATAAAAGGAGTCCTTATATGCCGATACATGATTTTCATTGACATGGTGTATCGCAATTGGTTAGTGCCACTGATGTGGACCCACATCTATAAGGTACTAACCAATTACGACATGACATGTCACTGTGTCGCGACCGACACATGAGAATCATGAGTTGGCCTTGACTTATTGAAACAAAAATCTATAATTTTCATGAAACACTGAATTCTAGAATGGAAAGGTGCCTATTGGTGTGATGGTTTTTCACTTGGAAAGGTGCTCTATTGATGTGATGGTTTTTCACATTTAGTAAACACTAAATTTGGATATGCTTTGAATTTTAGTATACATGTTTTTCACATTTAGTAAATATTATTAGATTATATATTTACGTGTAGTTGATATTTGTTATTATGGTTTGCACAAGTTGCATAGGAATTTTTAAACACCATAGCTTTCAAATTCAGACAAAAGAACTTGCAATGTTTTCCTTCTTCGTCTATATATTCGACATTCCATCGTTTAATAGAGGTAGTACCAAAACCCTAAAATTTGAAGTGATGGCAGATCCGCCTGGTTTTTGTCAACAATTGGTGTTCAATCTTGAAAAAGCATTGGGTTAGGATTAGGGTTAAGGTTCGGGTTCGGGTTAGGGTTCGGGTTAAGGTTTATAGAAAGAATTGGGGAAGCATTTTGAGTGTGCTTAGAGTGCATCTTCCTTCAGATATTCCAATTGCGGGTAATGAGCTTACACCTTATGTTTTATTAAGGAGGAATGGTACTAAATCTATTACTACTGAGGATGTGCCTGAATCTGCTCTACTTAAGAGCCATTTCTTGAGATACAAGTGGTTAGTAATTTTTTTTAAGTTTCTCAATTTGGGTATTCCTTAAATTTTTGTATACTTGTGATTTGCTTGTTTGAAAATGGTTTGTTTGGTTATTCAAGTGATTGATACGTATATCGTATAGACACTTGAAAATGGAAAAAATGAAAAAAGTAACAACATAATTCATTTTTATGTGTGTAAAATTAGCTAATTTAATAACTATGTGAATAATGAAATAATAATATTGTAATATACTTGGTGGAAATTTCTCGAGATATAAGTGGTTGGTAATTTTTTTTAACTTTCTGAAATTGGGTATGCTTTGAATTTTGGTATGCTTGTGATTTGCTTGTTTGAAAATGATTTGGTATGCGTATGATATCATATAGTTGACACGTGGACGCAATGAAAAAAACAATAAAACTAGGATACAATGTATGTATATGTATCAAATAATTTGCTAATTCAATAACTTTATATACCATAAAATAATAATAATAATAATAGTAATATAATAATAATAATAATAATAATAATAATAATAATAATAATAATAATAGTAATAATAATAATAATAGTAATAGTATACAAAGTTATTGAATTTGGGTGTGCTTTGAATTTTAGTAACATGTTTTTCACATTTAGTAAATATTATTACATTACATATTTACCACGTGTAGTTAATATTTGTTAAGTGGTTTGATAAGTTGCATTAGTAGTAAATATTTACTACTTGTTTTCCAATTGAACCAATTGGAGCAAAAATATTTTCAATGCGACAAAATTGCCAAAGAAAGTTGTGTAAGGCCAATTTGACCAATTTGACTATAAATTTAGTAAACAATGCCTATTTGTAGAAATCCCAAAATTAAATTATTTATATATCTGAAACATAACTAGAATTTCAAATCCTTAACAAGAGAAAAACTATATTATGTATATAAAATGATGAAAAATATCAAATATTAAAACCATATTCATTTTAAATGAAGTATATATGTTTTATGTAACTCTCAGCAAAATGTAATATGCATGAACACAATATATAATGATTTTGAGAAAAGTATACGTAAAATAAAAAATATACACTTTTAGTATATGAAATTAATTTACGTTTGTGTGTGTGTGTGTGAGAGAGAGAGAGAGAGAGAGAGAGGGGCTTCCTTATAGGAATAATATTTCTGCAATTCTATATATTATCTAACTCAATGGTGGTAAATATACCTTCGTGTATGTATATTAAGAAATTAATGGCTTGCTAACATTGTCTTGGGGGTAATATTTCCAAAACATGAGTGGAATACCATTTGCTAATATGAAAAATGTTTTTGTGTCCTATATTGTATTTAAATTTTTGGGAGAAACGTAATTTCTTTCCCATTCGATTTAATTATTAGGGGGTAGTCAAATTATCACTTTGGTTTATGGTGTTATATATCAAAAGATGCTTGAATTTCGAAATAACCCCTCACTTTAGCCTAATTTCCAAAATAACATGTCACTAGCATAACAATGAAACAAACAAGAAGTAATAGTAGTATAAGGAGGGGTAATTTAAAAATAGACATATTTCTACACAGGAAACGTATGCATATTTAAAATAAATTGGATATTTTGTTATCTTGCAGTTATTTGAGAATGTGTGGTTGATGCTCTTTTGTCTTGTAGCTAACAGATAATTAATTAAGTACAAATTACACTTAGGTCCCTTGTTGATAATTTTTAAGTATTTAAGGACAATTTATTGTTAGGTTAACTTATTATGCCACTAGCGTGGACTTTTATAATAAAAGAATTAGGGGACCTAAGTATTTAAAATTTGTCAAAATTCCTTTAGTGTTTAAAATTTATTTGCGAGGGACCTAAGAGTACTTTCCCCAGTAATTAATAGATTATTTTAAAAGATTTATGAGTTATATGCCATATGTGTCAATTAAGCTCATGCACTCATTTTTTAGCCAATTACCCTCAAATCATATTATTTCAATATAGCCATTACATCCTAATTTGGCCTTTACCAATAATTAATTTAATACTTTTATGTCCTAAGTTAACAATCCTACTTTGTTTTGTGGGAAGTCCAATGTTAAGGATCATTTTTTCTTAATTTAATAATACAATCTAATATCACAATAGTTAAAATCTAAATTTTATCCATTGATTGACTACATCTATAAAAAAAATCATCACTTTCAAAGATGGCTAAATATATTAGATGGGGAAGAACACGTGGTAAGGAGAAATAAATGAAATGAGATCAATTATAATATCTCAAAATGTATTGTTTTTAGGTTTTTAATGTTTTAGTGAATTTTCTCATTCTAATTAGTATTTTTTGTAGCAGCAAATATTCCTTTTGAATACCCGTATAACCCTCTTTAATACTTTTAACGAAATAACTTAGTCTATATATATGTAAATTTACTGACTAATGTAATTACTTTACAAATGACAATAATGGAGAGATGATTTTTTCTTAATTAGTTCTTGCTCACACATTGTTGTTGTTGTTGTTGTTGTTGTTGTTGTTGTTGTTGTTGTTGTTGTTGTTGTTGTAAAACAAATGGATAGTTATTTATGTTTCAGTCATTTCGCAATAGTTTCTTTAACCACCGATTCCATGTATTTTTAAGTTGCAATTTCTCTCATAACTATGGACAAAGCTACATGAGGCTTAGTAGGGGAGATACGCCGGATTTTTCTGAGCTCGTCGGATCGAGCCGAAAAGGATAATCGGATAAGTTCGTTTTTCTCTTTAAACAGATCAAATAACTATGGTTCAATTTTCTTTTTAAGTTTTTCTCTTTAAATGTGCTTGTTAAAACTTGGCAAAAGGTTTTCCAGAGTCGGATCGGTTCATTTTTGCATAGGGTCAGATCGATCCGGTATCCAAACTTGGAGAGTAAGACTTCAGGTCATCGGACTGGTTCAATTTTCTTCAGAACCGGATCGGTTCGGTCTCTATTTTGCTTCAGCTTATCTGTATGTGGACTCTTATGAACCAGAAAATGTTATCATGAGCACACGATTGAAGGAAATAGGTGTGACACACGATGTTGGTGATGATGGATATGTGAAATGCAGAATTCAGATTGAGGCCATCGAAAGATGATCGTGCTGAGATGAGCCGACTGTAGCGATATACGACATATATTCTAGAATCTAGGATAAAACAGAAATACCTAAATACTACCCTATACATTTATAGAACATGTCCTTACAAATCTCCCCCTATGTCTATACTGACATATACATAAAAATTAAATCCAAATTATGATCCCCCAACATAAAAGAACCAAATGTCATACAATGTAGTATTTCCACTAAACCTAAAAACAGGAAAAACTCAATGAATGACTTCAACCATATTCAAATCTTCAAACTTTCTTTGTCCTCATCAGGGTGTGCAAAAAGATTCCTCAACTTGATACCTACACACATGAGGCAAGGAAAAAGTATGCGTGACACGTACAAATTTGCAATATAATGATAAGCAATAATGAGTATATTTAGTATGAGCAAGCATATCATTATGAAAAAACCAAATCATTCTCCCCCATAATGAAAATAAATCAAGCTCCCCCATAATTCGTTCTCCCCCTTTTTATGATGTCCCCAAATAGACAAATAAGAAGAGAAAAAAAATGCAAATGGAGAATGTCACACGAAGAACCACTTTCTCTTTTTGAATTTTCAGAGTTTAGCTTGCAAAAGTAAATAGCACAGAATCGCACCATGGAAAGCACACTAAGACAACAAAGTCAATGGAAGCGGAATTGTAGGGGTGTGAATAAATTCGATAGGACAATCAATGCATGCTATCATGACATATGTGCACGATGGAATATCGAATACTCCTAACGAATGTACTCAATCTCGTCCTTACGTGTAAAAAAACTGAATTTAATTGAAATTGACTTAACCAAATCGCCAACTCAAAGTCTAACATGATTTTCACACCAATAACACCAAAAACTATTTAATGCCCTTTCAAGATGTTTTTTAGAACGTGCAAAACATTTAATAAAATTTCCAACCAATCTCCCTCATGGATATGAATGAACATATACAATTAACTAGGTTGGCCCAATTTTGTGGCTCTTTTAAATGACCTTGGTAAATTTTATTAGTTCCATGCTTTTTAAGGTCTTTTTAAATGGAGGAATTTCTCGCAAAGATTATTATTCCTTCGCAGCCCTTCTCTCGTTTTTCACTCATCAAAATTTTATTAAATACATTCCTCACTGAAAACGGAATAACATGCACGTCTTCAATTGTCAAGTTTTATTTCATTTTATTCGTTGTATAGGTACAATTGAGATAAAAACACTGACCAACATGGGATAAGACAAGCATAATAATCAACCAGATTCGTTCACGAGTGCAATAAAGGAGATAAGGAGTCAAACATGTAGAAAGATATCACTAAACACATCTAAATGGCACCAAAACACTATAAAGCACATGATGAAATGAAGTAGCATATCTAGTCACTCACTACCAAACTGAGACATGAAAGATGCAGATGATGAGGTGACTTTGGCCATCCTAAGTGTCTAACCACAAAAGTTGTAAACAAATTACAAAAATCTCTTTGACTTTTAATTTTTTTCTTAAAAAATGAAAATATTTTTGAATTTTTCATATATTCCTTAAGAACCAAAAATATTTTTGTATTTTTTAAAGAATAATGTAGTATAAAAAATGATATAAATGAGATAGTCTAGTAATAGGAATCAAATGACATGAACATGAAAAATGCATCCTCCTCTAGACATGGAAATACCCCTCAGTCAATAGTGCAAATTCCAAAAGACTTCCTAAGACTCTCGAATCTAAGGGCATCAAAAGGCTTCCTCATAATATTGACTAACTGAAGGTCAGTTGACACAAAACTCAAGGACATGACCTTTTCCTCTACAAGCTCACGAATAAGTGCTTGCGCATCCTCATGTTCTTTGTGCACACGTGCTGGACACGATTGCGGGATATGTGTATCGCACTCGTGTTATCACAGAAAATGGTCATGGTGTCCTAAAATATGCCATAATCTTCTAGTGTCTGCTTCATCCATAGAAGCTGCGTGCAATAACTCCTGACAGTTATATACTCAGCCTCAGCAGTGGACAAAGAGATGGAGTTTTGTTTCTTGCTCAACCAAGAGACAAGAGCCGAACCAAAATAGAAACACCTACCAGAAGTGCTCCTACATCCATCTGCATCCCCGACCTAGTCGGTATCTGAATAGGCTGACAAACGGTCATTGGTATCAAAGGAATACCAAATGCCAAAGGAAAGAGTTCCACTTACGTATGTCATAATACGTTTTAGAGCGAGTAAGTTTGACTCTTTGGGGGATGCCTGATATCACGTATAAACTCCAAGATTAAAAGTGATGTTCGGATGACTAGCAGTAAGGTAGAGAAGACGACCTATCATACTCCGATACAAGGTTTGCTCAATATCCTTGCCTGAAGTGTCCTTACAAATCTTTGTCGACGTACTCATGGGTGTACGTGCGTTCTTAGCGGAGTCCAAACCAAAATTTTTCACTAGGTCTCTAACATACTTGGATTGGGAGATGAACATCCCATCCTCTAGCTGACGAACCTGGAGACCACGAAAGAATGTAAGTTCACCTACCATGCTCATCTCAAACTCACTCTTCATCTACTCCTCAAAGTGATGAACATGCAGGGAGAACGTGGATCCAAAGACTATGTCGTCCACATAGACCTGGGAAACCAAAAGAGCACCGTCAACTCTCCTAACGAATAATGTCATATCAACTCCCCCTCTCTGAAAGCCATGGGCTAAAATATAGGAAGTAAGCCTCTTGTACCAAGCATAGGGTGTTTACTTCAAACCATACAAGGATTTCCTCGGATAGTAGATGTGTTAAGGGTGCTTAACGTCTTCAAACCCTTTTGGTTATTCCACGTAAACCTACTCATGTAGAATGCCATTCAGAAAGGCACTCTTGACATCCATTTGATATAACTTGAAGCAAATATGACATGCAATGACGAGTAGTAAATAGATGGACTCAAGCCTCACAACAGGAGAAAATGTCTCTCCAAAGTCAACACCCTCTATCTGTGTGTAGCCTTGAGCTACCAACCTAGCCTTGTTACGGATAATAGTACCATTTTCATCTATTTTATTCTTGAAAATCAAGTTGGTACCAATCACATTAATCTCACTAGGTCGAGAGACAAGTTCCCAAACATCATTATTTCAAAATTAAAGCAACTCATCCTACATGGCAGATATCCAGTGTTCATCCTTGAGAGCTTCTTTGTGACTCTTGGGCTCGACTTTGGACGTTTAGCAGATATGGGTAACAACGTTCTCTAGCTGAGCACGAGCCATGACCCCTAGGGTAGGATATTCCAAAATGGCATTAGGTTCATGACTCTTGTGAACCCAAGAAAGTGTGTCCCCTAAGGCAGGAGTAGGGTCCACCCTGGGTGTGGGTGGCACAATAGTATCATCAAAAGAATGTGCATCATCCTCAGACAACTGGCTGGGGTCAACTAATGCCGGAGGTTCGTCATCTTGCACGGTGACATTAATTGAATCCGTAACCCTAGAGTTGCTCAGGTTAAAAACTCGGTATGCTCTACTATTCAATGAATATCCTAACAGAAGTCCCTCATCGCTTTAGGAGCCGAACTTTCCTAGTTTCTCTCTATCCCATAGGATGTAGCATTTACTCCCAAAGACACAAAAATATGTCAAGTTGGGCTTCTTTTCAGTCCATAATTCATAAGGCGTCTGAAGTCTGTGTGGACGAAAGTAAACCCTATTCACCATATGGCCTGCAGTAGACACCGCATCTGCCCAAAATCTCCTAGAAACATTACAATCAAGAATCATAGATCTAGCCATTTCCTGAATCATCCGATTTTTTCTCTCAATAATCCCATTTTGCTTAGGTGTCTTTACGCAGAAAATTCATGTTTGATACCAAGGTTATCACAGTAAAGATCTAGTTTTTGTTTCTTGAATTCAGTGACATTGTCACTATGCATTGTATTGATAGTGACACCGTATTAGTTTTGCAGGACACAACAGTTGTTTGTCAAAAACTCAACATCATTTAATTTCTCTCTTAGAAAACCTACGATAGAATATCTAGAGAAATCATCCACCATCACGAGGATATACCTCTTATCACCCAAACTCTCTGTACAAGTAGGACCCACAAGATCCAGGTGAATCAACTCAAGTATTAGAGAGGTGGTAATGGAGTTGAACTTCCTATGGGGACTACGATTTTGCTTTCCCAAATGACAGGGTCCAAAAACTGTGGAAGTTGGTCTTCCAAGAGATGGTAAGCAACGTACTAGGTGCTTTTTAACAAGACGATCTAAATCTCTGAAGTTCACATGACCTAGACGTTGATGCCACATATCCATAGGAGTGATCGTGGCGCTGTTACAGAAAAGTGAGGACTTGGGGACTATCCCATATTAGTTATCTTCTATACTCACCCCTTGCAATACAAGTTTATCAACTTGATCATACACATTACAAGCATCCCGATCAAACTTAACTGCAAAGCCAACGTCGTATAGTTGGATGATGCTGAGAATGTTTACCTTTAAACCTTTGACGCACAACACATTTCTAGATTAGGAAACCCTGGTATCTCTATAGTACCTCGTCTTTTAATGCTAGACCTTCTCCCATCACCAAAAGTGACTTTACCTTCCTTGTGATCCACTAAAGAGGTAAAAAATGATACATCACCAGTCATGTGTCTAGAACACCCACTGTTAAAATACCACTGTAAGGTATTATGAGATTTCAAAGAGACTTGAGCAACAAGAGCTTTGTTACCATTCTTAGGTACCTAAGAGGAGGTAACCTTTTGTTTCCCTTGTTATTGATGGTTCTAGTCGCAAAGTTGTTAGTATTCACAGACGGTTCAGATAACCGTTGGAATTCTCCCATTAGACTCTGGGAAGTAGCAACTAAAAACTCAACCTGCTCTCTCAGTCTCGTGAGATTATTCGTGGGGTGTGATGGAGCATAAGTACGTCCTGTCCGGTCCAAACTATAGCAAAATTCTCTCAGGTGACCTTTCCTTTTACAATAAGTATAAAAGTACACAGTCTGAGGTCTACCTAAGTTTACTTTTCTTGGCTGAACAACTTTCTTGGGTTTTAGGGGATGACCATATGGATTCGACGTAAAGTGAGGGACTGGTTCAGGTGTAATCTATAACGTGGATGCACCATCAAACCCAATTCCCGACCTCTCACCAAATCTCGAAGAAGGGGCGAGAAGCATCTTTCCCATCTTTTTAGATATATTCTCGATTTGAACCTTGCCTTCTCGTGCTCTTTCAAGATCGTGCGTGAGTTGGGAAACAAGGGCTTACAGTATCTTCCGAGCCTCTTCGAATGCATAGTGGTCACTTGTCAGATTATCCACTTATTTTGTCAAGTTCCCTTTAACTTTCTCAAAACACTTTTCTCTCTCTCTCCAAACAAACTCTCTCTCTCTAAACAGGCTTTCTCTCTCTCTTCACAAATAAACTCTCTCTCTCTCTTAAAACGGTGCACAAGGAGGACTCACTCTCTCTTATCTCTCCTATATCTTTCTGTAACGCTGCAATTCTAAGAACTAAACCTTTATTACATTTTTTGGTTTTAAACGAATCATCACAAGTACGACTAAGGTCACTCTCGCTCTCAGTCCCTGCATCCTCTCTCTCACTCTCATTGTCGAGGTCTCCGTGTGAAGAGGCATCCTCATCGATGTGAGGTACATCATAATCTCTTACGTGGCTAGCCATAAGTGCGGTGATTCCTCTCCTGAATCCACTGACTCGACCTCGCTATCATCACTCAAGGTAGAATTTAGAACAACTTTGCCTTTTTCTTTGGTGAGTCTGTTCAGCCTTGTAGCACACTTAAAATCTATATGACCCTTACTATCACACTCATAGCATCTATCTTCATTTCTCGTGGGTGTGTCTTTCTTTTCTTTTTCAGAAGTCTTAACATTTTTACTTTTCTCAAATTTCTTTTTATCATTAAACTTGCCACTGTTTTTTAACTTGAGAAATTTCTTAAAATTCTTCGCAAACAAAGCCAAATTATCTAAATCAAAGTCGAAATGAAAATATGACGTATTTTCCTCACTCTGTTTAGACAATTCTACCATTCTCCTCGCTGACTCAAAATTCTTTTTAGCTTGGGCCTTAAGAGCAATTCCTTTATCTTTTGATTTAACAACTTTAGGAAACATGTCTATTTCATAGGTTTGAAGATCGCATACTATTTGTTCTAATTTAAGGGAGTTCAAGTTTCCTAATGAATTTAACACCGTGATTTTGGGGATGAAACTCTTAGGCAAAGAACGCAATATCATTTTAACAACTTTAGCATTAGGTATGTGTTCACCAAGGTTGAAACTAGTATTGACTATATCAAATAAACAAGCATAAAATTCATCAAAGCATTTAGATTCCAACATGGTAATTATTTCAAACTGAGTTGTTAAATTTTGCAGTTTCGATTCTTTAGCAGCATTAGTTCCTTCATGGGTAAGTTGAAGAACATCAAATGCTTTTTTAGACGTGGTACACATCATTATTCGTCAAAACTCACCTGGAGTGACGGATCCTGAAATATCACTAAGTACTTTAGAGTTATACGTGGACCATTTAAATTCATCCTCTGTCCATTGAGCCATAAATTTTAAAGTTGTAACGTTTTCAACAGTGATGGTTGGAGGTGTCCACCCATATTCAACAAGAATCCACACACGTTCATCAATGTCTTTAAGGGAAGATTCCATGCGGGCTTTCCCGTATGCATAGTTAGACCCGTCAAAAATAGGAATTTTACTAAATGATTTTTCTATTTGAATAAATGCCTTTTCAAGAAATCAATAAAAAAATTGATATTCAAGGAAAAAAATTGCGGAAAATTACACTGTGAAATTACGTAATTGGCTCTGATACCAATTTGAGAGTGCGCTTGTTATTCAACAAGAGAAACCAATTTAAATCAACCCAGTTTTTAATAAACCAATTTTAAATACACACCTAGGTCATGCAACTAATGGTGATTGAGTAATTGATAAACACATTCAAATCAGTTAATAGTCAATCACACAGAGCAAATGAGGAAAAATCCCCCAAAGGGGAAAAACCTTTTTATTTCTATATGATTTGTAAACAATTACATACATAGAGAAATACAATTTCACAAATGAAGACCCTCAGGCACTGGTTTTTTGTCGTCTGCAAGAACTTCCCACGAGATGCTCCAAGGACAATAGTGTAGAGAACCCTTTCTCAACACAAGATGCTCCACAAATGTGGGTATGGCTGGGTTTAGCACGATTCACACTGAATTCTGAGTGTTTGTGAATCTTAAAGTGTTTGGGCTTGATAAAAGGTGAAGACTTTATAAATTAGGTCTGATGAATGTTTCCTCCAAAGTCTTAAACAAAAATGTCTCTGAATTTGGAAATTTATAAAACTCAAAGAAAACAGATACGCCGTATTTTTTTGAGCTCGTCGAACTGACCCGAAAAGGATAATCGGATCGGTTCGGCATCTGGGTCGATTTGTTTTTCTCTTTAAACGGATTGTTCCACTTGTTAAAACTTATCATAAGGTTTTCCAGAGCCGGATCAATTCATTTTTGCATAGGTTCGGATTGGTCCGACATCCAAAGTTGGATAGTAAGGCTTCCGGTCATCGGACCGATTCGATTTTCTTTAGGATGGAATCGGTTCGATCTCTATTTTGCTTCAGCTTCTCTGTATGCGGACTCTTATGAACCCAAAAACGTTACCATGAACACACGATTGAAGAAAGTAGACATGACGAATAATATTAGTGATGATGGATACGTGAAATGTAGAATTCGGATTGAGGCCATCGAAATATGATCGTGTTGAGATGAGATGACTGTAGCTGTATAAGATATATATTTTAGAATGTAGGATAAAATAGAAACACCTAGATACTACCCTGAACATTTATAAAACATGTCCTTACAAGTACTGCAGCTCGAGACTTAGCTGCGGTGCATGCATACTCTCCTATCTAGTCCCAGTACATCTCATCACTATATAAAGGACTGTTGGTTCAGTATGTCCCTCGAACCACAAATATCAAAACACAAGTATCGGAGGCGAACATAGTCCTAAGCCTTTGAGCTACGCACATACCTACGCACCCAAATGACCATTCAATACCATTTTTTTCACTAATGGCAATCCAACCTAAGTACTATATTCTGAGGCAACAAGTCAAAAATCCTCCATAAGACTCATCAAGATATGACTGCCATCAACGCGCAAACCTCCCGTCGATAGCACATAGGCTAGGTATGTCCTACACATAAATCACCAGGCAAAAGGTATACACTCAACCTATATAATAATATGTACACATTCGATATATATAATGTATTAGGAATTCATCCTACCCCAAATACCCATGTATTTCTTGAATACCACCCGTATTTGATAATTTTAATTTATTCTCATTATCGTTGTATTCTATGTAGTTATCACTCACATTATTCCTTTCTTAATTCAATATATAATTTTCCAACATTTACCCAAGTCTCTCACTCTGTGCTAATGTAGAAAAAATTATTTAGAACTTATCGTGGGTTAAGAATACGAATTTCCAAACTTTTTTGGGCTAAAACAATATTTCTAAAATCTCGTTAGAAGTCACTGAATTCTCATTCAAATGACATAGCATCTCGTTCAAACGACGTCATGTCTCGTTCGAATGATGCCAACGTCTCAGTAGTTCATCCCCAACCTCAGTTTTTTGCATTTTTCTCCATTTTCTTGCACACAAACCCACATGGAATATATCATAACAAGACCCTAATATCTCCACATCATTTATACATGTTTATGGGTGATTAAAACACATACAAAACATCTAATTCCTTAATTTCAAGAAGGTTTTTATCTAAATCAATATAATCCTTAAAATCCTCAAATTCTATATTCACCATTTATGTTCTCCATAGAACCTAGAGTATAATTTTGTGATTTAGAATTCAAATAATCAATTTGATAACCTCAACATGTGGATTTCTCAACTACATGCAGTACCAATCACATTAATTAATTTATCCATCATTTCATGCCCAATTTCACACTTCTCATAGGTGAATATTAATCCAATTCCAACATGGATATTATACTCACTAATTTGAACAAGAATTACACTTGCCTTAAGGTGTAGGTCATTTCCTTTGGAGAAGATATGTGTAGGATGTCCTCTCCTCACTTTTCCGGTGGTGGTGCCAGGTTGTGCAAGGTGGTTGTCCCTTGATTTGCTCTCAAAACCTCTTCCTCTCCATGGAAAAATCTCTCACTTCCTCAAATACCTTTCCTTTGTTTTTGGGTTAATGAACCAAAGTTCTTTAATCTCCTCACTTATATATTAAAACCCAATTTTCGTAGTTACTATTCATATCCCAATTAAAATGACCAAAGTACCCCTCTAGCGTGTCCTTTTCGTTCCTAATTGACCCGAGACCTAAATCAAACCCCCAGGTAGACTTTTCTGCCTATTTTAACCCTTCCGAACTCAACAGTGCTCTTGAAATGACCATTCAAATAACTTAAAAATAATTTCCCTTTTGGCCCTTTCAATTTAGTCCCGACACGACTCACACGTGCGTTCCGACTTAATTTTAGTAATTCGCGTTGTTGCCATCCCTCACCGGATCCTTGTGGCGGGCGAGCGTGTGATGGATAGATCCTTAGGTCCCACGTGTCCCTCTCATGAGCGCTTTGGTCGGCGTCATTTGAGGTGAGGTGAAAAATGTAGAGAGATTAGAGTCGCCAGTCTATTTTACTCAAAATAGACAAAAGAAAAGGGGAAGCCATCCCGAAGGACAGCATCTCAAGACATACTGATGCGTGCAAAACCAGAATGATTCGAGAAGGGTCCGGAGGCTAAGTTACAAAATGGGAAGGTGTTAGGCACCCATTCCGCCCTTTCGGTCTGTCATGGGTTTTTGTTATTTTCCTTTTATTTTCCACGTGATGTGTGTGCATGTGCATATGTAGTGGAGATAGGAATCATCGGCTTGTACCATGGAAGAGGTAAAGTGAATCATCTGTAGGAAGGTATAAAAATAATATTAGAAAATAGATTTTACGCGATTATCCTTACGTTGACCCTTATGATGGAACGATAACGTATGTGGAATAATACGCCACTAAGAACAAATATATGTATATATAATATAAGAGAATGGAGATTAGAAAAAAATAGAAAATGAGAGGAAAAGCAAAAATAGGACTCGAGTCTCGGGTTTTACCCCGAGATGCCTACGTAGCCTATAGAGGCATCAAATTCCACGTAGTTCGCATGCAAAACGAGGGGTGGAGTTTATCCCATAAATCCAAACGGGGGATTCTCTTATTTGTGTGTATGTGTGTGTGTAGAAAAAAGTGTTTTAGTTGTGAGAAAAGTGTAAGAAAAGTGTGAGAATTCCCATTTGGAATTTACGAGCAAACCGTCCTTTTCTTATTTTTTGGGTTTTTATTTATATGAAAATAAGAGATGTGCAATAATACTAAATAAAAAGTATATTAGGACGTGTGAGATGAGATAATAAAAGTGCTAGGTAATAAAACAAGTTATTGCGAATTTATGAGAATTTAAGGAGAGAGGTGAGAAAATTGGACCTTCTTGAAGATCTTGAGCTTGATCTTGAATGTTGGAGAGCAGCCCTTAGACTTGGATAATGATGGAGGGTAGTGAATTCACCAAGTTTGATGAAAAGGATGATGAAAAGTGAAGGTTGGAAAGGGATTTGGGTGTGGAAATCACGCTGATTTCGAGAGAGGTTTTCTGGATCTGCTGAGAGTGATATGTTTATGATTCTGACTCCCTTGCAAGTGAGGAAAAGCCTCTCTTTTATAGGCCCAGGGTATTTCCAATCGGCATAGCCCTGTTCTTACAAATTGACAGGTGCATTTAGGCACACTGCCGATAGGCACGGTCTGAGACATGCCATTTGGCAGTGTCTTTCAGGCCTTTTTGGAAAATTGGCCGCAGAACGCAAATCATTGATCAGAATCGCGCATGAGGTGGACAATTGGAAAGGTAATTAAGAGACCTTCAAAAGTCCTTTGGACTTCTCCCGTGTTCGGGAGTTGACTTTTGGTCAAATATGGCTCGAAAGCATTTGTCAGTCCATTGGACGAGAAATTATTGGACGCAAACGGATCGTTCATCTGCATGGTAAGTCTGAATCGCACATGGGGTGGACCGTTGGAAAGGTTAAGAGATGTAATTAAACATTCCAAAGAGTTTGATTCGGTTTGGGGAGTTGACTTTGGTTAATCGGGCCCTGGAAGCATTCGGTGACCTTTCAGAGTCAAACGGATAGTTCGTCCGCATGGTAAGTCAGAATTGTGCATGGGATGGACCGTTGGAAAGGGATTTCAGTTAACTTTGAAGATTCATTCAACCTGGTCGAGTTGAAGAGTTAACTTAGGTCAAATAGAGCTTAGGAGATCCTAATGGCCTTCTGATTGAGTTTTGGGGGAAAATAGGTCGTTCGTCCGCATGGCAAGTCGGAATCATGCACGGGATGGATCGTTGGAAAGGGGTTTCAGTGCCCTTCGAGGATTCATTCAGTCTCACTCGAGCTAAAAAGTTTGACTTTTAGTCAAATAGAGCCTGGGAGTGCCCGATGGCTTCTAGGTCAGTACTCGGGGTATGACCTGGGTTTGTAGTGATGAAGGGAGGTGCTAAGAACCTAAGGAGAGTTTAGGGGGTAACAAAATAGGGTGTGTACAAAGCCCCTTGAAGGGTGAGTTTGGAACAGACGATAGCCATCGAATAGACTCCGCATGATGCTTTTGAGGGAGGATGATCGATTCAGAGGGTCGAGGCCGATTCTGAGGACCTAAGGGAGCGAGGATGACCAATTCAGAGGGTCGAGGCCAATTCTGAGGATTTATGGAGTGTGCTAGGGATAACCAATTCTGTGGGTAGAAGCCAATTCTGAGAGCTTGAGGTGAAGGTGATCGATTCTGTGGGTCGAAGCCGATTCTGCGGGCTTATGTAGAGATGACCAATTCTGCGGGTCGAAGACAATTTCGTGGGTTTATGTAGAGATGACCAATTCTGCGGGTTAAAGCCAATTCTGTGGGCTTAAGGTGGAGGTGACCAATTCTGTGGGTCAAAGCCAATTCTGAGGGCTTAAGTGACGATCCAAGATCGAGGTCAATTATGACCTAAAAGTGGTGACGCTCGAGGACCGAGGTCAATTTTGACCTAACTCAGGTGACGATCCAAGACCGAGATCAATTATAACCTAAAACTGGTGACGATCGAGGACTGAGGTCAATTCTGACCTAACTCAGGTGACAATCTAAGACGGAGGTCAATTTTAACCTAAGAGTGGTGATGACCGAGGACTGAGGTCAATTTTGACCTAACTAAGGTGACGATCCAAGACCCAGGTCAATTTTGACCTAAGAGTGGGGATGACCGAGGACCGAAGTCAATTCTAACCTAACTAAGGTGACGATCTAAGACCGAGGTCAATTCTGACCTAATAGTGGTGATGACCAAGGACCGAGGTCAATTTTGACTTATGAGTGGTGACGATCGAGGACCGAGGTCAATTCTGACCTAACTCAGGTGACGATCCAAGACTAAGGTCAATTCTGACCTAAGAGTGGTGACGATCGAGGATCGAGGTCAATTCTGACCTAACTAAGATGACGATCCAAGTCCGATGTCAATTTTGTCCTAAGAGTGGTGACGATTGAGGTTCGAGGTCAATTCTAACCTAACTAAGGTGATGATCTAAGACCGAGGTCAGTTCGAACCTAAGAGTGGTGACGATCGAGGACCGAGGTCAATTCTGACGTAACTCAGGTGTCGATCTAAGATTGAGGTCAATTCTGACCTAAGATTCATGACGATCGAGGACCGAGGTCAATTCTGACCTAACTCAGGTGACGATCCAAGATCGAGGTCAATTCTGACCCAACTAAGGTGACGATCCAAAACCGAGGTCAATTCTGACCTAAGAGAGGATAAATATTGGATTTTGGGTTCCGTTGGGGAATGAGCTGGGGAAAAAGCAGAGTATCCTTTGGAGATTTTGAAAATGACTTTATGGAGTTCCACTGGGGAAATTACCTCGTGATGTTGTGTTGAGCCGGGGAGCCAATTCCTAGGGAAGAGTATCTGATCTTAGGGATTTCGCGGAGCAAGGGCAAGTTTGGTGCCGAAAACTCCACTCGGGAAGTGATTAGGTGGTCCAGGTATTGGACATATTGATTGGGGAGGCTTGAGACCTTTGGGGGATAGGAGGTGATCCTTTGAGTTCCTCCGGGAAAGTTGTCGGGAGGATTTTCACTTGGTTTTTGAGAGTTCCGCTGGGGAAATGGGGGTTCCACTTGAGGGAGTGTGAAATTTTCTTGGTGAAAATGTTCTAAATCCCTTTCGGGATATTTAGGAATTTTTTGAGGATTTTTCAGGGGTTTTTGGTATTTTCTGGGAATTTTTGTACGAAATTTCAAGGGGGTGTCGACCGACATGGTTCAGAGGGTTCCATTCAGCAGTGGCACGGACTTTTGGACTACCTCGAGAAGGTAAGGGGACAGTGCCTATCGGTGGGTGGTTGGTCAATGCCGACCGGCGTGACGCTTAGCATCCTATATAAAGGGATGAATTCCCCTCATTTTTCACAGCTTCTTGCTTTCTTTCTTTTTGGATTTTACTTTGCAAATATTTCCAGCATTCTGATCTCTAAGAAACGACCGCCTTTGTGAGCGCTGTAGTTCATAGGGAATGGCTGACTGTTGATGATTAGGCGAACGTGGAGTAGAGGGCTAGGGTGCCTCTTACTTTGGGGGGTGAGAATTCCTTCGACTCATTCGAGTTAGTTGTGGATGAGCGAACCTTGCTACGGGAGCCATCGCATCATCAATCTTCTAAGGTGGTGAGCCCGGGAGGTTACGTAAGTAACCTGACTTTTGGCATTCTCCTCTTTTTGGTGATTTTTCCTTATCCTCTTGAATTTTGACAAGTTTTTGTTTTACAGTCTGACATCTCTCTGAAAAACATGCGTGCCCGCGGGACGACGGGGATTAAGGATGTCTAGGAGCATCTTCCACCTGTGGTGCATTGGGTGGTATATCAACGGGTTTTGGGATGTTAGCATCTGCGCTGGATGAGACGCCTCGGTCGACAGCGATCTTATGCGCTTTGGGGGAGAGATGGTGGGATACTACCCACACCTTCCATTTCGGTTTTGGGGGGATGACGATGACTCCCATAGACGTATAGCAGTTGCTGGGGCTGGACTGTGATGGAGAGAAGATAGAGGTGGATCGCTCTTTGAGGGTGAGGCTAGAGGCGGTGAGGGCGGTGCTCGGCGATGTAGGGAGGATAGTTTCTAGAGATTCCATCCGGCTATCCTTACTGAAGGATGTTTTGCTGAGTAGGGTGGTTGATGTGGAGGAAGGTCTGCAGGTGAGGAAGATGGCTCGGTTGTTCATATTATTGGTACTGGGAGGTTTCATGGTGGCGTCGAGCGGCGACGCCGTCCATTTGTGGTTCTTGCTGTACTTGAGGATGTTTTCGAACATCCCTCTCTATGATAGGGGGAGCCTGACTTTGGTGATCCTCTATTTTTCTTTGGATGCTTTCAACCGGTGCTGCCGATAAACTTTTACTGGAGTCACGTATCTCCTTGAGGTATCCTTTAATTTTGTGTATTTTCCCTTCATGCATTCACATTTTCCTTATGCATCTCTTTTTTATTGTGAATTCCTGTCTTTGACAGACGTGGTTCTATGAGGTAATTGGGTGCAATACCCCGCTGATTGCTCTGAAGGACGATACTGTTGGGGACTTCTGCCGATTGTATCGATGGTGGAAGGCCAATTGGTAGTTGAAGGGATCTGTCTCTCTGGAGGCGGTGCGTCAGGTCTTGAATGGCTTGACCAGTGGTAGGGTAAGACTCTTTCCTTTTCAGTCTTAATTTTTGCATGTTCTGATTCTGTATTGACTTATGCCTGCTAGGGATTTTTAGGTGACTTTTTACCCTTGGGGGACAGCCATCCAGGATACGGGGGCGACTGGGGTGAATGCACAGATGAGGCACTTGCTGGCGCATGAGTTCGGCCATTCCTGGTATCTGGGGGAGCAGATGGTTCGACAAATTTCTACGGAGGAGGTGGTGGTGCTACCTGCGCAACCTCCTATATCTATGAGGTGGGAGCGGCTGCTACCGGAGGATGCGAGGATCTCGGTGATAATCGGCGACTCCTACCTGTTGTACACTGATATGGTTGCGCCGTATGATTACATAGACTTTGTGATGAGATGGTTGATGGCGCCCAGTATATATGATGCCCTGCCTTTTCCTCCGGCGGGTTCCAGTCGGGTAGTGGGGTCTTCCCACAGCGGTGGCGGTCCGGCTACGGCGACTTCAGAGGTTCCTTTTGAGCGGTTGTACACTCCTTTATACAACATTCGATGAGTTGATGGAGGGATGGTGCCTATGTTGCACCATCCTCATGTGATGGATCCGAAGGAGCTGGGTTTGACATAGTAGGTTCTTCATCCTGCGGTATACCTTCTTCCTCTTTTTGGTTCCTATTCTGTTTTGACCCCTCTTTTGATACTAATTTTTGCCTTTTCTTTGCAGCAAGTTCGGGTGTCGACCATTTGGCTAAGGGACATCAGAGACTGGAAATCTTTGGCGACTGCCCACATTCGGGACGCGGTCCCGGTCCCTTCTTGCTTGGTGCTGTCTGCTTCGTCCAGGGAGGACTCTGGTTCGGGCAGTGGTGGTACGTCGTCTCGTCGTTGCGGAAAGAGAGCGCGTCGCAGGAGTGGAAGATCTTAGAGAGAGGGGGAAGGGTAGGTGAGAGAGAGAAAGTGGGTTCGAGTTGAGTCCCGTTATTTTTTGCTTTTCTTTTATTTCCTGCAAATTTTATGTAACACAGAAGACTATATATATGCAATGTAATGGGATTTTTTTATTATCTTTTATTAATGATGAATGAATGAATGCATGCACATGCTCTTTTTACTTTGCTGCTGAGACCGTAAAAAGAGATATTTTTGGGATTTTGGAGAAAAATGGGAAATTATATAATGGTAGAAGGGAGACTTTTGAAATTCTGTTGAGAACATCAATTTATTTTTATTGGGTTTTTCTGATTTTAACAGAAGAGGAAAAAGGAACAGTCAAGTATAGTCCCATCAATTCAAAGCTTTTGATTAGTGCCCTCTTCAGCCTTTGGTACTTTGTGGGGTAGGATTCTCTCCAATTTCTGCAGGGATTATGTCTTTTGTGAGGGTTCTCAAGTATAAAACGGGGTAAGGGTGGAGTGTTTCCATCACACCTTCACATTCTTACTTACTTTCCTACTATCTCTTAGTCTTGCAAGATGGCTCTCCTTGGTAGCATTGAGTTTGCTAACTACCTCAAAGCCTTGGAAGCGATGTGCTCTTATAACGTCGACTATGATGCTTTCAACATGCGTCGAGTCTCTTTGTGGCGCAATCGATCCATTGAGTGAAACATGCTGATGGCGGCGGTATAATTTTGGTACCCCCGAAGACCATGTATTTCGCTTTGGGTTGGATGAAGTTTGTCCTACCTACGAGGAATTTCCTGCCATGCTAGGGATAAATCCCAATGTTACTGCGGCTTTACCCAAATTTTCCTATTCTCCCAGGGATTTACTGACTGGGCTTCTTCGCATTTCTCTTTCGGTAGCTAGATCACTGGTTGCTGGAGGAATGATCTCCCTCCCAGCGGTGTTGCAGTCTGTGCATTTACAGGAAGTAGGTGATGCTGGCTATGTTGGAGCCGTTGCTCTAGTCCTAGTTTCAAAATTATTGCTGGTGACTGGGGAACTGTAGGTGGACCCATAACTTGCAGCCATTACTTCATGGATGTCATACCGTCGCAATCCTTTGCCGATGATACTGGCAGAGACAATGAATGGCTTGGATGCCTTGCGAGAAGGTCGCTTTGACTTTCTGTGGGGTAACCCCGTGATGCTATTCATGTGGTTGTCTGAAGGACTTCGCCCGGTGACTCTTCCAGAATATCCTTTGTCGGCTGTACCCAACTTCTTTTCGCGTCACTTCTTCTACGTTGGCCTGAATATTGCGAGCTGGGAGAACTGGTTTGTGGAGCATGGGGCTCGGAATCTCTATTGGTCAGTGCCTTGGTGGGGACAATTACTGCCTGTTATGGAGCTAGGAGAATACTCATATTTGCGGCTGGTTGGTCTCAGACAGACCTCTTTTTATTTCCCTTGGCGGCTTCTGCACCAATTTGGCTAGGCACAGGTCATATCCCCTGGGACACTGAATTTCTTTCTGGTAGTGGATTGAGCGTCTGCGCATGCGGCTTGCTCTCTGTGGGAGAATCGGCGTCCATCGACCCGTCCCTCTCAGTCTGTTGGGAGAGTTTGGCATGTCCCTAGAGATTATATGAAGTGGTTGTGGAGGAGAGTAGTTAGCAAGATGTTGGCAGTGGAGACTGGACAAAAGTGGCTTGTCTCTTTTGACACCATGGAAAGGGGGTGTTGTGGTTCTTTCGAAGCTAGTTCGAGCATATCGGTCCATGGAGTGTCTCCGACACTCTGTTCAGGCAGGGGAAACTAGGGGATCCCAAGATGTAGATGATGATGACGGAGCAGGCTCCTCTGGTAGCTGTGGATAGGACTCCTGGAGAGTTTTTTGTGGGGAATAAATGTGGGGATTTTATTTGGCTTTTTAATGAGGGTAGGGGAAAGGGAGTCATCCGTTCCTTTTCTTATGTAATCTGTACTGAAATTTCTTATTAGGAAAATAAACATGTTTCTGATCATCCAGCTGTACCTTTGATGAGTTTTGTGTTGTTTGAATTATCTATACCAATCGCTAAAGCATATATAATCCTTTCGTTCAAGTATATGTTGGAATTGACTGTCGTTCTCGGAGATAGAAAAAGAATAGTATTTTGTGAAAAAGAGAGGGTCGTGCTCACGTAAGGTGTATGAGTTTCCAACGTACCTCTGGGGTTTTTGAAAAGTTTTAATTTGTTTGAAAATGGGTTTTTTGTAGAGGATCAGGCCCACGTAGTTCTGGGTAGAAGGAAATAAAGAGAGATTTTTTTTAATAGAAGGGAGATGAGAAGAGTCGTAGTGCGCCGAGATTTTGGACTAGAGGTAGAATTTATTGAGATGGTCCAGGTTAACTAGACGAGCCACCTCTTCCCCATCTAAGTCGGTGAGCATGGCGGCACCGCCAGATAAGATCTTCTTGACAATGTAGGGGCCGCTCTAATTGGGATTGAATTTCCCTCTGGGTCCCAGATGGGTTCTATGATTTCTTTGAGGGCTAGGTCTCCTTCTCGGACACCGCGGTCCTTGACTCTCTTGTTGAATGAACGCGCTATTCGGCGACGGTACCCTTGTATATGGTATAACACTTTTAATATCCCTTCTTCTAGGAGGGTCAGCTCGTTAAGACGGCTTTGGTACCAATATTCTTTGCTGACCTTGCTTTCAAGTATGACGCATAATGAGGGTATTTCTAGCTCCACGGGTAGGACTTCTTCCATACCGTAAACTAGAGAGTAAGGGGTAGCCCTAGTAGAGGTTCGAATTGAGGTTCGATAGCCCTAGAGGGCATATGGGATCCGGTCGGCCCAATCCCGATAGCTTTTGGTCATTTTGCTGATAATGGCTTTGAGGTTCTTGTTGGCGGCTTCAACTGCACCGTTGGTTTGAGGTCGATAGGGAGAAGATTTATGTCTATGAATCTCATACTCGTTGACCACTTCTGTGACTTCTGCCTTGAAATGCAACCCGTTATCTGATACTAGCTCGTACGGGACCCCATATCGACAGATGATATTTTTCTTAATGAATTTGGCCACTTTGTTGGCATTCAACACTGCGTATGACTCAGCTTCGACCCATTTGGTGAAGTAATCAATGGCAACTTGGATGAACTCATGCCCGTTGGAAGACTTCAGTGTAACCTTCCCTATGATGTCGATGCCCCAGGTGGAGAACGACCAGGGAGAGGTTGATAACTAGCTTTTTGCGTATGTATGTATCGTTGTCGTGCAAAAACTACTATCAAAATTCCCTTGAGTACCTACAAAACTTGTCTAAAAATAACTCGTATTGCGGTAAGTACGGGTATCAATCCAACTTTCAAGGTGAAAGAATTAATGTGAAAACGTGCAATTCCAAATTTTTTTTATTAAAATATTTTTTTTATTTTTAAAAACAATTTCAAGGGAAAAATTAACTAACAAATGCTAAAAATTATAAAATGAGTAAAGAATGAAAAAAATGTGCAACCGAGTGTGAAATATGTGAGAAGGTCAAGAGATGGGATTACACTGCATTTTCAATTATTTTAATTTCCCAATTTATTAATTTTAAAATATTTCGAGATAATATTAAATCGATAATCTAACTCTCGTTAAAATTATAAATTTAATAAAATCTTTTTCAGAAAATTAATTTAAAAATATCACACGATGAAAAATTGGGACTACACCATTTTCAGAAAATTACCCGCTAATATCAATTTAACGAAAAAAATATCAATCCTCAAATTTCAATACCAAATTAATATTTAATTATTGAAAAAACCTATCTCTAGTTCGATTCCAACATTCAAACATTAATTCGTTCAATTAATTTACTAACTCTCGTTATATAAATTAATTTGTGACACTTAAAATTAATTTACCTAGAAATATAAAATTAATGAAACCAATTAATTAAAGTAACATCATACGCAGTGCATCCCACCCCTTGAACGGGGTGTTTATCCAAACATTCTCATGTGTGCATAAACAACATTCAATAAAATATCAAAAGATGACATAAATGAATAGAGAAATAGAATACAATACGCAAGTCTCCTTGTCGAATCGCGTTCATAAAATGCGTCTCAATCTTCTCACTAATCCAGCACTTGATTACACCAAAAACAATAAAAAACAAACCTAAAAATTATTCTAACACTAAACTAATTTTTTGAAAATTTTTTTATGACCCTAAGCTGTACATAATATACAGTCTATTTTTCTCTCTCTACGTTCTCTCTTTTGTGCTGTCAAGAGTCTCTTATAAGCTTTTCCCTTTTTTTATTTTGTTGACCCGCGATGCTTGGTTTAGAAGAGGATTTGGTGGGATCTTCTTGTTTTTTGCTTTGACTAATTTTTTTTTGTGGGATTTAAAATGGGTCTTCCGATTTTTTTGGGATTGGTTGAAGTGGATGTTCGGTTTGGGGATTTCCGATTTGGGGCTGGAACGAGGTGGACTCGGGTTTGGGTTTCGGTTCAAGCTGAGTAGGATCCGCGATCGGGTTTGGAACTGAAAATCGGGTATGGATTTGGTAGGAGCTCGGGACGGGAGAGAGAGGGTGAGGGTCGGAACTGGTGGGTTGGTTGTGGAGATATAAGATTTTGAGTTAGGTTTTTTGGTTATGGAGGATTTAGGAGAGAGAATCGGGTGTTGGGTTGGAGAAGATGGAGAGTAAAAGGGGGTTTGGTTTATTTGGTGTGGGTGAGGTGTAGGGTGTATGGTGGGGATGAGTGTTTAGGTGTAGGTTAGTAAGGGGTGTGTTAATGTGTGTGTTTTATTTGTACCCCTATAAATATTAACACAGCCTAAAAAAAAGAAACTAAAACTAAATAAAAATAAAAATTTAAAATCTAATAAAACTAAAAACTAACATCTCAAACTAATAAAAAAAATGAAAATAAAAAGAAATAAAATAAAATTCTATTAAAACTAAAAAAAATATAATCCTAATAAACTAAAATAAAAGAAATTAAAATATATATAACATGAAATCTAATAAAACTAAAAAATAAATTCCTAAAAACTAATCCTAAGAAAAATGATAAAATAAAATAAAGATTAAAAATTAAAAAATAATAAAAGTAAAAATCAAAATAAAGAAATAGAAAATAAATCATAGAAAATTCTAAAATATTTCCTAAAAATAAAACGACTTAAATAAAAATCTAAAAAAATTAAATAAATACTAAAGGTACAAACTAAACACACACCGGGTTAGGAGAATGGTCTGGGCTCGGTGTAGGCTTAGGTTTGGGTTACGGGACTGCTTCGGGGCATCGGATCACATCGGGGCAAGCTCAGATTGGGACTCAGACTTCGCGGTCTCTTTGGATTTCTTCGATGCACGCTTTTGACCGCTTCTGCGTCGCAATTGCACTGATTTAGCATTATTTGTACCGCAACTGCGTATTGACCTGCAAAATGATAAAATACGAACATAAAGCCAATTTTATTAGAAACAAGCGACTAAAATGAATCTATTCGGGGTATAAAATATACACTTTTGGGTGCTTATCAGAGGTCATGTTGTATAATTCACGTGGAGGCAAATGCTGAAGGTTGGAGAATCGTTGGCATTTGAGGCATCTCCGAACATAGGCGGTGCAGTCCTGGGTCATGGTGGTCTAGTAGTATCCATGTAGGATGATCTTTTTTCCAAGCATGTGACCATTCATGTGGGGTCCGCATTCCCCACTGTGTATCTTTTGCATTATCTTTTCAATGTCAGCCCCTGCGATGAAGTGCAGATGAGTTTTATCAAAGTTCCTTTTGAGCAGTGCTTTATGACAGATGATGTACTGGGCAGCCAGTCTCCGGAGGGTTGCTCGATCTTTCTTATTGGAACCCTCGGGGTACCTACCATGCTTGAGGAGGTGCCAGATATCATAGTACCAATAATTGGCTAGCTCGAGATCTTCTGTAGTGACGAGCTCAATGTGGTAGCACTGGGTTGGTTTGCCTTGCTTTTGAACAAGAAAGGGGGTCATAGTTATTCCTTCCGGCATGTCGACAATGGAGGCCAAGGTAGCAAGGGCATCGACTAGGTTATTCTTTGCTCAGGGTAGGTAATGGAATGTGATATCTTAGAATTGGGATGCTAGTTCTTCTAAGTGGGCATGGAAGGGTTGGAGCTTCTCGTCCTTGACTCTCCACTTTCTGAGAACTTGATTGATGATGAGGGCGGAATCCCCGTAGACATCTAAACATTGAATACCTTTCTTGAGAGACAATTTGAGGCCTGCTGTGCATGCCTCGTATTCAGTCATGTTATTGGTGCAGGAGAAATCCAATTTGATGGCGATGGGAGTGTGAGAGTCATCTGGGGTGATCAGAAGCAACCCAATGCCATATCCCCTTTTATTGGCAGCGCTATCAAAGAACATTTGCCATCGAAGGCAGTCTTAAGCAGCACAGAGAATGTTTTTATCTAGGAATTCAGAGATTCAAACATCAGCTTTTTCTACGGGGTAATCAGCGAGGTAATCAGAGATGGCTCTTCCTTTCATGGCTTTCTATATGACGTACATAATGTAAAACTCGGCTAGGAGCATCAACCATCAGTCCATTCGGCTAGACAAGGCGAGTTTCTCAAGCAGGTACTTGATGGGGTCCATTCGGGATACAAGTTTGATGGGGAAGGCGAGCATATAGTTCCGTAACTTTTAGGTGACCCAGATAAGTGCGACACATGCCTTTTCCAAAGAAGTTTAGTTAACCTCATACCTGACCAATTTGCAACTGGCATAATAGATGGCTCTTTCTTTGCAGAAATCTTCAAGGTTTTGGGCTAGGAAATCCCCTACTGTAATGTCGGTTATGGTTAGGTATAGGAGCAAGGGGAGACTAGGCTGTGGTGATATGAGTACTCGAGATTGGGTCAGATATTGCTTGATTCGGTCAAAAGCTTCTTGGCAGGCCTCGTTTCAAATCTTGGTTGAATCCTTTTGGAGGAGTTTGAAAATAGGTTCGCAGATGGAGGTTAACTGGTTGATGAATTGCAATTTTTTGAGGAAACCTCAGACTTCTTTCTCTGTTCGGGGAGGTGGCATCTCGAGTATTGCTTTTACCTTGGCGGGATCTGCTTCTATCCTCTTCTTACATACCATAAATCCCAAGAGTTTTCCCTTTGTAATGACGAAGACGCATTTCTGCGAATTGAGTCTCATCTGATAATGTCGTAGTCATTCGAAGAACTTCTAGAGAGCAGGAACATGATACCCTCTAGTTTTGGACCTGATAATCATATCATCCACATAGACCTCAACCTCTTTATGAATCAGATCATGCAGGTTGGTTATGGCAGCCCTCTGGTAGGTAGCCCCAGCATTTTTGCGACCAAATGGCATAACAGTGTAGCAAAAGGTTCCCCATGGAGTGATGAATGCGATTTTTTCTTGGTGGTGTGGGTGCATTTTGATTTGGTTGTATCTGATAAACCCGTCGATGAATGACTTGAGAGCATAAATGGCTATGTTGTCCACGATCATGTCGATATTGGGTAGCGGATAATCATCCTTTAGAGAGGCTTTGTTCAAATCTCGGTAGTCTACACACATGCTAACTTTTCCTCCTGATTTCAGCATGGAAACTATGTTGGCTAACTATATGGGATATTCGATCACACGAATGAAGCCTATGTTTAACTGTTTGACCACCTCTTTTTTTACCTTGAGCGACCATTCAGTGCGGAGTTTTCGCAATTTTTATTTGACCGACTTATAATCTAGGAGCGTGGGGATCTCGTGCTGAGCTATTTCAAGATCAATGCCGGGCATATTATCGTAGGACCATGCGAAGACATCCATAAATTCCTTTAGCAATTCTTCGAGTTGTGCACGCTCATGCTCGTCGAGGGTAGCCCCTATCCTAATCTCGCACAGTTGTCTACTAGAACCGAGGTTAATAATAACAGTCTCTTATTCATTAACTTGAACGCGGTTATGTTGTTTATTATTAACCTTATTTAGATCAGTTAAGAATTGTTCATTTGTAAAATCATCATCATCAAAAGTTTGATTAGAATCCAAACAGTTAATGTAAGGCACAACAAGATACTCAAAATCTTCACTTATTTTATTGATAGAAAAAACAATATTGAGAACCTCGTCAAAAGAGGACTCAATTACATTTGAATAAGGATAGACAACAGAAGAAGAAATGGGGTAAACATTGGGATTAGGGGAGATTTCAACAGGTAGAACTGGCATAGCATGCCAGTAAAGGAGAGGTGTATCAACAGCTTTAATCAGTTGGGATGAACCCGATGATGTAGTGCCTGAGTGAACCATGCAGAGTGTCAGCCCCAGTGTCTATAAGTTTAAGGGATCTTCGGAGTCACCTTCCTCAGTATCTTTGGTATCCGTGATGAGAGGTTATACTTGGTGTTGGGAACCTTCGGCCCATGGGTAGCTGTTTTGGAAAAAGATCTCCATTCCAGGCTTCATCTTCTTATTTATATAGTCATACCATGGTTCTAGAAAGTCACAAAATGGGAATTCTTCGCCCTCTTTGATGAATCTTCCATTCAAGGAATCACCTGAGATAGTCTGGATGCGGTCTAGTCTTCTCTTTGGTAGAGATAGGTGGATCATTCTGAGCTCTTATTCTGACGGTTGATACCCCAAACCGTCATATTTTAACATTTCCGTGCTTCCAAGAACAGCGTACTGAATCTCGGGCAATCAATGATCATCTGTGAGGGCAATTTTAGCCCGAACTCTAGGAGTTGGTTTAACATTTAGACAATTCCATGATTACATTTTCAAAATGGGTATAGACAAAGATGCATGCTCTGGTAAAGAGTAACAATGCCTGATTAGCGAGGCTAGTAGGGTGTAGGAGGAAATACGGGCAAATTTGGAGAGGTTTAGGAAAGTATATGGGTGTGATTTGAGTTGAAGGATCTAATTCTAGGTTCTCTTCTAGAAAGATGGTGTTGGTATGATTTGGAAGTGGGTTTTGAGTAGTGTTCAGCTTAGGATTGGCTGGTGGGGCAATGGTACCCCGGTCAATGAGATCTTGGATTATGTTTCGAAGCTGAAAGCATTGGTCAGTGGTATGGCTAGCAGTTTGGTGAAAGGCACAATGGGCATCTGCCTTAAAGTTTCTTGGGAGTGTATTTGGAAATGGACGGGGATCCAAAGGTTTGATGAGGTTTCGGCTTAACAGGGCTTAATAAACTTTGGAGACAGGAGCATGGAGCTCGGTGTATTCCTTTCGGACTGGGACAGGGTGGCTTTTTGGTGCCCATGATGTGGTTGGTTGAGAGATATTGTTGATGGTTGAGACTGTAGCACTGTAAGGTTTATCATATTTTCTGAGGGTGAACTGTCCGGACACCTTCTTTGGTTCGACATCTGTCTTGGCAAGACCTTCCTCGATTTCTACTACTGCTTCTCTAAGAGCTCATAAGTGGGGATAGTATATTCCTCCCATCATTGCTCGTACATGGGGTAAGAAGTCCTTCTTCACTATCTTGACTTGTTCTTCCTCGAAAGGCCAATTGGTCATGGTTGTTTCCTTTTCCCTCCATCGGGCAATGAAGTTACTGACTGATTCCCCAGAGTTCTATTTGAGAAGCTCTAAATCATGGCGGGTGACCTCAAGCTCTTCATTGTATTTGTATTGTGACATGAATTCTCGGGCTACATCCTCCCAACTATAAATTTTGGACTCTTCGAGAGACAAAAACCATCGGAGGGTGCTATCCTTCAAAGTTTACTGAAACAATTGGGCCATCACTTCTTCAGAAGCCCTTAGTAGAGTCATGGAATGGTGATAACTTCGGAGATGAATAATCGGGGGTCCACTTCCTCCGAATTTCTCGATGTTTGGCATTTTGAACTTCTCGAGTAACCTCGCCTTAGGATAAGGAGACATGTGGGTGTAGTCCATGTAATTTCCTGAGATTCTAACTTGGTTAAACTTCTTGGTGAGCATCTTGAGGTCTTCTTTGACTTTGTTCAACTCTTCTTCCTTCGGATTGATGATCACAGGCAAGTTAGCCCTATGCTGGACAAGGTTCGGCATTGAAAGCGGGGCAGGCGGTGGCCCATTAACAGGAGGGGCACGTGGAGCATGCTGATACTCTTCGGGGACCCAAATGGGCTCGGGTGGATCCATAGCGCGAGGGAATAGGTCCCCAAGCTCTTGAGGAACGAGAACCTGGTTTCGTTTCATCTATCGGACCTCAGTTTGGAGGTTGTCAATCTTGGACACAAGCTGAGCTAGGACTGCTGTCAGATTCGGCTGCACAACGGGTACTTGATCTGTGTTCTCCATAGAAAGAGAATGGATTCCGAACTCAAAAGGAGTAATAAGGGAATGGACGGAACCCCGGGGTGACTTGACTGAAGATCGAAACCAATAAGGAGCTAGGTCAACGGTTTGCGATCGACTTGAGAGGTGCAAAAATGGGATATATATATATATATATATATATATATATATATATATATATATATATATATATTTGAGGAAACAGGGATGAAAATATTTTTTTTTCAAGATTGAAAGGCAGAATATTTTTATATTTTGGATAAAGAGAGGAGAAATGTTTTTGGATTTTGGATAAAGAAAAAGGGAATTTTCCCTTTGGAGACAATCTCAGCATGATTATTATAATTATTATGTTCTCACTTGTATTAATTCTCCTAAATGCAAAATGAAATGTCGGACGGGACCCGAGCCTCAAAAAATTGGGTTTGTAATATATGCAAAGATCTGGCTGGACTTATGACCAAGCTCACGTACAGGGTCCCATTTTAAAAATGTGCAAAAATTCGGGCGGCAGGCCGATCCAGAATTTTGGCAGAGTTTCGAGTTGAAATCAACAATCTAACATGTGTTTCCTAGGGTTGACACCTACATGCGTGTATATAGTTGGTTGGGTGAATTGGAAAGGGTTCCCCCCTTTGGCGTGACTTCCACGATATACGTCTTGCTCTTGCGGGCAATCGGTATGTGTGGACAAGCCATTTGATATACCCGAGTGTACGTTAATTGCCTCACCATATACCTCATGGGGACGATACATGTGAGAGCGAATTCGATATATTCGGTGTACATGAATGAATTCCCTGCGATATACCTCTCATCCTAAATTTAGTTAAGCGGTACGATGCAGGGGAACCGTTCGATATACGTCGAAGGTACTTGACCAATGTAAGGTGAGAGTCATATCGCTTAGGCTAACTGCGCCCTGCCGGACCAGCGCCCATCACGAAGTGAACCTTTAGTTACTGGGTAAAACTTTGGTCAATAATAATGCTCTTTGGTGATATTGTGTGAATCATGCATGATCCTCTTATTAGTATCTTATGAGAATGTCTTTCGTGATTATGCCAAACAGGGAGCAATAAAACAAGTACAAATGGTATACCAAGTATGGATGGGTGATGCGTGCAACATGTGGATATATGTGACCCTAGGTGCACGTGGTGCGAAGTGTACATGGAGAGTTTTCTATAAGTGTGTGAATAAAAGCATAAGCATGGGGTACACCTGAGTAATAAAGGGGAATATGCAAAATTGGGGGAAAATATAAACAATCATAACACCCATGTAAATAGAGTCTAGCCCTCAAAATAATAAAAATTCCCCCGCGGAGTCGCCACTGTGGCCATCCCTCCCAGAATCCTTGCGGCGGGCGAGCGCGTGATGGGTGGATCCTTAGGTCCCGTGCGTCCCTCTCGGGAGCTCTTCGGTCGGCCTCATTTGAGATGAGGTGAAAAATGTAGAGAGATCAGAGTCACCAGTCTATTTTACTCAAAACAGATAAAAGAAAAGGGGAAGCCATCCTGAAGGACAGCATCTCAAGACATACTGATGCATGCGAAACCAAAATGATTCGAGAAGGGTCCAGAGGCTAAGTTACGAAATAGGAAGGTGTTAGGCACCCATTCTGCCCTTTCGGTCTCTCATGGGTCTTTGTTATTTTCCTTTTATTTTCCTCGTGATGTGTGTGCATGTGCATATGTAGTGGAGATAGGAATCATCGACTTGTACCATAGAAGAGGTAAAGCGAATCATCCGTAGGAAGGTATAAAAATAATATTAGAAAATAGGATTTACGTGATTATCCTTACGTTGACCGTTATGATGGAACGATAACGTTTGTGGAATAATATGACACTAAGAACAAATATATGTATATATATAATATAAGAGAAAGGAGATTAGAAAAAATAGAAAATGAGAGAAAAAGTAAAAATAGGACTCGAGTCTTGGGTTTTACCCCGAGATGCCTACGTAGCCTATAGAGGCATCAAAGTCCACCTAGTTCGCATGCAAAACGAGGGGTGGGGTTTATCCCATAAATCCAAATAGGGGATTCTCTTATTTGTGTGTATGTAGAAAAAAGTGTTTTAGTTGTGAGAAAAGTGTAAGAAAAGTGTGAGAATTCCCGTTTGAACTTTATGAGCAAACCCTCTTTTTCTTGTTTTTTGGATTTTTGTTTTATATGAAAATAAGAGATGTGCAATAATACTAAATAAAAATATATTAGGATGTGTGAGATGAGATAATAAAAGTGCTAGGTAATAAAACAAGCTATTACGAATTTATGAGAATTTAAGGAGAGAGTTGAGAAAATTGGACCTTCTTGAAGATCTTGAGCTTGATCTTGAATGTTGGAGAGCAGACCTTAGACTTGGATGATGATGGAGGGTAGTGAATTCAACAAGTTCGATGAAAAGGATGATGAAAAGTGAAGGTTAGAAGGGGATTTGGGTGTAGAAATCACGCTGACTTCGAGAGAGGTTTTCTGGGTCTGCTGAGAGTGATATGTTTCTGATTTTGGCTCCCTTGCAAGTGAGGACAAGCCTCTCTTTTATAAGCCCAGGGCATTGCTGATTGGCATAAGCAGGTGCGTTTAGGCACACTGCCGATAGGCAGGGTCTGAGACCTGCCGTTTGGTAGTGTTTTTCAGGCCTTTTTGGAAAATTAACCTCAGAACGTAAACCGTTGATCAGAATCATGCACGGGGTGGACCATTGGAAAGATAATTCAGAGACCGTCGAAAGTCCTTTGGACGGCTCCTGGGTTTGGGAGTTGAATTTGGGTCAAATATGGCTCGAAAGCATTCGTTAGTCCATTGGACGGGGAATCGTCGGACGCAAACGGATTGTTCATCCGCATGGTAAGTTCAAATTGAGCACAAGGCAGACCATTGGAAAGGTTAGGAGATGTACTTTGACATTCCAAAGAGTTTGATCCGGTTCGGGTAGTTAACTTTGGTTAACCGGGCCCTAAAAGAATTCGGTGACCTTTCGGAGTCAAACGGATCGTTCGTTCGCATGGTAAGTCAGAATCGCGCATGGGACGGACTGTTGGAAAGGGGTTTTAGTGCCCTTCGAAGATTCATTCACCCTCGGTCGAGCTAAAGAGTTAACTTAGGTCAAACAGAGCTCGAGAGAGCCCGGTGGCCTCCTGATTAAGTTTCGAGGGAAAACAGGTCGTTCGTCCGCATGGTAAGTCAGAATTGTGCACGGGATGGACCGTTAGAAAGGGGTTCTAGTGCCCTTCAAAGATTCATTCAGTCTCGGTCGAGCTGAAGAGTGTGATTTTTGGTCAAACGGAGCCTGGGAGTGCCCGATGGCTTCTAGGTCAGTACTCGGGGTATGACCTAGGTTTGTAGTGATGAAGGGAGGTGCTAGGGACCTAAGGAGAGTTTAGGGGGTAACGTAATGGGGTACCTACACGCATATTATTCACTCGGGACCATATAATCATATATTACTTTTAATCACTAAATAATATAAAAGATTAATCACATATTACTTTATTCTCTAGTAATATTCAATCCGGATTAATTCCAATTATTATTCATAATTAATCCCCTTTTACTTTTAATTAATCTAATATTAAAAGTCATTAAAATTATGGGGTATTACATACTCCCTCCCTTATAAAGGAATTTTGTCCCAAAATTCGAAAATAAAAGTATAAATGGTATAAAAAACTCCTAGTATCTGTCGCGCATCTCATCCTTGCGCTCCCAAGTAGACTCCTCAATATTAAGGTGCGCCCACTGGACATGCACGAGCGGAACTACTTTTGATCCTAATCATCACTCGCTATGGTCTAAGATCTCCACCGATCTCTCCTCGTATGAACTATCGATCTGAAAGTCAATATCCTCTAATACAACATGAGTGTGAGCTAACTCATCACGGAGATATCGCCTCAGCGAAGAAATATCGAACACGTCATGGATACGATGCAAGTGCTCCGGCAACCCCAGTCTGTATGCTACCGGTTCAAATCTCTCGATAATAGGAAATGGTCCTACTTATCTCGGTGCTAATTTCCATTTCTTTCCAAATTGCATTATCCTCTTCATAGGAGACACCCGCAAAAGAACCTCGTCCCCCCCACAAACTCCCTGAAGAACCGTTTTGCATCGGTGTAGCTCTTCTATCAACCATGAGCTATTCGAATGCGACTACGAATCAACTCAATCCTGGAAGACGTATCCTGTATCACCTCTGGCCCAAGTAGCTTGTTGTCCCCCACCTCTAACCAACGTGCAGGAGAAGGATAAGGTCTACCGTATAAACCCTCAAATGGAGCCATATCGATGGTGAACTGGTAGGTGTTATTATATGCAAACTCCATGAATGGAAGTTACTACTACCAACCTCCCCAAAAATCTAGGACACACATGCGTAATATATCCTCTACATCTGGTTAGTACGCTCAGTCTGTCCATCTGTCTACGGGTGATAAGACATACTCAATCGCACCTCGGTATCCATAGCATCGTGAAAACTCTCCCAAAATCAGTACACGAAAATCTTATCCCAGTCGGACCCAATATGTAGTGGTACCCCATGTAATCGCACTATCTTGGCTATAAAAATCTTGGCATACTATCCCGTAGAGTAATCTATCCCAACTGGCAAAAATTGAGTTGCCTTAGTCAACCGATCCACAATCACCCATATGGAATCGTGACCTCGCTGAGTAGGAGGTAACCTTGTGATAAAGTCCATGGAAATGCTATCCCAATTCCACATCGGGATCTCTAATGGCTGGAGAAACCTAGCTTGCTTTTGATGATCCACCTTCACTACTGATAAGTGGCATACTTAGAGATGAATTTAGCAATGTCTCTCTTCATCCCACTCCACCAATATTATCGCTGCATATCCTGGTACATCTTATCTCCACTGGGATGTACCATAAAATGGGATCTATGCAACTCTGTCATCATCGCATGTCGTAACTCCACTCCTTCTGGAATAATCGGTCTACCGTTCAAGCGCAAGCCTCCCTCGGAACTAACTGAGTAAGACTCTGCTCCCTCGGCTGAAATCTATCGAATTTTCTCCTGATAAAATGGATTTGTTGCCTAAGCCTGTACCACCCTCATCACAATCTGAGGTGTAACGGTCATAACTAACATAAATGATCTTGCAACTGTATCCTAATGTCCCAGTTCCTTCCATTTTGCCTTCAACACCGTGGCCAACTCCTCTACTGGCCTTTAGCTCAACGTGCCTGCTACCACGTTAGCCTTCCCGGGTGATAATGTATATCAAACTGATAATCCTTCATGAATTCAAGCCACCTACGCTAGTACATTTTCAATTCCAGCTGAGTAAATAAATACTGTAATGGCTTATGATCCGTGAATAGGAAAAATTTCTGTCCCAATAAATAATGTCTCCAAATTCGAAGAATAAATACGACTGCTTCCAACTTCAAGTCGTGGGTGGGGTAATTCTTCTTGTGAGTCTTAATATTCCTAGAGGCATAAACTATATCCTTCTCTTCCTACTCAAATACACCACCAAGCCCCTATAATGATGCATCAGTGTAAACTAAGTACTCCACTTGGGCAGTGTTAGCACGGGTGTTGAATTCAATTTATCTTTCAGCTCATCAAATTCCAACTAACACACATCATCTCAAATAAATGGTATGCCCTTACGGGTTAGATTATTCATCAGACCCGTAATCTTCGAGAAACCTCGAATGAAGTGTCTATAATAACCGACCAAACCTAAGAAACTGCGTACCTCCGTCGATGTTGTGGGTTATCCCCACTCCCTCACCACTGATACTTTGCTAGGATCCACTGAACAACCTGTTCATTAAGTCCATGAATGCTGCTAGTGCAATAGTTAACCTAAATGGCATATCTGGTCAAGAACGCAGTCTTAAAAACATCCTGCTCCCTGATACACAGCTGATGATAACTAGATATCAAGTTTATCTTAGAGAAGTAGGTTTCTCCTCTCAGCTAATCAAACAAGTCATTAATTCGAGGTAACAGATATTTGTTCCATATTGTGACTTTGTTTAATTCTCAATAATCCACGTACAGTCATAAAGAACCATCTCTCTTCTTTACAAATAACACAGGAGAACCCCAAGGCGAGGTACTCCTACGAATAAACCTTTATCCCAAAAGATGCTCGATCTGAGCCCTTAACTCCCTCATCTCTGCAGGAGCCATACGATAAGGCGCACGAGCTATTGATCGAGTACCCAGTGCTAAATCAATCACAAACTGTATTTCCCTTCTAGGAGGTAACCCTGGTATTTCCTGGAATACATCAATGAATTCACAAACTACCGGTATCGAATTAAGGGGAATCATCACTCCTGTAGAGGTCTCCTCCTTTATATAAAACAAATGAGTGGACGATCCTTCCTCAGGACGAGGGATCAGCACAATGAACATCTCTCATCCCAGAATAGTAAAAATAATTCTCCGACTATAGCAATCAACCATAACTCTGTACGCGACTAACCAATCCATGCCGATAATAGCATCATACTCAAACATGTCTAATATAAGCATATCAGCCGATAAAATCAAACTCCCTATCTCTATACTCACATTCCGATATATAAAGAAAATAGGCATCCCATTACCCATCAGTGAGTCTACAAAAGTAACAATAATGTTGGCCATGTCTAATAACCCTACGGCCCGTGCAAATATAATGACTATAAAAAAATATGAGGCTCCCGTGTCAAATAAAATACGCCCCATAGCCCCATATATAGAAAACATACCCTCAAGTGTTGGCGGTGGAAGTTGTACTGCTGCCTGACGAACATTGTAAACATGTTTTTACTGTATCTGCCCCTGCAATGCTGGAGCAGGTAGTGCTGGCACCTAAGCTGGTGTTGGGAGGGAAGTTGGAGGAAAAATGGGTCGTTGTGGCTCCTAATGAGCAACCTGCTGTTTAGAAAAATTACCCTTATCATGGAAATCCCGTCGTTTATGGCCAAGCTTGCCACATACAAAGCATATACTAATAAATTTCCCCCCGTTCTGTCCCTGCTGACCCTGACCCTGCTGGTCGTTACCTCCCCTCCCTTGGCCTTGTTGAACATGCTATTGGCCCTACTATCCCTGTTGGACCTGCTGGCCATGCCTAGTACCTCTCCTCCTAAAGCAAAAACCTCAAAAATGTAGACGCTTAGAATATTCCCCCTGTTGGGAACCCTGCTCACCCTGACGTTGCTGACTCTGGCCTGACTGGGCCCCACTGGCACTGCCTCCCTTGTTCCTACCCTGCTGGCTGGACTTAATCCCCCTCTTGCCTCCTTTAGCATGGAAGCGGTGGTCCTGGCAGTGAAGCATTGCAACATTAAGTACATTTGCGTAAGTATGTAGTGAAATATTTCCCAATAAGTGCTGGAGAATGTTCCGGTTCAAGCCATTTATAAACATCTAAATTCATTTTTCATTTGTAGGTACCTCTCCTGGCACAAAATTTATCAGCCTTGTGAATTCTTCCTCATATTCAACCATTGTCCACCCCTCTTGGGTTAGGTCGACTAATTTTTACCTCATTTCAGTCTGAACGGCGGAAGTTCAGGATAGACAAAGTATCTCTCTCCTCAGCGGTGGTAATGGACTCCAACAATTGTAAAGCCGCCTCAACTAGATTAAAAATAGCTAGTATCTGACGTTTTACCTTCTTGCATTCATACATTCTCAAGTGCCTCTGGATTCCATTGGCTAGCAATAACGACATCAGAACCACTGAAACTCCGGTGGGTGTGCCTTTTGAAAGGCATCTCTAACGTGATCCTAAGCAGTGGAAAATGCCTGAGCTGGTGCTCGTGGCACTGCCGGTGCTTGCGCTAGTGCCTATTGAACAATCGATAAAGTTGTGTTGATTACCTGTGGAACAATGGCAACAACCTCTGCAACGTTCATAGTGCCTTGAGCTAGAACAGGTTGAGGTGCACATCTTGGAGGCATCTGAAATAAGAGAGATTATCTCGTTCAATATTCAATTTTAATTATCACGGAATGATAGAAGTACATATGTGCGTAATAAGAGTACAACAGTCCTAATGATAGGGCCCCATATCAAAGGAAGCTAAGGTGAAATCATATTAAACCGTAGACGTAGCTCTGACACCACCTGTAATAACCCGCTTAATTAAATACCGGGTGACCAATCCTTTATCCAATTAACTCAAATTATTCTGTTGGCTCATTCTTAGCATCACTGTCAGAAAATAATTTTCTTTCTTTATTAACCATCTACTAATCAATTAAGCTAGTGTTAAAATTTTCAATTTTAATTTTTAATAAAATCCTTTTTTAGAAAACCAACCATTTATAATATAAATCATTCCACATCAATGAATAATGAATAAATATCATCGTAACTTAATTAATGTAATTGGAATAAACTTCCCAGTTTCAAACATCTCAATACAATAAACCAAATAAAATCAAATGTATTCAAAATCGACATAAATAAAATCACTGACTGAGATAGAATGAAAATGACACGAATCATCTCGAAACATGCCATAAAAGAAATGACTACAGAGTACATGAATCAATAAAATGAAGCATCTAATGCAAATTCCACAACTCCATAGTATCCATAGAACTTAAATTTCCAATCCTCTATACTGGGCGTCCCTGTAGCTAGACACCTGATATAGTATATACAAGAGGGAAGAGAATATGCAAGAGAAAACGGGTCAGAGCCCGATTGTAAAAGATTTTAAAAAATAGCAAGTGAATAAATGATATAATTAGCAATTATTATATACATGTTAGATTGTTGAACTCTCTCTTGAGATTCTCACATCTCATCTAGTGCGAACGCCTAACGTATCTCAAATTATTCTAGTTACTATTCCCATTTTCACTAGATTATATCACTGTATCAACTATCCATAGCCCTTATCTTCCCCAATTATTTTCTTCGCAACACATGTAATAAATATATATTAGTTCAATTCTCAATATAATTAAGTGTACTCATACTTAATTAATTTCAGATTCCACTATCTTTCATGCTTACTTAATTCACACAGTAGATAATATCACAAGTATACACACACACACCCCCACACCCCCCCACACACCCCCCCACACACATATACATACATACATATATATATATATATATATATATATATATATATATATATATATATACGGTGCAATACCATTGTTTTAACTGATGCAATCCAACCTAAGTCCTATGTTCTAAGGCAACAAGTCAAAAATCCCCCATCAGGCTCATCAGGATATGATTGCCCTCAATTCACAAACTTCCCGTCGATAACAAGTAGGCTAGGTATGTCATACACATAAATCATTAAGTAATAGGTATATACCCAACCTATATAAAAATAGATACACACTCGACCTATATAACGTATTGGGAATTCATCCTACCCCAAATACCCGTGTATTTCTCGAATACCACTCGTATTTGATAATTTTGATTTATTCTCATTATCATTGTATTTTATGTAGTTATCATTCACATAATTCCTTTTTTAATTCAATATATAATTTTCCAACATTAACCCAAGTCTCTCACTCTTTTCTAATGTACTAAAAATTATTCAGAACTTCCTGGGTCAAAAATACGAATTTTCTAACTTTTCTAGGCTAAAACAAAATTTCTGAAATCTCGTTAAAAGACCCTGAATTCTCGTTCAAACGACATAACATCTCGTTCGAATGGCGTCATGTCTGGTTCGAATGATGTCAACATCTCAGCAGTTCGTCTCTAACCTCAGTTTTCTGCGTTTTTCTCCATTTTCTTACACCCAAACCCACATGGAATATATCATAACAAAACCATAATAACTCCACATTATTTATACATGTTTATGGTTGATTAAAACACATAGAAAACATCTAATTCTTTAATTTCAAGAAGGTTTATATGTAAATCAATATAATCCTTAAAATTCCTAAATTATATATTCACCATTTATGTTCTTCATAAAATCCACAATATAATTTCGTGATTTATAATTCAAATCATCAATCTGATAACCTCAACATGTGGATTTCTCAACTGCATGCAATACCTATCACATTTATTAATTTATCCATCATTTCATGCCTAATTTCACAATTCTCATAGGTGAATATTAATCCTATTCTAACGTGGATATTATACTCACTAATTGGAACAGGAATTGCACTTGTCTTAAGGTGTAGGTCTGATCCTTTGGAGAAGATATGTGTAGGATGTCCCCTCCTCTTTTTCGATCACTTTTTCGGTGGTGGTGCAAGGTGGTTGTCCCTTAGTTTACTGTCAAAACCTCTTCCTCTCCTTGGAAAAATCTCTCACATCCTCAAAGACCTTTCCTTTGTTTTGGGGTGAATGAACCTAAGTTCTCTAATCTCCTCACTTATATAATGTAATACCCCGTATTTTTATGGCTTTTAAATTTAGGGATTTTATTAAATTTAATTAAGGTAGATTAATTTATTATTAATCCGAAAATATTTTTTAAATATTTACTAACGTGACGAGAGTTAGTAATTATGGGAAATTTGTTGAATATTACTAGATGAGTAAACTAATATGTAAGATTGATTTTATTAAAATTGTCACGAGTGAATAAAATGGCAATTATAAAAATTTAAGTCGGGATGCGCCTGTGTCGTGTCAGGATGAAACTATTATTATATTAAGTGAATAAATTATAAGTTGCCCGTATGGTCATTTCGAGTGCGTCAATGTGTCCGGTAGGGTCGAGATAGTTAGAAAAGTGTACCCGGGGGTTTAGTTTGGATCTCGGGGCATTGTCAGGCCTAATTAACATCCCGACAGGGTATTATAGACATCTTGTATTTTTGGGTAATTAAACCCACGAATTTAATTAGGTTATATCAGCCATTTGGAGTTGTCTCTTAGGGTTAGCAAACACAAAATCAAAGAACGTCCATTAGAGAAGGAGTTGGAGAGCTTTCCAAGCAACTCAAGGCCAAGGACTCACCCGTTTGCACCGCCACCATTGCCAAAACGTAGATCACGCGACGAGGAATGCAACCATACCATTTCATCCACGAAATCAGAACCTTGAATTTCAGGCAAATATCTATCTTACTTTGTTTTTGGTTAATGCCTCACCCATGTTAGTTTAGGATTACCAAGATCATGTTTTATGAAATAAATTGCTAATTTGGAGACTTTAAATCGCATGTTTAGAGAGATTCAATATATTCTGTATGTACCCATCATATGTAGAGGATTACCAGCGAATTATTATGAGTTTAGAAACAAGAAATCTAGGAAATAATTAGAGGAATGTATATTTCTTTCAAAATTAGAGTTCTTAACGATTATGTCAATCCGACATCGTTGATGAAATTATACATGTTTCACGTAGGAAATCTTGTATATATGTATATAGAACTTGCAGTACTGTTATTTGAGAATTCTAGAGTTGTTAATGATATTTTTGGAGAAATTGGAAGAGAAAACCCGTAGGTTTAATTTGCAGTTTCTGGGCAAGAACTGCTTGATCGATCGATCGATCCAAGAGCATCGATCGATCGACTGATCGATCGATCAACCCCTTTTCTTCGATCGATCGACCCCTCCTGGAAAACTGCATATTTCTCATTCGTTAGTTTAATCCGATTAAGATGTATAGGAACCCTTGATTGTTGTTGTGGAGTATAATGGGATATAGAGAGGACCAGTAGGGCCTAGGTAGACCCCGCTAAGTAACATTTTAGTGTAGGATGGGATTTCGGGTTAATGATAAATTATTCATGTGTATAAGAAAGCATGCATATATTTTATAAAAAGATCGGGACTCGTAAGGGAGTTTGACCAGAACGTAAGTGAGTAAATGCATACTGAAATTATACTTAGAGTGCTTCGAGAGAGGAGAAGTGAGTATGAGGTGAATAATAAATGAGAATACAACTAACGAGTCCGTTATACGAAATAATCGAGTAAAATGTGTAATAACGGATAATTATAATTATGGGTCGTGAGCGCACCTAATTTAGCAATGTGGATGTGTGTGTGTGTGTGTGTGTGTGTGTGTGTGTGTGTGTGTGTGTGTATATATATATGACTGTGTAATTGTGCATATATTATATCTGTATAAAAATCATACTCGGGCTACTTGCTATCACGGGGGTTTCCGTGCCGGGATGGTCTTATCTCGATTGGGCCCTTATGGGGGATATTGACTTGTACCCTAGAACATAGGATTCCTTGGTACAGGCTATCTGATTGATAGTCAGACGGTCCTAAGAGACGTGAGAGTATGTGCTGACCTCTTAGAGACTTGGAACTATGTTTCGCCTCTATTTATATGTGTTTTTGTGTTAATACAGTTCGAGAGTGATTCCGAACTAGTGTTTCCCTTAGTACGAGTGATACGGGGACTTGGTAGCAGAGTATGCCAACACCATAGATTGTATGTGGGGTGCAGATAGTATATATATATATTATATGAGTGATTGCTATATATATACTTATATATGGAAACCTTGCACCATAGATTGTAAGTGGGGTGTAGATAGTATATATATATTATACGTGTAATTAATATATATACGTATATCTATATGAGAACTTTCTACTGTGCGGAATAGTAGTTAAGTAATGAATAAATTCTTCAACTTCACTATAAGTATTCAAAAACTTTATAACGGTACGGAGTTATTCTAAATAACGTAACAAATCTTGAAGAGATTGATTTTCTAAATTAAATATCATAACCTTATTTCCAAGTGATAAAACCTTATGGAGAATAAGTTAGAGAGACCTATGAGATTCATTAGTATGGTAGGCATGTACACTAGACGAGAGGTGAGAATTCTCAAGAGAGTGTCGCATACTAACATGGTTGTTGCATTAGCAGGTAAGCATTTTAAATACTTGCTAAACTAATTTTTAAAATTGTTTTACAATCGGGCTCTGACCCGTTTTCTCTTATCTCTTCTCTTTTGTATATATATGTATATATTATAGGTGCCTAGCCACAGGGGCGTCAGTCATAGGTTCTTTGGATTGGACGCGTTGTAGCTTATGTGGGAGTTGCAGGTCTTTGTTGTAGACGACCTCTTCACTGATTCAGTTCTTATTATAGTTCTTCATAGTTAGGGCATGTGCCGCCCATTTCCCCATTCAGTATAGATTTTTCAGAGATGTGTGTTCATATATTTTCAGTATTCGGTACTCTTTGAGTATTAACTCTTGTCAGGATGTTTCATTAGTAGTTTAAATTTGTTTTGGTTAATCTAGATGGATTAATTCTTTTATGTTGATTTCTATCCATAGCACTTACGTGATTCTTAAACTCTTGGTTATTTAAAAGGTTTTCAAATTGGAATTTAATAAAAATGGAAATAAAGTTTTAAATTGTTTTGACACTTAGCTTAATTATTTAGGGTGTTTAAATTGGGAAATTTTATTTTGCGACAGTGATGCTAGGAATGAATCAACTGTTCACCTTGATTTTAATTTAATAAAGGATTGATCGCCCGGTATTTAATTAGGCGGGGTGTCATATATAATAAAACCCAATTTTTGGAGTTACAATTGACATACAAATAAAATGACCAAAATACCCCTCCGGGTTGTCCTTTTGGTTCCCAATTGACCCGAGACCTAAATCAAACCCCGGGTAGAGTTTTCTGACTATTTCAACCCTTCTGGACTCAACAGTCCACTCGAAATGACCATTCGAATGACTAAAAAATAATTTTCCCTTTTAGCCCTTTTAATTAGTCCTGATACGACTCACATGCGGGTCCCGACTTAATTTTAATAATTCACATATTATTCACTCGCGACCATATAATCATATATTACTTTTAATCACTAAGTAATATTCAATATCAATCACATATTACTTTATTCTCTAGTAATATTCAATCCAGATTAATTCTAATTGTCATTGATAATTAATTCCAATTAATCGCCATTTTACTTTTAATTAATCTAATATTAAAAGTCATTAAAATTACGGGGTATTACGTTACAACCTATAATAGAATCAATGGAGAGAAATCCACTACGTCCAATGCAACTGCAAGCCTGATCTACATCCTCAAGTGTCTTTGGATGTCCTTCTTCCACTAACTGGACATAACAACATCGGAGCTATCTGCAAACTCCGGAGGGTGTGTCTTCTGAAAGGCATCACGAACACGTTTCCAAGTAGATGGGAATATATGAGCCTGGATCGGGGCTACCGCAGGCACCTGAGGTGATGCCTGCTGCACAACTGCTAAAACGGCATTTACCGCTTGGGCTCCAATGGCTGCAACCTCTGCAGCATTCATGGAACCCTGTACTGGTGCAGGCTGTGGCTCGGGCTAAGCATCCTTCGGAACTCTCTGTACACGTCTGAAATGAGAGAGAAGTCTTATAAGTTCACAGTTATTATCTCAAAATAGCTGAAGAGCGAAATATACACAAAAGAGTACAACAATCCTAAAATATAGGGCTCTATATCAAAGAATGCTACGCGGAAACATAACAAGCCGTACAAATCCTAAGGACACTAGAGCCTGATGCTCTGATACCACCTGTGACACCCTGACTAATTAAATACCGGGTAGCTTCTCCTTTATTCAAATTAATACAAAATGTCAATTTGGTTCAGTTCATATCATCACTGTCGATAACGTTTATTTAAACAATTACTAGCCACCTAATATTTTAAAAAGTGAGATGTCAATTTTAATCTACTTAGATTAACATGCAACCAATTAAATTATGAGCTAAAGTTAACACAATCACATCACAGTCACAATAGAAAAATAATGGAATAAAAATGAGTCTGGAGGAACACTCCTCTTAATAATCTAAATACTGAATAAAACCAAATACAAAGTCTGAATAATTAGTTAATTAACTCCAACACTGAAATAAACTGAGTATGATAAAACTGTCTCTAAAAGAAGTGGGGGGACATGCCCTAACAACTGAAGAAATCTGAAATGGAGTCAACGTAGAAAGTGGAGGCGTCTACTATCGAGGTCCTATAACTTCCACAGTAGCTACAACACGTCACTGGATTGGAACTCTTAAGCTTGGTGTCCCTATGGCTGGGCACCTAAAAGGTTTTTACAAGAAAATAGATTTGAAAGCAAACGGGTCAGAGCCCGAGGTGAAAACAGTTTAAAATATAGCAAGTGTTTAATAACATTAAACAGTGAATATAAGATACATGTTAGTTATGTGCACTCACATGAGTTCCTCACCTCTTAACTAATTGTGAACTCCTAACGTATCAGTATCCCGTCCTAGTTATGTCACTAACTACTAGTCTATTTCACCACCTGACTTTGACTTTACGATATAATATAAGGGTCGATACCAGACATTTCAATATAAACTGTGAGTTTTCCTTTTTGTTTCTCAAATTTACCTTATACAATTATTACATGAATTTCCCTTTTTAACTCTACTAAAAATGTCCCAAGTATTCACACTTACACCTTAATAAAAAGTCTATTTCAATTTCCTGTATATTAATCTCATCATAAATATACAATAAGGGCACCCCTAGGCTAAGCTGCGATGCACACACACTCTGCTATTGAATCCCGGTACATCACGTATATAAGGACAACGTATTCTGAATCTCTCAAGACCAATTTCAATAAAAAAACAATCACACATAATGAAGGCGAACATAGTTCACATACCCATGGGTCACGAACATACCTACGCTCCCATGGTCAGCTGACTTATTAACTCACAAATAAGTCATTCACAACCCTAAGTCCTTAAGGTACCACTCTAAATCCCCCCATAGGCACACAAGGATTAGATGGCCCAGTTCGAAAGTCGACCTCCTGTGATAGCAAGTATGGTAGGTATGTTATACACATAAGTCCATATACTAAGCAATCACACCACTTAGATATCTTAAAATATTAAATAACCTATATACTACATTCCTATACTGTTATTCCAATTTTCACATCTTTAAGTCTCCGAATAATATATAATATAGACCGCTGACACATCTCACGTCGTAGTTTCAAGTACCTAAATCCTAACCCACAAAGGTTACCAAGTCTCCTATTATTCCCACGTTTAAATTCACTATTTTTAAGATCCTCATTTCTGCCATTAACCTTATGTTATCCAACTATTTAAAACTTACTCATCAATTCTCAGTCTCAAATAGTATCGCACTCGTCGAGCCTTATTAAGTTTGATATAATTCCCAAATTGACTTCTAATTATAATTCGAGTCTCACAAATATGCCTACTGGCCTTCCTTGAATCTAAGAGTATTCACAAGGTCCCCACCAATAATTCTCTAGGGTCGAAATTGTTAAAATCCAACAAAGGAAAAATATAACTGATTCTGGGAAGGTCAATCGATCGATCTGGGAGTATCGATCGATCGATTGTGGTCGATCGATCGACCTGGGTGTATCTATCGATCGAACGCATCAGATAGGCTATGGCCTGCTTCGTTTTTCAATCCAAAACTTCATTACAAGGTATGAAAATCTAATCTAATGTTATAGGCTTATCATACAACTAAAGTACATCATTGTTAACGTTTCAAAACCTTTTAATCATCAATTATTGGCATTATATGGATCAAAACTTCAATAAAAACCCTAGTTTTCTATTTTCTTCAAGAACATTGATAAACCTCCTCTTTAATTCATTTTTAAATCATCAAGAGTTATATTTGGGGTACTGAATTCGTCCAGAATAGATCTACATATAATTCCTAACCAAAGTTTATAGTTTTACATCAAATTCATTGGGTTTTTCATCAAATCTTGTAAGGCAATCATAAATTTCTACACTAAATATGGAGGAAATATTCATTGAACTAATGAAATGAAATCACTTGACTTAAGTTTGATGTTCTGATTCATTGCTGGTGTTCAAAGGTTGGTTCTCTCTTCTTTTCGGTCACAATTCCGTCCAAAATGGTGGTAGTGGGTGGCGGTTTTGGTTTGGAACCCTTTTGGAACTTCTCTCTAACTCCCTTAGCCCACTCTCTTGTTTTTGGCTGATAATGGCCTTAATGTCTTTTCTAATAATATATAATTAAACTCTAAAATTCGTGGGTCTTAATTCCTAAATTTTTAAAATTACCAAAATACCCTTCTGGGTTGTCGGTTTGGCCTAAACATGCCCTGGGACCCAAACTAAACCCTAGGCTAGTGTTTTATGACTATCTCGACCCTTCTGGACTCGTTGGCGTACTCAAAATGACCATATGGTTGATAAAAATATAATTTACCTTTTTAAACCAAATTAAATTAATCTCTAACACGACTGACACGCGCGTCCCAACTTAATTTCCCAAATTGTCGTATTTATATCTCTAGACAATTTTAATACTTTCAATACTCATATATTACCATATATACTCAGTAATATTTAACATTATCATCATAATTAAATACCAACTCCCGTCTCACTAGTATTTAAATCCAGATTAATTTCCAATTAATTCTCATTTAATTTAATTAATCCATTAAATAAAAATCAACAAAATTACGGGGTATTACATACTTCCCCCTAATAACAGAATTTCGTCCCGAAATTCAGAACTAAAGTATACCTGGAAAAAATAGCTCTGGATAACGCTCGTGCATCTCATCCTCGCGTTCCCATGTGTACTCCTCGGCATTATGATACCGCCGCTGAACACGTACTAACGGTACTATCTTCGACATCAGTTTCCTCTCGCTGTGGTCCAAAATAGCAATCGGCCCCTCGTAGGAACTATCAGGCTGAAGATCGATGTCCTCTAAAGCAATATGAGTATGAGACAAATCATCCCTAAGATATCTCCTTAGCGAGGAAATATGGAACACGCCATGAATCCTATGCAAGTGTTCCGGTAACCCAAGTCTATACGCTACTGGCCCAATCTGCTCGATGATAGAAAATGGTCCCGGGTATCTAGGCGCCAATTTTCCTTTCTTCCCAAAACGCATAATCCCCTCCATCGGAGATACTTTGAGTAGCACCTGGTCCCCCACCTTGAACTCTCTAAAGAATCATTTGTCATCGGCATAACTTTTATGTCGGTCTTGAGCCACCCGAATATGGCTCCGTATTATCTCTATCCTCGCCGAGGTATCTTGAATCACCTCCGTCCCAAGAATCTTGTTATCCCCCACCTCTAACCAACAAGTTGGGGAATGACAAGGTTGACAGTACAATGCCTCGAATGGAGCCATGCCAATAGTGAACTGATAGGAGTTATTACAGGCAAACTCCACCAGTGGAAGGTACTGCTCCCAACCACCTCCAAAGTCTAGGATGAACATACGCAACATGTCCTCCAACATCTGATTCGTCCGCTCTATTTGCCCATCTGTCTGCGGGTGATATGTCGTACTCAACCGCAACTTTATACCCATGGATTCCTGAAAACTCTCCCAAAATCGCGAAACAAAAATCTTGTTTTTGTCCGACACGATATTGAGAGGCACCCCATGGAGTCTCACTATCTCCGCTGTGAAAATGTGCGCATATTGTCCCGTAGTGTAGTCTGTCCGGGTTGGTAGAAAATGAGCAACGTTGGTCAATCTATCCATGATTACCCATATGGATTCGTGACCCCTCTGTGAAGTAGGTAACCCCGTGATAACGTCCATGGAAATATTCTCCTATTTCCACATAGGAACCTCTAACGGCTGTAGCAGTCCTGCCAATCTCTAATGGTCCACCTTTACCAGCTGATAAGTGGCACATTTAGAAATGAACTCGGCAATAGCTCTCTTCATCCCGATCCACCATTACTGTCGCCTCATATCCTGGTACGTATTATCCCCACCAGGATGTAATGCGAATCATGCGAATCATGCGAATCCGTTATAACCTCATGTCGCAAGTCTTTCCCTTCAGGAACAACCAGTCTCCCATTCAAGCGTAATCCTCCATCTGAACTAACGGTATAGGACTCAGCTCCCTCTACTAGTAAACAAACTATCTGCTCTTGACAAAATGAGTCTTTTATCAGGGCCTGTATCACTCTCGTAATAATCTGGGGCGTAACGGTCATTACTAACATGAATGATCAGGCCACTGCATCCTGGTGTCCCAACTCCTTCCACTTTGCTCTCCATACTTCGGCCACCTCACCTACTGGCCTATGGCTCAACGCGTCTGCTACCACGTTAGCCTTTCTCGGGTGGTACTGGATATCAAATTGATAATCCTTCACGCACTCAAGCCACCTATGTTGACGCATATTTATTTATTTCTACGTGAAGAGGTATTATGGGGACTTGTGGTCCGTGAATAAACGGAATTTATCCCCTAGGAGATAATGTTTCCAAATTCAAAGAGCAAATACAATTGCGGCTAACTCCAAGTCGTGGGTGGGGTAATTCTTCTCGTGAAGCTTAAGCATACGGGAAGCATAAGCTATGGTCTGACCCTCCTATTGCAGTACACCTCCAAGTCCTTGTAGGGACGCATCTGTGTAGACTAGATACTCAACTCCCGGTCTGGGCAATGCTAACAATGGCGCTGAGGTCAACTTGTCCTTCAACTCGTCGAATGCCAACTGACAGGCATCGCTCCAGATGAATGGCACACCTTTGCGGGTCAGATGTGTCAAAGGACCCGCTATCTTTGAGAAACCCCGAATAAACCTTCTGTAGTATCCTGCCAGGTCCAAGAAATTACGGATCTCAGTCGGTGTCATGGGCTATCCCGACTTCCTCACCGCGAATACCTTTCCCGGATCAATAGATATCCCCCTGTCTGAGATGATGCGCCCCAAAAACTTAACCTCCTTCAGCTAAAACCCATATTTCTCGTACTTTGCATATACGTTGTTCTGACGTAGCGTCTGCAAAACCTTTCTCAAGTGCTCGATGTGTTCCTCCTCTGCCTGGGAGTAAACCAGAATGTCATCAATGAAGACGATGATGAACTGGTCTAGGAACTCTCTGAATACCCTATTCATCAAGTCCATAAACACGGCTGGGGCATTGGTTAGGCCAAAAGGCATAACCCGAAACTCATAGGAACCATATCTCATCAAGAAAATAGTCTTCAAGACGTCCTGTTCCCTGATACGCAACTGATGGTATCCCGATCGCAAGTCAATCTTTGAGAAGAAGGAAGCTCCTCTCAACTAGTTGAATAAGTCATCGATTCGGGGCAATGGATACTTATTCCGTATCGTGACTTTATCCAACTCCTGATAATCTACACACAACCTCAAAGATCCATCCCCCTTCTTTACGAACAGGAAAGGGGAACCCCATGGTGAAGTACTCCTATGGATAAACCCCTAACCCAACAACTGCTTTATCTGATCCCGTAGCTCTGTCTTCTCCACTAGAGCCATACGGTAAGGTGCGCGGGCTATAGGCCGAGTGCTCGGCATCAAATCGATAACAAAGTCTATTTCTATACTAGGAGGTAATCCTGGAATACATCAGCAAACTCCCTAACAACTGGAATCAAATCGAGTGGTATCACAACTTCCTTAGAGGTCTCCTCCTTTATGTAATACAAGTAAGTGGACGATCCTCCCTCAGGGCGAGGCATCGCCACTAAGAACATCCCTTACCCGAGTATGGAAAAAATAATACTCATGCTGAAGCAATCAATCATGTCTCGATACGCAACTAGCCAATCCATGCCAACGATAGCATCGTACTCAGTCATATCTAACACTAACATATCAGCAGGTAAAGTAAACCTCCCGATCTCGATACCCACATCCCTACATATAAGGGAAATCAGAAGTTTCACTATCTTTCTTTCTAGATGGCTCTACTCTCTTTCTTGCCGTCCCCTCACTTTTTCTCTCTTGGGCATTAAGTGAAATTCCCTTATCTTTAGACTTCACAGATTTAGGAAACATGTCAATTTCATATGTTTGCAAGTCTCCTACAAGTTCCTCCAATTTTAGCGTATTTAAATTACCCATAGAATTTAGCACAGTGACTTTAGGGATAAAATGCTTAGGCAATGATCTAAGAATCTTTTTCACAACTCTTGCATTAGGAATATGTTCACCAAGATTAAAGCTAGTATTAACAATGTCAGAAAGACTAGCATAAAAATCATCAAAACATTCAGTCTTATGCATGGTGATGGTTTCAAATTGAGTTGTCAAATTTTGTAATTTAGATTCTTTCACAGCATTAGTTCCTTCATAGGTAAGTTGCAAAACATCCCATGCCTCTTTTGACGTGGTTCACGTCATGATACATCGGAACTCATCAGGAGTGATGGATCCAGAAATAGCACTCAAACCCTTAGAATTAAAAGAACACCATTTAAATTTATCTTCAGTCCATGTAGTGACAGGTTTTAAATTGGTCACGTTTTCAACAGTGACGGAGGGAGGTGTCCACCCTCTTCAACTAAAATCCAAACCCGTTCATCTATGGCCGTTAAAGACGACTTCATGCTAGCTTTCCATTATGCATAATTTGTCTCGTCAAAAACTGGCATTTTATTATATGATTTCTCCATTTGAACATGCGCTTTTTCAAAAAATTAATTTTTTCAGAATATTGATATCTTAGAAAATTTTTGCAGAAAATAGGAATACGTGATAGATTAGCGTAACCTTTTCTGATGCCAATTTGAAAGAGTATGCGCTTGCGTTCAAATAAGAAATTAAATAATCAAACTCAGTTCAACCCAAATAAACCTTAAACAAGCAACAAGGTGTGATTCAAATAATATGAAATCATGCAAGAGATATTCAAACACACACATGTGAGGAAAAATTCCCCAAAGGGGTAAAACCATTTATTTTCATTATAATATTGTAACATACAATTTCGGATGACAATGAAAAATACAGTGACACAGAATTACCCGCAGGCATCGGATTTGTAGTCGGCGGCTAGAAGTTTCCCTTTCCAGGAGGGCAACAATGAAGAAGAAGGACGGTCTTCTCCACAAGGGTATGAACAAAACAGTGTTTGTGTTCTAGGGTTTCAAAATGATTCACAAAATGATTTGAAAATTTGTGTGAATCAAAACATGAGTTTTGGTAACTCACAAAGGTGAAGAATTTGAGTTTATCAACTCAGAAAATCGTGTGTAGAAGTCTCCTAAAACCAACTCCTCGTAGTGGGTTTATAAAAGAAAAAAACTGTCCCTTAAAAATATGACCACGATCTGCACGATTCTATCCCAGGCGGACCGGTCCGGATCTGAGGCGTATTGGTCTGAGGTCAGACCGGTTCGTTTTTGTAAGAGGTATCTTCGGTTCTTATTCGGTCCGGGGTCTACTGGTCCAAGAGCAAGGCGGATTGGTCCGGTAGAGGGCGTATCGGTCCGGGGAAGACCGGTTCATTTTTAAAACTGGCGGACCGGTCCGGCTGACCAGAACTCTGATTCCTTCATTTCTTTGATATTCGGATCCGTTTGAAGACGGTGTGAGCTTGAATTAATTCAACGATGTAACGGCTTATGACATACACAATAATGATGGATAAAATGTCCTTACAAATCTCCCCATATGTCTATGCCGGAACAAACATAAAAAATCCGAATTATCAAAAATCAAAATGCCTATACAAATCTACCCTTCCATGAACCCAAAACTGAAAAGGTACATATGAATAAGACTTCATCGTTTGATCTTCAACTCTTCAGGAATCTCAACATTTTTCTCCTCAGGGTGTGCAATCCAATGATAATCCATGTAGTACCTACACACATGAGATAAAGCAAATACCAAGTGACGTATCGAGTTTGAAATGAGATAAACATATATACCAATTTATGAGAAAACTCAAAATTTCAAAACTCCCCCATAATAAGATAATTCATTCTCCCCCTTTTTATGATATCCCCAAATAGACAAATGAGAGAAATAAATCAACCAAGCAAGCGCGGGGTGTCACAAGGACTAAATCACACCATGAATGAACACAAAACAACCAAGTCGGTGATAGCGTTAATGAAGGGGTGTGATAAAAGTCGATAGGAAAATCAATGCATACAAACATGACATATGTGCACGATGAATATTGGATATTCCTAACGAATGAACTCAAATGCTTCCTTTGGTGTAAAAGAATGGCAATATAAGACATTGACTTAATCAAATCAATAAATCAAAGCTCAAAGTGATTTCAACACCAATAACGTCCAAAACGATTTTATGCTTTTTAGGACTTTCAAGGAAGTGCAAACCCGTTTAAACATTCTCCAACCAAACTCCCTCAGATATATATTTTGAATAGAGGTATGCTAAATTCTTAAACTTTGGAGAATTGATGGTGAAACCTAAATGGCCCATGTTTGGCATGTATTGCTTTTTATTGCCTTTAATTTTTTTCAGACTCTTTCAACCTCTTTGGACCTCGGATAATAAAATTCCTCAATTTTTTAGGTCCTTTTTAATGGTGGATTTTGCGCAAAAGATAGATGATTACCTTTCGCAGCCCCTCTCCGTTATCAATTTAAACACACATTCTCACCAAAATGGTTTTCACATGAAATCCAATCTTTTCAAGTTTTATCGCATATTGAACATTGTATAGACAGAATTGAGATGGAAACACTCAAGCCATTATGAGATAGACAAGTGAAATAATCAAATATAGCCGTGCATGTGTGCAATAAAGGATATAGGAGTCAAACATGTAGGAAGATATCACTAATCACATCTCAAAGACTCCAAACAATGTAAAGCACATGGATGAAATGATGTAGCGTCTCAAATCTCTATCAAGCAGTCACATGGATAAAATGGAATGAAATTGTGACTCGGCTATCTTAAATGCTCATCCTTAAAAGGTGCAAAAAAAAATCTTTTTGGATTTTTCAAAAATTTTATCAAAATAAAATCTTTTTGGGCTTTTCAAAATTTTTCTAAAACGGAAAATCTTTTTGGAATTTTTGCTTTTAAAGAAATAATAAATAAATAAAAGTAGAACAAACTAATGATACAATCTAACAATAGGAATCAGATGATATGATAATGACAATCCATCCTATGCTAGACATGGACCAAGCCGTCAGTCAACTGTACAAATCCTCAAAGACTTCCTAAGTCTCTCAAATCTAAGGGAATTTAAAGGTTTCGTGAAGATATCGACTAACTGACGGTCGGTAGGAATGAAACTCAGGGATACGACCTTCTCCTCAACTAACTGACGTATGAAGTGCTCGCGTAACCTGATGTGCTTCGTGCGCGAATGTTGGACGGGATTACGGGATATGTGTATCGCGCTTGTGTTATCATAGGAAATGATCATGGTGTCCTGTGAAATCCCATAATCCTCCAACATTTGCTTCATCTATAAGAGTTGCGTGCAATAACTCCCTGCGGCGATGTACTCAGCCTCTGCAGTGGACAAAGAGATGGAGTTTTGCTTCTTGCTCAACCAAGAGACAAGAGCATAACCAAAATAGAAATACCCACCAGAAGTGCTCCTACAACCATCTACATCCTCGGCCCAATCGGCATCCGAAAAGGCGGACCAACGGTCATCGGTATCAAAGGAATACCAAATACCATATAAGAGAGTCCCGCTCAAGTATTTGATAATACGTTTTAGATCGAGTAAGTGTGACTCTTTCGGAGACACCTGATATCGCGCACAGACTCCAACACTAAAGGCTATGTCAGGACAACTAGCAGTCAAGTAGAGAAGACTACCTATCATACTCCGATACAAGGTTTGCTCTACGTCCTTGCCTGAAATGTCCTTACTAAGCTTGATAGAAGTATTCATAGGTGTACGTGCATGCTTAGTGGAGTCAAAACCAAATTTCTTCACTAGGTCTCTAGCATACTTGGATTGGGAGATAAACATCCCATCCTCTAGCTGACGAACCTGGAAACCGAGGAAGAAAGTAAGCTCACTTACCATACTCATCTCAAACTCACTTTTCATCTCTTCCTCAAAGTGGTGATCATGCTGGGAGCATGTGGATCCAAAGACTATGTCGTCCACATAGACCTGGGTAACCAAAATAGCACCATCATCTCTCCTGACGAACAATGTCATATCAACTCCCCCTCTCTTGAAGCCACGGGCTAAGAGATAGAAAGTTAGCCTTTCATACCAAGCATGGGGTTCTTGCTTCAAACCATACAAGGCTTTCCTCAGATAATAAATGTGCTCAGGGTACTTAGGATCTTCAAACCCTTTTGGTTGTTCCACATAAACCTCCTCCTATAGAATGCCATTCAAAAAGGCACTCCTGACATCCATTTGATATAACTTGAACCGCAGATGACATGCGATGGCGGGTAGTAAGCGGACAGACTCGAGCCTCGCAACAGGAGCAAATGTCTCCCCAAAGTATACACCCTCAATCTGTGTATAGCCTTGAGCGACTAACCTAGCCTTGTTTCTGATTATGGTACCATTTTCATCTATTTTATTCTTGAAAATCCACCTGGTACCTATCACATTAGTATCACTAGGTCGGGGGACAAGTTCCCAGACATTATTCTTTTGAAATTGAAGCAACTCATCTTGCAAACAGATATCCAGTGTTCATCCTTGAGTGCTTCTTTGTGATTCTTGGGCTCGACTTTGGACGTGTAGCAAAGATGGATAACAACGTTCTCTAGCTGAGCATGAGTCTTGACCCATAGAGTGGGATCGACAACAATGGCAGAAGGATCATAACTCTTGAGAACCCAAGATGGTGTGTCCCCTAATACGGGAGTAGGGACCACAGAGTGTGGATGAGGGACAAGTAAGTCACTCCCAGAGAAGTCCTCATCCTCACACTGTAGGTTAGGATCAATAGCCGCCAAGGGTTCGTCATCTTGCATGGTGACGTTTATTGATTCCATAACCTTAGAGATCTTCAGGTTAAAAACTCGGTACGCTCTGCCATTCGATGAATATCCTAGCAATATTCCCTCATCGCTCCGAGAGCCAAACTTTCCTAAATGTTCTCTATCCCGTAGGATGTAGAATTTACTCCCAAAAACACGAAAATATGCAAGGTTAGGTTTCTTGCCAGTCCACAATTCATAAGGCGTCTTAAGTGTGTGTGGATGTAGGTAAACCCTATTCACCGTGTGGCATGCAGTAGACACTGCCTCTGCCCAAAATCTCCTAGAAACCTTACGACCTAGAAGCATAGACCTAGCCATTTCCTGGATCGTTCTATTCTTTCTCTCAATAATACCATTTTGCTGAGGAGTTCTCACAGTAGAAAATTCATGTTTGATCCCGAGGCTATCACAGTAAAGATCTATCTTTGCTTCTGTGAATTCAGTTCCATTGTCACTACGCATCTTATTAATAGTGACACCGTGTTGGTTTTGCAGGATACGGCACTTGGTCGTTAAAAACTCTACAACATCGTATTTCTATCTCAGAAAACCTACGATGGAGTATCTGGATAAATCGTCTACCATCACGAGGATATACCTCTTACCACCCAAACTATCAGTACGAGTAGGATCCATAAGATCCATCTGAATTAGCTCAAGAACTCTGGAGGTGGTAATATAATGCAACTTCCTATGAGGGCTCCGAATTTTCTTTCCCAATTGAAAGGATCCACAAACCGTGGAAGTTGACTTTCCAAGAGATGGTAAGCCACGTACTAGGTCCTTTTTTACTAAACGAGTCAAATCTCTAACGTTCACGTGACCTAGACGTTGGTGCCACAAATTCATAGGAATGATCGTGGCGCTGTTGTAGATAAGTGAGGATGTGGGCTCAGTCCCATAGCAATTATCCTTTGTCCTCACCCATTGTACTAAAAGTTTACCGACTTGATTATAGACCTTACAAGTGTCCCGGTCAAACTTTACGACAAAGTCAGCATCGCACAGTTGGCTAATGCTGAGAAGGTTTGCTTTCAAACCTTTGACGTACAAAACATTTTCTAGCTTAGGAAATCCATGTAACTCGACAGTACCACGTCCTATAATGCTAGACTTTCTCCCATCTCCAAAGGTGACTCTGCCATCCTGATAATCCTCAAGAGATGTAAAAAATGAGGCATCACCTGTCATATGTCTGGAGCACCCACTGTCAAAATACCATTGTGAGGTATTATGTGCTTTGAGAGCGACATGAACAACAAAGGACTTTTTATCTTTCTTAGGTACCCAAGAAGTGGTGACCTTTTGTTTTCCTTTGTTGTTGTTGGTTTTAGCTGGAATATGAGAAGCATTCACTGACGGCAAAGACATCCGTCGGAATTCCTTCATCAAATACTGAGACGTGGCAGCTAAAAACTCAACACGCTCTCTCAGACTGGCAAAATCATCAGAATGATGTGGTGGATCAGTAGTACGTCGAGTCCAACCCAAACTATAGCAAAACTCCCTGAGGTGGCCTTTTCTTTTGTAATAAGTACAAAAGAACACAGTCAAAGGCGGACCTTGGTTTTCTTTTCTTGATCGAACTCTCCTTCGAGGTTTTTGACGATGACCATAAGGAGTTGTAGTAAACTCAGGAACTAGTCCGGGTGCAATTTGGGACGTGGAGGCACCATCATAACCTATTCCTTGCCTATCACCAAAACCTAAAGCGGGGCCGAGGAGTATCTTTCCCATTTTCCCAGATCTGTCCTCGATTTGTACCTTGACTTCCCGTGCTCTCTCCAGATCATGAGTAAGCTGGGCAACAAGGGCTTCAAGTTTATTTCGAGTCTCCATGGAGGAATGAAGATCACTCGTAAGACTACCCACTTATTTAGTCAAGTCCCCTCTCTCTTTCTCAAAACAACTCTTTTTCTCCCTAAACAAACTTTCTAACTTACCGCAGGCAGACTCTCTCTCTCTCAATGCGGTGCAGGTGGAGGACACTTTCGCTCTCATCTCTTTTAACTCTTCTTCAAATGCAGTGATCCTAAGAACTAACGCTTTGTTACGCTTTTTAGTTTTGAATGACTCATTATATAACTCGGCGTAGGCGCATTGAAGATTACTCTCGCTCTCACTTGCGTCATCCTCCCCCTCACTTGCATCGCTCTCACTGTCGAGGTGTCCCTGTGAAGTAGCATCCTTATCATCGTGAGGTGAACTAGGAGTACTCACATGACTCGCCATGAATGCGATGAAGTTACACTCATGCGGTGACTCATCTCTCGAGTCCACCGACTCGACCTCACTATCATCGCTAAGGGTAGTATTAAGGACATCTTTGTCCTTTTCTCTATTAAGATGAGTAGCACACTCAAAAGCTCTATGTCCCCTACCGTCGCACTCATATCATCTCTCACTATCCCTTTTAGGAGGGTTTTTAACATCTTTCTCATTTTTCTTTTCAAACTTATTTTTCTGAAAATTCTTCTTATCTTTAAAATTTCCACTTTTCTTAAATTTGAGAATTTTCTTAAAGTTTTTAGCAAATAGAGCCAAATCATCTAAGTCAAAATCATACTCGGAATCAAAAGTTTCACTATCTTTCTTTCTAGATGACTCTACTCTCTTTCTTGTAGTCCCCTCACTTTTTCTCTCTTGGGCATTAAGTGCAATTACCTTATCTTTAGACTTCACAGATTTAGGAAACATGTCAATTTCATATGTTTGAAAGTCTCCTACAAGTTCCTCCAATTTTAGCGTATTTAAATTACCCATAGAATTTAGCACAGTGACTTTAGGGATAAAATGCTTAGGCAATGATCTAAGAATCTTTTTCACAACTCTTGCATTAGGAATATGTTCACCAAGATTAAAGCTAGTATTAACAATGTTAGAAAGCCTAACATAAAAATCATCAAAACATTCAGTCTCATGCATGGTGATGGTTTCAAATTGAGTTGTCAAATTTTGCAATTTAAATTCTTTCACAGCATTAGTTCCTTCATGCGTAAGTTGCAAAACATCCCATGCCTCTTTTGACGTAGTGCACGTCATGATACGTCGGAACTCATCAGGAGTGATGGATCCGGAAATAGCACTCAAACCCTTAGAATTAAAAGAATACCATTTAAATTTATCTTCAGTCCATGTAGTGACAGGTTTTCAACAGTGACGGAGGGTGGTGTCCACCCTCTTTCAACTAAAATCCAAACCCGTTCATCTATGGTCGTTAAAGCTGACTTCATGTGGGCTTTCCATTATGCATGATTTGTCCCGTCAAAAACTGGAATTTTATTATATGATTTCTCCATTTGAACACGCGCTTTTTCAAAAAATCAATTTTTTCAAAAAATTGATATCTTAGAAAAATTTTGCGGAAAATAGGAATACGCGATAGATTAGCGTAACCTGCTCTGATACCAATTTGAAAGAGTATGCGCTTGCGTTCAAATAAGAAATTAAATAATCAAACTCTGTTCAACCCAAATAAACCTTAAACAAGCAACAAGGTGTGATTGAAATAATATGAAATCATGCAAGAGATATTCAAACACACACATGTGAGGAAAAATCCCCCAAAGGGGCAAAACCATTTATTTTCATTATAATATTGTAACATATAATTTCAGATGACAATTAAAAATACACTGACACAGAATTATCCGCAGGCGTTGGATCTGTAGTCGGCGACTGGAAGTTTCCCTTTCCAGGAGGGCAGCAATATAGAAGAAGGACAGTCTTCTCCATAAGGGTATGAACAACACAGTGTTTGTGTTCTAGGGTTTCAAAACGATTCACAAAATGATTTGGAAATTTGTATGAATCAAAACATGAGTTTTGGTAACTCACAAAGGTGAAGAATTTGAGTTTATCAACTCAGAAAATCGTGTGTAGAAGTCTCCTAAAACCAACTCCTCGTAGTGGGTTTATAAAAGAAAAAAACTGGCCCTTAAAAATCTGACCACGATCTGCATGATTCTATCCCAGGCAGACCGGTCTGAGGTCGGACCGGTTCTTTTTTGTAAGAGGTCTCTTCGGTTCTCATTCGGTTCGGGGTCTACTGGTCCAAGAGCAAGGCAGATCGGCCCGAGTAGAGGGCGGGTCGGTTCGAGGGCAGACCGGTTCGTTTTTAAAACTGGCGGATCGATCCGGCTGACCAGAACTCTGATTCCTTCCTTTCTTTGATATTCAAATCCGTTTGAAGACGATGTGAAATTGAATTACTTCAACGATGTAACGACTTATGACATACACAATAATAATGGACAAAATTTCCTTACAAGTGGTGGTCCTGGCAGTGAAGCAGTGCTGCGTTAACCACATCAGAATAAGTGGCCAACGAGAGATTTCCTAGCAAGTACTGACGGATCCTCCAAGTCAATCCATCCATGAATTTCTGTATCTTCTTATCTTCAGTCGGAATCTCGTCGGGAACGATGTTCAGAAGATTGGTGAACTCGGCCTCATACTCTGCCACTGTCTTCCCCTCCTGCTTGAGGTTCATCAACTTCCTCCTCATCTGGGTATGAACTACTGAGGGAAAGTACTTGCGGTCAAACCGCACACAGAATCCTAAATGGTAAGAACATCTCTCTCCTCCGCAATGGTAATGGACTCCTACCACTGCAATGCTGACCCCACCAGCTTAAAAGTAGCTAGTATCTGTCTCTGCACATCCGTACACTCATACATCCTCAAGTGTCTTTGGATGTCCTTTTTCTACTGACTGGACATAACAACGTCGGAGCTACCTGCAAACTTTGGAGGGTGTGCCTTATAAAAGACATCACGAACACGTTCCCAAGTAGGCGGAAATGCATGAGCCTGGATCGGGGCTACCGCCGGCGCCTGAGGTGGTGCCTGCTGCACAACTGCTAAAGCGGCATTTACCGCTTGGGCTATAATGGTTGCAACCTCTGCAGCATTCATGAAACCCTGAACTGGTGCAGACTGTGTCTCGGGCTGAGCATCACTGGGAACTCTCTATGCACGTCGTGGAGGCATCTGAAATGAGAGAGAAGTCTTATAAGTTCACAGTTATTATCTCAAAATAGCTGAAGAGCGAAATATACATAAAAGAGAACAACAATCCTAAAATATGGGGCTCTATATCAAAGAATGCTATGCGGAAACATAACAAGCCGTACAGATCCTAAGGACACTAGAACCTGATGCTCTGATACCAACTGTGACACCCCGACTAATTAAATACCGGGTAGCTACTCCTTTATTCAAATTAATACAAAATATCAACTTGGTTCAGTTCATAGCATCACTGTCGATAATGTTTATTTAAACAATTACTAGCCACTTAATATTTTAAAAAGTGAGATGTCAATTTTAATCTACTTAGATTAACATGCAACCAATTAAATTATGAGCTAAAGGTAGCATAATCATATCATAGTCACAATAGAAAAATAATGGAATAAAAATGAGTCTGGAGGAACACTACTCTTATTATTCCAAATACTGAATAAAACCAAATACAAAGTCTGAAAAATTAATTAATTAACTCCAACACTGAAATAAACTGAGTATGATAAAACTGTCTCTAAAAGAAGTGGGGCGACATGCCCTAACAACTGAAGAAATCTGAAATGGAGTCAATGTAGAAAGTGGAGGCGTCTACTATCGAGGTCCTGTAACTTCCACAGCAGCTACAGCACGTCACTGGAATGGAACTCCTATGCTTGGCGTCCCTATGGCTGGGCACCTAAAAGGTTTTTACAAGAAAATAGATTTGAAAGAAAACGGTTAAGAGCCCGAGGTGAAAACAGTTTAAAATATAGCAAGTGTTTAATAACATTAAACAGTGAATATAAAATACATGTTAGTTACGTGCACTCACATGAGTTCCTCACCTCTTAACTAATTGTGCACTCCTAACATATCAGTATCCCGTCCTAGTTATGTCACTAACTACTAGTCTATTTCACCACCTGACTTTACGATATAATATAAGGGTCGATACCAGACATTTCAATATAAATTGTAAGTCTTCCTTTTTGTTTCTCAAATTTACCTTATACAATTATTACATGAATTTCCCATTTTTAACTCTACTAAAAATGTCCCAAGTATTCACATTTACACTTTAACAAAAAGTCTACTTCAATTTCCAGTATATTAATCTCATCATAAATATACAATAAGAGCACCCCTAGGCTAAGCTGCGATGCACACATACTCTGCTATCGAATCCCGGTACATCACGTACATAAGGACAACTTATTCCGAATCTCTTAAGAACCGTTTTAGTAAGCAACAATCACACATAATGGAGGAGAACATAGTTCACACACCCATGGGTCACGCACATACCTACGCTCCGATGGTCAGCTGACTTATTAACTCATAAATAAGTCATTCACAGCCCTATGTCCTTAAGGTACCACTCTAAATCCCCCCGTAGGCACACAAGGATTAGATGGGCCAGTTCGAAAGCCGACCTCCTGTAATAGCAAGTATGGTAGGTATGTTATACACATAAGTCCATATACTAAGCAATCACACCTTAGATATCTTAAAATATTAAATAACCTATATACTACATTCCTATACCGTTATTCCAATTTGAACATCATTAAGTCTCCGAATAATATATAATATAGACCATTGACACATCTCACGTCGTAGTTTCAAGTACCTAAAGCCTAACCCATAAAGGTTACTAAGTCTCCTATTATTCCCACGTTTAAATTCACTATTTTAAAGATCCTCATTTCTGCCATTAACCTTATGTTATCCAACTATCTAAAACTTACTCATCAATTCTCAATCCCAAATAGTATCGCACTCGTCGAGCCTTATTAAGTTTGATATAATTCCCAAATTGATTTCTAATTATAATTCGAGTCTCACAAATATGCCTACTGGTCTTCCTTGAATCTAAGAGTATTCACAAGGTCGCCACCAATAATTCTCTAGGGTCGAAATTGTTAAAATCCAACAAAGGAAAAATATAACTGATTCTGGGAAGGTCAATCGATCGACCTGGGAGTATCGATCGATCGATGGTGGTCGATCGATCGACCTAGGTGTATCGATCGATCGAACTCACCAGATAGGCTACGGCCTGCTTCGTTTTTCAATCCAAAACTTGCCCCAAAACTTCATTACAGGGTATAAAAATCTAATCTGACGTTATAGGCTTATCATACAACCAAAGTACATCATTGTTAACGTTCCAAAACCTTTTAATCATCAATCATTGGCATTATATGGATCAAAACTTCAATAAAAACCCTAGTTTTCTATTTTCTTCAAGAATATTGATAAATCTCCTCTTTAATTAGTTTTTAAATCATCAAGAGTTATATTTGGGGTACTGAATTCATCCAGAACAGATCTACATATAATTCCTAACCAAAGTTTAGAGTTTTACATCAAATTCATTGGGTTTTTCATCAAATCTTGTAAGGTAATCATAAATTTCTACACTAAACATGGAGGAAATATTCATTGAACTAATGAAACCAAATCACTTGCCTTAAGATTGATGTTCTGATTCCTTGCTGGTGTTCAGAGGCTGGTTCTCTCTTCTTTCCGGTCACAATTCCGTCCAAAATGGTGGTGATGGGTGGCGGTTTTGGTTTGGAACCCTTTTGGAACTTCTCTCTAACTTCTCTCTAACTCCCGTAGCCCACTCTCTTATTTTTGGCTGATAATGGACTTAATGGCTTTTCTAATAATATATAATTAAACTCTAAAATTTGTGGGTCTTAATTCCTAAATTTTTAAAATTACCAAAATACCCTTCCGGGTTGCCAGTTTGGCCTAAAAATGCCCCAAGACCCAAACTAAACCCCCGGCTAGTATTTTCTGACTATCTCGACCCTTTTGGACACGTTAGCGTACTCAAAATGACCATACGATTGATAAAATATAATTTACCTTTTTAAACCTAATTAAATTAATATCTGACGCGATTGACAAGCGCGTCCCAACTTAATTTTCTAAATTATCGTATTTATATCTCTAGACATTTTTAATACTTTCAATACTCATATATTACCGTATATACTCAGTAATATTTAACATTATCATCATAATTAAATACCAACTCACGTCTCACTAGTATTTAAATCCGGATTAATTTCCAATTAATTCTCATTTAATTGAATGAATCCATTAAATTAAAATCAACAAAATTACGGGGGTATTACATCAATATGCACAAGTAGTTACTCTATAACCACTCTAATCCCAGTAAAATATCAATTCATATAGAATATAGCCTTCTGGCTTAATTATAACATTTTAGTCAATTATTCCATAACTCATTTTAAGTCGTTATCCTACGACTACTTTCCGATTAAATATTAAGTCACATACAGTTCCTTTAAGGCTTAAACCACATTTTCTTCATCATTTATTTATCTTTAAATGTATAGGTACAGTTATTCTCAACTAACCTTTTCAAAACCACTATAGGTATAGTTATCATCAAACTAACCTTACTAACACGATTATAGGTATAGTTATCCCCAACTACCTTTACCAACACATTTAATGATATTATTATGTTGTCCTCTTGACTAAGACTTAAATCATTCCAAATTATTGATAATTATTCGCTCCTTGTTACCTTTTCAATAAGGTTTATATGTACTTATATAAGGAGTCAACTAGAGTGAATAAGGGTTATATGTACATGTATAAGAAATCCACTAATATGGATAAGTAATCTCACTTAACCTACTATCACGACCGACCTTAACCATTTAGACTTAACCCCCTAGACTAAGGATACATTCCTACTTAACGTCATTATACGCTAATAATTTGAAGAAGTTAATTATTAATTTTTAACCTTATACATTCGACTTATCTCAAATAAGTGTTTCTTTTTATTTAAACTCTCCCTGAATTATCATAAGATTTTCATCGTATCTTTTAGGGTCTTATCCTCTAGGTGGCCCTACCAGAATTTCCCAAATCATCTAGGTACATCTCGAACTTTTATATATTTATTTCGTATAGCTTTATTTAAGAATCACACGTAAATCATCTTGATCATATGGCCTCATACACCCTTTCGTAGAAAAATCATAACTAATTAAACAAAATTAGAAATATATGAAGTCGGCGCCCATGCGAACGCAATGAATTTTTGTACGAGAAAGTCTTTCTGAATCGATTTGGTAGAAGGCCAAATTGATTCGATTTGTCCAGTAAGCCGAGAGCAAGTCTTTTCCAGTACGAGATTTTTCCAATGATTTCTAAATCTATCAAACTTTGTTCTTATGATTCAAAAATCTCAAATGGCTTATGGGAAGGGGTTCTAACATGAAATAACATCATTTTAAACATGATCAAACCTCCAAATCATTCCTACATTATCACCAAATCATCAAGAATTTGTTAAGAACTCATGAACAAGAAATTTTCAGATTTCATCTTATACTATCCTAATGATTTCCAGATTAATTAGAGGGTTTTACAACATATTTTCTACAATTAATCTTCCACTTAAACCACATGAATACATAGACATGTATTACACAATTATCATCAATTTTTACCCAATTTAAAAGGTCTCTAAATATTCAGTCCCAAAATATGATTAAAGCTTATTCTAAGCATGGTATCAGCATTAATATAACATTAGCACAATTTGAATGAGAATGGCAAGAAAATCCTTGCCTAAGATTGAGTTGAGAAGCCTCCTTTCCTCCTCCTAGGGTGTCCTCCATCCTCCTCTTGGGTTGTTATGTCTCGGGTTCTTGGATGTAACTCCCAAATGAATGGGTTAACTCTAATTATATGTTGTTAGTCTTCAATTACCGAGTTGGGCTTTAGGCCTTAACTTCGGACCCCCAAAAGGGCCCAAATACGCAATCTAATTAGCCTGAAAATTACCCAACTCATATATATATATACCTCGGGACCGTTCCTAACGGTCTAAAATGCCCAAACAAGCCCGTAATACCTATCAAAGTGTGTCCTATATATTTTTATCCAAAAATATATTTTAATTGTGATGTGACACATGTAATTACTTTTAACTCAATATAAAATTTTATTTTTTTTAGATTTATCCCAAATCATTAAAGTTCAACTCTAAAATTTATAAATAACACTTAGTCCAACTACTCACAACCTTGATTAATTAATTTCATCGAATTAAATTAATCCCTATTTATTTTATTTTATTCCTAAAAATATACAGGGTATTATAGAATTTTTTTGATGTCAATCATCTAAATTGTATTTAAATATTAAACTATATTTTACTCCTCCAATTTTCACTCTAAGTTCTCCCTCTAATTTTAGATAAAATGGTTCATTTTTCTTTTGTTTAGTGTTCTAGGATTAATCTATAATTGTGCTGGAATTTGAGGGTCCCCGGATTTTAAAACTTTCTACAATTTAAAATCAAACTTTGTAATTTCCTTGTAAAACTTAATTTATATGCGGAAGCGTAAACGGTAGGATGATGGTTCAAATTCAAATGTTAAAAGTCCAATTTTAACATAAACAAAATAAAGTGAGTAATTGACTTAAACAAACCAAATAATTAATACTCACTTAAACCTGTTAAGTCCAATTAAATCCAAGTCCTAGAATTTGCCTAAATTATGATTGTTCATATTTCCAAGTTAGGCCAAACCAAATTAATGCAAGAAGCTTGAATTACACAATTTTACCCAATATTAAATTAAAGTCCAATTTTAATATAGTGTGAGAATTAAACCGAATTTTATCTTGAATTAAACCTAAAGCATGCGTTCTAAACTTTGTGCAAGATAAAATAAACAAGGTCACACTACGCCGCGATGTACGAGGAAAAACCCAAGACGGGAAAAAACCTCGGACGGCCCTAGCCACAAGTCCACTAGATACGGAATTATAATTACAAGACAAGAGACTTACAACACTCGACTCGAACCCTCTCAAGCCCCGATGCTCCTCCTTGTAGAAACCTCTTCCTAGCGGACAACCACGGAGCTCCACCGCGATCTCGGAATCCACCGATAGGACTTTGTATGGTCACCGTCACCCAAGCTTGGAGCCTTTCTCCAAGTGAGTAAAATTGCCGCAAAAATCTTCTTCTTTGTGATGGGATGTAGAAGTAAACCCGAAACGTCCCTTTTTCACTTCGGTAGAGAATCACCATTTCCAAAACTCCAAGTAAAGAATATGAATATAGAAACTTGGAATAAACAACTATTGGGTGTAAACACTAGAGTGGTATATGAATTTTCTTTGAAAAACAATACTCAAAAGTTGAACATTTTCCTAAACTCTTTTTTCTCTCAAACTCTCTCTAGGAGATAAACTTTGTTGGAAAAGTTAATTAGAAAAATGTGTTTCCCGTCTTTAATAAGTCTTGAAAAAGTTGGTTAAAAACCAAGTGGGGAAAGTGGGTGAAAACTGCCAAAAACTGCTCAAAACTGTTCCCGCCCTGACATCTCGTTCGAACGAACTTGACTCTCGTTCGAACGAGACTTCTAACGAGCGACCAGACTGGGCTCTTTAGAAACTCGTTAGATACCTCGTTAGAACGAACAAACTCGTTCGAACGACATATCGAACGACTAACCAGTTTAGGGTCATTGGCAAACTCGTTCGAACGAAACCCGGTTCGAACGAAAAACTCGTTCGAACGAAAAAACTCATTCGAACGACATTTCTAACGAACGACCAGAAAGTTTGTAAAATTCAATTTTGGCCCAGAAACTTTTATATACTTATTTTAAAGTTCTAATTGATTCTTTCTGAAAAATAAAATGCAGTTTTTATTACACCTAACACCCAATAACTATTGTTCCAAGCTCCTATATAAATATAATTGCATTCATACCTTGGGAGCATGTAACCATAGTTGATGACGTAGAAACGAGGCACGCAAACCGGCATTTTGATGAAGCTTTAAATTCTTTACCGCTACGTCTTCAACACACACTTCATAGGCTTGAGAGTATTACAATAAATCACTAACCTATGAATAAATGTTTTTGTCCGGAATTGAGCCAAAACTATATATGGACTCAATTGGAAATTTGTGTCCTTACAAATCTCCCCCTTTGGCTATTCCGGAACAAAAACCAAAACAAAAGTCCTAAAGGGCCGTCAAGCTCACTAGACTCAAAACATAACCCGCCCAAACTTGACTCAACCCAAGGATCAAACACTTTGCCTTTTAAAGTAGCCGCTTTAGTAGAATACCTGCACACTTAAGCAAACTCATCAAATGCATAGGGAATATCAAAATATATTAATCGCAATTAATTAATTACTCCCCCTATAATAATTCTCTCCCCTTTATCAAACAATAACATTTACTTAGAAAGACGTCTCCCCCTAAGATAAATCTCCCCCAAAGTAAGATACAATAATAATAGGTTTAGATACCATTTCTCCCCCTATCATCATTCTCCCCCGTTTTTGTTCAGGAATAGGCAAAGGATAAAGAACTAATAAACAATAGGTGGAAGCTTAAAGTGATAAGACATGAAAGCATATGGGAAATAAACGCAAGGCAAAGACAAACAAATGTCATATATATATATATATACTATAAATATACCAATAAGTACGTGCATATATAGATAGACATAAACACACACATGATACAATATACAATAAGTTTGAACACTCGTATGGCAAAAATGTGTCATATGGAAACGGAAGTGTAGGGGTGTGTAGTAGCAACAATTAAATTTAGACCCAAACACTTAAGAAACGTTCACAGAGTTCTCATTTGATTGCAAACTTCATCACAGTTAAATATGACCTCATGTGACAATATAAAGATTGAACTCAATGAACAAACATACACAATTCATACAAGCCTAGCATATTAATGATTCTACAAACCAATAGAGTCATGACATGAAATACGCAACTAGGATAAACGGACATTGTGCAAACCGTTGACATATCATCCAATCTCCCTCAATTTGCATTTATATTAATGTTGAATGAATATATCAATCAAACATAGGCCTTGGCAATTTATTTTCTTTTTAATGCCATATATTCTGTTTTTAGGCCTTTGGACCACGTATTTCTTTTAGGTCCATTAAAAACGGTGGCTTACTATTCGCAAAGGATCACTTAGTCCTTTCGGAGCCCTTCCCCGTGCATGTTTATATTTATCATGTTTTCATTCTCACACAAATCTCACAAGCAACGGATTTTGACATGCACTAGTCCTCCTAAGTCACAAATATGTAGATGACAAGATTGGTAGGAGAACACCTCACATAGCTCAAATATACATATGAAGTTAAAATTTCAAAAGAGCTCGTGCATGTGTGAAATAGAGGCATATGAAAATAGAATCCATTTAATCAATACAAAATCCAACTACTCCAAAAAAATGGTAAAGAACATTTTAAGGATTGACAATCTAAACCAAAAGTTCTAGCCACGTGGGAGCGTTAAAGGAGGGATTCAAACACAAGAATATGCCACATAAAGTGTGTCAAACAAAAATACACACAAAATAAAATCTTTTTGAGTTTTTAACATTTTTTTAACCAAAAATAAATATATATATACTCAAAAGGATAAACAAAAATCATTTGATAAAATCCAAATGATAAACAAAAATCTTTTTGTATTTTCATTTAAAGCAAACAAAATGAAGGAAATATAATACAAAAGATAAACTTTTCATAACTTCTAGCATATGATATGAAATGAGGCAATGACTAAAAAATGACTAAACAAGCATACATTTAGCATGTGAGTATAGCATGAAGTACAAAGGCTAAAATATGCATAACACTAACACATTCATCCTATAGATTTAGCAAGGGAGGAAGCATGTGATAGTAAATGAGAATCAAAATCCCTATTTTGTAAGGCAACCAAATCGGATTTCCTAACCCAAATTTTTGAAGAATGACAATCTTGGGGTGTAGGAACATTAGCTACTGTGGTTACTTTACAATGGGATTTTCTAGGAATTCGTTTAAGATCAAAACAAAATTTCCTAAGATGACCTTTTCGACCACAATGAGTACAAGTAAAAACATGTCGAAAAGATTTACCTAAGGAGTGATCATTAAATGCATTCCTAGTAGATTCTCCTAAAAAGTTGGTTTTGACTTTAGGGTTAAATTCATTACAAGTATTGAAGCCTAAACCAAAAGTGTCATTTTTAATTTGGACCGTTCCTAACATTTTATCAAGTTTTTGCGAACGACATTCCAAATCAAATTTGCCATTATTAGAATCTTTTAATTTATTTTCCAAATCTAAAATGGTAGATTCTAGTGAAAAATTTCGCTCTTCAAAAGCAAGAAGCTCCTTTTTCAAGGATTCCATTAAATTCCTAAGGCTATTTCTTTCGCCTTCTACGTATTCTAGCTTCTCTCGAAGAGTCCTCTCACATGTCCTAAGGTCTTCTATTAAGGCACTTTCATTAACGACCTTGACACTCTCTCTTAAACTCGCTTCTAACTTCAAATTAGCCTTTTTCAATTTAATAGATTCTTTATATAATTCATGAAAAGCATTTTGAAGTTCAGTCACATCAACCTCTCCTTCATTTTCACTCTCTCTTTCTTCTCCACTCTCACTATCATCAAAAACAAGGGAATCATGAACAATGACCTTGGAAGTGGCATGTGCTATCGTGTCATCAATCGATGAGTTCTCATTATCACTCACATGACTTGCCATAAAAGCCACAAAATTTTTCTTTGTGGGGGAATCGGGCTTTTCTTCCGTATCACTATCACTAAGGGTTGCATTATATGAAATGGGTCGCTTACCCTCTTTCCTTAGTTTAGTGGGGCACTCATAAGCCCTATGGCCATAACCTTCACAACCAAAACACTTATTAGACTCGTCCCTATCAACATTTTCATTACTAGACTTAGGGATCTTTTCGGCTTTAGAAATCTTCTCGCTTTTATCATGTTTAGAAGATTCAAATTTCTTAAAGTCATTTTTAAATTTATCTTTGTTGAATTTAAGAAATTTTCTAAATTTACGAGCAAACAAAGCCATATCTTCTGAGTCACTATCACTATCGCTCTCTACTACTTATTTGACCTCTTTTCGGGCTTTTAAAGCAACGCCCTTTTCAATTTTCTTTTCATTTTTAGAGGGAAACATATCCAGTTCATAGGTTTGTAAATCACCTACAAGCTCTTCTAATTTCGTAGAGGCTAAAGCGGGTAAAGAATTTAAAACGGTCACCTTTGGAATAAATCTATCGGGTAGGGACCTCAAAATTTTCTTTACAACACGGTCGTCAGGTATTTTCTCTCCCAAGTTAAAAGATGAATTAACAATGTCAGAAAGTCTAGCATAAAATTTATCAAAAGTTTCTTTTTCATCAATTTTGATAGTTTCAAATTGAGTGGTGAGGTTTTGGAGTTTAGAAGCTTTAACGACACTCGTTCCTTCATGAGTTAATTGTAAAATATCCCAAGCTTCTTTAGCGGTCTCACACGTCATAATGCATCGGAATTCATCCGGTGTGACAGCGCTAAATAAAGCATTTAAACCACGGGAATTAAAATTTTCTAGCTTAAACTCATTTTCGGTCCATCTATCGACGGGTTTGGGAACACGTTCATTTTCAATAAGATGAGTTGGTGGGGTCCAACCGTTAACAACAGACCTCCAAACACGTTCATCGATAGATTTAAGTGCCGATTTCATTCGCGCTTTCCAATACGCGTAGTTTGAACCATCAAAAATAGGAAATTTTGAAAATGGGGAAAATTCCATTTAAGCCAAAAATTAAAGGATCTTAACGAAATAATTTATCGTTTTTGGCTCTGATACCACTTGTTGGAATTTGAGGGTCCCCGGATTTTAAAACTTTCTACAATTTAAAATCAAACTTTGTAATTTCCTTGTAAAACTTAATTTATATGCGGAAGCGTAAACGGTAGGATGATGGTTCAAATTCAAATGTTAAAAGTCCAATTTTAACATAAACAAAATAAAGTGAGTAATTGACTTAAACAAACCAAATAATTAATACTCACTTAAACCTGTTAAGTCCAATTAAATCCAAGTCCTAGAATTTGCCTAAATTATGATTGTTCATATTTCCAAGTTAGGCTAAACCAAATTAATGCAAGAGACTTGAATTACACAATTTTACCCAATATTAAATTAAAGTCCAATTTTAATATAGTGTGAGAATTAAACCGAATTTTATCTTGAATTAAACCTAAAGCATGCGTTCTAAATTTTGTGCAAGATAAAATAAACAAGGTCACACTACGCCGCGATGTACGAGGAAAAACCCAAGACGGGAAAAAACCTCGGACGGCCCTAGCCACAAGTCCACTAGATACGGAATTATAATTACAAGACAAGAGACTTACAACACTCGACTCGAACCCTCTCAAGCCCCGATGCTCCTCCTTGTAGAAACCTCTTCCTAGCGGACAACCACGGAGCTCCACCGCGATCTCGGAATCCACCGATAGGACTTTGTATGGTCACCGTCACCCAAGCTTGGAGCCTTTCTCCAAGTGAGTAAAATTGCCGCAAAAATCTTCTTCTTTGTGATGGGATGTAGAATTAAACCCGAAACGTCCCTTTTTCACTTCGGTAGAGAATCACCGTTTCCAAAACTCCAAGTAAAGAATATGAATATAGAAACTTGGAATAAACAACTATTGGGTGTAAACACTAGAGTGGTATATGAATTTTCTTTGAAAAACAACACTCAAAACTTGAACATTTTCCTAAACTCTTTTTGCTCTCAAACTCTCTCTAGGAGATAAACTTTGTTGGAAAAGTTAATTAGAAAAATGTGTTTCCCGTCCTTAATAAGTCTTGAAAAAGTTGGTTAAAAACCAAGTGGGGAAAGTGGGTGAAAACTGCCAAAAACTGCTCAAAACTGTTCCCGCCCTGACATCTCGTTCGAACGAACTTGACTCTCGTTCGAACGAGACTTCTAACGAGCGACCAGACTGGGCTCATTAGATACCTCGTTAGAGCGAACAAACTCGTTCGAACGACATATCGAACGACTGACCAGTTTAGGGTCGTTGGCAAACTCGTTCGAACGAAACCTGGTTCGAACGAAAAACTCGTTCGAACGAAACCTGGTTCGAACGAAAAAACTCGTTCGAACGACATTTCTAACAAACGACCAGAAAGTTTGTAAAATTCGATTTTGGCCCAGAAACTTTTATATACTTATTTTAAAGTTCTAATTGATTCTTTCTGAAAAATAAAATGCAGTTTTTATTACACCTAACACCCAATAACTATTGTTCCAAGCTCCTATATAAATATAATTGCATTCATACCTTGGGAGCATGGAACCATAGTTGATGACGTAGAAACGAGGCACGCAAACCGGCATTTTGATGAAGCTTTAAATTCTTTGCCGCTACGTCTTCAACACACACTTCATAGGCTTGAGAGTATTACAATAAATCACTAACCTATGAATAAATGTTTTTGTCCGGAATTGAGCCAAAACTATATATGGACTCAATTGGAAATTTGTGTCCTTACAAATTGAATTTATTGATTTTGTAGATATAAATTTGGGGTTGAATGTTGATTTAACTTTATGGTTGATGCTTGGATTAATTTTAGGCATTATTGGTCTATATTACAAATTCAAGTTTTTATTTGTGGTTCTATTTTTTAGGGTTTAAAATTTTTAATCAATCAAAACTTATTTCTTTTTTTATTAGATGAGGTAAGTATTTTTAGTAATTATTTGGTAAATATTCAAAAATAACCTCAAAAAAATTCGATTCAAGAACTCCCGCCCCTAAACCTTCGAAAATTACCATTAAATTAGTCCTTACTCTCAAGAAATCCTAGATACATCTCTCCTCATAACCACCCTTAACTGCAACAATTTCACTCAGTTTTTTTATATAATGACACATGTCCTATAGTTATTGAAACAATACCACAATTAAAAAATAAAATAAAAACTTAGGGTCAACTGCAAATAAAAATTACAAATAGGACTTAAAAATGATATGTTCCCTTATGTTACTATGTTCCCTTATGTTATTGAGAATTGTTCATGAGATAAACTAGGTAATATACCCTTCACATACCTCACAAGAAAATAGTGGTGCCCTGGATTTGCCCCACTACTCAGCCTTATTTTCCCAACCCATACGGACACAACTCAACCTATTTTTCAATATTTTTCGAAGCTACAAACAATTACCTTAAAATGTTATTTAGTTTTAATCAAACTGCCAAACTATTAATCCAATCCCCCCCCCCCTCGAACTTTATGGCCTTTAAAAGTTTATCCCACAAGTATCACTTTGTTATTGGTTTACATAAAAAATAAAATAAACAAAAAAAATAGTTTGATAAATTTTGGTCCTTTTACCTTATGATTGTGGGTTGTAAATATTTCATTGTTGGTAGAGTGAAAAATTATTTCTGATATAACCGTTTCTGAAGGAAAATGTTTGGTGCGAAAATATAATTTTTAGGATCCAAATTTTAATTTTTCCTCCAATTGTATTTTCCAAATTAGGGGAGAGTGATGATAAGGAGTGCAATGGGATTAATTGTGAGAGTGTGTGACTCACTCGTAACTAAGCAAACAATAATTACTTGCAAATAAAAGCAATGTTTTATTTGTATCCAAATTTGGGCAAAAGGGTATCCTAGTCTATAAGTGGAAAACATGATTTATAAAAATAATTCCGTTTATAATATTCATTAAGAATATCAGAGAATAAAATTGTAAAAAAATAAATCATTCACTTGAGATTATTGTGGAAAAAATCTTTATCCAAACTGGGAATGTATGCGAAGGGAGAAATGATGTATAAACATGAACCTAAATAGATTAAATAATGTTGAGCCTCAAAAATTAATTGTTTCTATGTTGTATTCGTAAGAGTGATTTCGGGTTGTATCCAACTACCCGCCATATTAAAAAATATTGACCTCGATCTCGATTGATAATGTTGCCTTTGAACCACTTTCAACCATTCTTTAAATTTAAATAAAATTTTGTTCTAATAAAATGAAAAAATTATCCATTCAAATATATTACCTAGGATGTGTGAGTACATCTTAAAGGTTGATGGTTTAGAAAAAAAATTTGGCTCAGTGAAAATCTCTAAAAAATGTTTATAAACTCAACCGAGTAAAATATTTAAGACAACTAAATCTTGAGGTTTAAGAATAAGCAAAAGCATTTTTTATATGAAAAAAATATAAAAATGTTTTACACACAAGGGAAAATGTCTTTTGAGATTTTTGTATTATTAAATCTTGAGACAAAAAATCTTATGTTATATAGATTACCAAGCACAAAATATAAATAGCCAATAAAGGTTGAGTGTTCAACCTCCTAGTTATGACTCGTTAGTATAGGACTTACAAAGGGGTAGGCACATCATAAAATATAAGCATATTGTGTGTGTGTGTGTGTGTATATATATATATATATATATATATATATATATATATATATTTCACTAGAATCAAGTGTGGACTTCATAATAAGAGGTCCCGCCTTCATAATTGCTACTGGCAACAAAAAGGTCAATAAGGTAAACCTCAATATCTTAACTCAAATATTTTTTATTCCATTATATTTATATTCAAAATATGATGAGTTTGATTTTAATGATATTAAACATATTTCTAGCATCAAAGCTCTTTAAATATCATGAACTCATATAAAAAATATCATCTCAAAATTATTTTTTTTACTATTTTAAAAAATAAGTATGTTGCTACGAGGTATGTTGAAGAGTCTCTCTCTCTCTCTCTCTCTATATATATATATATATATATATATATATATATATATATATATATATATATATATATATATATATACATACATACATTACTGCTCTTCTGCATACCAGTCCTCATTTGAAGAGTGCGGACCGGATATTTGTCACCTGGCGGTGAGCCTAGAAATTATAGGCTAAATTATAGGGGTGCTCTCTCTCTTTTTTGGACTCACCGCCAGGTGACACATGTCCGGTTCGCACTCTTAAGATGCGGACTGGTATGCACAAGAGGAGTACGGTATATATATATATATATATATATATATATATAGTCATGAATATAAATATAAAAACATATATGCAAAAATTTGTGACTCATTAAATTTTTGTCTCTAAAATGCCATCACTTGTTCTCTCTCTATGTCTCTGTATATGTACACAAATTGTAAATCGTTTGAGAAGACTTAAAAGCAATTACCATAAAGTGTGTTTTAGATATATACATGTATGTGTGTAGTACGTGCATGAATGTGTTTTATTAATACATAATAATAAACCTAAAATGAGCATTTTAGTTTAATAGAATTGGACAAAGGTTATTACTCTCGTTAAACACATTTTACGTTAGATACCATATTTCATTTGACATTTATTACTCCACCATATATTTGAAATTATAAATGCATAAACATTTATTTCATTTTGTTTTAACAAGAAAAAATATGACGGACCCCACATTCATTTTTTTGAATTGAACTTAATTAAAATTGACGCTATCATATAACAAACATTTATTACTTACATTGTATTCATAGTATACATAGTTCTCATTAATTATTGCACAAAATATTTGAGATAATAAATACCAAACATTTATCTGTCTTTCTCTCAAGACTTTGAGAGAAGAAAATATAATAATCAAGCATTAGTCTTCAAATTTCACTATCTTTTCTTTGAATGGAGATCACGCTTTTCTTTGAAAGATATATCAACCTCCATTCATGGCATCATACTACAGGATTCACAACTAATTTTTTTATATATTTCTTCTTTAAATTCTAATATGAAAACAAAATTATACATTTTCTCATGAAACAAAGAAATCTGAATGACAAGGTGCTCTATTGATGCGATGGTTGGAGTGCGATTCATTTATATAAACCACTGTTTATATCTCTTATTTTTATAAGATTTGTGCTTTGACATAAAGGGGTCTTGAAAAAAAGTCCCGTTTACATAAGCTATTTCTAAATTAGTCCCATGAAAAGGATTGTTTTCCAATAGAACATAGTACATGTTTTTCACATTTACTCAATATTACTACATTATATATTTAATAACTGCTATCTAGATTGCACATGTTGCATAAGTAATAAATATTTTGCCATAAACAATTATACAAATAATCATATGTTGTTTTGCCTCACAACTAAAACTCACCACCGCCTTCCAACCTTCATCGCCACATTGCCTTATTTTCATCCAAAATAAGTTGCATTAGGTTGAGAATTGGTTAATAGGTTTGCATCATATTATGTAAATAGTCATCAATATCATATTACATAAATAGTCATCATATTATGTAAATAAATACAGTTACAACAGAGATTCAAGTTATTTTCAAGGTATTGGACACCCATCACCGATCTAGAGGAATGATTTTCAACAAAAACTATAATATAGACTCACACCTAATCATTAAGTCCCTCAAATGAGTGTTTAACATAATCGCTAAGTCCCTTTTATGATGAGATATGATACCTAATCACTGAGTATCTTTAGTGCATTAGATAATAGGGATAATTATATTTAGGTCCCATTTATCGGGTCAACATTCTTATAAGTTCTATTGACTTTTCAATAATTGCATAGGTCCTATTCCAACTTTTTAGGGAATTTTTTCACCAATTTACCTTTTTATAACTAATCATCCGCATAAGTGGTTGGACTTTTTTTTTAATCTTTAAATGATCATAACTTTTGATTCACAAATTCGTTTTTCGCAAAATTACTATTTTTGAAATCTGCTCGACGAGATCTATCAAACAAGATCCATGAAGGCTATACAATTCCAAAGAAAAAAATTTACACAAACAGTAAACTTTATTGTATGCACTAGAATACGAAATAATTTTATATATGTAACATTTTCACAAACAGACAGTAACATTTACCGTGGTAATACTATACAGTATATATATATATATATATATATATATATATATATATATATAGAGAGAGAGAGAGGTAGGCTCCTATGCACATTAACTTTACACACTAACTTTGCACATTAAATGAAACTACAATACACATAGTCGTTTTAACACAAAACATCTGCCAGCGTTTTAAAACATATACCAAACATCTCAAAACCCAAAAACGACTATCAGCCCCAAATCGGCGCCTGCCTCGCCGGCGATTTCCACCCCAGCCAACTTCGGCGTTACACTCGCAAACTCCGGCCCCCAAATCGGTATGTTATTTGATTTTTTTTTCCGGTGCTTTTTAACTCCTTCCGAAAACTCATAAAACCTAATCGATTTAGAGAAACTCATATACATATATAGGGTTTTTCTTCTACATTAAAAATACCCGTTTTCTACAAAACCTGTTTAGATAAAACATTGTTTAGGGTTTATTACCTGTTTAGATTTCATTGATTTTGATTTTGATTTTGATTTTGATTTTGATTTTGATTTTGATTGATTTTGATTTCCAAAATCTACTTTTCATTAACATTGTTTAGGATTTATTATTTTTTCAAAAAATATAAATTCATTATTTCGTTTTATGTGTTGGGTTTTTTAATTTTTTTTTCCAGAAATTATTACACTTAAGTTAATTGTTTTCATCTAATTTTGTTGTGTCTTTTTATTCTTTTTAGCAGGTATGGCATCAAGTGGGTCATGTAACTCACATGCTGTGTGTTACTGTTGACTTCTCGTCGCGTTGCTTACATCCCGCACGAGTACTAATCCGGGGCGAAGATTTCTGTCGTGTCCAAAGAACAGAGCTGCGTCTTGTGGATTTTTTGAGTGGGTTGATGCCGATATGACTACCAGTGATAAATACTACGAGTTGTTGTTGAAGATTACGGAATTGAATGACAAATACGACAAAATGGATAAGAAGTTTGATGATTTTAAGTTGGGATGTATTTTCGCTTATTTGGCACTCGTTGGTTTATTTTGTTATTTGTCGATGTAATTTTTATAATGTTGGGAATGAAAAGTGTACTTTTGTTGTTTGGCAAGTGTAATTTTGTTGTTTGGCACTCATTGGATGTAATTTCCGTTTTGACTATCGTTGGGAATGAAAAATGTAGTTTTGCCACATTGTTGTTTTTCCATGTTTGCAATTGTCGGTTATATTTTGCAATTGTCGGTTATATTTTGATTGATCCTTGATATTTTAAAGCTAATCATATCAGTAGAATAAAATTAATAGTTTAGTCCACTGATATTAGATGATCTTCTTTGGCTAAGACTAGTCACAAATTTGATTGACACTTGTCACAAATTTCATCAGAAGTTCATGTGTAAGAACACAAAAGAAGGTAAACAGTTAATAGTGTTGTTAATCAAGTTTGGAAATCAACTTGCTCTTATACCATGCAAACTTTGATCACAAAATTAAAAGAGAGAGAGACCTTATGATCAGAATAGCTACAAAGTGTAAACATATTGCAGTGCTCAGTACCAAAAGAAAAGAAAAGATATTGTAATTAAAGCTTATATACCATTTCCTCCTGAATGTATACTACTATCAAGCCTAGTATGGGAGGTGTTGGTCCCAACTTAACCACGTAGGCTAGGCCCAAGTGTGGAGTTTTAACTTAAAAGGGCCTCGGTGCTAATTAGAGGGTCCATCCTACTCACGTTGGATATATTGGACTCTACATCCTCTGGTGAGGGATAATTATTTGATATAGAAGATGAGATGATGCCTAACAAAAGGAAATAAGAAGGATGGAAGAGAGGGGGAATTACCAGAAACAATTACATCCTCTGGTTCTAATAAGAATGATGCCTAACAAAAGGACAATTATTTGGACTCTTCTCTGTATTTCCTTCGTCTGAACTACAACTTCAATATTAATTACTTAATATTTGTTTATGACAAAACCTAAAACAGTATTTAAAGGATGGTTGTTAGACGCTTAAGGTTCACCATTCGTAGTCCAATTTATATGAATCGTGTGTTGAATCTAAAATGAACATGTATCGTAGTAAATATAAGCCACCAAACTGATATCATCACCATGAAAGCAACAATTAACCCACCAAACTAATATCATCACCATGAAAGCAACAATTAACCCACCAAACAGACCCATTCACCTTCCATTAATAATCATTGTTATACAAACTACAACAAGTGTTATACAAACTACAAACACTATTTTTCCCCATTACATCAAACTTAAACAATAAACCTGCATTACATCAAAATTGGAGAAAGCTCCATTACAAACTTAAACATTGAAAAAATGGAAAAATCTCCATCCGAACTCCATCTTGTACTTCTATTTCGACCACTCCAATGATGAGCATCCTTCCACACTCGTCGCTTGACTTGCATCCATGGACCTACAAACATAACATTTAAAATATTTAAGTTTCATTATGGTTGTTGGTCCACGCCAGCGGCACTAATATTTTTTATTAAAATACACATAACATGAAAGCTTACATAGAACTAAGTCGAGGACAATTTCTTTTATCATGCGATTGTCCAACCAAGCCACACCTATTGCAGCGCCTCTCTTTAAGCTTCGTAACAATCGCTTTCTCTATCCCTCCTTTAAGTCTCTTACCATATCCTTTGGCCCTTACTTGTTGCGGTTCGTTATAAATGTGCTTGCGATTACTACCCATGTTAATTGAAAAACTCTCACTTGCCTCACCAAGTGTCGGAGTAGATTTTCGCACCTCGGTAGAACCTCGTACATTTACTTATAGTTGATTAATTTTCTCAATTGCCATATCCAAAGCATCATTATAGATTTTTGCAGCTAACGAACTTGTGAGGTCTTTATCCACCACATCTAATGACCTTTGGATGAGTCGACTACGTTGAAGAAAGTACGACGTGTCATCTGTTATCTCTATTCCAACCGAATCTGTAACCGTTAAAGATTTAGCTCTTTTAGTCCACTGCATCAAGATGTATTGACTCGGTAAGCTATCAAAATCATGGAACTTTTGTAAATATTCCAACACATGTCTACATGGAATTTCGGTGCTCTCAAACATCTTGCAAGTACATGAGGCAAAGTCCAAACTCTTATTGTAAATAATTTCTCGCTCCATTTGTGCTACACCTACACCTTTTGTCTTTCGAATTTTGTAAACACTTTGAATTTCATCATCATTCACAACTTCAAACTTATAATTCAACATCTCCCAAATTTCATCTTGAAATTTATAAAACATTTCGCGGGTATAAATCTCAACCATTTGCACCAAAACATAGTGCATAAGTTTTAACTTTGGCTTCTCCGTCGAATCTGTGTGATCGGCAAGTAGCTCGTCGTGCCGTTGTCTGATAATCCCCCTACCAAACTGGATCATAAAATCAACTAGTGAGTTGATCTTCGAGACATATTTTTTGAAGAATGAATGGGCGCTCTCGGCCCGTTGACTAGTCGACATATTTGCCAAAAAAACATGATTCACATATGCTGGGATGCATCTTGATCGAATTTCAAATATCGAAGTAAGCCACTTATTTTCCTTTAACTCGCTCCTCTCGACAAGATCAATCCACTTCGAGTCTAATTCCTCCTTTGTCTCTGAGTTCCAAATGCAATTTGAGAACTCCTTGTAATAGGCACTATACTTCACAGCATCAATGTTTTTTGGAAATTTCATTACAATATGCCAACTACAATACCTATGATATGTGTGAGGAAGAACCTCCGCGATAGCTCTACTCATGACCGAATCTTGATCGGTGATAATCATCTTTGGTGGATCTCCCGGCATGGCTTCCAAAAATCGATTGAATAGCCAAATGAACGAATCAATGGTCTCGTCATCCAAAAAAGTGCATCCAAATATGATAGTTTGGCCATGATTATTAACTCCCATAATCGGCGCAAAAATCAGCCCATACCGATTAGTGTTGTATGTCGTATAAAATACAATCACATCACCGTACCAACTATACGCACGTCTACTAGTCACATCTGCCCAAAAACAGTGTTTAATCCTTTCTTCTTCGTCCTTTTCAATTTGGAAATAGAAATTCGGATTCCTTGCTTGTTCATAACTCAAAAACTCATAGAACATATCACCATCGTGACCCTTCAACGCATTACGTCTACCTCGTTCTTGGTTGTACAAATCCTTCTGTGTGAATCCAATGTTTTCAAAGCCACCCGCTTGGACTCCAAGAAAATTGAATTGTTGATGATGTGGAATATTAATAGTGGAGAGTTGATGGGTTAAACACTTTTGAGCATTTGACACACTACGGTGCGACCTCAGGAAATGAGTTTTACGCGGGGTTGACAACGAGTGGGTATGAGCCTCCATGAACAAACTTACCTTGAATTTTCCATTGTCTGACCTCAGTACCGCAAGTTTAGCATTACATGACTTCCTTACCGATCCCCGACGTCTTATCGCATCCTCTTTCATTATATCCGTACCCTTACCCTGTTTGAAACACACCCATTGCTTTCTAATGATTTCATTTGATATCCGAGACCTTTGAACATAAGAATTCCGCACACTAAATCTAGAATGTTTAGCATATTCATTATAAAAATTTCGCACATCATCTAGTGTTTCGAATTCTTGGCCTACTTTCGGCGTTATGTCGGTGGAAACTTGCGGAATAAAAATATTAGCAACTTCATTCAAATTCCTTTTAGTCAGACCATCTTCATTCACATTTTCCCCAATCTGAATCTGAAACTCCATACTATCACCAACCCATTGTTCTATGTTTGGGTCGAAAGGTGGATTATCCATCAACCCTACACAAAAATGGTAAAACCTCAATTAATTGGAATAAAAATAAAAATTTAAAGTTGGAGGAAAAAAACTGAATTGCAATTTGAGGGGAATAAACATTACAGGTAATGAACTTTTGAGGAAAAAAATCAAATATTAAATAACTCAAAATCAATATTAAACAGGTTTTGTAGAAAACTGGTAATCAATCTTAAATAACTGGTAATCAATATTAAACAGGTAGCAATGTTGAATCAATGAAATCTAAGAAGGTAATAAACCCTAAACAATGTTTTATCTAAACAGGTTTTGTAGAAAACGGGTATTTTTAATGTAGAAGAAAAACCCTATATATGCATATGAGTTTCTCTAAATCGATTAGGTTTTATGAGTTTGCGGAAGGAGTTAAAAATCACCGGAAAAAAATCAAATAACATACCGATTTGGGGGCCGGAGTTTGCGAGTGCAACGTCGGAGTTGGCTGGGGTGGAAATCGCCGGCGAGGCGGGCGCCGATTTGGGGGCTGATAGTCGTTTTTGGGCTTTGAGATGTTTGGTATATGTTTTAAAACGCTGGCAGATGTTTTGTGTTAAAACGACTATGTGTATTGTAGTTTCATTTAATGTGCAAAGTTAATGTGCATAGTAGCCTGCCTCTCTCTCTCTCTCTCTCTCTCTCTATATATATATATATATATATATATATATATATATATATATATATATATATATATATATATATATATATATAATATATATATATCCGGTGGATCCAAACCCTCTTTTTTCAAAAATATCTTATATTTAAAGGTTCGTGCTAATGATAGCCAATCCTTACCACCATTGTTGGAGCTTCAACGACCTTCGTCAGAGCTCCGATTTGGGGTGGGTAAGGGTGGCATGTGGTGCCGATGGCACGGACCTTTGAAAATAAAAGACTTTTGAATAAATGGGTTTTGGATCGACCGGAATGTCATGGGGTTCTGCTGGCGCGGACCGTTGAAAATAAGAATGGATAAATGTGATCTGGATACTCTTGAGCATCGATTTGGGATGAGTAGGAGTGGCATTAGGTGCCGGTGGCGCAGATCTTTAAAAGTAAAAACATATTGAATATATATATATATATATAATGTGATAACACAGTAAATGCTATGGTTTGTAAAAATGTCATATATATTAAACTTTCTTGTATACACCGGAAAATAAAATAGTTTTATATTTGTGACATATTCACAAACAATAACATTTACTGTGGTAATATATTTATTAAATAGTTTTATACATATAACATTTTCACAAACAGTAACATTTACGGAGTTAATACTACACAATATATATATAACATTTTCACAAGCAGTAATATTTACTGAGTTAATATTACATAATATACACACACACACACACACACACACACGCGCACACACACACGGTAGATTCAAACCACTATTTGTTTTTTTCAAAATTACCATATTTTTAAATGTTTACTCTAGCGACATTCAATCCCCACCACTACCCACCCTCATTGTCGGAGCTTCAACGACTTTCATCAGAGCTATGATTTGGGTTGGTAGTAATGGCATAGGGTGCCGCTGGCGCGGACCTCTGAAATTAAGAGAATATTAGATAAATGGGGTTTGGATCCACTGGAGCTCCGATTTGGGGTGAGTAGGGGTGGCATTGAGTTAGGTTTATATCTATAACATTTTCACAAACATTAACATTTACTGTGTTCATATAACACAGTATATATATATATATATATATATATATATATCCAAACCTCTTTTTTCTGATATTATCTTATTATTAACAGTCCGCGCCAACGGCATCCAATCCCCACCACCACCCACCCCCTTTATCGGAGCTCCAACAACCTTCATCAGAGCTCTGATTTGAGGTGGCATGGGATGTCGAAGTAACATTTTAACAAACAACAACATTTATTGTTTGTGAAAATATTACAGAGATAAACCTAATCCAATGCTACCCCTACTCACCTCAAACTGGAGCTCCGGTGTATCCAAACCCCATTTATCCAATATTCTCTTATTTCCTAAGGTCCGCGCCAGCGGCACGTCATGTCACCCCAAATCAGAATTCTGATGAAGGTTGTTGGAGCTCCGACAATTGGGATTGGTGGTGGTCGGGATTAGATACCGCTAGCGCGGGCCATTAAAAGTAAGACAATATCAGAAAAAGGGTGTTGGATCCACTGTATATATATATTGTGTTATAACATAGTAAATGTTAACGTTTGTAAAAATGTTATAGATATAAACCTAACCCAATGTCATCCCTACTCACCCTAAATCGGAGCTCCAGTGGATCCAAACTCCATTTATCTAATATTCTCTTAATTTCAAAGGATTGCACAAGTGGCACCCTATGCCACTACTACCCACCTAAATCATAGCTCTGATGAAAGTCGTTGAAGCTTCGACAATGGGGGTGGGTCGTGGTGGGGATTGAATGTCGCTAGCGTAAACCTTTAAAAATATGGTAATTTAAAAAAAAAACGAGGTTTGGATCTACCGTGTATATATATATATATATATATATATATATATATAACTATTTCATAAATATATTAACACAGTAAATGTTATTGTTTGTGAAAATGTCACAAATATGAAACTATTTCATTTTCTGGTGTATACAATAAAGTTTAATATCTATGACATTTTCACAAACTATATATATATATATATATATATATATATATATATATATATATATATATATATATATATATATATATATATATATATATATATAAACTGTGTAGTATTACCACAGTAAATGTTATTGTCTGTTTGTGAAAATGACACATATATAAAATTATTTCATATTCTAGTGCATACAGTAAAGTTTACTGTTTGTGTAAATTTTTTTCTTTGGAATTTTATATCCTTCATGAATCTTGTTTGATAGATCCTGTCGAGCAGATTTCAAAAATAGTAATTTTGCGAAAAACGGATTTGTGAATCAAAAGTTATGATCATTTAAAGATTAAAAAAAAGTCCAACCACTTATGTAACTTCCTAAAGGAAGTTACGAATGATTAGTTATAAAAGGGTAAAATGATGAAAAAATTTCCTAAAAAGCTGGAATAGGACCTATGAGATTATTGAAAAGTCAATAGGACTTATAAGAATGTTGACCCCATAAATGGTACCTATGTGTAAAGACCCCTAGATAATATCTGCAATTTACGTTTTAACTAAACTAATAAATTACACATAATATGTATTGATATATTATGTATGTATATTGCGTTTTACATATATTATATTATATATTACGAAAATAATAGATTATGTATGTTACGTTTCGAGTACATTAATAAATATGTAGATTATGTTTGATATATAGTGTAGTACATTAGTATATTATGCAATATGTATTACATACAGTAGTATATTACATAACCGATGAGTCCATTTGATAAATTTTGACAACTAACTCGTGAATCTCTTTAGTATAGTATGAAATATACACAATTCAAGTATAATTAAAGTTTTACATAAATGAATATACTATGTATTAATATTAAAAAAGTATATTTTATATTACGTAATATATTGATATATTATGTAATTGATGCTTTAAAATAACAAATGCTTTTGTGTCGTTTTTTGTATTTGTATTTTTGGGAGAAGCATACTTTTTTATCCCTTGGATTTATTTATTAGGAGATAGCCGAAATTTCTCTTTGCTTTATGGTGTTATAGATCATAAGATGATAAAATTCCAAAATAACAAAATTTCGCTTTAGTTTAAGGGTAATTTGGATAAATCTCAATTAAAGTTGAATTAACTCTAAAAAAATTCACCTCAGGGCTCCCATCCCTGAAGCTTCGGCACCACTCGTGTGACAACCCGCATTCCGAAATAAGGGGTGGCCAGCCCGATAGTCCGACATATACGAAAATCATGGATGGAAATCATTCTCAGCATCAAAATTATAGTAAGAGTATACGGGAAAAGCACCCATTAATTCAGAAAACGGGTTGCCAAAATAATTAATTTGATTTAAAATTTAAGTTAAGAAAACTATTTAAACAATCCATTCTAAAAGATAGTGGAATTCCGAAGCAACATATATATCATACATCTAAAACGAATATATACAAGGGGAGGACCAAATATGCTGTCGGTCCACAGCTACACAAAAGGAATCATAACAGTTTAATATGTTACATAATACATTCATTAAACAATTACAAAGTTTGGGCCATTCGCCCGAATGACAGACCCGATCATAACTAGATTTCAAAAGTTATGGCGTCTAGCAAAACATCCTGTAATATCTGCAAATTCTTACAGCTCCTTAAAAGCAAAAGAGTAGGAATATCAACACGGGCGTCCTTGCGGAGGAGCACCTGGCCGGATACAATAACATGCACAACATAGGAGAATGAATGGGTCAGGGCCCGATTTTTATATAATTACCAGATGAACAAAAAACATGATAGATATGAACAGTTAATCATGAATGATTATGATCAAATATCTAACAGCAAAATCATGAATCACAAACGAGACAATTAAAATGACATGCCTACGGATAAATTATGCAAGAGAATAAAATTATGCATGATTAAATTAAAAGCTTCTATCCTCAATTTCCAATTTAATCTGCTTTCAATTCCTTAACAAGAATAATATCATCATACATTTTAGTGGAAAATATGCATCTCTCAAGTCCCACTTGAGTTTAGAAAAGTTATATTCTTATACATATAACGATTCTAAGACCGCCCCTCCGAGTTTCCCCACTGAGCGCCCCCCTAAATGACTATCATCTTCCAGGGGCCTATCAAATGAGGCAGCCTGGGCACCTAACGCACGTCGGGAAGTGGCCATATGCCTGCGAGTGAGTCATAACCATACCCGGAATTACCTCACTAGCGCAGAAAAATACATATAATAAACCTGCATATGGCTGAGGACTATAGTCTCCCTGCATTCACTAGTCAGGGGACATCACCTCATGCGCGAGCTTCCCTTATGATAGCATTTAGAGAGGTGTGTTTAAGTAAATTAGTATTTACCATTAAAACCACGTTTCTCTTTTCCAATTATATATACTTGTTTCATTATTTTGAAACCTTAATCATAGGATACTTCATTAACTTTCATCATAGTACATGCCCAAATCATTCTCTAAGGGATCACAATTATTCCCAAAACTTAAGGTCTTATATACCTCGATTTAATCCCCTAAAGTCTCCAAGCATGGGCCTACAACCCCCATCCTTCTATTAGGATGCAAAAAGAGAAGTGATGCCTAAACATCACTTTAGACACCCCCCCCCCCGGACTTAACCCCAAGTGAATCCCATTCAACTCTAGGTTTCCAACCAACTCAACTAGGAATCTAAAAATCAAGGTTTACTTCATTCAAGAAGAGTCCTAAGTCCCTATGAAAAGAAAAGAATTTAAAAACAAAATTAGAAAGTTGGGAGAGAAAACAGGGGACCGGTCGACTGGTCCCAAGACCGCGGTCGACCGCGTCTCAAGTTTTAGCCTCCAAAGAAAAGCAGAAAGCTCATTTCGGGAGAACCGGTCAACCGGTAGGAGGACCGCGGTCGACCACGCCCTAAAATATATGCCTTTGAAAGAAAGCAGTTTGCCCTCTTCCGAAGGCTCGGTCAACCGGTCTGAGAACCGCGGTCGATCGGTCATTGCAGACCTAGACCTATTCTTCCCATTTTCCATCTAAACCCAAAACCAAATATCAGCCAAAGCCAACCAACCTCATTTTATGATACTAATAGATCATAAATTCTTCCAACAACCTTTTCCTACCTCAATACACAATCAAATCTCTTCCAAAGATATTAATACCCATAAGTCCAACCAAAAACCATAACTACATTACACCAAACTATTACATAACTACCCATACTAATTATCCATCTTAAACCATATAATAGCAACTAGAAAACTTGCCTTGGGGCTTCAATTTCAGACTTGGGTGAAGAAGAATGCAAGATCAATCCACCAATCTTCAATCTCTCCCTCTCTCTCTCTCTCTCTAGGGCTAGAATACACTTAGCGGAAAATAAGGGAAAATGAAAGGCTTAGGAAGACTAAAACGTGGTCTTAGCTAAAAGTCTTCCAACTTTAAAGGGTTAATACCGCGATAAAATGATTTCTAATACGCAATATGCCAAAACCAGTCAAAAGTGCCCAAAATCTCAAAATACAATATGGCACACATTTTGACTGTCTCGCACCTCCCGGAACTAACTACACCCTCCAATTTATCAATTGGAAATTCTATAAGTCATTTTAAGTCCCGGTACCATTTTAAGCCAAATTGCCATTTTAAATCTCATGGCACAATAGAACACCACATGGTAATAGTCACTTACACACATGGTAATTATGCAACTTTTTAGTAAATATTAACTTATTTCATCAAATTAATACTTACTCCACATCCGACATTTTATATATAATTACTCCACATGGTAAATAAGTATAAAATGGGCTCCCAAAACCAAGGGTTGTTACAACTCGTAAGTTCGACTTCCCCAAAACAAAAATCCTGGATCTGCCACTGCCCTTAACCATAACTATTTTCACATATATTCAGATCTTTGTAGAATGACACATGTCCCATATTTGTTCAAACAATACCACAATTAAAAATAAAATAAAAACTTAGGATTGGCTGCAAATAAAAATTACCATCGTCGGAACTGACTGCGTAGTCCGGGGTCTCACGGTTTGAGAGTATGACGATAATTTGCAAAAATCACACTTAGAGTTGAAAACAGGCCGTTAAAGGGTGAAAACCCAAACCAGCCCCCAAACGACCCCGTAGGAGGCACGGACACCTCGTACGGGACCAATGTAACTTGTAGGAGCTGACCACGTAGTCCCGGATCTCCCGGTTTGAGAGTATGACGATAATTTACAAAAATCACACTTTGACTTGAAAACAGGCCGTTAAAGGGTGAAAACCCAAACCAGCCCCCAAACCACCCCCGTAGGAGGCACGAACACCTCGCACGAGGCCAATGTAACTTCTAGGAACTGATCACGTAGTCGTATATGCAATTTTTCTGCTTGTATATGCAATTTTTCTGCTTGAATACGATTTTTTTAAAAATGACTTGGTTATTAATATTGTATCTTTTTTGTGTCTTATTTTTTTTTTGTAGGATGATATTCAATCGCTAGCTTTTATCCACTTGGAACGCTTGAAGAAAACAATGCTTTACAACAGGGGGATTGTTTATTTAGTGTCGTCAATATTCAGGATTCTATTTTTTGTATTATGGCCGAGTAGGCTTCAGTAGTTTTATGGTTTATTTTTATGGCCCTGCTCGCTGTAGTAGTTTTATTGTTGACATTTATGGCCGTGCGAGCTTTATATGGGCAGATTTTATGTTTAGCAGGTTTTGGAATGCTAAAAAAATAGAGAAAACTCTGCCCAATTTTTTTTTTTTGATATGGAAACTATAATCTCTTGTAATTTTTTGAAGTTATTGTCGACTTTTATGGTCATGTGCGGCTTTATATTGGTATTAACTCTTGTAATTTTTTGAAATTTGTATGCACATTAGTTTATCAACAACCTGTGATATTCATAATTTGTGAATTTTTTTGATTTTTTTTTGCAAATAATAAATATTTTTCCTACCAGATTTGGAATTTGCAGATTTTCTATATTTGTCTCCTATTATTATTTTTTTAATCAACCAAAAAATCTGGCACGGTTTTAAAGCGTGCCAAAACCGTGCCAATGTATAAAAATGAGAACGCTTATTAAACATTCTGGCACGCTTTAAAACCGTGCCAAAAGCATGCTAGAAAATAGACAATTTGGCACGGTTTCGACGTGTGCCAAAGCGTGCCAGATTTAACATCTAACACGGTTTAAAAGTGTGTCAAAAGCGTGCTAGATAAAAAACTGGCACAGTTTAAAAGCGTGCCAAAAGCGTGCCAGTTTGGGAAATCTGGCACGGTTTTAAACCGCGCCAGAAAATCTGGCACGCCTGATTCTGGCACGGTTTTGAACCGTGCCAGATTCCGTCTGGCGCTGTTTTAAATCGTGCCAGTTTCCTGTTTTTGGTGTAGTGCCAGTAGGACTTAAAAATCGTATTTTTATGACCATTCGTTACTAAAATTTTATTAAATGGCGCTTTTAATGTTTGTCTAATGGATTTTTTAATGTTCATTTAAGTTATTGAGAATTGTTCAAGAGGGAAACTAGGTTGTATACCCTTGATACCTCACATTAAAATAGTAGTGCCCTGGATTTGCGTACACAAATTGTGAAAAGTGAGTGGTACGTGCATAATGTCTTTTATGAATAAATAATAATAAATATAAAATGGGCATTTTAATTAAATAGAATTGAACTAAGGTTATTACTCTCTTCAAACACATTTTACATTAGTTAACTTATTTTTATTAGGCATTTATTATCCCATCGTATATTGGAAATTATAAATTCATAAACATTTATTTATTTTTGTTATAATAAAAAAAAATGTTCCCAACATTCATTTCTTTGAATGGAACTTATTTATTATCAATGTTGTCATATAATAAACATTAATTACTTACGTTATATTCATAAACTACATATTTATCTATATCGCTCCCAAGCATTAAGAGAAGAAAAAAACAGTAACCAAGCATTGCTTCAATGGAGATCAAGCTTTGCCTCATTATCCTATTGCTTGCCTCGTCCAATGTAGAAGAGGTCATGGGAAAGGTGATAGAATATGATGTTATGACGAAGGATGAAGTCCCATGCAAGAATAAGACGAATTGTAACGTGGTTGCAAAAGCTAACCCTTACACACGTGGTTGCACTGTTGCCACCCGGTGTGCCAGGGGCCATTGATGAAAGAGATATCAATCTCCATTCATGGCATCATAATACTAGATTCATGAGGAAAGTTTTGATATATTTCTTCTTTAAATTGTCATAGGAAAATAAAAAGGAGTCATTATATGCCAATACATGATTTTCATTGACATGGTGTATCGCAATTGGTTAATGCCACTAGTGCGGACCCACATCTATAAGGCACTAACCAATTGCCACATGATATGTCACTGTGTAGCGACTGATACATGAGAATCATGAGTTGGCCTTGACTTATTGAAACAAAAATCTATAGTTCTCATGAAACACTGAATTCCAGAATGGAAAGGTGCCTATTGATGTGATGGTTTTTCACTTGGAAAGGTGCTCTATTGGTGTGATGGTTTTTCACATTTAGTAAACACTAAATTTGGGTATGCTATGAATTTTAGTAGACATGTTTTTAACATTTAGTAAATATTATTAGATTATATATTTACAACGTGTAGTTTATATTTGTTATTATGGTTTGCACAAGTTGCATAGGAATTTTTAAACATCATATCTTTCAAATTCAGACAAAAGAACTTGCAATTTTTTCCTTCTTCGTCTATATATTCGACCTTCCATCGTTTAATAGAGGTAGTACCAAAACCCTAAAATTTGAATTGATGGCAGAGCCGCCTGGTTTTCGTCAACAAATGGTGTTCATTCTTGAAAAAGCATTGGGTTAGGATTAGGGTTAAGGTTAGGGTTAGGGTTCAGGTTAGGGTTAGGTTTAAGGTTTATAGAAAGAATTGGGGAAACATTTTGAGCGTGCTTAGAGTGCACCTTCCTTCAGATATTCCAATTGTGGGGTGTGAGCTTACAGCGTATGTTTTATTAAGGAGGACTGATACTAAATATATTACTACTGAGGAAGTGCCTGAATCTACTCTACTTAAGAGCCATTTCTTGAGATACAAGTGGTTAGTAATTTTTTTTTTAAGTTTCTCAATTTGGGTATTCCTTAAATTTTTGTATACTTGTGATTTTCTTGTTTGAAAATGGTTTGGTTGGTTATTCTGGTGATTAATACGCATATCGTATAGACACTTGAAAATGGAAAAACTGGAAAAAGTAATAATATAATTCATTTTTATGTGTGTAAAATTAGTTAATTTAATAACTATGTGAATAATGAAATAATAATATTGTAATATACTTGGTGGTCATTTCTCGAGATATAAGTGGTTAGTAATTTTTTTTTAACTTTCTGAATTTGGGTATGCTTGTGATTTGCTTATTTGAAAATGATTTGATATGCGTATGCATATCATATAGTTGACATGTGGATGCAGCAAAAAATTAATAAAACTAGGATACAATGTATGTATATGTATCAAATAATTTGCTAATTCAATAACTCTACGAACCATAAAATAATAATAATAATAATAATAATAATAGGAATAGGAATAGGAATACTAATAGGAATAGGAATAGGAATATAATAATAATAATAATAATAATAATAATAATAATAATAATAATAATAGTAATAGTAATAGTAATACTAATACTAATAGGAATAGGAATATTATAATAATAATAATAATAATAATAATAATAATAATAATAATAATAATAATAATAATAATAATAATAATAGTAATAGTATACAAAGTTTTTGAATTTGGGTGTGCTTTGAATTTTAGTAACATGTTTTTCACATTTAATAAATATTATTACATTACATATTTACCACGTGTAATTAATATTTGTTAAGTGGTTTGATAAGTTGCATTAGTAGTAAATATTTACTACTTGTTTTCTAATTGAACCAATTGGAGCAAAAATATTTTCAAATGCGACAAAATTGCCAAATAAAGTTGTGTAAGACCAATTTGACTATAAATTTAGTAAACAATGCCTATTTGTAGAAATCCCAAAATTAAATTATTTATATATCTGAAACGTAACTAGAATATCAAATCCTTAACAAGAGAAAAACTATATTATGCATATAAAATGATGAAAAATATCAAATATTAAAACCATATTCATTTTAAATGAAGTATATATTTTTTATGTAACTCTCCGCAAAATGTAATATGCATGAACACAATATATAATGATTTTGAGAAAAGTATACATAAAATAAAAAAATATGCACTTTTAGTATATGAAATTAATTTACGTTTGTTTGTTTGTGCGTGTGTGTGTGAGAGAGAGAGAGAGAGGGGCTTCCTTATAGGAATAATATTTCTGCAATTTTATATATTATCTAACTCAATGGTGGTAAATATACCTTCGTGTATGTATATTGAGTAATTAATGGCTTGCTAACCTTGTCTTGGGGGTAATATTTCCCAAATATGATTGGAATACCATTTGTTAATATGAAAAATGTTTTTGTGTCCTATATTGTATTTAAATTTTTGGGAGCAACGTAATTTTTTTCCCGTTCGATTTAATTATTAGGGGGTAGTTGAATTATCACTTTGGTTTATGGTGTTATATATCAAAAGATGCTCGAATTTCGAAATAACCCCTCGCTTTAGCCTAATTTCCAAAATGACCTGTCACTAGCATAATAATGAAACAAACAAGAAGTACTAGTAGTATAAGGAGGGGTAATTTAAAACTAGACATATTTCTACAAAGGAGACGTGTACATATTTGAAATAAATTGGATATTTTGTTATCTTGCAATTCTTATAGAATGTGTGGTTGATGCTCTTTTGACTTGTAGCTAACAGGTAATTAATTAAGTACAATTTACACTTAGGTCCCTTGTTGATGATTTTTAAGTATTTAAGGACAATTTACTGTTAGGTCCACTTATTATGCTACTAGCTTGGACTTTTATAATAAAAGAATTAGGGGACCTAAGTATTTAAAATTTGTCAAAATTCCTTTAGTGTTTAAAATTTATTTGCGAGGGACCTAAGACTACTTTCCCCAGTAATTAATAGATTATTTTAATTGATTTGTGAGTTATATGTCATATTTGTCAATTAAGCTCATGCACTCATTTTTTAGCCAATTACCCTCAAATCATATTATTTCAATATAGCCATTACATCATAATTTGTCCTTTTCCAATAATTAATTTAATACTTTTATGTCCTGGGTTAACAATCCTACTTTGTTTTGTGGGAAGTCCAATGTTCAGGATCAATTTTTCTTAATTTAATAATAGAATCTAATATCACAATAGTTAAAATCTAAATTTTAGCCATTGATTGACTACATCTATACAAAAATCATCACTTTCAAAGATGGTTAAATATATTAGATGGGTAAGAACATGTGGTAAGGACAAATAAGTGAAATGAGATCAATTATAATTCTCAAAATGTATCGTTTGTAGGTTTTTAACGTTTTAGTGAATTTTCTCATTCTAATTAGTATTTTGGGTAGCAATAATATTCCTTTTGAATACCCGTATAACCCTTTTTAATACTTTTAACGAAATAACTTAGTCTATATTGATGATTCTGGAAACAACACCACCCTTCAAGATGATCTTAAGCTCAATTCAGTGTTAAAAATGGCAGTATAAGAGTAAAAGTATACAGTAGAAGGAGGTGAGGAGAAGAAGATGAACACAGTCATGTAAGTGGTTCAGCCAATCAGGCCTACATCCACTGTGGAAGTGTGTGATAAATATCACTGTATGTGGGCTCTAACGGCCACAGATATTGTAAGGACACGAATTTCCAATTGAGTCCATATATAGTTTTGGCTCAATTCTGGACAAAAACATTTATTCATAGGATAGTATTTAATTGTAATATTCTCAAAGCCTATGAAGTGTTTGTTGAAGACGTAGCGGCAAAGAGTATAAAGCTTCATCATCATCCCGATTTGAGTGCCTCGATTCTACGTCATCAACTATAGTTCCATGCTCCCAAGGTATGAATGCAATTATATATATATATGAGCTTGGAACAAGTTTTATTGGGTGTTAGGTTTAATAAAAACTGTGTTTTATTTTCATAAAGAATCAATTAGAACCTTAAAATAAGTTTGTAAAGTTTTCTGGGCTAAAATCGAATTTTCCAAACTTTCTGGAAGTTCGTTCGATATGTCGTTCGAACGAGATTATCGTTCGAACCAGATGTCGTTCGAACGAGTTTGCCAATGACTTCCCACTAAGTTATACTGGACCTTCGTTCGAAATGTCGTTCGAATGAAATTGTCGTTCTAACGAGATTTCCAACGAGTTTCTAACGAGTCCATACTGGAGCTTCGTTAGAAGACTCATTCGAATGAGAATGTCGTTCGAACGAGATGCCAGGCGGGAACAGTTTTTGGAACAGTTTTTGCCAATTTTTTGGCAGTTTTTCACCCACTTCCCCACTTTGTTTTTAACCAACTTTTTCAGACTTTATCATGTGCGGGAACAACATTTTCCAACTTAACTTTTCCATAACTTTTCATCTCTTAGAGAGTGTTTTGAGAGCAAAATTGGTTTAGGAAAATGTTCATGTTTTGAGTGAGATTTTTAGAGAAAAAATTATACATCACTCTTGTTTACACACAAATGAGTTTATTCCAAGTTCTTATATACATATCAATTGCTTGGATTTTGGCACCGATTTTCTCTACACCGAATTGAAGAGAAGTTTGCTTTAATCTACCCACGTGGAGAAAGGCTTCATGTATGGGTGACGGTGACCATATAAAGTCCTATCGGTGGATTCCGAGACCGCGGTGGTGTTCCAAGGTTATTCACTAGGAAGAGGTTTCTACAAGAAAAAGCGTCGGGACTTGAGAGGGATCGAGTTGTGTGTTGTAAGTCTTTTGTCTTGTACTTGTAATTCCGTATCTAGTGAATTTGTGGCTAGGGCCGTTCGAGGTTTTTTCTCATCTTGGGTTTTTCCTCGTACATCGCGGCGTAGTGTGATTGGTTTATTTTATCTTGCATAATAATTTAGAACACATGCTTAGGATAATTCAAGATAAAATTTGGTTTTAATTATCACACTTAATTTAATTTGGACTTAAATTAAATATTGGGTAAATTTAGTTAATTCAAGTCATTTGTTAAAATTGGTTTGCCCTAACTTCGAAATATTGAAAATTATGACTTTGGCAAATTCTAGGGCTTGGATCAATTAATTGGTTTAAGTGAAATTAACGTTTGTGTGTTTAAGTTAATTTCACTCGATTAAATTTTAAGGAAATTAAAACTTAGTAATTCTTTTGTTTATGTTGAACCCGTTTAATTTTAAGAAAATTAAAATTGGGTATTTGTATGTTTTAGTTGAACCATCACATTTTACGCTTCCACATCTCATGTTTTATAAAAGGAAATTATAAGTTCACTTTTATTTTGAATTGAGATAATTAAAATCCGGGGTTTTACAAATTGGTATCAGATCCAAATAGATAAATTATTTCGTTAACGATCCTTTAAATAATTTTTGGCTACAATGGAATTTTCCCCATTTTCAAAATTTCCTATTTTCGATGGTTCAAACTACGCGTATTGGAAAGCGCGAATGAAATCGGCACTAAAATCTATCGATGAGAGAGTTTGGATGTCAGTTGTTAATGGGTGGTCCCCACTAACTTATTTAGTTGAAAATGAACGTGTTCCCAAACCCGCCGATAGATGGACTGAAAATGTGTTTAAACTTGCTAATTTCAATTCCCGTGGTTTAAATGCCTTGTTTAGCTCTGTCACACCGGATGAATTCCGACGCATTATGACGTGTGAGACCGCTAAAGAAGCTTGAGATATTTTACAATTAACTCATGAAGGAACTAGTGTCGTTAAAGCTTCAAAAATCCAAAACTTCACCACTCAATTTGAAACTATCAAAATGATTGAAAAAGAAACTTTTGATGAATTTTATGCTATACTTTCTGATATTGTTAATTCATCTTTTAACTTGGGAGAGAAAATACCTGACAAACGTGTTGTAAAGAAAATTTTAAGGTCCCTACCCGATAGATTTATTCCAAAAGTGACCGTTTTAAATTCTTTACCAACTTTAGCCTCTACGAAATTAGAAGAGCTTGTAGGTGATTTACAAACCTATGAACAAGATATGTTTCTCTCTAAAACTGAAAAGAAAATTGAAAAGGGCATTGCTTTAAAAGCCCGAAAAGAGGTCAAACAAGTAGTAGAGAGCGAGAGTGATAGTGACTCGGAAAACATGGCTTTATTTGCTCGTAAATTTAGAAAATTTCTTAAAATTAACAAAGATAAACTTAAAAATGATTTTAAGCAATTTGATACTTCTAAACATGATAAAAGCGAGAAGATTCCTAAAGCCGAGAAGATCCCTAAACCTAGTAATGAAAATTTAGATAGGGACGAGTCTAATAAGTGTTTTGGTTGTGAAGGTTATGGCCATAGGGCTTATGATTGCCCCACTAAACTAAGGAAAAAAGGGTAAACGACCCATTGCATATAATGCGACCCTTAGTGATAGTGATAAGGAAGAGGTACCCGATTCCCCCACTAAGCCAAATTTTGTGGCTTTTATGGCTAGTCATGTGAGTGATAGTGAGAACTCATCGATTGATGAAACTTTAACACATGACACTTCCAAGGTCATTGTTTACGATTCACTTGTTTTTTATGATAGTGAGAGTGGAAAAGAAAGTGAGAGTGAAAATGAAGAAGAGGTCAATGTGAGTGAACTTCAAAATGCTTTTCAAGAACTTTATAAAGAATCTATTAAATTAAAGAAGTCTAATTTGAAGTTAGAAGCTAGTTTAAGAGAGAGCGTCAAGGTCATTGATGAAAATACTTTAATAGAAGACCTTAAGACACGTGAGAGGACTCTTCAAAAGAAGCTTGAATATGTTTAAGGCGAAAGAGATAGCCTTAGGGGTTTAATGGAATCCTTGAAAAAGGAGCTTCTTGCTTTTGAAGAGAGAAATGTTTTATTAGAGTCTAACATTTTAGAATTGCAAAATAAATTAAAAGACTCTAGTAATGTCAAATTTGATTTGGAGTGTCGTTCGGAAAAACTAGATAAAATCTTAGGAACGGTCCAAATTAAAAATGACACTTGTGGTTTAGGCTTCAATACTTGTAATGAATTTACCCCTAAAGCTAAAACCCACATTTTAGGAGAATCTACTAGGAAAGCATTTATAGATCACCCCTTAGGTAAATCTTTTCGACATGTTTTTACTTGTACACATTGTGGTCGAAAAGGTCATCTTAGGAAATTTTGTTTTGATCTTAAACGCATTCCTAGAAAATCCCAACGTAATGCAACAAATGTATTTAAAATATCTACACCCCAAGATAGTCATTCTTCAATAATTTGGGTTAGGAAATCCGACTTGGTTGCCTTGCAAAATAGGGTTTTGGATTCTCATTTACTTTCACATGCTTCATCCCTTGCTAAATCTAAAGGATGAATGTGTTAGTGTTTGCATACTTTAGCATTTGTACTTCATGCCATATTCACATGCTAAATATATGCTTGTTTAATCATTTTCTAGTCTATGCTCCATGCTTATCACATGCTAGAATTATGATTTTTGTTTGTCTTTTGTATTATATTTCCTTCATTTTGTTTGCATTAAATGGAAAATACAAAAAGATTGTTGTTTGTCATTTGGATTTTATACCTTGGTAATTTAAGCTTAATGAAAAATTCAAATGATTTTTGTTTGCCTTTTGAGTATATATTTTTTTTTATTTTTGGCTAAAAATTTCAAAAACTCAAAAAGATTGTATTTTGTGTGTATTTTAGTTTGACACACTTTAAGTGGCATATACTTGTGTTTGAATTCCATCTTTTACGCTCCCACGTGGCTAGAACTTTTGGTTTAGATTATCAATCCTAATTATGTTCTTTACCATAGTTTTATGGAGTAGTTGGATTTTGTGTTGTTTAAATGAATTCTATTTTTATATGCCTCTATTCACACATGCACGAGCTCTTTTGAAATTTTAACTTCATATGTATATTTGAGCTATGTGAGGTGTTCTCCTACCAATCTTGTAATCTACATTTTTGTGACTTAGGAGGACTAGTGTATGTTAAAATCCGTTGCATGTGAGATTTGTGTGAAAAATGAAAACATGATAAATATAAATATGCACGGGAAAGGGCTCCGAAAGGACTAAGTGATCCTTTGCGATAGTAAGCCACCGTTTTGGAATGGACCTAAAAGAATACGTGTTCCAAAAGCCTAAAAATAGAATATATGGCATTAAAAGAAAATAAATTGCCAAGGCCTATGTTTGATTGATATATTCATTCAAATTTAATATAAATGCATATTGAGGGCGATTGGATGGTATATCAACGGTTTGCACAATGTACGTTTATCCTAGTTGCATATTTCATGTCATGACTCTATTGGTTTGTAGAATCATCAATATTCTAGGCTTGTATGCATTATGTATGTTTGTTCATTGAGTTCAATCTATCTTGTCACATGAGGTTATATTTAAATGTGATGAAGTTTGCAATCAAATGAGAACTCCGTGAACGTTTATTAAGTGTTTGGGTCTAAATTTAATTGTTGCTAGTTTACACCCCTACACTTTCGTTTCCATATGACACATTTTTGCCATACGAGTGTGCAAACTTATTGTATTTTTGTGTCATGTGTGTGTTTATATCTATACATATGTGCATATGCATTCTTGATATATTTATCGTACATATATATATGATATTGTGTTTTGCCTTTGCCTTGCTTTTGTTGACCATATGCTTTCATGTCTTATCACTTTAAGCTTCACCATGCTTTTATATTTATTCTTTATCCTTTGTCTATTCCTGAACAAAAAGGGGGAGAATGATAGGGGGAAAATGGTATCTAATCCTATTATTATCGTATCTTAGTTTGGGGGAGATTTATCTTAGGGGGAGACGTCTTTCTAAGTATGTCATTTGTTTGATAAAGGGAAGAATTAATTTAAGGGGAGTAATTAATTAATTGCATTTTATATTTTGATATTCCCTATGCATTTGATGAGTTTGCTTAAGTGTGCAGGAATTCTTCTAAAGCGGCATCCTTCAATGGCAAAGCGTTTGATCCATGGGTTGAGTCAAGTTTGGGTGGGTTATGTTTTGAGTCTAGTAGAGCTTGACGGCCCTTTAGGATTTTTGTTCGGTTTTTGTCCCGGAATAGCCAAAGGGGGAGATTTGTAAGGACACGAATTTCCAATTGAGTCCATTTATAGTTTTGGCTCAATTCCAAACAAAAACATTTATTCATAGGATAGTATTTAATTGTAATATTCTCAAAGCCTATGAAGTGTTTGTTGAAGACGTAGCGGCAAAGAGTATAAAGCTTCATCATCATGCCGATTTGAGTGCCTCGTTTCTACGTCATCAACTATAGTTCCATGCTCCCAAGGTATGAATGCAATTATATATATATAGGAGCTTGGAACAAGTTTTATTGGGTGTTAGGTTTAATAAAAACCGTGTTTTATTTTCAGAAAGAATCAATTAGAACCTTAAAATAAGTTTGTAAAGTTTTCTGGGCTAAAATCGAATTTTCCAAACTTTCTGGAAGTTCGTTCGATATGTCGTTCGAACGAGATTGTCGTTCTAACCAGATGTCGTTCGAACGAGTTTGCCAACGACTTCCCACTAAGGCATACTGGACCTTCGTTCGAAATGTCGTTAGAACGAAATTGTCGTTCTAACAAGATTTCCAACGAGTCCATACTGGAGCTTCGTTAGAAGACTCGTTCGAACGAGAATGTCGTTCGAACAAAATGTCGTTCGAACGAAATGTCGTACGAACGAGATGCCAGGCGGGAACAGTTTTTGGCAGTTTTTTGGCAGTTTTTAACCCACTTCCCCACTTTGTTTTTAACCAACTTTTTCAGACTTTATCATGTGCGGGAACAACATTTTCCAACTTAACTTTTCCATAACTTTTCATCTCTTAGAGAGTGTTTTGAGTGCAAAATTGGTTTAGGAAAATGTTCATATTTTGAGTGAGATTTTTAGAGAAAAAATTATACATCACTCTTGTTTACACCCAAATGAGTTTATTCCAAGTTCTTATCTACATATCAATTGCTTGGAGTTTGGCACCAGTTTTCTCTACACCGAATTGAAGAGAAGTTTTCTTTAATCTACCCACGTGGAGAAAGGCTTCATGTACGGGTGACGGTGACCATATAAAGTCCTATCGATGGATTCCGAGACCGCGGTGGTGTTCCAAGGTTATTCGCTACGAAGAGGTATCTACAAGAAGAAGCGTCGAGACTTGAGAGGGATCGAGTCATGTGTTGTAAGTCTTTTGTCTTGTACTTGTAATTTCGTATCTAGTGAATTTGTAGCAAGGGCCGTCCGAGGTTCTTTCCCGTTTTGGGTTTTTCCTCGTACATCGTAGCGTAGTGTGATTTATTTATTTTATCTTGCATAACAATTTAGAACGCGTGCTTAGGATAATTCAAGATAAAATTTGGTTTAAATTATCACACTTAATTTAATTTGGACTTAAATTAAATATTGGGTAAAGTTAGTTAATTCAAGTCATTTGCTAAAATTGGTTTGGCCTAACTTCGAAATATTAAAAATTATGACTTAGGCAAATTCTAGGGCTTGGATGAATTAACATGTTTTAAGTGAAATTAATATTTGTGCTTCGTTTAATTTCACTAGGTTTAATTTTAAGAAAATTGAAATTTGTTATTTGTTTGTTTTAGTTGAACCATCACTTCTTTACGCTTCCGCATCTCGAGATATATATATAAAAGGAAATTATAAATTTTATTTTGAATTGAGATAATTAAGGTTCTAATTGATTCTTTCTGAAAATAAAACACAGTTTTTATTAAACCTAACACCCAATAAAACTTGTTCCAAGATCCTATATATATATAATTGCATTCATACCTTGGGAGCATGGAACTATAGTTGATGACGTAGAAATGAGGCACTCAAACCGGCATGATGATGAAGCTTTATACTCTTTGCCACTACGTCTTCAACAAACACTTCATAGGCTTTGAGAATATTACAATTAAATACTATCCTATGAATAAATGTTTTTGTCTGGAATTGAGCCAAAACTATAAATGGACTCAATTGGAAATTCGTGTCCTTACAAATCTCCCCCTTTGGCTATTCCGAGACAAAAACCAAACAAAAATCCTAAAGGGCCGTTAAGCTCTACTAGACTCAAAACATAACCCACACAAACTTGACTCAACCCAAGGATCAAACGCTTTGCCATTGAAGGATGCCGCTTTAGAAGAATTCCTGCACACTTAAACAAACTCATCAAATGCATAGGGAATATCAAAATATAAAATGCAATTAATTAATTACTCCCCCTAAATTAATTATTCCCTTTATCAAACAAATGACATACTTAGAAAGACGTCTCCCCCTAAGATAAATCTCCCCCAAACTAAGATACGATAATAATAGGATTAGATACCATTTCTCCCCCTATCAGATACAATCTCTCAAGCTTTCTCTCCACTGTATATTTGGACAGAGTTTCAGCTAGGGTTGCTAATTTCGGGGTCCCTCTGCAAGAAGAAGAACACAAGTATATATAGTATGTGGGGGGTGTAATGCACCCCCTATGCATGCAATGAGCATGTGTGTGTTGATCTAGCCAACCTAATGAAGACATTTGTCACTGTCACATGTAGAGAATGATGATAAAATATTCCCCCACGTGAGGGGAATGATTTGTTATAACTAATTTGTATACACGTATTCCCAGTCACACATATGCGAATAAGGGCTCTACTGTCTGCGATTGGTCCTAACCTCGGCCTGGAAGAGTACGAGGTTGGTGAAGTCTGGCCGTTGCCTAATCCGAGATTAATCATAGTGGCCTCGGCTCATGTTAAGCCAAGGTAATTAAGTGAAGTCATAAGATCGTCCTGGGCCGAGGTTAAGCAGTTGTAGATTAGGAACATCGGTTGCTTCTTTTTCGAGGTTGGTTGTGATGATGGTGTAGCTCTTGTAACCTCGGCCTGAACCCAACCGAGGTTTTCACCTATGGATGGCTTGATGAATAACTGTCCCCATGGACCGGGAAGGTCTCAACTATTACATGACTATGAGGCACCTAGTAACGTCATCCACGGCCGACCTTGCTTTGGACGAGACTGCTGGTTGCCAATCTAAGGCCCTTGTAACCTCGGTCATCTCCCCGGACGAGGTTTATGTCTCTGAGCTGTTGGGTATATTTACGGCATATCAATCACCCCCTAGCCCTTAGTTACATGTGGTAACAGGTGACTATGGGGTGTACATCTCCGAGGTCTTTCTTCTCTGTACCGATATTCCTTTGACACTTGTCAATTGCTGAAGTGGGAAGCGTGCCTGGAAAGTGTGTGATGTGAGCTATCCTTTGGGCTCCCAAGGCAATGATGGGCCTTGGGATGCGTGCATTAGGTTTTGATGGTTATTCCCCCTTCTTTTCTCTTTGTTCCTCACTTATTCATTTTCTTCGCCAGAGCCTTTCCTATTTTCTCTCTCTCTACAAGAGCTTGCTTAGCAGTGCATTGGGTGGAGTTCTTGCCAACGTTTCCCTCCTTCTCCTTCGCATTCCATAATTTATCGTCTTATCACCTCTTCTTCTCCATTTTCCAACCTTTAATTACTATTTCTTGCATTTTTCGACGAGTTTAAGAGTTTTCCGGCGACTACTTTGCATTTTCCGATTGCCTTTGTTCTTAACTGTTCTAGTTTAAAAACCAATTTGATCCTTAGCCAAGTCAAGTCAAGTTATTTGTTCCTGGTTTAATATCCCAATTGTTAGGTCGTCCTCCTATGCTCAGACCGCTTTATCAACTCTTAGAGGAATTCCCCTCTCTTAGAGAGAAGACTTTGGAAAAGATTAGGCAAATAGATAGGGCTTAAGAGGAAGCTCATAGGGCTGAGGCCTTCCCTCTCAGACCTATCTTTCCACCCTCTCTAAAGGTCATATACCCTGAGCCAACCGAGCCAGTTACCCAAGTAGAGGTCCCAGTTGAACCTACTCCCATGTCTGAGTCTGAGTCGTCCACCTCAGACCCTATGTATGTTGACTCTTTTCAAGAGGCCATGGCCTTTTCCATTCGGCAGGATCAAGTCCCTAATCAAGTCGAGGTTTCGAGCTGCGTCTCGTCCCATAACGAGTCTAGCATATCCCGAACTTCTTCAGATGTTTAGGTTGTTAAACCAAATATAGCCTTTCCTCCTCCTATTGATTCAGTCCCCCTATCATCTGCCACAAGGGCTGAGTTTTCTTAGAGGTTTCCTGAAGGTAATCCCTCGTCCGTTCCAGCTGACGTTGACCGAGATGAGGATGATGAGGATAAAAGTGCTATCGACACCTCAGAGGCAGCTGAGATAAAAAGCACTGTCACAGAGCTCGACTATCTTGCCTTCAATCATCTATATTCCATTTGCCCCTCCATAAAACTCAGGAGTCCTCTGAGGGAAGAGAGGGCTTTCGGCGGTCGAGATAGTTAGATCTTCTTGTACGAGTAGATGTTCAAGTTAGGATTTTGTCTGCCCATTCATTTCATCATTAGGGCCATATGTTCCTTCATCAACTTAGCTCCCTCCCAGTTATCTCCCAATGCCTAGAGGGTGATAATTGGAGTCCAGATCTTCACCGGATGCTACATCCCTTCCTCTGCCAGGAATCATTCGAGCTATTACCATTTCTTAGATCAGAAGTGAACTAAGAAAATGTTACAGGTCACCCAAACTAGTAATCATAATTATAAGTCGCAGTATTTCTTTGCCTCAAGGGCATGGGAATTTGGCCCTTGTGTCCCATCTTCGAACTTAGAGCCGAGGATACCCCTGAGATGGGGCAAGGTGTCAATGGCTGCCAGGACCGACCCTGGGCTAAGCAAAAATAATCTTCAAAAACTAAAAGACCTTCAAGATCAAGGGGAGCATGGTCTGTTGGTCAAGTTTGAACATCTGATGACCCCCTACTATCTCTCTGAGACTGGCCTTAGGGGGAGTCCTCTGATCGAGCTCCGTAAGTGCTTATTTTATTATTTCAACAAGTTAAACCTCTATTTTTTATGTCTCTGATCTTCTAACTCAGACCTTTCCATTTTCCAAACTCCCTGAAGGCATATCATACGATATCTGGGAGATGTCTGCCCCAAGTCTCACGAAGCTGGTGAAGAAGGCAGGCCTGAATGCACCCCCTCCTCCCCCACCGAAGATGAGTGTCAGCACGTCCAAGGCCGATGCTACAAAAAAGAGGAAAACTACAACCACTTCCCCTGAGGATCAGAGGAAAAGTAAGGCCCAAAAGGCCATCCCCATATCCTCTGAAGATGCACTGGCTGCTCATCTGGAGCAGCTGAAAATTATTGATAGTATTATAAGCTATAGCGTGCAGGCATTAGATTCCATCGGCTCTTCTATGACCGATGATGACAAACGCTTCTGTCGCTCCATGGACACTCTCTGTTGGTTGAGTTTGGCCTTTACAGGACTATCCAGGTAAGATTTGAATTTTAATTTTATTCTGAAGTGTAACCTCTGCTTTGAATGTAAACTTATACATCTGTCTCTTGATTTGTAGGGCATCGTGGCTATGCATCATTTTGCCAACTGGACTCTACAGAGGCTGCCCCTCATCGAGAAAGGTCAAGAGGCCGAGAAGGTACAGGACTCTCTGAATGCCGAGGTAGATCGTCTGAAGTCTACCTTTGAGGGGTCTGACAATATGGTTAAGCAGTTGGACAAAGAGATCTCTAAACTTAAAAAGGAACATACCTCTGCTCTGAAGGCTAAGGACGATGTTCTCCAGCAGAAGGTTAATGCTTCAGTGAAGGAAACCTTTGAGGATGCTTCTGAGGGGATCCTGGCTGATTACAAAGTCTCTGATGAATTCATCAGCTTTGGCTTTGAATACTTCGAAAGAGGTATTAAGGCAACTGGAAATTTAGTGGCCGCAAAGGAGAAGGAGTCAGGGAGCTTGAAAGCCTCTGACTTTATTGGTCTGGCTTTTTCCAACCCTCAATTTACCCAGGACCTTCAAGAGGTTGAAGAGGAAGATGTTGCCCCTACAGAGACTTCTCTGCTGGATGTTACAGAGATGGAGGGTACCAACCTCAGAGATGAAGGGGCCGAGGTGACCAATATCGGCCAAAGGAATGAAGCCGAGGATGCCAACATTGTAGCTGCAGACCCTTAGGCCATTTTTTTGAAGCCTTTTACAATTTTTCATTATGCATTTCAAATTGTAACCTCTGATGTTAAACTCAATTGAAGTGTATCTTGTAACACTTTGTCTATATTAACCTCTGACGAGGGCTTCATTTCTTTATTTGCTGAATGTTTTTTGAATGATTTTCTTCGCCATGTAATGTGTGTTCAGGTTTGAAGTCTCAATACAATGATGTCTTTGTAAACAAAATAAATGGTGTCTAAGGTCTGAGGTCATTCAAATATGGTGTCTTACCTCAGACCTTGTCACCAAATTATGATGTTATAAGGTTTGAGGTCATCACATAAGATGTTATCCCCATAAATAATTTTTCACCAAATTAATGATGTCTAAGGTCTGAGGTCATCCAAGTATGATGTCTTACCTCAGATCTTGTCACCAAATTATGATGTTATAAGGTCTGAGGTCATCACATAAGATGTTATCCCTATAAATAATTTTTCACCAAATTAATGATGTCTAAGGTCTGAGGTCATCCAAATATAATGTCTTACCTCAGACCTTGTCACCAAATTATGATGTTATAAGGGCTGAGGTCATCACATAAGATGTTATCCCCATAAATAATTTTTCACCAAATTAATTATATCTAAGGTATGAGGTCATCTAAATATGATGTCTTACCTCAGACCTTATCACCAAATTATGATGTTATAAGGTTTGAGGTCATCACATAAGATGTTATCCCCATAAATAATTTTTCACCAAATTAATGATGTCTAAGGTCTGAGGTCATCCAAATATGATGTCTTACCTCAGATCTTGCCACTAAATTATGATGTTATAAGGTCTGAGGTCATCACATAAGATGTTATCCCCATAAATAATTTTTCACCAAATTAATGATGTCTAAGGTCTGAGGTCATCCAAATATGATGTCTTACCTCAGACCTTGTCACCAAATTATGATGTTATAAGGTCTAAGGTCATCACATAAGATGTTGTCCCCATAAATTCTAACACTAGAGCATAATGAACAAAGAATTGACATGGGAACTGATCTTCTCATTAATAATATCTTCATAAGATGATACATTTACATGAAACCTCTTGCAACATCATATGTAATACTTTTTTAGATGATCAGCATTCCAAGGATTGGAAAAAGGTTCCCCTTCTAGGTTTTCTAGTCTGTAGGTCCCGGGTACAACCTCCTTAATCACTTTGTAGGGACCATGCCAATTTAGGTTAAACTTATTTACCTTTTGTAACATCTTCTTCAGTACTAAGTCTCCCACGGCTATGGGTCTTGATTTTACCCTTTGCTTGTAGAACTTTACTGTTCTCTGCTAATAAACTGCTTGCCTGATTTCTGCGTCTTCCTTTCTCTCTTCAATCAAATCTAGGTCAAGTCTTCTTTCCTCCCCATTCTTCTCAGGGTCATAGGTCTGAACCCTATGAGTAGGGAGTCCCACTTTTATTGGTATGACGGCCTCTGAGCCATGTGCTAGCATAAATGGGGTTTACCCCGTTGGTGTCCTAGCCGTTATTCTGTAGGCCCATAACATATCATAAACCTCTTCAATCCATCTTTCCTTAGCATTTTCTAACCTTTTCTTGATTCCGTCGAGGATTGTTCTGTTAGTGACTTCGGTCTGACCATTTTCCTGAGGTTGGCCAGTAGAAGAGAAAAACTACTTTATCCCAACTCTTTCGTAATATTTCTCTAAGGAAGAATTCTTGAACTGGGTTCCGTGTCTGAGATGAGGGTGTTTGGGAGGCCATGCCTGCATATGATTTTCTTCCAAATAAATTCTAAGGTCTTCTTCTCTGTAATTATTATCATCGGGTCTGCCTCTACCCACTTGGAGAAGTAATCAATGATGACTATCAGAAATTGATAATTATTTGTAGCCCTTGGTAGGGGACCCACTAAGTCAATTCCCCATACTGTGAGTGGCTAAGGGGAACTGATTGATGTCATAGGCTGATGAGGTTGATGGGGAATAGTGGAGAATCTCTGACATTTATCGCACCTCTTCACGTAAGCTGCAGCATCTTTGGCCAAGGTCAGCCACTTGTATCCTTACGTAATAATCCTCTTGGCTAAAGGTCTTCCTCCTATATGACTCGAGCAAGAACCCTCGTGTAACTCTTATAGGATGCGGGGAACTTCTGTGGGGTGAACACATCATATGAGAGGTAATAGAAATCCCTTCTTATATAAGGCGTCTCCTATTATGGAGAATTTTGTAGCTCTGTACCTTAGTTTTCTCCTCTCTAGCTTTGACTCCGACAGTTCTCCCTCTCTAATATATCTGATAAGGGGGTCCATCCATAAGCCCCCTAAGTTCAAATTGAGGCAAGTGTTACTAAACTCTTCTTCTTCAATGGTTGCCTTAGGTAGGATCTCGACCGGAACAGTACTTTTGATGTCTGTTCTTGTTGTTGAAGCCAACTTTGCTAGTGCATTCGCGTGGCTGTTATTTTGACGAGGTACTCTCTTCATTTTTACCTCTTTAAAATTTTCTAATATCATTCTTACCTTCTTCAGGTACCTATCCATCCTTTCATCCTTGGCCTCATAAACCCCTCATACTTGATTAACAACTAGCCTTAAGTCACTATGAAGTAGGAGTCGTCTTACTTCCAGGGTCTTTGCCAATGAGATACATGCTATCACTGCCTCATATTCTGACTCGTTATTTGATGCCTTGAAGTTAAACCTCAAGGCGTACTCAACATTGGTACCATCCGGAGCTGAAAGTATTAGCCCTGCACCGCTTCCACTGTCGCAAGAAGACCCATCAACGAAGAGGTTCCAGATATCTTTATCTGATGAGAAGCCCCTTTTGACATGATTCCTTGCTTGAAAAGGTAATGGTCTTCCTTATTCTTAGAAATTCCATTTCTAGTTCTCTTGGATACAACCTCTTTCGAATCTCGAAAGACGTTTTCATTTGACCCCTCTGCAGTCTCTAAGTTATTCTCAACCTCGGCCTCTTTCCATGTGAACTTAACAACAAAATCTGCAAGTGCCTGCCCTTTTATGGCCACCCTGGGCTGATAAGTAAGGTCATACTCTCCTAACTCAATGGCCCATGTCATCAGTCTACCCGACTTCTCAGGCTTGTGGAGAACCTGTCTTAGTGGGGAGTCAATGAGGTTGACCATGGAATGGGCTTGAAAGTAAGGCTTCATTTTCCTAGAAGCATGTATCAAGGCATAGGCCAAATTTTACATCCGAGGATAATTCTGTTCAGACCCTTGAAGGGCCTTACTATTGAAGTATATGGGCCTTTGGATCCCAACGTCTTCCCGTACTATGGTTGCACTTATAGCTGATTCAGAGACTGCTAGATAAACATACAACTTCTCTCCTACTATGGACCGAGATAAGAGTAAAGGGGATCCGAGGTAAGACTTGAGTTGGTTAAAAGCCTCATCGTACTCTTTGTCCCATTCGAAGGCCTCTCTAAGCACCTTAAAGAACGGAAGACACTTGTTTGTCGCTCTAAAAAAATCTGTTGAGTGTAGCTACTCTTCCAGTGAGCTTCTGAATGTCCTTGATACTCCTTGGTGTTTTCATGTCGAGCAAAGCCTTGATTTTCTTAGGGTTCGCCTCTATTCCCCTTTGATTGACAATGAATCCGAGAAATTTCCCAGCTCCTACCCCGAAGACACACATCACTGGGTTGAGTTTCATTCTGTACAAGTCCATGGTATTGAAGGTCTTTTCTAGGTCTTCCATATGAATGCAGGCCTTTAAGATCTTCATCAACATATCATCTACATACACATCCATAGTCTTTCCTATTCGGTCTTCAAACATCTTATTCACAAGACGTTGATACGTTGCCCCCGTATTTTTCAGACCAAAGGGCATAACCTTGTAGCAGGAGGTCCCTTTGTCAGTGATGAAGGTTGTCTTCTCTGAGTCTTAAGCATCCATGAAGATATGATTGTAACCTGAGTACACGTCCATGAAGCTCATGAGCTCATGCCCTGCTGTGGCATCTACCATCTGATCTATTCGAGGTAAGGGATAGTTTTCTTTTGGTCAAGACTTGTTCAGGTCAGTAAAATCTACGCACATTCTCCATTTTCCGTTGGCTTTGGGCACAATGACTGCGTTTGATAGCCATTCCGGATATATGATTTCCATGATAAACTCAGCCTCTTCCAACTTTTTGACCTCTTCCCGGATGACATGGTACTTCTCTCTTAAGTAAACTCTTCGTCTTTGTTTGATTGTCCTAGCTTCCTTAGTCACGTTGAGTTTGTGACACATAACCTCAGGGTTGACGCCAGGCATGTTCGCGTGACTCCAAGAGAAGACACTCTGCTTCTTCCTCAAGAAGTTTATCAACTCTTACTTGATCTCTGCTTTTAAGGCTTTGCCAACCTAGACGGGTTTTTTCGATTCGTCCTCATTGAGGACGATGGATTCTACCTCTTCTGTGGCCTCTCCTTTCTTCAACTTTGTTTCATCTCTAGGGTTAAGTGTATTAATATTATAACTGGTAGTTGCTCTCTTATGGGCCTCTCTCTCTTCAGCCGAGTTGAAGTAGCATTCTCGTGCTATGGTCTGGTCACCCTGCACTTCCCCTACCCTATAGGGGGTCGGGAATTTTAGCATTTGGTGGACCGTCGATGGCATGGCCTCAAACTTCTTAAGGGCTACTCTTCCTATGATGAGGTTATAGGCCGAGAAGACATTTTCGTCCATAATGAAAAAATTGATCTTCCGGGTTAACCTCTTAGGCCACTTATTGCCCATTCGTACATCCATCTCATACATGCCCAATGGATGGACCTTTTCACCGCTGAAGCCCATTAACGAATGATGATAGGGTACCAGCCTAGCTCTGCTAAGGCCTAGGCTCTTGAAGCAGGGCTAAAACATCACATCTTCTGAACTTCCTCCATCTACAAGAATTCTCTGTACCTCATATCCATGAACTCTTGTTGTGATTACCAAAGGGTCATCATGTGGAGATAGGATTCCCTTGAAGTTGAGTCGGGAGAACCCAACTATGAGAGTGTCCATGTCCACCTTTTTTCTCTTCTGCATTGTCTCGGAAGACGTTAGATTCACCACTTCAAGTTTGGCCACTGACTCGATGAGAAGTGATGTGAGTGGCCCGATATGTGTGTTTCAAACAAAACCAATTTTTCTTCAAAAAAGATCCAACTTTTAATTATGCACCAAACCAAATTGTGAAATCTCAATTCTTACTTTAAACCAATTTTATCTTGATTAATCCTAAACATGCATCTAGTGATTAAAGCAAGTAAAGTACAGTAAAGAATACTCACAACGCCGGATGTACGAGGAAAAAACCAAAAACGGGAAAACAACCTCGGACGGCCCAAGCCAGACAATCACTATGAACAATGGTTTTACAAAGATAGATTAGCCTTACACTAAGACTCGATCCCCGCGGGTCTTGATGCTCCTTCTGATCTTCAATCGTTCTTCAATAGTGCTCACGCAGAAATTCCATCTTCCACGATCTCTGTCCACAACACGCGTCCACGTATGTCTCGGTGTCCACCGATATGGCTTTGATACGTCTACGATGTCGAACACGATGTCCGTCGCTTCTTCACCGCAAAACCCTTTGTGTTCAATGTGTAGAACAAACAACTTTGGTGCCGCAAGATCACTTAAACATATAAGAATGATAATCCGGACCTTTGCAAACTCTAAGGATGTGTTTAAGACTTTTAAAACTTAAAAAACATGTGCAAACAAGGTTCTGGTTTGTAAAACTATTTTCCAAAAAGCACACTACCGAAATTATGATGCAAACACTGTTTAAATAGGATTTAAATGCAGTCTCAAAAAACGTGTCATTTGAACGACTTCATCATGTCGTTCGCGCGACATTGTATCTCGTTCGAACAAGATCCAATGTCGTTCGAGAGACCTTGCAAAAGTTAAACTTTCTTTGACTTTCAGATAAAAACGTCTCTTGACAAAGAGATTCAAATTAGTCAAACTCTATTTCGATCTTATCATCCTAAAACAAAGTTTAAATCATAAAAACACTTTTAAAAAATTTAAAATCATTTTTCTATATAAAAATTACATCCTTATCTTTTATAAAATAATTTCGAGCACCATTAATTATACACATTCATACCTGAGTGATCTCGGAATGAAATTAACTTTGAAGACGAGTAAACATGCACCAAATAAACATCGACATGATTACTTCTTTGAAGCTTTGCCACAACGTCTTCAATTTCTTCAATACGTCATAGACCAAGTGGGATCGTGACAAAATAAAATTCTCCCTATGACATATTATAAACACAGTTTTGTTCACGGAATTAAGTCAAAAAAATACAGGGACTCAATTGGAAATTTATGTCCTTACAAATCTCCCCCTTTGACTATTCCGGGACAAAACTAAACCAGTGAAATGCCTAACCGGGCCGTCAAGCCCTATGACGCCTAAATCCCATCCCATAAACCCAAAATAAAAAATAAAGGACACGGACTAATATATGTAGCACCGACAAGCATGAACTGTCTGAATGTGATGTAGACTTGAAATCTCAAATCGCTGAAGCATTCCTACACACATGAAATAGACAAACAAATTCCAAGTGACGTATGGAGGAACAAATAAAACCATACCAATTTGAAACATAAAGTAGCACTCAACAAATCTCCCCCTACATCACATACATCTCTCCCCCTTTTTGTCTCGAATAGACAATCCTGTGAAAAGATAAACTAATATGAAATATCTAGCATGAGAATATGATACCAAATAGAATCAAGTTGATACCAATTTTGAAAAATGAAAACTGCTAGATAAACAAGAGAAAACCAGCTAAACAAGATCATGTAATGCCAAAATAGTAGCTAGTAAAAAAATGAATCACACAAGGAGTATGCCAGTCAAATCAAGTGTGATAAACAACCATATATGCAAAAAATAATTTGGGACATAAAAGAACCTGCATATAAACCAATTAATCCAAAAAATTCTTCCTGCAGTACCAAAAATATATCAAATTAAGCCAGAGGATTGCAAACCAATCTGAAGCCATTTTTCACCCTGTCATTTGAACGAGCCAGGGACTTCGCTCAAACGAGATGAGGAAGTCGCTCAAAAAAATTACATAATTCGTTCGCGCGAGATGAGATGTCGTTAGAACGACTTCGCGCGACCTGTCAAAATTTCCCAGTTTCCCAGAAATATTATAAAGTATTGCCCGGTGAAAAAATTTCCACAAAAAATTTCCAGGAAGGGACTGACAGAAGCAAAACAGTGCTAAAACAATAAGCTTTTAATAAAAAACGCAAAAAACTGATAAAAACTTAAAATGCGAGTTACATGCAAACATAGTACTGATGTGCTCAAACCTAGACATGGAATGAATGGGCGTGAAACTACAACAAATGAGTCACAATTCCAACACATCAAAACGATCAAGAAGCTCTAATTGATAGCAATAAATCATCAAACTTTATCATAGCCAAATGACAATTAAAGTGTGAGCTTAATGAACTAAACATACTACATGCACACAGATCCAGAATTTTGACGATTCTACAAATAATAGCGTCAAATTGCAATGTTTCAACATTAGGATTAGTTGTGCAAACACGTTTAAATTTTCTCCAACCAAATAAATATACTTTTTCAAGTTCTTTTGAGGTTACTAGCATTCTCAACTTATAGAAAATCTTATTGTCCCTTTTCTTAGCATTTTGCTTTTTTCTTTTGGGCTCTTTTAAACGGTGGCTTTCACGACGAGTTAATTTAAAACTCTCGTAGCCCTTTTTCGTGAATCACTCATCATTTTTTTAATATAAAATCCTCACGGTAAACGGTTATTACATGCACACTTCTCCTTAAGTTTACTTACGCATATATGACAAGAATGGGATAAGAACGCCTCACCAAATTCAGATATGCAAGAGAAGTCAAACATTCATATAAACTCGTGCATGTGTGTGATATTGACATATATACAAAGTCGAATCAAGATGCATATCAACTTCGAAACAACCCCATATATACAATGGTTAAGATCATTCTAAGCATCGATAATAATGATCAAATGCCCTAGCCACATGAAAATGAAACGATGGGGGGAGGCGTCCAAACACACCAATATGCCACATCAAACATGTAAACTCAAAAATAAAAATCGAAAATCTTTTTGGCTTTTCAAACATATTTTGACTCAAAGAAAAGAAAAATATTTTTGGATTTTCAAAAGTTTTCTCAAAAACAAAATCTTTTCGTATTTTTTCAAATAAGACTCAAACAAATGAAAACTATAATACATAATGATAAACATGTCATAATACTAGCAATGAATATATCATGAAGCAAACTAGCATATGACAAACATGGAAACACTATCATCCTTTAGATTTAGCATGGGAAGAATCAAGTGCACCCAAACGAGAATCATGAAGTTTAATTCCTAAATCCACTAAATTCGATTTCCTAACCCAAGTAGGTGTAAAACGATGCATGTGGGTGTGGGGAACCGGGGCAACTTTATTCCTAAACTTCCTATGAGCTTGTCTAAGGTCATAAAAATAATGCCTAAGGTGACTTTTCCTACCACAAAATGTGCAAGTGTAGAGGTGGTGGGAATGATTACCTTTATGGGGACCTTTTCTAACCATCCTAGTGTTTCTCACATGTGCGGGGGGAATGGGAACAACTCTCTCACCAAAACCTATACCTCCCCTATATCCCTTAATTTGGACGGTGCCTAAGATCTTATCTAACTTCTCCGACCTAGCCTCTAAATAAAACTTGACTCTAGACGAGTCTTTCAACCTTTCGTCCAACTCAAGAATCCTAGACTCGAGTAAACGCCTAGTCTCCTCAAACTCTAAAATCTCCTTTTTCAAGGACTCCATCAAACCACGGAGATTGTCTCTCTCTTTCTCCACAAACTCTAGTTTCTCCCTAAACTTCTTCTCTCGTACCCTAAGATCTTCAATCAAACTATCATTATTTTCTATGGCACGCTCATTTAACTTAGATTGCAATTTTGAGTTAGCCTTTTTCACCTTCACTGTTTCGGCATACAACTCATTAGACGGATTTTACAATTCTTTCACATCTATTTCCTCCTCGTCACTCTCTTCACCCTCACTAACATGGGATACACTCAAAGCCTCCTCGGAAGTGTCATTCACATGAGTATTGTCGTCGTCGATCACATGACATGCCATAAACGCAACAAAGTTACGCTCAATAGGGGAAGTCTCTCCCTCTTCCAGTTCACTATCACTTAAGGTGGCATTATAGACAACGGGTTGCTTGCCCTCTTTTTTAAGTCTAGTGGGACACTCCTTAACTTTGTGACCGTACACCTCACACCCAAAACACTTATTCGACTCATCTCTCTTAGGCTTTTCAAACTTATCCTTAGAGGTGGGATCCACTTTGTTGTTCTTGAATTTTTCAAATTTCTTGGCATCTTTCGATTGCTTTTGAAACTTATTAAATTTTTTAATTTTCTTTGCCAACAAAGTAACATCCTCAAAATCAAAATCGGAATCCGAATCTGAAACTTTAATTTCCTCCTTCCGAGTTTTCAAAGCAATACCCTTTTCTTTCTTAGGAACTTGCTTGGAGGTAATCATGTCGATTTCATAGGTTTGTAAGTCACCTACAATCTCTTCTAGTTTCGTTGACTCTAACCTACCCAAGGAGTTTAAAATGGTCACTTTCGCATCAAACCTACTAGGCAACGACCTAAGGATTTTCTTAATGACACGGTTGTCGAGAATTTTCTCACCTAGGTTAAACGACGAGTTGACAATATTGGACAACCTAGCATAAAACTCATCAAAGGTCTCACTCTCTAACATCCTAATGGTCTCAAACTGTGTAGTGAGATTTTGAAGTTTTGACGCCCTAACCGTGCTAGTGCCCTCGTGAGTGAGTGCCAAAATATCCCAAGCCTCTTTTGATGTTTCACAAGTCATAATTATGTTATATTCTTCGTGTGTGACATGTGAAGCAATAACCAGTGGTGTTCAAAAAACCGCCAATTTTTTTTAGCCCGGTTCGGTCTACGGTTTACGGATATAAAAAACTGACCATGTGGGTTCGGTTGTCGGTTTATACGTGGGAAAAACCGACTCAAACCGAACCGACCCGAAATCAATATATATATTAAAAAAACTAAATAACTTATATTTTTATATCCAAAAACCATTACCCACCTTTAAAAACCGACCCAAACTGAAAACCGCACTTAAAAAAACCGGCCCAAACATGAAACCGTTGAAAATCGACCCGAAACCTAACCGACCCAAAACCGTCGTGAACTGAAACCGACGAGTTTTTTCATAGTCGGTTCGGTTTCGGTTTAACCTTTTCCAAAATCGAACATATCGGTTTGGTTTGAATTAGGGTCCAAAACCGACCCGAACCGACCCGTGAACACCCCTGGCAATAACGTGCATACTCTTAGAATTATATTGTGCAAGTCTTTGTTTAGTTTCGGTCCAAGACTCAACAGGCTTTAAACTAGTGACTTCACCTACAATAGTGACAGGGGGTGTCCAACCTTTCTCAATTGCAAGCCAAATACGATCATCAATAGATTTTAAAGCACATCTCATTCTCATCTTCCAATAAGTATAATTAGTGCCATCAAAAACAGGAGTTCGAGAAAATTCATTATATCCAGAATTCATCTTTGAAAACACACGGGATTACAAAACATATAAAAATATTTTCTAGCTCTGATACCAATTTGAGAAGTGATGTGAGTGGCCCAATATGTGTGTTTCAAACAAAACCAATTTTTCTTCGAAAAAGATCCAACTTTTAATTATGCACCAAACCAAATTGTGAAATCCCAATTCTTACTTTAAACCAATTTTATCTTGATTAATCCTAAAAATGCATCTAGTGATTAAAGCAAGTAAAGTAAAGTAAAGAATACTCACAACGCCGAATGTACGAGGAAAAAACCCAAAACGGGAAAACAACCTCGGACATCCCAAGCCAGACAATTACTATGAACAATGGTTTTACAAAGACATATTAGCCTTACACTAAGACTCGATCCCCACGGGTCTTGACGCTCCTTCTGATCTTCAACCGCTCTTCAATAGTGTCCACATAAAAATTCCGTCTTCCACAATCTCTGTCCATAATACACGTGTCTACGTATGTCTCGGTGTCCACCGATATGGCTTTAATACGTCTACGATGTCGAACACGATGTCCATCGCTTCTTCACCGCAAAACCCTTTGTGTTCAATGTGTAGAACAAACAACTTGGGTGCCGCAAGATCAATTAAACATATAAGAATGATAATTAGGATCTTTGAAACCTCTAAGGATGCGCTTAAGACTTTTAAACCTTAGAAAATATGTTCAAACAAGGTTCTGGTTTGTAAAACTTTTAAGTCGAAGCACTTGTCTGTAACGTGGCCATGATCTTAGTGGAAATCGCACCACAAGTCCTTGTTCCTCTTGTGCGAAGGAGCCTTTAATTTCTCTGGGCATCTCAGAGACTGATCGTTCTTGATCTCATTGAGGATGTGTTCGCAGCTCACAATCAGAGGGGTATAGTGTGAGAACTTATCTTCAGCTGACCTCTTCTTTCTGTCCTTCTTTCTTTGGAACTTCCCGCTACTACTGCTATTCTCATCCTCATACTTTGTGGCCATAGCCTCTTCATCATTCATGACCTTACCCGCAGTTGCCAATAGCTCTGCCATAGACTTAGGAGGGTCTTTCGTAAGTTTCCACAATAACTTCCCTTTCTGCAGACCTCCTATGAGGGTGGTCATGGTGATATTATCTTCATAGTCTTCAACCTTAAGTTTTTCTTTGTTGAATCTAGCGATGTAGTCTCTTAGGCTCTTGTTCTTAACTTGTTTAACATACAAAGAATGGGTGGTCTTCTTTTGACCTCTTACCCTAAAACAGAAGTTGTGAATGAATCGTTCAGCCAAGCTCTTAAAGTTCTCAATTGAATTCTTCGAAAGAGAAGTAAACCAAATGTGTGTTGCTCCCATAAAAGTCCCAGAGAAGGCCCATCACTTCATCTCATCTGGTATTGAATAAATATCTTCCGCTGACTAGTACATCTCAATATGATGTACAGGATTGGTGCTACCGTCATACTTGGGAGACACTGTGGGCGGTTTAAACTTAGTAGGGGTTGGAAAACTTACTATTATGGCAACGAATGGAGAGCATTCTGAGAAACCTCTTTGTAATGGGTCTCAGCTTTTTATGAGGTCTCCTATCTTTTCTTCAAGGCGTTGGATGGAGTCATTCCATGGTCTTGCAACGTCGTCTTGGCCGAGGTTATCCTCAGCCACCTCCAAAGGGTGGACTGAGGGTTCTCCAGCCGTATCACAACGTCGGGTGTTGACCTCTTCCCGGTCTCTTCCTCATCATATATGGGGTCGGCATTGATGAGGCCGACGTTGGCCATCTTCGCAGGCTGAACTTTTCGACCTTGACAACCTCTGTCTTAGGTCGTTTACTGGGCCTAGCCTTTCAAAGGATGACTCTCTTCTCAATCTATCAAAATTTGATCCTCTTTGTTGGTATTCTTCACCTCTTCTGCCTCCACAACCTCGGCTCTGCTGGATAGGATGAATTATTTTATTCGAAACCTTATATGGCTCCAACACTCTTCTGGGACATCTTTTGCCTCTAAATCATCATAATTATCCTCGGGGCAAGGGTGTCCTTGCCTCCCTAGGCGTAAACGTCGAGGGTCAGAAACTTCCCTCCTCCGCTGGGGTGTAGGGTGGTCTTTGCGTGGTTCCTGGGGTGGTCCCCTGGCTTCAAGATGGGGCTGAACAACCGCCGGAGTAATCATCTCCGGTGAGACCCCGGGTGGTCTCATCATGTTTTGACTGAGTTGTGTGAATTGCTCTTTCATTTCTTATTGTGTTGCAGCCAAAGACTTCAAGGATGCTTCCACCTCCGCCATTTCGGACTGAGGCGGTGCTTGGCTGGAACTAGGCCCTCCAGACCCAGGCGGTGGAAGAGGTGATGGTAATTTCGGTGCCATATGTTAACATAAAAGAACTGGTGTAGTAGATGAGATTAATACCTTAAAGGGCCTCTTTTAATGGTGAAACAGCTCCACGCAAGGGGTGAGGCCTAGTTCACCACCAGAGTCTCCAATGAGGTTAGGCAGAAAAATAGGAAGAGACAGCTTCTCCTTCCCATAAACGGCGCCAAAATGATGATGCTGGAAACAAAACCACCCTTCAAGATGATCTTAAGCTCAATTCAATGTTAACAATGGCAGTAGAAGAGTAAAAGTATACAGTAGAAGGAGGTGAGGAGAAGAAGATGAACACAGTCATGTAAGTGCTTCAGCCAATCAGGCCTACATCTAGTGTGCAAGTGTGCGATAAATATCACTGTATGTAGGCTCTAATGGCCATAGATAAAATCTCTCAAGCTTTCTCTCTCTACTGTATATTTGGACACAGTTTCATCTAGGGTTGCTAATTTTGGGGTCCTCTCCAAAAAGGAGAAGACAAGTATATATAGTATGTGGGGGGCGTAATGCACCCCCTATGCATGCAATGAGCATGTGTGTGTTAATCTTGCCAACCTGATGAAGACATCTGTCACAGTCACATGTAGGGAACGATGATGAAATAATCCCCTCACATGAGGGGAATGATTTGTTATAACTGATTCATGTACACGTATTCCCAGTCACACATATGCGAATAAAGGCTCGACTGTCTGCGATTGGTCCTAACCTCGGCCTGGAAGAGTACGAGGTTAGTGAAGTCTGGCCGTTGTCCAATTCGAGATTCATCATGGTGGCCTCAGCTCATGTTAAGTCGAGGTAAGTAAGTGAAGTCATAAGGTCGGCCTGGGCCGAGGTTAAGCAGGTGTAGATTAGGAACATCGACTGCTTCTCTACTGAGGTTGGTTGTGATGATGGTGTAACTCTTGTGACCTCAGCCTGAACCCAGCCGAGGTTGTCACCCATGGATGGCTTGATAAATAACTACCCCCATGGACCAGGAAGGCCTCAACTATTGCATGACTATGAGGCACCTAGTAACCTCAGCCATGACCGACCTTGCTTAGGATGAGACTGCTCGTTGCCAATCTAAGATCCTTGTAACCTCGGCTATCTCCCTGGCCGAGGTTTATGTCTCTGAGCTGTTGGATACATTTAAGGCATATCATATATATATGTAAATTTACTGACTAATGTAATTACTTTACAAATGACAATAATGGAGAGATGATTTTTTCTTAATTAGTTCTTGCTCACACATTATTTTTGTTGTTGTTGGTGTAAAACAAATGGATAGTTAGTTATGTTTCAGCCATTTTGCAATAGTTTCTTTAACCACCGATTCCATGTCTTTTTAAGTTGTAATCTCTCTCATAACTAAGGATAGAGCTACATGAGGCTTAGTAGGGGAGATACACCGAATTTTTCTGAGCTCGTCGGATCGGTCCGAAAAGGATAATCGGATAATTTCATTTTTATCTTTAAACAGATCAAATAACTACGGTTCATTTTTCTTTTTAAGTTTTTCTCTTTAAACGTGCTTGTTAAAACTTGGCAAAAGGTTTTCCAGAGACGGATCGATTCATTTTTTCATAGGGTCAGATCGGTCCGGTATCCAAAATTGGACAGTAAGACTTTAGGTCATCGGGCTGGTTCAATTTTCTTCAAAATCGAATCGGTTCGGTCTCTATTTTGCTTCAGCTTCTCTATATCTGGACTCTTATGAACCAGAAAATGTTATCACGAACACACGATTGAAGGAAATATGTGAGACGCATGATGTTGGTGATGATGGATATGTGAAATCCAGAATTCAGATTGAGGCCGTTGAAATATGATCGTGCTGAGACGAGCCAACTGTTGCGATATACGACATATATTCTAGAATCTAGGATAAAACAAAAATACCTAGATACTACCCTAGACATTTTTAGAACATGTCCTTACAAATCTCCCCCTATGTCTATACCGGCACATACATAAAAACAAAATCCGAATTATGATCCCCCAACATAAAAGAACCAAATGTCATACAATGTAGTATTTCCAGTAAACCCAAAAACAGGAAAAACTCAATGAATGAATTCAACCATCTTCAAATGTTCAAACTTTCTTTGTCCTCATCAGGGTGTGCAAAAATATTCCTCAATTTGATACCTACACACATGAGGCAAGAAACAAGTACGCGTGACGCGTAACAGTTTGCAATATAATGATAAGCAACAATGAGTATATTCAGTATGAGCAAGCATATCATTATGAAAAAACCAAATCATTCTCCCCCATAATGAAAATAAATCCAGCTCCCCTATAATTTGTTCTCCCCCTTTTTATGATGTCCCCAAATAGACAAATAATAAGAGCAAAAAAAATGCAAATGGAGAATGTCACACGAAGAACCACTTTCTCTTTTTGAATTTTCAGAGTTTAGCTTGCAAAAGTAAACAACACATAATCGCACCATGGAAAGCACACTAAGACAACCAAGTCAATGGAAGCGGAATTGTAGGGGTGTGAACAAATTCGATAGGACAATCAATGCATACTATCATGACATATGTTCACGATGGAATATCATATACTCCTAACGAATGTACTCAATCCCGTCCTTAGGTGTAAAAAAAGTGAATTTAATTGAAATTGACTTAACCAAATTGCCAACTCAAAGTCTAACATGATTTTCACACCAATAACACCAAAAACTATTTAATGCCTTTTCAAGATGTTTTTCAGAAAGTGCAAAACCGTTAATAAAATTTCCAACCAATCTCCCTCATGCATATGAATGAACATATACAATTAACTAGGTTGGCCCAATTTTGCGATTCTTTTAAATGACCTTGGCAAATTTTATTAGTTCCATGCTTTTTAAATGATGGAATTTCTCACAAAGATTAGTATTCCTTCGCAGCCCTTCTCCCGTTTTTCACTTATCAAAATTTTATTAAATACATTCCTCACTGAAAATGGAATAACATGCACGTCTTCAATTGTCAAGTTTTATTGCATTTTGTTCGTTGTATAAGTAGAATTGAGATGAAACACTAACCAACATGGGATAATCAACCAGATTCATGCACGAGTGCAATGAAGGAGATAAGGAGCCAAACATGTATAAAGATGTCACTAAACACATCTCAATGGCACCAAAACAGTGTAAAGCACATGATGAAATGAAGTAGAAAATCTAGTCACTCACTACCAAACTGAGACATGAAAGATGGAGATGATGAGGTGACTTTGGCCATCCTAAGTATCTAACCATAAAATTTGCAAACAAATTACAAAAATCGTTTTGACTTTTCATTTTTTTCTTAAAAAAATGAATATATTTTTGAACTTTTCATATATTCCTAAAGAACCAAAAATATTTTTGTATTTTTCAAAGAATAAAGAATAATGTAGTATACAAAATGATACAAATGAGACAGTCTAGTAATAGGAATCAGATGATATGAACATGAAAAATGCATCCTCCTCTAGACATGGAAATACCCCTCAGTCAGTAGTGCAAATTCCTAAAGACTTCCTAAGACTCTCGAATCTAAGGGCATCAAAAGGATTCATCATAATATCGGCTAACTGAAGGTCAGTAGACACAAAACTCAAGGACACGACCTTTTCCTTTACAAGCTCGCAAATAAAGTGCTCGCGCATCCTAATATTCTTTGTGCACGCGTGCTGGACAGGATTACGGGATATGTGTATCGCGCTCGTGTTATCATAGAAAATGGTCATGGTGTCCTATAATATGCCATAATCTTCCAGTATCTGCTTCATCCATAGAAGTTGCATGTAATAACTCCTGGAAGTTATATACTCAGCCTCAGTAGTGGACAAAGAGATGGAGTTTTGCTTCTTGCTCAACCAAGAGACAAGAGCCAAACCAAAATAGAAACAGCCACCAGAAGTGCTCCTACATCCATCTGCATCCCCGACTTAATCGGCATCCGAATAGGCAGACAAACGGTCATTGATATCAAAGGAATACCAAATGCTTAAGGAAAGAGTTCCACTTACGTATTTGATAATACGTTTTAGAGCGAGTAAGTTTGACTCTTGGGGGATGCCTGATATCACGCATAGACTCCAACATTAAAAGCGATGTCGGGACGACTAGCAGTAAGGTAGAGAAGACGACCTATCATACTCCGATACACGGTTTGCTCAACGTCTTTGCCTGAAGTGTCCTTACTAATCTTTTTCGATGTACTCATGGGTGTACGTATGTTCTTAGCGGAGTCCAAACTAAATTTTTTCACTAGGTCTCTAGCATACTTGGATTGGGAGATGAACATCCCATCCTCTAGATGATAAACCTGGAGACCAAGGAAGAATGTAAGTTCACCTACCATTCTCATCTCAAACTCACTCTTTATCTACTCCTCAAAGTGATGAGCATGCAGTAGACACCGTATCTGCCCAAAATCTCCTAGAAACATTACGACCAAGAAGCATAGATCTAGTCATTTCCTGAATCATCCGATTTTTTCTCTCAATAATTCCATTTTGATGAGGTGTCTTTACGGGTGAAAATTTATGTTTGATTCCAAGTCTATCACAGTAAAGATCTACTTTTTGTTCCTTGAATTCAGTGTCGTTGTGACTATGCATTCTATTGATTGTGACACCGTGTTGGTTTTGCAGGATACAACACTTGTTCGTCAAAAACTCAACATCATCTAATTTCTCTCTTAGAAAACCTACGACATAATATATAGAGAAATCATCCACCATCATGAGGATATGCCTCTTATCACCTAAACTCTCTGTACGAGTAGGACCCACAACATCCAGGTTAATCAACTCAAGTACTCGAGAGGTGGTGATGGAGTTGAACTTCCTATAGGGGCTACAATTTTGCTTTACCAAATGATAGGGTCCACAAACTTTGGAAGTTGGTCTTCCAAGAGATGGTAAGCCACATACTAGGTCCTTTTTAACAAGACGATCTAAATCTCTAAAGTTCACATGACCTAGACGTTGATGCCATAGATCCATAGGAGTGATCGTGGCGCTATTACAAATAAGTGAGGACTTGGGCACTATCCCATATTATTTATCTTCTATCCTCACCCCGTGAAATACTAGTTTATCATCTTGATCATACACATTACAATCATCCCGATCAAACTTAACTGCAAAGTCAGCGTCTCATAGTTGGTTGATGCTGAGAAGGTTTACCTTTAAACCTTTGACGTACAACACATTTCTAGCTTAGGAAATCCTAGTATCTCTATAGTACCTCATCTTTCAATGCTAGACCTTCTCCCATAACCAAAAGTGAATTTACCTTCCTTGTGATCCATTAAGGAGGTAAAAAATGGGTGTCACCAGTCATGTGTCTAGAACACCCACTATCAAAATACCACTATAAGGTATTATGAGCTTTCAGAGCGACTTGAGCAACAAGAGATTTGTTACCATTCTTAAGTACCTAAGAGGAGGTAACCTTTTGTTTTCCCTTGTTGTTGATGGTTCTAGTCGCAAAGTTGGTAGTATTCACAGATGGTTCAAATAACCGTTGGAATTTTCCCATTAGACTCTGGGAAGTAGCGACTAAAAACTCAACCTGCTCTCTCATTCTCGTGATATTATTCATGGGGTGTGATGGAGCATAAGTACGTACTGTTCCACCCAAACTATAGCAAAATTATCTCAGGTGACCTTTACTTTTACAATAAGTACAAAAGTACATAGTCTGAGGTCTACCTCATTTTTCTTTTCTTGGCCGAACAACTTTCTTAGGTTTTAGTGGATGGCCATATGGATTCGACGTAAATTGAGGGACTGGTTCAGGTGCAATCTATGACGTGGATGCACCACCAAACCCAATTCCTCACCTCTCACCAAATCCCGAAGAAGGGGCGAGGAGCATCTTTCCCATTTTTTAGATATATTCTCGATTTGAACCTTGACTTCATGTGCTCTTTCAAGATTGTGCGTGAGCTGGGAAATAAGGGCTTCTAGTATCTTCTGAGCCTCTTCGGATGCACAGAGGTCACTTGTCAGATTAGCCACTTATTTTTTCAAGTTACCTTTAACTTTTTCAAAACACTTTTCTCTCTCTCCAAACAAACTCTCTCTCTCCAAATAGGCTTTCTCTCTCTTCACAAATAGACTCTCTCTCTCTTAAAAGGGTGCACAAGGAGGACTCACTCTCTATTATCTCTCCTATCTCTTTATCTAGCGCTACAATTCTAAGAACTAAAACTTTATTACATTTTTTGGTTTTAAATGAATCAGCATAAGTGCGACTAAGGCCACTCTCGCTCTCACTCCATGCATCCTCTCTCTCACTCTTATTGTCGAGGTCTACATGTGAAGAGGCATCCTCATCGATGTGAGATGCATCAGAATCTCTTAGGTGGCTAGTCATGAGTGCGGTGATTCCTCTCCTGAATCCACCGACTCGACCTCGCTATCATCACTCAAGGTAGCATTTAGAACAACTTTGCCTTTTTCTTTGGCGAGTCTGTTCAGCCTTGTAGCACACTCAAAAGCTCTATGACCCTTACTATCACACTCATAGCATCTATCTTCGTTTCTCGTGGGTGTGTCTTTCTTTTCTTTTTCAGAATTCTTGACATTTTTACTTTTCTCAAATTTCTTTTTATCATTAAACTTGCCACTATTTTTTTAACTTGAGAAATTTCTTAAAATTCTTCGCAAACAAAGCCAAATTATCTAAATCAAAGTCGAAATCAAAATATGACGTATTTTCCTTACTCTGTTTAGACGATTCTACCATTCTCCTAGCTGACTCAAAATTCTTTTTAGCTTGGGCCTTAAGAGAAATTCCTTTATCTTTTGCTTTAACAACTTTAGGAAACATGTCTATTTCATAGGTTTGAAAATCACCTACTAATTCCTCTAATTTAAGGGAGTTTAAGTTTCCTAAATAATTTAACACTGTGACTTTGGGGATGAAATGCTTAGGCAAAGAACGCAATATCTTTTTAACAACTCTCGCATTAGGGATGTGTTCACCAAGGTTGAAACTAGTATTGACTATATCAAATAAACGAGCATAAAATTCGTCAAAGCATTTACATTCCAACATGGTAATTATTTCAAACTGAGTTGTTAAATTTTGGAGTTTCGATTCTTTAACAGCATTAGTTCCTTCATGGGTAAGTTGAAGGACATCAGATGTTTTTTTAGCCGTGGTACACGTCATTATTCGTCGAAACTCACCTCGAGTGACGGATCCTGAAATAGCACTAAGTCCTTTAGAGTTATACGTGGACCATTTAAATTCATCCTCTGTCCATTGAGCCACAAATTTTAAAGTTATCACGTTTTCAACAGTGATGGTTGGAGGTGTCCACCCATATTAAACAAGAATCCACACACGTTCGTCAATGTCTTTAAGGGAAGATTTCATATGGGCTTTCCAGTATGCATAGTTAGACCCGTCAAAAACTGGAATTTTACTAAATGATTTTTCCATTTGAACAAATGCCTTTTCAAGAAATCAATAAAAAACTTGATATTCAGGAAAAAAGTTGCGAAAAATTACACGGTGAAATTATGTAATTAGCTCTAATACTAATTTGAGAGTGCACTTGTTATTCAACAAGAGAAACCAATTTAAATCAGCCTAGTTTTTAATAAACTAATTTTAAATACACACCTAGGTAATGCAACTAATGGTGATTGATTAATTGATAAACACATTCAAATCAGTCAATAGTCAATCACACAGAGCAAATGAGGAAAAATCCCCCAAAGGGGCAAAACCTTTTTATTTTTATATGATTTGTAAACACTTACATAAATAGAGAAATACAATTTGACAAATGAAGACCCTCAGGCACCGATTTGTTGTTGTCAACAAGAGCTTCCCACGATATGCTCTAAGGATAGAAGTGTAGAGAACCCTTTCTTAACACAAGATGCTCCACAAATGTGGGTATGGATGGGTTTAGAACGATTCACACTGAATTCTGAGTGTTTGTGAATCTTAAAGTGTTTGGGCTTGATAAAAGGTGAAGACTTGATAAATTAGGTCTGATGAATGTTTCCTCCAAAGTCTTAAACAAAAATGTCTCCGAATTTGGAAATTTATAAAACTCGAAGAAAACAGATATGCCGTATTTTCCTGAGCTCGTCGAACCGATCCGGAAAGGATAATCGGATCGGTTCAGCATCCGAGTCGGTTTGTTTTTCTCTTTAAATGGATCTATACACTTGTTAAAACTTAGCATACGGTTTTCCAGATCCGAATCGGTTCATTTTTGCATAGGTTTGGATCGGTCCGGCATCCAAAGTTGGATAGTAAGACTTCAGGTCATCAAACTGATTCGATTTTCTTTAGTACGGGATCGGTTCGATCTCTATTTTGCTTAAGCTTCTCTCTATGTGGACTCTTACGAACCCAAAAACGTTACCATGAACACAGGATTGAAGAAAATAGGCATGACGAACAATGTTGGCGATGATGGATACGTGAAATGTAGAATTCGGATTGAGGCCATCGAAATATGATCGTGTTGAGACGAGATGACAGTAGCGGTATACGATTTATATTTTAGAATGTAGGATAAAATATAAACACCTAGATACTACCCTGGACATTTATAGAACATGTCCTTACAATTACTGCAGCCCGAGACTTAGTTGCGATGCATGCATACTCTACTATCTAGTACCAGTACATCTCATCACTATATAAAGGACTCTTGGTTCGGTATATCCCTCGAACCACAAATATCAAAACACAAGTATTGGATGCGAACATAGTCCTAAGACTTTGAGCTACGCACATACCTACGCACCCAAATGACCGTTCAATACCATTGTTTTCACTAATGGCAATCCAACCTAAGTACAATATTCTGAGGCAACAAGTCAAAAATCCTCCATAAGACTCATCAGGAAATGACAGCCATCAACGTGCAAACCTCTCTTCGATAGCATGTAGGCTAGGTATGTCCTACACATAAATCATTAGGCAATATGTATATACTCAACTTATATAATAATATGTACACACTCGACATATATAACGTATTAGGAATTCATCCTACCCCAAATACCCGTGTATTTCTCGAATACCACTCGTATTTGATAATTTCTATTTATTCTCATTATCGTTGTATTCTATGTATTTACCACTCACATTATTCCTTTCTTAATTCAATATATAATTTCCCAATATTAAACCAACTCTATCACTCTTTGCTAATGCAACAAAAATTATTTAGAAATTATCGTGGGTTAAAAATACGAATTTCTAAACTTTTTTGGGTTAAAACAAGAGTTCTGAAATCTCGTTAGAAGTCACTGAATTCTCGTTCAAACGACATAGCATCTCCTTCGAATGACGTCATATCTCATTCGAATGATGCCAACGTCTCAGTAGTTCATCCCCAACCTCAGTTTTCTGCATTTTTCTCCATTTTCTTACACCCAAACCCACATGGAATATATCATAACAAGACCCCAATATCTCCACATCATTTATACATGATTATGGGTGATTAAAACACATATAAAGCATCAAATTCCTTAATTTCAAGAAGGTTTTTATCTAAATCAATATAATCCATAAAATTCTCAAATTCTATATTCATCATTTATGTTCTTCATAAAACCTAGAGTATAATTTTTTGATTTACAATTCAAATAATCAATCTGATAACCTCAACATGTGGATTTCTCAACTACATGCAGTACCTATCACATTAATTAATTTATCCATCATTTCATGCCCAATTTCACATTTCTCATAGGTGAATATTAATCCAATTCTAACATGGATATTATTCTCACTAATTGGAACAAAAACTACACTTTCCTTAAGGTCTAGGTCATTTCCTTTGGAGAAGATATGTGTAGGATGTCCCCTCCTCACTTTTTTGGTGGTGGTGCCAGGTTGTGCAAGGTGGTTGTCCCTTGGTTTGCTCTCAAAATCTCTTCCTCTCCATGGAAAAATCTCTCACTTCCTTAAAGACCTTTCCTTTGTTTTGGGGTAAATGAACCTAAGTTCTCTAATCTCCTCACTTATATATTAAAACCCAATTTTCGAAGTTACTATTCATATCCCAATTAAAATGACCAAAGTACCCCTCTGGGGTGTCCTTTTGGTTCCCAATTGACCCGAGACCTAAATCAAACCCCTGGGTAGACTTTTCTGCTTATTTCGACCCTTTCGAACTCAACAGTACTCTTGAAATGACCATTCAAATAACTTAAAAATAATTTCCTATTTAGCCCTTTCAATTTAGTCTCGACATGACTCACACGTGCATTCCGACTTAATTTCAGTAATTCGCATATTATTCACTCGTGACCATATAATCATATATTACTTTTAATCACTACATAATATTCAATATCAATCACATATTACTTTATTTTCAAGAAATATTCAATCCGGATTAATTCCAATTATTATTCATAGTTAATTCTAATTAATCCCCTTTTACTTTTAATTAATCTAATATTAAAAGTCATTAAAATTACGGGGTATTATATACTCCATCCCTTATAAAGAAATTTCGTCCCAAAATTTGGAAATAAAAGTATACCTGGAATAAAAAAACTCCTAGTATCTGTCACGCATCTCATCCTTGCGCTCCCAAGTAGACTCCTCAATATTAAGGTGCGCCCACTGGACATGCACGAGCGGAACTACTTTCGATCCTAACCGTCATTCGCAGATAAATGATGAGGATGAGATTGAAGATAAAGATAAACATTCACATCAAACATATAAGAGACAAAGGTTTTTAAAGTGGTTCTTCTATGAATAAAGCCTACGTCCACTGTTATTTTATTCCCAGGGGTTTACAATACCACAATATGGTGTAGAAAGAGAGGATGTGTATCTTGTGTATGGTGTTTCTTAGTTTTCTCCCACCGTCCCCCCCTTTTAGCTAAGGGAATACATGTATTTATAGTGATGGGAGATAAAGAGATACAATGCCTTTATATATTCAGACATTTATGTCTACATACAATGAATCTAATTGTTGGCCTTCTATGATGGTTGATCCTCCTTGAATTTCTTGGTATGCTATGTGTTGTCATCTATTAATACAGTATAAATGTACATTAAGGCTCATTAAATTCGTTGTCATCTTCATTAATGCACATTAAATGCATAGTTATCCTTTGATCATCCTGGTTGGTAGGCCGACCAACTCTCCTCGAGTGTCGACTAGCCCTCCTCGGGTGCCGACCAACTCTCCCCGGGTGCCGACTAGCTTTCCTCAGGTACCGACCAACTCTCCTCGAGTGCCAAATATTTCCACGTAGGATGACATGTATCCTTTTCTGATTGGTCCTCGTAGATGGATAATTTTTTACGTCAACAGAAGCCCCTAATGCTCCATGCTCGATGGTTTACTGAAAGGATGGAGTATTTATTCTACAGCGTTGCTCGGTGCTCATGAAATTCTTGATCTATCTTCTTGATTTGTTCAACATAAAGTGCATTATCTCCTGGATGACATATGATTCAGGCTGATCGATGGTTGCTAATATCTCTTTTGAGGAACTCCGTTCGTCAAGTGTACGTGTGCTATGTATCACCCCTAGGAATTTGGATGCAGCCATGCCATAGTATGCATCTTGTAGCTTGTCATAATCTTCAAGTATGTTGATTGGTGTGCTAGCCGACCAACTGCTTCCTGTGTCGAGCAACTGAATGCTAACTTTACGTGCTTAATTTTTCTGATTTATGCTCCTCTGAATACTTTGTCGAGCAACATACTAGCTTTTGAACCCAACTCTTCAATATTTTTAGTACCAAGCTAGTGGTGGACTTCGAAACATTTTCATACAACTTCTTCTTCATTATTGGTCGGGACAGTAGAAGTAAAGATCTCAGTGCTGTAGATGCTGAATTTGACTCCTGAACTTTAATATGCCTCCGTGTAAGTTTGTGGAGTTGAATTTGATACTCGACTGCATGATGTTATGAGAATGTGCCACCAAATGAACAACTAGATTTGTAATAGAAGCCCCCAAGTGTGGAATATGAACTTTGAGTACTTTCTTGGCCTTGAAATATGTTGGTCTTGCTGGAAAAATAAGGCCGAGGAAATATTCCATGAAATGACTCCCTGAGATCTTTGCATGTTTGCATTTTCTTGCTTCTATTATTTAACTCAGTTCAAGTGTTTAATAAGAATATATGTTGACATTTCAATTATGAATTTCTACATTTCTTCCATCATATGACTCTTGTCGGCTTTTGAAGAATGTGTTTGAGTTCCAACTTGGGAATTTCTACATGTGTTCTTTAGCTCAGCACGAGTGTTTGAGGAATAGATGTTTGAATTCTTAATTATAAAGGCCTACATGTATCTCTTCTCTTAACTCGATTAAGTCAAGTATGAAGTTCTATACCCAGGATTGGGACATGTATGAAATGAATCCGATGGTGCCAATTGAATTGTTGTTTGCAGTCTTGCTGATGTGTTGTGTGCAGTCTAGTTGCGTTGTTTTTGTTCGGTATTGACCTTTTAAGGTCTTTATGTGTTGTTGATGAGCATCCAAGAATTGTACTGGGCAGATAATTTTGCCTGAGCACATGTTGAGGCTGAGTCATATAAAAATTACGATTAGAATAATTATTCAGCCGACCAATATATAGTGTGCATCAGCTTCAATATTGGACAATTTAAATTTCCAGATAATATTATGTCATGTGAGCAGATTTTTATCAGATATGTGCCCTATGTAAGACATAATTGTGTAATCTAGGATTTTTGTAAAATTATTTACAACCCCAATAAATATTAAAAATTAGTTTGTTTTTAGAAATATTTATTGATTTTAAAAATATTTTTGAGGTGGGGTTGTAAACTGTAGATACTTGGTGTAATAAAACAAAAATATCTTTAAACACTAGGTGGATAAACCAAGAGTCCTTTTCTTAACAGAAAAAGAAGTCAAAAAGTGAGACTTGAGCCCTAACTTGACACGTATGATTTCAGTTGTTCTAACTTGGCCACAACCTCCGACTATCATTAGAATTGCGCTTTATCTTTCTCGTCATCGATTAGCAAATGGGAGGTTTAAAATTCTAAATCTGCACAACATCTTTCGCCGACCAACTATGATAACCTTGTACTTACAGAAAATTGAATTTCAAGTCACCGATTAACAATGGGCGTCGCCGACCAAGAAGTAGATGATTGTCGGCCTGTTTTGCTGGTTCCGACCAGCGCTGGATGGTGCCGACCTGTGCCGACCAGAAGTTGATTTCCCCCGACCAACTATATATAACACCGGCAATCATATAAGAGCTACCGGCCAACAAAATGACCTGCTGACCCAATAGGCTTTGGTCGACCATTGACGCCGATCAAGAAATAAATATGACGGACCAAGAATAAGATATAGTTGAGCAATCATATATGATCTTCGACCAGTGATGTCCCAATAATAGGTGTCATCGGTTATCATCGACTAAGAATAAGGCTGTCGACCAGGTATTGGATAGCGTCGACCTGTGCAGGTGCGGTTTGAATACCAATCGCTATTTTTAAGATCTGGCATCTCATAAAGAGAGAAAGATGAAATCCAGAGTCTCAGTTTCTTCTAATAATCAGAATCTGACTTTTAAAGTCTCAAATTGATACACATGAGAATCAAACAAATATATATTCTTGACTCGTTGATGACTATCTCCTTCAACCATCACAAAAATTTATGGAGGCATTAGATCCATCATTGAAATTAGATCCACAATTCATATCAAGACGTGGATGTCCCCTATTTCTGTTTTATCAATTCTCACTCAATAATGAAAATTATCGTGTGATTCACACAATTGGTAGATGAATTGAATATGAATGGTGACTTTATCAAAACTAGTAAAATGAAACAATGTGTACATGAAAAATATTGAATCGTTCTAAAGTTTATCCCCATTATAAAGTTTAGACTTGGGAATCAAGTCAAAAATTATGATTTTAAATCTTACTGTCTTACAGATTTCTCAATAAAAATAATCTAACAATTATGATTTTAAAATCATGATATGCAATATTTTGCAGATTTCCTAAATAAAAATTGGACAACTAATTTCTGTATATAAACATAAAAATCATGACTGAATCAAAATATGTATGCACAGTATATAATTGATTATACATATAGAAAATAAAAACTTAGCTTTTGATGGAGAACAATGCTTGTAACACGTTCCCACAGACGGTGTCAATCTGTTAAAGACAGAAAATGGCCACTGCCATTTTAGTGGCGTCAACAGCAGATAAATAATGAGGATGAGATTGAAGATGAAGATAAACATTCACATCAAACATATAAAAGACAAAGATTTTTAAAGTGGTTTCTTCTATGAATAAAGCCTACGTCCACTGTTATTTTATTCCCAGGGGTTTGCAATACCACAATATGGTGTAGAGAGAGAGAGGATGTGTATCTTGTGTATGGTGTTTCTTAGTTTTCTCCCACCGTCCCCCCTTTTGGCTAAGGGAATACATGTATTTATAGTGATGGGAGATAAAGAGATACAGTGTCTTTATACATTCAGACATTTATGTCTACATACAATGAATCTAATTGTTGGCCTTCTATGATGGTTGATCCTCATTGAATTGCTTGGTATGCTATGTGTTGTCATCTATTAATACAGTATAAATGTACATATGGGCTCATTAAATGCGCTGTCATCTTCATTAATGCACATTAAATGCATAGTTATCCTTTGATCTTCCTATTTGGTATGCCGACCAACTCTCCTCGAGTGTCGGCTAACTCTCCTCGGGTGCCGACCAACTCTCCTCGGGTGCCGACTAACTCTCCTCGGGTGTCGAATATTGCCACGTAGGATGACATGTGTCCTTTTCTGATTGGTCCTCGTAGATGGAGAATTTTTTTGGTCAACAACTATAGTCTAAGATCGCCACCGGCCTCTCCTCGTATGAACTATTGGTCTGAAAGTCAATCTCCTCTAATGCAACATGAGTGTGAGCCAACTCATCACGAAGATATCGCTTCAACGAAAAAATATGGAACACGTCATGGATACGATGCAAGTGCTTCGGCAACCCCAGTCTGTATGCTACCGGTCCAACTCTCTCGATAATAGGAAATGGTCCTACTTATCTCGGTGCTAATTTCCCCTTCTTTCCAAATTTCATTATCCTCTTTATAGGAGACACCCGTAAAAAACCTCGTCCCCCACACAAACTCCCTGAAGAACCGCTTTGCATTTGACATAGCTCTTTTGTCGACCCTGAGTATTCGAATGCGACTACGAATCAACTCAATCCTGGAAGACGTATCCTCTATCACCTTTGGTCCAAGTAGCTTGTTGTCCCCCACCTCTAACCAACACGCAGGAGAAGGACAAGGTCTACCGTATAAAGCCTCAAATGGAGCCATACCGATGGTGAACTGGTAGGTGTTATTATATGCAAACTCCACGAGTGGAAGATACTCCTCCCAACCTCCCCAAAAATCTAGGACACACGTGTGTAACATATCCTCTAGCATCTTATTAGTACGCTCAGTCTGCCCATCTGTCTATGGGTGATAAGACATACTCAATCACACCTCGGTATCCATAGCATCGTGAAAAATCTCCTAAAATTAGTACACGAAATCTTATCCCAGTCGGATCCAATATGTAGTGGTACCCCATGTAATCGCACTATCTCGGCGATAAAAATCTGGGCATACTATCCCATAGAGTAATCTATTCGAACTGGCAAAGAGTGAGTTACCTTAGTCAACCGATCCACAATCACCTATATGGAATCGTGACCTTGCTGAGTAGGAGGTAACCTTGGGTCAAAAATATGAATTTTCAAACTTTTCTAGGCTAAAACAAGATTTCTGAAATCTCGTTAAAAGTCCCTGAATTCTCATTTAAATGACATAGCATCTCGTTTGAATGGCGTTATGTCTAGTTCGAACGATGCCAACATCTCAGCAGTTCGTCTCCAACCTCGGTTTTCTGCGTTTTTCTCCATTTGCTTACACCCAAACCCATATGGAATATATCATAACAAAACCCCAATAAATCCACATCATTTACACATGTTTATGGGTGATTAAAACACATAGAAAACATCTAATTCCTTAATTTCAAGAAGGTTTATATCTAAATCAATATAATCCATAAAATTCTCAAATTCTATATTCACCATTTATGTTCTTCATAAAATCCATAATATAATTTTGTGATTTACAATTCAAATCATCAATCTGATAACCTCAACATATGGATTTTTCAACTACATGCAATACGTATCACATTTACTAATTTATCCATCATTTCATGCCCAATTTCACAATTCTCATAGGTGAATATTAATCCTATTCTAACATGGATATTATACTCACTAATTGGAATAAGAATTACACTTGCCTTAAGGTGTAGGTATGATCCTTTGGAGGAGATATGTGTAGGATGAACCCTCCTATTTTTCTATCACTTTTTCGGTGGTGGTGCAAGGTGGTTGTCCATTGGTTTGCTCTCAAAACCTCTTCCTCTCCTTGGAAAAATCTCTCACATCCTCAAAGACCTTTCCTTTGTTTTGGGGTGAATGAACCTAAGTTCTCTAATCTCCTCACTTATATAATAAAACCCAATTTTCGGAGTTACTATTGACATCCAAATAAAATGACCAAAATACCCCTCCGGGTTGTCCTTTTGGTTCCCAATTGACCCGAGACCTAAATCAAACCCCGGGTAGAGTTTTCTGACTATTTTGACCCTTCCGGACTCAACAGTGCACTCGAAATGACCATTCGTATGACTAAAAAATCATTTCCCTTGTATCCCTTTTAATTAGTCCCGACACGACTCACATGCGGGTCCCGGCTTAATTTGAATAATTCGCATATTATTCACTCGCGATAATTGTCCACATTCTTAGACTACCCAATTATTATTCTCATGAATAATTGTCTACTACATTATTCATTAGGACTCATCTTCATCCTTAATTATCTACATCATTTTATTAAACCGACTAAATTATCATGAAGCATTGTTTAAATCTGTAGACTAATAGGGAATATTCCCATATAAGGCACACCATAATGTGTGTGTGTGTATATATATCATAAAATACACACAAGTTAGGGGTGATTCCTACGTAGGATAACCGTTCACGGCACATGCCCAACAGTGACACGGGCTGGGTCAGCATCAACACCTACCTCCTCGTAGATGGCGCCTTCACGTAGTACCTATATGACCTACACAATTGTCAAGCTCCCAGTGCCAGCGTGTGGTATTCGGTCTGAGCGCACAAACTCCCAAGCCGATAGGACAGTCCACAAATATTGGTATGTTCACGCAAAATAATATGATACATATTATCATTCAATATGCATAATTAGTTACTCTATAACCACTCTAATCCGAGTAAAATATCAATTCATATAGAATATAGCCTTCTGGATTAATTATAATATTTTAATCAATTATTCCATAACTCATTTTAAGTCGTTATCCTACGACTACTTTCCGATTAAATATCAAGTCACATATAGTTCCTTTAAGGCTTAAACCACATTTTCTTCATCATTTATTTCTCTTTAAATGTATAGGTACATTTATTCCCAACTAACCTTTCCAAAACCACTATAGGTATAGCTATCATCAAACTAACCTTACTAACACGATTATAGGTATAGTTATCCCCAACTACCTTTACCAACACATTTAATGATATTAGTATGTTGTCCTCTTAACTTATACTTAAACCATTCCAAATTATTGATAATTATTCGCTCCTTGTTACCTTTTCAATAAGGTTTATATATACATATATAAGGAGTCAACTAGAGTGAATAAGGGTTATATGTACATATATAAGAAATCCACTAATATGGATAAGTAATCTCACTTAACCTACTATCATGGCCGACGTTAACCATTTAGACTTAACCCCCTAGACTAAGGATACAATCCTACTTAACGTCATTATACGCTAATAATTTGAAGAAATTAATTATTAATTTTTAACCTCATACATTCAACTTATCCCAAATAAGTGTTTCTTTTTATTTAAACTCTCCCCGAATTAATCATAAGATTTTCATTGTATCTTTTAGGGTCTTATCCTCTAGGTGCCACTACCAGAATTTCCCAAATCATCTAGGTACATCTCGAACTTTTATATATTTATTTCATATAGCTTTATTTAAGAATCACGCGTAAATCATCTTGTTCATATGGTCTCATACACCGTAAATCATCTTGTTCATATGGTCTCATACACCCTTTCGTAGAAAAATCATAACTATATGAAATAAATATATAAAATTAAAAAAAAAATATGAGGTCGGCGCCCACGCGAACGCAATGAATTTTTGTACAAGCAAGTCTTTCCTAATCGATTCGGTAGGAGGCCAAATTGATTCTATCTGTCCAGTAAGCCGAGAGCAAGTCTTTTCCAAGACGTGATTTTTCCAATGATTTCTAAATCTATCAAACTTTGTTCTTATGATTCAAAAATCTCAAATGGCTTATGGGAAGGGGTTCTAACATGAAATAACATCATTTTAAACATGATCAAACCTCCAAATCATTCCTACATTATCACCAAATCATCAAGAATTTGTCAAGAATTCATGAACATGAAATTTTCAGATTTCATCTTATACTATCCTAATGATTTCCAGATTAATTATAGGGTTTTACAACATATTTTCTATAATTAATCTTCCACTTAAACTACATGAATACATAGACATGGATTACACAATTATTATCAATTTTTACCCAATTTAAAAGGTCTCTAAATATCCAGTCCCAAAATATGATTAAACCTTATTCTAAGCATGGTATCAACATTAATATAACATTAGCCCATTTTGAATGAGAATGGCAAGAAAATCCTTGCCTGAGATTGAGTTGAGAAGCCTCCTTTCCTCCTCCTAGGGTGTCCTCCATCCTCCTCTTGGGTTGTTATGTCTCGGGTTCTTGGATGTAACTCCCAAATAAATGGATTAACTCTAATTATATGTTGTTAATCTTCAATTCCCGAGTTGGGCTTTAGGCCTTAACTTCGGACCCCCAAATGGGCCCAAATACACAATCTAATTAGCCTGAAAACTACCCAACTCATATATATAAACCCCGGGACCATTCCTAAGGGTCTAAAATGCCCAAACAAGCCCGTAATAATACCTATCAAAGTGTGTCCTGAATATTTTTATATAAAAAATATATTTTAATTGTGATGTAACACATGTAATTACTTTTAAATCAATATAACATTTCATTTTTTTTAGATTTATCCCAAATCATTAAAGTTCAACTCTAAAATTTATAAATAACACTTAGTCCAACTACTCACAACCTTGATTAATTAATGTCATCGAATTAAATTAATCCCTATTTATTTTATTTTATTCCTAAAAATATACGGGGTATTATAGAATTTTTATGATGCCAGTCATATAAATTGTATTTAAATATTAAACTATATTTTACTCCTCCAATTTTCACTCTAAGTTCTCCCTCTAATTTTAGATAAAATGGTTCAATTTTCTTTTGTTTTGTGTTATTGATGACTGATTTAAATTCTAGGTTTAGTTTTAGGATTAAACTATAATTGACTTTATTGATTTTGTAGATATAAATTTGAGGTTGAATGATGATTTAACTTTAGGGTTGATGCTTGGATTAATTTTAGGCATTATTGGTCTATATTACAAATTCAAATTTTTATTTGTGGTTCTATTTTTTAGGGTTTAAAATTTTTAATCAATCAAAACTTATTTCTTTTTTCATTAGATGAGATAAGTATTTTTAGTAATTATTTGGTAAATATTCAAAAATAACCTCAAAAAAATTCGACTCTGGGACTCCCGCCCCTAAACCCTCGAAAATTACCATTAAATTAGTCCCTACTCTCAAGAAATCCTGGCTACATCTCTCCTCATAACCACCCTTAACTGTAACTATTTCACTCAGTTTTTTTTTATAAAATGACACATGTCCTATATTTATTAAAACAATACCACAATTAAAAAATAAAATAAAAACTTAGGGTCAACTGCAAATAAAAATTCCAAATAGGACTTAAAAATGATATGTTCCCTTATGTTACTATGTTCCCTTATGCTATTGAGAATTGTTCATGAGATAAACTAGGTTATATACCCTTCACATACCTCACAAGAAAATAGTGGTGCCCTGGATTTGCCCCACTACTCAGCCTTATTTTCCCAACCCATACGGACACAACTCAACCTATTTTCCAATATTTTTCGAAGCTACAAACAATTACCTCAAAATGTTATTTAGTTTTAATCAAACTGCCAAACTATTAATCCAATCCCCCCCCCCCCCCTCCTCGAACTTTAAGGCGTTTAAAAGTTTATCCCACAAGTATCACTTTGTTATTGGTTTACATAAAAAAAAAAAATAGTTTGATAAATTTTGGTCCTTTTACCTTATGATTGTGGGTTTTAAATATTTCATTGTTGGTAGGGTGAAAAATTATTTCTGATATAACCCGTTTCTGAAGGAAAATGTTTGGTGCGAAAATATAATTTTTAGGATCCAAATTTTAATTTTTCCTCCAATTGTATTTTCCAGATTAGGGGAGAGTGATGATAAGGAGTGCAATGGGATTAATTGTGAGAGTGTGTGACTCTCACTCGTAACTAAGCAAACAATAATTACTTGCAAATAAAAGCAATGTTTTATTTGTATCCATATTTGGGCAAAAGGGTATCCTAGTCTATAAGTGGAAAACATGATTTATAAAAATAATTCAGTTTATAATATTCATTAAGAATATCAGAGAATAAAACTGTAAAAAAATAAATCAATCACTTGAGATTATTGTGGAAAAAATCTTTATCCAAACTGGGAATGTATGCGAAGGGAGAAATGATGTATAAACATGAACCTAAATAGATTAAATAATGTTGAGCCTCAAAAAGTAATTGTTTCTATGTTGTATTCGTAAGAGTAATTTCAGGTTGAATCCAACTACCCGCCATATTAAAAAATATTGACCTCGATCTCGATTGATAATGTTGCCTTTGAACCACTTTCAACCATTCTTTAAATTTAAATAAAATTTTGTTCTAATAAAATGAAAAAATTATCCATTCAAATATATTACCTAGGATGTGTGAGTACATCTTAAAGGTTGATGGTTTAGAAAAAAAAATTTGGCTCACTGAAAATCTCTAAAAAAATGTTTATAAACTCAACCGAGTAAAATATTTAAGACAACTAAATCTTGAGGTTTAAGAATAAGCAAAAGCATTTTTTATATGAAAAAATATAAAAATGTTTGACACACAAAGGAAAATGTCTTTTGAGATTTTTGTATTATTAAATCTTGAGACAAAAACTCTTATGTTATATAGATTACCAAGCACAAAATATAAATAGCCAATAAAGGTTGAGTGTTCAACCTCCTTGTTATGACTCGTTAGTATAGGACTTACAAAGGGGTAGGCACATCATAAAATATAAGCATATCGTGTGTGTGTGTGTATATATATATATACATATATATATATTTCACTAGAATCAAGTGTGGACTTCATAATAAGAGGTCCCGCCTTCATAATTGCTACTGGCAACAAAAAGGTCAATAAGGTAAACCTCAATATCTTAACTCAAATATTTTTTTATTCCATTATATTTATATTCAAAATAGGATGAGTTTGATTTTAATGATATTAAACATATTTCTAACATCAAAGCTCTTTAAATATCATGAACTCATATAAAAAATATCATCTCAAAATTATTTTTTTTACTAGTTTAAAAAATAAGTATGTTGCTACGAGGTATGTTGAAGAGTCTCTCTCTCTCTCTCTCTCTCTCTCTCTATATATATATATATATATATATATATATATACATTACTGCTCTTCTGCATACCAGTCCTCATTTGAAGAGTGCGGACCGGATATGTGTCACCTGACGATGAGCGTAGAAATTATAGGCTAAATTATAGGGGCTCTCTCTCTCTTTTTTGGACTCACCGCCAGGTGACACATGTCCGGTCCCCACTCTTAAGATGCGGAATGGTATGCACAAGAGGAGTACTGTATATATATATATATATATATATACATAGTCATGAATATATAGTCATGAATATAAATATAAAAACATATATGCAAAAATTTGTGACTCATTAAATTTTTGTCTCTAAAATGCCATCACTTGTTCTCTCTCTATGTCTGTGTATATGTACACAAATTGTAAATCGTTTGAGAAGACTTAAAAGCAATTACCATAAAGTGTGTTTTAGATATATACATGTATGTGTGTAGTACGTGCATGAATGTGTTTTATTAATACATAATAATAAACCTAAAATGAGCATTTTAGTTTAATACAATTGGACAAAGGTTATTACTCTCGTTAAACACATTTTACGTTAGATACCATATTTCATTTGACATTTATTACTCCACCATATATTTGAAATTATAAATGCATAAACATTTATTTCATTTTGTTTTAACAAGAAAAAATATAACGGACCCCACATTCATTTTTTTGAATTGAACTTAATTAAAATTGACGCTATCATATAACAAACATTTATTACTTACATTGTATTCATAGTCTACATAGTTCTCATTAATTATTGCACAAAATATTTGAGATTATAAATACCAAACATTTATCTGTCTTTCTCTCAAGACTTTGAGAGAAGAAAAAATAATAATCAAGCATTAGTCTTCAAATTTCACTCTCTTTTCTTTGAATGGAGATCACGCTTTTCTTTGAAAGATATATCAACCTCCATTCATGGAATCATACTACAGGATTCACAACTAAATTTTTTATATATTTCTTCTTTAAATTGTAATAGGAAAACAAAAATATATATTTTCTCATGAAACAAAGAAATCTGAATGACAAGGTGCTCTATTGATGCGATGGTTGGAGTGCAATTCATTTATATAAACCACTGTTTATATCTCTTATTTTTATAAGATTTGTGCTTTGACATAAAGGGGTCTTGAAAAAAAGTCCCGTTTACATAAGCTATTTCTAAATTAGTCCCATGAAAAGAATTGTTTTCCAATAGAACATAGTACATGTTTTTCACATTTACTCAATATTACTACATGATATATTTAATAACTGCTATCTAGTTTGCACATGTTGCGTAAGTAGTTAATATTTTGCCATAAACAATTATACAAATAATCATATGTTGTTTTGCCTCACAACTAAAACTCACCACCGCCTTCCAACCTTCATCGCCACATTGCCTTATTTTCATCCAAAATAAGTTGCATTAGGTTGAGAATTGGTTAATAGGTTTGCATCATATTATGTAAATAGTCATCAATATCATATTACATAAATAGTCATCATATTATGTAAATAAATACAGTTGCAACAGAGATTCAAGTTCTTTTCAAGGTATTGGACACCCATCACCGATCTAGAGGAATGATTTTCAACAAAAACTATAATATAGACTCACACCTAATCATTAAGTCCTTCTAATGAGTGTTTAACATAACTGCTAAGTCCCTTTAATGATGAGATATGATACCTAATCACTGAGTATCTTTAGTACATTAGATAATAGGGATAATTATATTTAGGTCCCATTTATTGGGTCAACATTCTTATAAGTTCTATTGACTTTTCAATAATTCCATAGGTCCTATTCCAACTTTTTAGGGAAATTTTTCACCATTTTACCTTTTTATAACTAATCATCCGCATAAGTGGTTGGACTTTTTTTTTAATCTTTAAATGATCATAGCTTTTGATTCACAAATCCGTTTTTCGCAAAATTACTATTTTTGAAATCTGCTCGAGGAGATCTATCAAACAAGATCCATGAAAGCTATAAAATTCCAAAGAAAACAATTTACACAAACAGTAAACTTTATTGTATACACTAGAATATGAAATAATTTTATATATGTAATATTTTCACAAACAGACAGTAACATTTACCGTGGTAATACTACACAGTATATATATATATATATATATCCGGTGGATCCAAACCCTCTTTTTTCAAAAATATCTTATATTTAAAGGTTCGTGCTAACGACAGCCAATCCTTACCACCATTGTTGGAGCTTCAACAACCTTCGTCAGAGCTCCGATTTGGGGTGGGTAAGGGTGGCATGTGGTGCCGCTGGCGCGGACCTTTGAAAATAAGAGACTTTTGAATAAATGGGTTTTGGATCGACCGGAGTGTCATGGGGTGCCGCTGGCGCGGACCGTTGAAAATAAGATTGGATAAATGGGATTTGGATACTCTTGAGCACCGATTTGGGATGAGTAGGAGTGGCATTAGGTGCTGGTGGCGCAGAGCTTTAAAAGTAAAAACATAGTGAATATATATATATATATATAATGTGATAACACAGTAAATGCTATGGTTTGTAAAAATGTCATATATATTAAACTTTTTTGTATACACCGGAAAATAAAATAGTTTTATAATTGTGACATATTCACAAACAATAAAATTTACTGTGGTAATATATTTATGAAATAGTTTTATATATATAACATTTTCACAAACAGTAACATTTACGGAGTTAATATTACACAATATATATATATATATAACATTTTCACAAACAGTAATATTTACTGAGTTAATATTACATAATATATACACAAACACACACACACACACGGTAGATCCAAACCACTATTTTTTTTTCAAAATTACCATATTTTTAAATGTTTACTCTAGCGACATTGAATCACCACCACTACCCACCCCCATTGTCGGAGCTTCAACGACTTTCATCAGAGATATGATTTGGGTTGGTAGTAGTGGCATAGGGTGCCGCTGGCGCGGACCTCTGAAATTAAGAGAATATTAGATAAATGGGGTTTGGATCCACTGGAGATCCGATTTGGGGTGAGTAGGGGTGGCATTGAGTTAGGTTTATATCTATAACATTTTCACAAACATTAACATTTACTGTGTTCATATAACACGGTATATATGTGTGTGTGTATATATATATATATATATATATATATATATATATCCAAACCTCTTTTTTCTGATATTATCTTATTTTTAACGGTCCGCGCCAACGGCATCCAATCCCCACCACCACGCACCCCCTTTATCGGAGCTCCAACAACCTTCATCAGAGCTCCGACTTGAGGTGGCATGGGATGCCGAAGTAACATTATAACAAACAGTAACATTTATTATTTGTGAAAATATTACAGAGATAAACCTAATCCAATGCTACCCCTACTCACCTCAAACTGGAGCTCCGGTGTATCCAGACCCCATTTATCCAATATTCTCTTATTTCCTAAGGTCCGCGCCAGCGGCACGTCATGTCACCCCAAATCAGAACTCTGATGAAGGTTGTTGGAGCTCCGATAATTGGTGTTGGTGGTGGTCGGGATTAGATACCGCTAGTGCGGGCCATTAAAAGTAAGACAATATCAGAAAAAGGGTTTTGGATCCACTGTATATATATATATATATATATATATATATATATTGTGTTATAACACAGTAAATGTTAACGTTTGTAAAAATGTTATAGATATAAACCTAACCCAATGTCACCCCTACTCACCCTAAATCGGAGCTCCAGTGGATCCAAACTCCATTTATCTAATATTCTCTTAATTTCAGAGGTTCGCACAAGCGGCACCCTATGCCACTACTACCCACCTAAATCATAGCTCTGATTAAAGTCGTTGAAGCTTCGACAATGGGGGTGGGTAGCGGTGGGGATTGAATGTCGCTAACGTAAACCTTTAAAAATATGGTAATTTAAAAAAAAAAGAGGTTTGGATCTATCGTGTATATATATATATATATATATATATATGTTGCTATTTGTGAAAATGTTATATATAAAACTATTTCATAAATATATTAACACAATAAATGTTATTGTTTGTGAAAATGTCACAAATATGAAACTATTTCATTTTCTGGTGTATACAATAAAGTTTAATATCTATGACATTTTCACAAACTATATATATATATATATATATATGCTCCTATTTTTAAAGTTCTGTGCCATCCCTACTCACCCCAAATCGGTGCTCCAAATGATCCCGATTCTATTTATCCAATCTTATTTTCAAAGGTCCGCGCTAGCGACACCCCATGATACTCCGGTGGATCCAAAACCCATTTATTCAAAAGTCTCTTATTTTCAAAGGTCCGCGCCATCGGCACCACATGCCACCCTTACCCACCCCAAATCGGAGCTCTGACGAAGGTTGTTGAAGCTCCAACAATGGTGGTAATGATTGGATACCGCTAGCGCGAACCTTTAGATATAAGGTAATTTTGAAAAAAAAAAGGTTTGGATCCACCGTATATATATATATATATATATATATATATATATATATATATATATATATATATATATATATATATATATATATATATATATATATATATATATATATATATATACTGTGTAGTATTACCACAGTAAATGTTATTGTCTGTTTGTGAAAATTACACATATATAAAATTATTTCATATTCTAGTGCATACAGTAAAGTTTACTGTTTGTGTAAATTTTTTTCTTTAGAATTTTATAGCCTTCATGAATCTTGTTTGATAGATCTCATCGAGCAGATTTCAAAAATAGTAATTTTGCGAAAAACGAATTTGTGAATCAAAAGTTATGATCATTTAAAGATTAAAAAAAAAGTCCAACCACTTATGTAACTTCCTAAAGGAAGTTACGGATGATTAGTTATAAAAGGGTAAAATGCTGAAAAAATTTCCTAAAAAGCTGGAATACGACCTATGGGATTATTGAAAAGTCAATAGGACTTATAAGAATGTTGACCCCTAGATAATATCTGCAATTACCTTTTTTTTTTTTTAATAAAAGACCCCCAATTTATTGATAGAAAGGTAGAAAAGCCCTACCAAGGCGGCATTACAAGAGATAAAGAGCTAGCTATAAAAATAAATAGAATAAATTACTATAGAAGCCTAATTGATGGAATGCCTTGTAAGTCCATCCTATAGCAACCAATGGCGGTTTTGGGAAGATCCTTAGCTGAAGAGAAGATTTTGTGTTGTTTATCCTCAATTCCATGATTGGCCAAGCAGTCAGCAACCTTATTTGCCTCTCTCCAACAATGAGTGAAGGAGTTGTCCAAATCTAAGTCCTTGATTTCTTTCAGAATGTCCAATAGAGACCAAGGAGGCTTTGGAATGATACCCTTGAGGATGTTGATAATAAATTGAGAGTCAGATTCTACCTGTAATCTACTTAAATTGAGATCTTTGCAGATTTTGAGACCATTGAGAATAGCAACACATTCAGCTCTTGTGTTTGACATAATCCCTTCAAAGGATGAAAACGCTGAAACAAATCTTCCACATTGATCTCTGATGATCCCTCCAGAGCCAGCCACACCTGGATTGTTTTTGGAGGCCCCATCTGTGTTGAGTTTGAATTGAAATCCGATTGGTTTTAGCCATTTGACCAGAAAGCAAACATTGGGCTTGGGCTCGGATTTGATGCTGAAAAGATCTTTAACATTAACATAGGCCATAGATTTGGATTTGAAATAAATATTTGAAGAGCACATATGCATTAGCTTGAAGACATTAGAGATAATCTTCTTACTATCCATAATGATTCCTTCAAAAACATTTTGATTTCTAGAAATCCAAATCTCCCAAAGAATGACCCCTGGCAACAAAAGGAGAATATATTGAATGTAATCAACTTTGGAACGCCTTATCCACCATGAAAGCATCATTTGGTTGAAAGAACCTGAGTATAGCTTGATGCCAAAGATGTTGGCAAAAAATGACCATACTTCTGAAGCTATTGGGCCATCAATAAATAGGTGATTGAAAGTTTCTGATTGGTTTTTGCAACATCTGCATATAGAAGCTGTTAGAATCCCTTTCATCTGGAGATATTCATCTATAGGTAAAATATGGTGGTAGCATTTCCATAGAAATATAGAGATTTTTGGAGGAATATCTTTATTCCAAATGGATTTGCATAAAATAGATGAAACTCTAGTTTTCCTGATTGAATGCCAAGCAGATTTTGTTGTGAAATCTCCATTTGAGGTGAGAGTCCAGTATAACTTTCCATTGATCTCTTTAGAATGCTTTATAGCCTCCTCCTTTACTAGATTTATTCTGTGTTGAGTTTTGGATCTGCTACCCGAAATAGATAAAGACCTGCATTTTAAAAACTCATGACACAAACTGTTAGTATTTGCTGAATTCCACCATAACTTTAAGCTAAAAGCTTTGGTGAGATCTGCAAGAGATTTAAAGCCAAGACCTCCTTCTTGCAAAGGTAAACAGAGGTTATCCCATTTAATCCAGTGGTGTCTCTTACCAAACTCTAGAGAGTTGCCCCAGAAGAAGTTACTGAAGATAGAGTGGATATGATTAATGACACTAGCAGGAGGTTTCAGAGCAGCAATGCAGTGAATAGGAATTGTCCCAAGAACAGAGGATATAAGAATTTTTCTGCAATTTACGTTTTAACTAAACTAATAAATTACATATAATATGTATTGATATATTATGTATGTATATTGCGTTTTACATATATTATATTCTATATTACGAAAATAATAGATTATGTATGTTACGTTTCGAGTACATTAATAAATATGTAGATTATATTTGATATATAGTGTAGTACATTAGTATATTATGCAATATGTATTACATACAATAGTATATTACATAACCGATGAGTCCATTTGATAAATTTTGACAACTAACTCGTGAATCTCTTTAGTATAGTATGAAATATACACAATTCAAGTATAATTAAGGTTTTACATAAATGAATATACTATGTATTAATATTATAAAAGTATATTGTATATTACGTAATATATTGATATATTATGTAATTGATGCTTTAAAATAACAAATGTTTTTGTGTCGTTTTTTGTATTTGGATTTTTGGGAGAAGCATACTTTTTTATCCCTTGGATTTATTTATTAGGGAGATAGCCGAAATTTCGCTTTTCTTTATGGTGTTATAGATCATAAGATGATAAAATTCCAAAATAACAAAATTTTGCTTTACTTTAAGGGTAATTTGAATAAATCTCAATTAAAGTAGAATTAACTCTAAAAAAATTCACCTCGGGGCTCCCGTCCCTGAAGCTCCAGCACCACTCGTGTGGCAACCCGCATTCCGAAATAAGGGGTGGGCAGCCCGATAGTCCGACATATACGAAAATCATGGATGGAAATCATTCTCAGCATCACAATTATAGTAAGAGTATACGGGAAAACCACCCATTAATTTAGAAAACGGGTTGCCAAAACAATTAATTTGATTTAAAATTTAAGTTAAGAAAACTATTTAAACAACCCATTCTAAAAGATAGTGGAATTCCGAAGCAACATATATATCATACATCTAAAACGAATATATACAAGGGGAGGACCGAATATGCTGTCGGTCCACAGCTACACAAAAGGAATCATAACAGTTTAATATGTTACATAATACATTCATTAAACAATTACAAAGTTTGGGTCATTTGCCCGAATGACAGACCCGATCATAACTAGATTTCAAAAGTGATGGCGTCTAGCAAAACATCCTGTAATATCCGCAAATTCTTACAGCTCCTTAAAAGCAAAAGAGTAGGAATATCAACACGGGCGTCCTTGCGGAAGAGCACCTGGCCAGATACAATAACATGCACAACATAGGAGAATGAACGGTTCAGGGCCCGATTTTTATATAATTACCAGATGAACAAAAAGCATGATAGATATGAAAAGTTAATCATGAATGATGATGATCAAATATCTAACAACAAAATCATGAATCACAAACGAGACAATTAAAATGACATGCCTAAGGATAAATTATGCAAGAGAATAAAATTATGCATGATAAAATTAAAAACTTCTATCCTCAATTTCCACTTTAATCCGATTTCAATTCCTTGACAGGAATAATATCATCATACATTTTAGTGGAAAATATGCATCTCTCAAGTCCCACTTGAGTTTAGAAAAGTTATATTCTTATACATATAACGATTCTAAGACCGCCCCTCCGAGTTTCCCCACTGGGCGCACCCCTAAATGACTATCATCTTCCAGGGGCCTATCAAACAAGGCAGCCTGGGCACCTAACGCACGTCGAGAAGTGGCCATATGCCTGCGAGTGAGTCATAACCATACCCGAAATTACCTCACTAGCGGAGAAAAATACATATAATAAACTCGCATATGGCCGAGGACTATAGTCTCCCTGCATTCACTAGTCAGGGGACATCACCTCATGCATGAGCTTCCCTTATGATAGCATTTAGAGAGGTGTGTTTAAGTAAATTAGCACTTACCATAAAAACCACGTTTCTCTTTTCCAATTATATATACTTGTTTCACTATTTTGAAACCTTAATCATAGGATACTTCATTAATTTTCATCATAGTACATGCCCAAATCATTCTCTAAGGGATCACAATTATTCCCAAAACTTAAGGCCTTATATACCTCGATTTAAGCCCCTGAAGTCTCCAAGCATGGGCCTACAACCCCCATCCTTCTATTAGGATGCAAAATGAGAATTGATGCCTAAACATCACTTTAGACACCCCCCCTGACTTAACCCCAAGTGAATCCCATTCAACTCTAGGGTGACAACCAACTCAACTAGGACTCTAAAAACCAAGGTTTACTTCATTCAAGAAGAGTCCTAAGTCCCTATGAAAAGAAAAGAATTTAAAAACAAAATTAGAAAGTTGGGAGAGAAAACAGGGGACCGGTCGACCGGTCCCAAGACCGCGGTCGACCGCGTCTCAAGTTTTAGCCTCCAAAGAAAAGAAGAAAGCTCATTTCGGGCGAACCGGTAGACCCGTAGGAGGGCCGCGGTCGACCGCACCCTAAAATTTATGCCTTTTAAAGAAAGCAGTGTGCCCTCTTTTGAAGGCCCGGTCGACCGGTCTGAGAACCGCGGTCGATCGGTCATTGCAGACCTAGACCTATTCTTCCCATTTTCCATCTAAAACCAAAGCCAACCAACCTCATTTAATGATACTAATAGATCATAAATTCTTCCAACAACCTTTTCCTACCTCAATACACAATCAAATCTCTTCCAAAGATAATAATACCCATAAATCCAATCAAAAACCATAACTACATTACACCAAACTATTACATAACTACCCATACTAATTATCCATCTTAAACCATATAATAGAAAGTAGAAAACTTGCCTTGGGGCTTCAATTTCAGACTTGGGTGAAGAAGAATGGAAGATCAATCCACCAATCTTCAATCTCTCCCTTACTCCACAAGTTCTTCCTCTCTCTCTCTCTCTCACTCTAGGGCTAGAATACACTTAGGGTAAAATAAGGGAAAATGAAAGGCTTAGGAAGAGTAAGACGTGGTCTTAGCTAAAAGTCTTCCAACTTTAAAGGGTTAATACCGCGATAAAATGATTTCTAATACGCAATATGCCAAAATCAGTCAAAAGTGCCCAAAATCTCAAAATATAATATGGCACACATTTTGATTGTCTCGCACCTCCCGGAACTAACTACACCCTCCAATTTATCATTTGGAAATTCTATAAGTCATTTTAAGTCCCGGTTCCATTTTAACCCAAATTGCCATTTTAAATCTCATGACACAATAGAACACCACATGGTAATAGTCACTTACACACATGGTAATTATGCAACTTTTTAGTAAATATTAACTTATTTCATCAAATTAATACTTACTCCACATCCGGCATTTTATATATAATTACTCCACATGGTAAATAAGTATAAAATGGTCTCCCAAAAGCAAGGGTTGTTACAACTCGTAAGTTCGACTTCCCCAAAACAAAAATCCTGGATCTGCCACTGCCCTTAACCATAACTATTTTCACATATATTCAGATCTTTGTAGAATGACACATGTCCCAGATTTGTTCAAACAATACCACAATTAAAAAATAAAATAAAAACTTAGGATTGGCTGCAAATAAAAATTACCATGGTCGGAACTGACCGCGTAGTCCGGGGTCTCACGATTTGAGAGTATGATGATAATTTGCAAAAATCACACTTAGACTTGAAAACAGGCCGTTAAAGGGTGAAAATCCAAACCAGCCCCCAAACGACCCCGTAGGAGGCACGGACACCTTGCACGGGACCAATGTAACTTGTAGGAACTGACCGCGTAGTCCCGAATCTCCCGGTTTGAGAGTATGACGATAATTTGCAAAAATCACACTTTAACTTGAAAACAGGCCGTTAAAGGGTGAAAACCCAAACCAGCCCCCAAACCACCCCCGTAGGAGGCACGAACACCTCGCACGGGGCCAATGTAACTTCTAGGAACTGATCGCGTAGTCGTATATGCAATTTTTCTGCTTGTATATGCAATTTTTCTGCTTGAATACGATTTTTTTAAAAATGACTTGGTTACTAATATTGTATTTTTTTTGTGTCTTATTTTTTTTTTGTAGGATGACATTCAATCGCTAGCTTTTATCCACTTGGAACGCACGAAGAAGTCAATGCTTTACAACAGGGGGATTGTTTATTTAGTGTCGTTAATATTCAGGATTCTATTTTTTGTATTATGGCCGAGCAGGCTTCAGTAGTTTTATGGTTTATTTTTATGGCCCTGCTCGCTGTAGTAGTTTTATTGTTGACATTTATGGCCATGCGGGCTTTATATGGGCAGATTTTATGGTAGCAGGTTTTGGAATGCTAAAAAAATAGAGGAAACTCTGCCCAATTTTTTTTTGATATGGAAACTATTATCTCTTGTAATTTTTTGAAGTTATTGTCGACTTTTATGGTCATGTGCGGCTTTATATTGGTATTAACTCTTGTAATTTTTTGAAATTTGTATGCACATTAGTTTATCAACAACCTATGATATTCATAATTTTTGATTTTTTTTGATTTTTTTTGCAAATAATAAATATTTTTCCTACCGGATTTGGAATTTGCAGATTTTCTAGATTTGTTTCCTATTATTTTTTTTTAATCAACCAAAAAATCTGGCACAGTTTTAAACCGTGCCAATGTATAAAAATGAGAACGCTTATTAAACATTCTGGCACGCTTTAAAACCGTGCCAAAAGCATGCTAGAAAATAGACAATTTGGCACGGTTTCGACGTGTGCCAAAAGCGTGTCAGATTTAACATCTAACACGGTTTAAAAGTGTGTCAAAAGCGTGCCAGATAAAAAACTGGCACAGTTTAAAAGCGTGCCAAAAGCGTGCCAGTTTGGGAAATCTGGCACGGTTTTAAATCGCGCCAGAAAATCTGGCACGCCTGATTCTGGCACGATTTTGAACCGTGCCAGATTCTGTCTGGCACTGTTTTAAACCGTGCCAGTTTCCAATTTTTTGTGTAGTGCCAGTAGGACTTAAAAATCGTATTTTTATGACCATTCGTTACTAATTTTTTTTTAAATAGGGAAACTAGGTTGTATACTCTTGATACCTCACATTAAAATAGTAGTGCCCTGGATTTGCGTACACAAATTGTGAAAAGTGAGTGGTACGTGCATAATGTCTTTTATAAATACATAATAATAAATATAAAATGGGCATTTTAATTAAATAGAATTGAACTAAGGTTATTACTCTCTTCAAACACATTTTACATTAGTTAACTTATTTTTATTACGCATTTATTATCCCATCGTATATTGGAAATTATAAATTCATAAACATTTATTTATTTTTGTTATAATAAAAAAAAATATTCCCCACATTCATTTCTTTGAATGGAACTTAATTATTATCAATGTTGTCATATAATAAACATTAATTACTTACGTTATATTCATAAACTGCATATTTATCTATATCGCTCCCAAGCATTAAGAGAAGAAAAAACTAGTAACCAAGCATTGCTTCAATGGAGATCAAGCTTTGCCTCATTATCCTATTGCTTGACTCGTCCAATGTAGAAGAGGTCATGGGAAAGGTGATAGAATATGATGTTATGACGAAGGATGAAGTCCCATGCAAGAATAAGACGAATTGTAACGTGGTTGCAAAAGCTAACCCTTACACACGTGGTTGCACTGTTGCCACCCGGTGTGCCAGGGGCCATTGATGAAAGAGATATCAATCTCCATTCATGGCATCATAATACTAGATTCATGAGGAAAGTTTTGATATATTTCTTCTTTAAATTGTCATAGGAAAATAAAAAGGAGTCATTATATGCCAATACATGATTTTCATTGACATGGTGTATCGCAATTGGTTAGTGCCACTGGTGCGGACCCACATCTATAAGGCACTAACCAATTGCGACATGATATGTCAATGTGTAGCGACCGATACATGAGAATCATGAGTTGGCCTTGACTTATTGAAACAAAAATCTATAGTTCTCATGAAACACTAAATTCCAGAATGGAAAGGTGCCTATTGATGTGATGGTTTTTCACTTAGAAAGGTGCTCTATTGGTGTGATGGTTTTTCACATTTAGTAAACACTAAATTTGGGTATGCTTTGAATTTTAGTAGACATGTTTTTAACATTTAGTAAATATTATTAGATTATATATTTACAACGTGTAGTTGATATTTGTTATTATGGTTTGCACAAGTTGCATAGGAATTTTTAAACATCATAGCTTTCAAATTCAGACAAAAGAACGTGCAATTTTTTCCTTCTTCATCTATATATTCGACCTTCCATCATTTAATAGAGGTAGTACCAAAACCCTAAAATTTGAATTGATGGCAGAGCCGCCTGGTTTTCGTCAACAAATGGTGTTCAATCTTGAAAAAGCGTTGGATTAGGATTAGGGTTAAGGTTAGGGTTCGGGTTCGGGTTCGGGTTAGGGTTAGGTTTAAGGTTTATAGAAAGAATTGGGGAAACATTTTGAGCGTGCTTAGAGTGCACCTTCCTTCAGATATTCCAATTGTGGGGTGTGAGCTTACACCGTATGTTTTATTAAGGAGGACTGATACTAAATATATTACTACTGAGGAAGTGCCTGAATCTACTCTACTTAAGAGCCCTTTCTTGAGATACAAGTGGTTAGTAATTTTTTTTTAAGTTTCTCAATTTGGGTATACCTTAAATTTTTGTATACTTGTGATTTGCTTGTTTGAAAATGGTTTGGTTGGTTATTCTGGTGATTGATACGCATATTGTATAGACTCTTGAAAATGGAAAAACTGGAAAAGGTAATAATATAATTCATTTTTATTTGTGTAAAATTAGTTAATTTAATAACTATGTGAATAATGAAATAATAATATTGTAATATACTTGGTGGTCATTTCTCGAGATATAAGTGGTTAGTATTTTTTTTTTTAACTTTCTGAATTTGGGTATGCTTGTGATTTGCTTATTTGAAAATGATTTGGTATGCGTATGCATATCATATAGTTGACACGTGGATGCAGCAAAAAAACAATAAAACTAGGATACAATGTATGTATATGTATCAAATAATTTGCTAATTCAATAACTCTACGAACCATAAAATAATAATAATAATAATAATAATAATAATAATAATAATAATAATAATAATAATAATAATAATAATAATAATAATAATAATAATAATAGGAATAGGAATACTAATAGGAATAGGAATACTAATAGGAATAGGAATAATAATAATAATAATAATAATAATAATAATAATAATAATAATAATAATAATAATAATAGTAATAGGAATAGGAATAGGAATAGGAATAGGAATAGGAATAGGAATATAATAATAATAATAATAATAATAATAATAATAATAATAATAATAATAATAATAATAATAATAATAATAATAATAATAATAATAGTAATAGTAATAGTAATAGTAATAGTAATAGTAATAGTAATAGTAATAGTAATAGTAATAGTATACAAAGTTTTTGAATTTGGGTGTGCTTTGAATTTTTGTAACATGTTTTTAACATTCAGTAAATATTATTACATTACTTATTTACCACGTGTAATTAATATTTGTTAAGTGGTTTGATAAGTTGCATTAGTAGTAAATATTTACTACTTGTTTTCTAATTGAACCAATTGGAGCAAAAATATTTTCAAATGCGACAAAATTGCCAAATAAAGTTGTGTAAGACCAATTTGACTATAAATTTAGTAAACAATGCCTATTTGTAGAAATCCCAAAATTAAATTATTTATATATCTGAAACATAACTAGAATCTCAAATCCTCAACAAGAGAAAAACTATATTATGCATATAAAATGATGAAAAATATCAAATATTAAAACCATATTCATTTTAAATGAAGTATATATTTTTTATGTAACTCTCCGCAAAATGTAATATGCATGAACACAATATATAATGATTTTGAGAAAAGTATACGTAAAATAAAAAATATGCACTTTTAGTATATGAAATTAATTTACGTTTGTTTGTTTGTGTGTGTGTGTGTGAGAGAGAGAGGGGCTTCCTTATAGGAATAATATTTCTGCAATTCTATATATTATCTAACTCAATGGTGGTAAATATACCTTCGTGTATGTATATTGAGTAATTAATGGTTTGCTAACCTTGTCTTGGGGGTAATATTTCCCAAATATGATTGGAATACCATTTGTTAATATGAAAAATGTTTTTGTGTCCTATATTGTATTTAAATTTTTGGGAGCAACGTAATTTTTTTCCCGTTCGATTTAATTATTAGGTGGTAGTTGAATTATCACCTTGGTTTATGGTGTTATATATCAAAAGATGCTCGAATTTCGAAATAACCCCTCATTTTAGCCTAATATCCAAAATGACCTGTCACTAGCATAATAATGAAACAAACAAGAAGTACTAGTAGTATAAGGAGGGGTAATTTAAAACTAGACATATTTCTACAAAGGAGACGTGTACATATTTGAAATAAATTGGATATTTTGTTATATTGCAATTCTTATAGAATGTGTGGTTGATGCTATTTTGTCTTGTAGCTAACAGGTAATTAATTAAGTACAATTTACACTTAGGTCCCTTGTTGATAATTTTTAAGTATTTAAGGACAATTTACTGTTAGGTCCACTTATTATGCTACTAGCATGTACTTTTATATTAAAAGAATTAGGGGACCTAAGTATTTAAAATTTGTCAAAATTCCTTTAGTGTTTAAAATTTATTTGCGAGGGACCTAAGACTACTTTCCCCAGTAATTAGTAGATTATTTTAAATGATTTGTGAGTTATATGTCATATGTGTCAATTAAGCTCATGCACTCATTTTTTAGCCAATTACCCTCAAATCATATTATTTTAATATAGCCATTACATCCTAATTTGTCCTTTACCAATAATTAATTTAATACTTTTATGTCCTAAGTTAACAATTCTACTTTGTTTTGTGGGAAGTCCAATGTTCAGGATCATTTTCTCTTAATTTAATAATAGAATCTAATATCACAATAGTTAAAATCTAAATTTTAGCCATTGATTGACTACATCTATAAAAAAATCATCACTTTCAAAGATGGCTAAATATATTAGATGGGGAAGAACATGTGGTAAGGACAAATAAGTGAAATGAGATCAATTATAATTCTCAAAATGTATCGTTTGTAGGTTTTTAACGTTTTAGTGAATTTTCTCATTCTAATTAGTATTTTGGGTAGCAATAATATTCCTTTTGAATACCCGTATAACCCTTTTTAATACTTTTAATGAAATAACTTAGTCTATATTGATGATGCTGGAAACAGCATCACCCTTCAAGATGATCTTAAGCTCAATTCAGTGTTAAAAATGGCAGTATAAGAGTAAAAGTATACAGTAGAAGGAGGTGAGGAGAAGAAGATGAACAAAGTCATGTAAGTGGTTCAGCCAATCAGGCCTACATCCACTGTGGAAGTGTGTGATAAATATCACGGTATGTGGACTCTAATGGCCACATATACTGTAAGGACACGAATTTCCAATTGAGTACATTTATAGTTTTGGCTCAATTCCGGACAAAAACATTTATTCATAGGATAGTATTTAATTGTAATATTCTCAAAGCCTATGAAGTGTTTGTTGAAGACGTAGCGGCAAAGAGTATAAAGCTTCATCATCATGCTGATTTGAGTACCTCGTTTCTACGTCATCAACTATAGTTCCATGCTCCCAAGGTATGAATGCAATTATATATATATAGGAGCTTGGAACAAGTTTTATTGGGTGTTAGGTTTAATAAAAACTGTGTTTTATTTTCAGAAAGAATCAATAGGATCTACGTCATCAACTATAATTCCTGCAAAATTAAGCAAACTCGTCAAATGCATAGGGAATATCAAAATATAAGATGCAATTAATTAATTACTCCCCCTAAATTAATTCTTCCCTTTATCAAACAAATGACATACTTAGAAAGACGTCTCCCCCCAAGATAAATCTCCCCCAAACTAAGATACGATAATAATAGGATTAGATACCATTTCTCCCCCTATCAGATACAATCTCTCAAGCTTTCTCTCTACTGTATATTTGGACAGAGTTTCAGCTAGGGTTGCTAATTTCGGGGTCCCTCTGCAAGAAGAAGAACACAAGTATATATAGTATGTGGGGGGGTGTAATGCACCCCCTATGCATGCAATGGGCATGTGTGTGTTGATCTAGCCAACCTAATGAAGACATCTGTCACTGTCACATGTAGAGAATGATGATAAAATATTCCCCCACGTGAGGGGAATGATTTGTTATAACTAATTTGTGTACACGTATTCCCAGTCACACATATACGAATAAGGGCTCTACTGTCTGCGATTGGTCCCAACCTCGGCCTGGAAGAGTACGAGGTTGATGAAGTCTGGCCGTTGCCTAATCCGAGATTAATCATGGTGGCCTCAGCTCATGTTAAGCCAAGGTAAGTAAGTGAAGTCATAAGATCAGCCTGGACCGAGGTTAAGCAGTTGTAGATTAGGAACATCGGCTGCTTCCCTCTCGAGGTTGGTTGTGATGATGGTGTAGCTCCTGTAACCTCGGCCTGAACCCAGCCGAGGTTGTCACCTATGGATGGCTTGATGAATAACTGTACCCATGGACCAGGAAGGTCTCAACTATTACATGACTATGAGGCACCTAGTAACGTCATCCATGGACGACCTTGCTTAGGACGAGACTGCTGGTTGCCAATCTAAGGCCCTTGTAACCTCGGTCATCTCCCGGGACGAGGTTTATGTCTCTGAGCTGTTGGGTACATTTAAGGCATATCAATCACCCCTAGCCCTTAGTTACATGTGGTAACAGGTGACTATGGGGTGTACATCTCTGAGGTCTTTCTTCTCTGTACCGATATTCCTTTGACACTTGTCAATTGCTGAAGTGGGAAGCGTGCCTAGAAAGTGTGTGATGTGAGCTATCCTTTGGGCTCCCAAGGGAATGATGGGCCTTGGGATGCGTGGATTAGGTTTTGATGGTTATTCCCCCTTCTTTTCTCTTTCTTCCTCACTTATTCATTTTCTTCGCCAGAGCCTTTCCTGTTTTCTCTCTCTCTATAAGAGCTTGGTTAGCAGTGCATTGGGTGGAGTTCTTGCCAACGTTTCTCTCCTTATCCTTCGCATTCCATCAGGTATCGTCTTATCACCTCTTCTTCTCCATTTTTCCAACCTTTAATTACTATTTCTTGCATTTTTCGACGAGTTTAAGAGTTTTCCGGCGACTACTTTGCATTTTCCGATTGCCTTTGTTCTTAACTGTTCTAGTTTAAAACCCAATTTGATCCTTAGCCAAGTCAAGTCAAGTTATTTGTTCCTGGTTTAATATCCCAATTGTTAGGTCATCCTCCTATGCTCAGACCGCTTTATCAACTTTTAGAGGAATTCCCCTCTCTTAGAGAGAAGACTTTGGAAAAGATTAGGCAAATATAGAGGGCCTAAGAGGAAGCTCATAGGGCTGAGGCCTTCCCTCTCAGACCTATCTTTCCACCCCCTCTAAAGGTCATATACCCTGAGCCAGCCGAGCCAGTTACCCAAGTAGAGGTCCCAGTTGGACCTACTCCCATGTCTGAGTCTGAGTCATCCACCTCAGACCCTATGTCTGTTGACTCTTTTCAAGAGGCCATGGCCTTTTCCATTCGACAGGATCAGGTCCCTAATCAAGTCGAGGTTTCGAGCCGCGTCTCGTCCCATAACGAGTCTAGCACATCCCGAACTTCTTCAGATGTTGAGGTTGTTAAACCAAATATATCCTTTCCTCCTCCTATTGATTCAATCCCCCTGTCAGCTGCCACAAGGGCTGAGTTTGCTCAGAGGTTTCCTGAAGGTAATCCCTCGTCCGTTCCAGCTGATGTTAACCGAGATGAGGATGATGAGGATGAGACTGATGTCGACACCTCAGAGGCAGCTGAGATAGAAAGCACTGTCACTGAGCTCGACCTTCTTTCCTTCAGTCATCTATATTCCATTAGCCCCTCCATAAAACTCAGGAGTCCTCTGAGGGAAGAGAGGGCTTTCGACGGCCGAGATAGTTAGATATGTTTGTACAAGTAGATGTTCAAGTTAGGATTTCGTCTTCCCATTTATTTCATCATTAGGGCCATACGTTCCTTCATCAACTTAGCTCCCTCCCAGTTATCTCCCAATGCCTGGAGGGTGATAATTGGAGCTATAGTTCTATGGAGGGCAGTCCACCATTCAGACCTTCCTATCCAGGTCTTCACCGGATGTTACATCCCTTCCTCTGCCAGGAATCATCCGAGCTATTACCATTTCTTAGATCGGAAGTGAACTAAGAAGATATTGCAGGTCACCCAAACTAGTAATCATAATTAGAAGTCGCGGTATTTCTTTGCCTCAGGGGCATGGGAATTTGGCCCGTGTGTCCCTTCTTCGAACTTAGAGCCGAGGATACCCCTGAGATGGGGCAAGGTGTCAATGGATGCCAGGACTAACCCTGGGCTAAGCCAAAATAATCTTCAAAAAGTAAAAAACCTTCAAGATCAAGGGGAGCATGGTCTGTTGGTCAAGTTTGAACATCTGATGACCCCCTACTATCTCTCTGAGACTGGCCTTGGGGGGAGTCCTCTGACCGAGCTCCGTAAGTGCTTATTTTATTATTTCAACAAGTTAAACCTCTATTTTTTATGTCTCCGATCTTCTAACTCAGACCTTTCCATTTGCCAAACTCCTTGAAGGCATATCAGACGATATCTGGGAGATGTCTGCCCCAAGTCTCACGAAGCTGGTGAAGAAGGCAGGCCTGAATGCACCCCCTCCTCCCCCACCGAAGATGAGTGTCGGCACATCCAAGGCTGATGCTACAAAAAAGAGGAAAACTACAACCACTTCCCCTGAGCATCAGAGGAAAAGTAAGGCCCAAAAAGCCATCTCGATACAATGATGTCTTTGTAAACCAAATAAATGGTGTCTAAGGTCTGAGGTCATTCAAATATGGTGTCTTACCTCAGACCTTGTCACCAAATTATGATGTTATAAGGTCTGAGGTCATCACATAAGATGTTATCCCCATAAATAATTTTTCACCAAATTAATGATGTCTAAGATCTGAGGTCATCCAAGTATGATGTCTTACCTCAAATCTTGTCACCAAATTATGATGTTATAAGGTCTGAGGTCATCACATAAGATGTTATCCCTATAAATAATTTTTCACCAAATTAATGATGTCTAAGGTCTGAGGTCATCCAAATATAATGTCTTACCTCAGACCTTGTCACCAAATTATGATGTTATAAGGTCTGAGGTCATCACATAAGATGTTATCCCCATAAATAATTTTTCACCAAATTAATTATATCTAAGGTATGAGTTCATCCAAATATGATGTCTTACCTCAGACCTTATCACCAAATTATGATGTTATAAGGTCTGAGGTCATCACATAAGATGTTATCCCCATAAATAATTTTTCACCAAATTAATGATGTCTAAGGTCTGAGGTCATCCAAATATGATGTCTTACCTCAGATCTTGCCACTAAATTATGATGTTATATGGTCCGAGGTCATCACATAAGATGTTATCCCCATAAATAATTTTTCACCAAATTAATGATGTCTAAGGTCTGAGGTCATCCAAATATGATGTCTTACCTCAGACCTTGTCACCAAATTATGAAGTTATAAGGTCTGAGGTCATCATATAAGATGTTATCCCCATAAATAATTTTTCACCAAATTAATGATGTCTAAGGTCTGAGGTCATCCAAATATGATGTCTTACCTCATACCTTATCACTAAATTATGATGTTATAAGGTCTGAGGTAATCACATAAGATGTTATCCCCATAAATAATTTTTCACCAAATTAATGATGTCTAAGGTCTGAGGTCATCCAAATATGATGTCTTACCTCATACCTTATCACCAAATTATGATGTTATAAGGTCTGAGGTCATCACATAAGTTGTTATCCCCAGAAATAAATTTTTACCAAATTAATGATGTCTAAGGGCTGAGGTCATCCAAATATGATGTCTTACCTCAGACCTTGTCACCAAATTATGATGTTATAAGGTCTGAGGTCATCACATAAGATGTTATCCCCATAAATTCTAACACTAGAGCATAATGAACCAAGAATTGACATGGGAACTGATCTTCTCATTAATAATCTTTTCATAAGATGATACATTTACATGAAAGCTCTTGTAACATCATATGTAATAATTTTTTAGATGATCATCATTCCAAGGATTGGAAAAAGGTTCCCCTTCTAGGTTTCTAGTCTGTAGGTCCTGGGTACAACCTCCTCAATCACTTTGTAGGGACCATGCCAATTTAGGTGAAGCTTATTTGCCTTTTGTAACATCTTCTTCAGTACTAAGTCTCCCACGGCTATGGGTGTTGATTTTACCCTTTGCATATAGAACTTTACTGTTCTCTGCTGATAAACTGCTTGCCCGATTTCTTTGTCTTCCCTTCTCTCTTCAATCAAATCTAGGTCAAGTCTTCTTTCCTCCCCATTCTTCTCAGGGTCATAGGTCTGAACCCTATGAGTAGGGAGTCCCACTTCTATTGGTATGACGGCCTCTGAGCCATGTGCTAGCATAAATGGGGTTTCCCCCATTGGTGTCCTAGCCGTTGTTATGTAGGACCATAACATAGCATAAAACTCTTCAGTCCATCTTCCCTTAGCTTTTTCTAACCTTTCCTTGATTCAGTCGAGGATTGTTCTGTTTGTGACTTCGGTCTGACCATTTTCCTGAGGTCGGCCAGTAGAAGAGAAAAACTACTTTATTCCAACTCTTTCGTAATATTTCTCTAAGGAAGAATTCTTAAACTGGGTTCTGTTGTCCGAGATGAGGGTGTTTGGGAGGCCATGCCTGCATATGATGTTCTTCCAAATAAATTGGAAGGTCTTCTGCTCTGTAATTATTATCATTGGGTCTGCCTCTACCCACTTGGAGAAGTAATCAATGATGACTATCAGAAATTGATAATAATTTGCAGCCCTTGGCAGGGGACCCACTAAGTCAACTCCCCATACTGTGAGTGGCTAAGGGGAACTGATTGATGTCATAGGCTGATGAGGTTGATGGGGAATAGTGGAGAATCTCTGACATTTGTCGCACCTCTTCACGTAAGCTGCAGCATCTTTGGCCAAGGTCAGCCACTTGTATCCTTACGTAATAATCCTCTTGGCTAAAGGTCTTCCTCCTATATGACTCGAGCAAGAACCCTCGTGTAACTCTTATAGGACGTGGGGAACTTTTGTGGGGTGAACACATCATAGGAGAGGTAATAAAAATCCCTTCTTATATAAGACGTCTCCTATTATGGAGAATTTTGCAGCTCTGTACCTTAGTTTCCTCCTCTCTAGCTTTGACTCCGACATTTCTCCCTCTCTAATATATCTGATAAGGGGGTCCATCCATGAGCCCCCTAAGTTCAAATTGAGGCAAGGGTTACTAAACTCTTCTTCTTCAATGGTTGCATTAGGCAGGATCTCGATCGAAACAGTACTTTTGATGTTTGTTCTTGTTGTTGAAGCCAACTTTGCTAGTGTATTCGCGTGGCTGTTATTTTGACGAGGTACTCTCTTCATTTTTACCTCCTTAAAATTTTCTAATATCATTCTTACCTTCTTCAAGTACCTATCCATCCTTTCATCCTTGGCCTCATAAACCCCTAATACTTGATTAACAACTAGCCTTAAGTCACTATGAAGTAGGAGTCGTCTTACTCCCAGGGTCTTTACCAATGAGAGACCTGCTATCACTGCCTCATATTCTGACTCGTTGTTTGATGCCTTGAAGTTAAACCTCAAGGCGTACTAACATTGGTACCATCCGGAGCTGAAAGTATTAGCCCTGCACCGCTTCCACTGTCACAAGAAGACCCATCAACGAAGAGGTTCCAGATATCTTTATCTGATGAGAAGCCCCCTTCTGACATGATTCCTTGCTTGAAAAGGTAATGGTCTTCCTTATTCTTAGAAATTCCATTTCTGGTTCTCTTGGATACAACCTCTTCCGAATCTCGAAAGACGTTTTCATTTGAGCCCTCTGCAGTCTCTAAGTTATTCTCAACCTCGGCCTTTTTCCATGTGAACTTAACAACAAAATCTGCAAGTGCCTGCCCTTTGATAGCCACCCTGGGCTGATAAGTAAGGTCATACTCTCCTAACTCAATGGCCCATGTCATGAGTCTACCCGACTTCTCAGGCTTGTGGAGAACCTGTCTTAGTGGGGAGTCGATGAGGTTGACCATGGAATGGTCTTGAAAGTAAGGCTTCATTTTCCTAGAAGCATGTATCAAGGCATAAGCTAAATTTTCCATCCGAGGATAATTATGTTCAGACCCTTGAAGGGCCTTACTATTGAAGTATATGGGCCTTTGGATCCCAACGTCTTCCCGTACTATGGTTGCACTTATAGCTGATTCAGAGACTGCCAGATAAACATATAACTTCTCTCCTACTATGGACCGAGATAAGAGTAAAGGGGATCCGAGGTAAGACTTGAGTTGGTTAAAAGCCTCATCGGACTCTTTGTCCCATTCGAAGGCCTTTCTAAGCACCTTAAATAACGGAAGACACTTGTTTGTCTTTCTAAAAAAATCTGTTGAGTGCAGCTACTCTTCCAGTGAGCTTCTGAATGTCCTTGATACTCCTTGGTGTCTTCATGTCGAGCAAAGCCTTGATTTTCTCAGGTTTCGCCTCTATTCCCCTCTGATTGACAATGAATCCGGGAAATTTCCCAGCTCCTACCCCGACGACACACTTCGCTGGGTTGAGTTTCATTCTGTACAAGTCCATGGTATTGAAGGTCTTTTCTAGGTCTGCCATATGAATGCAGGACTTTAAGCTCTTCATCAGCATATCGTCTACATACACCTCCATAGTCTTGCCTATTTGGTCTTCAAATATCTTATTCACAAGACGTTGATACGTTGCCCCCGCATTTTTTAGACCAAAGGGCATAACCTTGTAGCAGGAGGTCCCTTTGTCAGTGATGAAGGTTGTCTTCTCTGAGTCTTAAGCATCCATGAAGATCTTATTGTAACCTGAGTACACGTCTATGAAGCTCATGAGCTCATGCCCTGCAGTGGCAACTACCATCTGATCTATTCAAGGTAAGGGATAGTTTTATTTTAGTCAAGACTTGTTCAGGTCAGTAAAATCTACGCACATTCTCCATTTTCCGTTGGCTTTGGGAACAATGACTGCGTTTGATAGCCATTCCGGATATATGATTTCCCTGATAAACTCAGCCTCTTCCAACTTTTTGACCTCTTCCCGGATGACATGGTACTTCTCTCTTGAGTAAACTCTTCGTCTTTGTTTGATTGTCCTAGCTTCCTTAGTCACGTTGAGTTTGTGGCACATAACCTCAGGGTTGACGCCAGGCATGTTCGCGTGACTCCAAGCGAAGACACTCTGCTTCTTCCTCAAGAAGTTTATCAACTCTTACTTGATCTCTGCTTTTAAGGCTTTGCCAACCTAGACGGGTTTTTTCGATTCGTCCTCATTGAGGACGGTGGATTCTACCTCTTTTGTGGCCTCTCCTTTCTTCAACTTTGTTTCATCTCTAGGGTCAAGTGTATTAATATTATAAGTGGTAGTTGCTCTCTTATGGGCCTCTCTCTCTTCAGCCGAGTTGAAGTAGCATTCTCGTGCTATGGTCTGGTCACCCTGCACTTTCCTTACCCTATAGGGGGTCGGGAATTTTAGCATTTGGTGGACCGTCGATGGCATGGCCTCAAACTTCTTAAGGGCTACTCTTCCTATGATGAGGTTATAGGCCGAGAAGACATTTTCGTCCATAATGAAAAAATTGATCTTACGGGTTAACCTCTTAGGCCACTCATCGCCCATTCGTACATCCATCTCATACATGCCCAATGGATGGACCTTTTCACCACTGAAGCCCATTAATGGATGATGATAGGGTACCAGCCTAGCTCTGCTAAGGCCTAGGCTCTTGAAGCAGGGCCAAAACATCACATCTTCTGAACTTCCTCCATCTACAAGAATTCGCTGTACCTCATATCCATGAACTCTTGTTGTGATTACTAAAGGGTCATCATGTGGAGCTAGGATGCCCTTGAAGTTGAGTCGGGAGAACCCAACTATGAGAGTGTCCATGTCCACCTTTTTTCTCTTCTGTATTGTCTCAGAAGACGTTAGATTCACCACTTCAAGTTTGGCCACTGACTCGATGAGAAGTGATGTGAGTGGCCCGACATGTGTGTTTCAAACAAAACCAAATTGTGCACCAAACCAAATTGTGAAATCCTAATTCTTACTTTAAACTAATTTTATCTTGATTAATCCTAAACATGCATCTAGTGATTAAAGCAAGTAAAGTAAAGTAAAGAATACTCATAACGCCGGATGTACGAGGAAAAACCAAAAACGGGAAAACAACCTCGGACGGCCCAAGCCAGACAATCACTATGAACAATGGTTTTACAAAGACAGATTAGCCTTACACGAAGACTCGATCCCCACGGGTCTTGATGCTCCTTCTGATCTTCAATCGTTCGTCAATAGTGCTCACGTAGAAATTCCATCTTCCACGATCTCTGTCCACAACACACGCGTCCACGTAGGTCTCGGTGTCCACCGATATGGCTTTAATACGTCTACGATGTCGAACACGATGTCCGTCGCTTCTTCACCGCAAAACCCTTTGTGTTCAATGTGTAGAACAAACAACTTTGGTGCCGCAAGATCACTTAAACATATAAGAATAATAATTCGGACCTTTGCAAACTCTAAGGATGTGTTTAAGACTTTTAAAACTTAGAAAACATGTGCAAACAAGGTTCTGGTTTGTAAAACTGTTTTCCAAAAAGCACACTACCGAAATTATGATGCAAACACTGTTTAAATAGGATTTAAATGCCGCCTCAAAAAACGTTTCGTTTGAACGACTTAAGCATGTCGTTCATGCGACATTGTATCTCGTTCGAACAAGATCCAATGTCGTTCGAGCGACCTTGCAAAAGTTTAACTTTCTTTGACTTTCAGATAAAAACGTCTCTTAACAAAGAGATTCAAATTAGTCAAACTCTATTTCGAGCTTATCATCCTAAAACAAAGTTTAAACCATAAAAACACTTTTAAAACATTTAAAATTATTTTTCTATATAAAAATTACATCCTTATCTTTTATAAAATAATTTCGAGCACCATTAATTATACGCATTCATACCTGAGTGATCTCGGAATGAAATTAACTTTGAAGACGAGTAAACATGCACCAAATAAACATCGACATGATTACTTCTTTAAAGCTTTGCCATAACGTCTTCAATTTTTTCAATACGTCATAGACCAAGTGGGATCGTGACAAAATAAAATTTTCCCTATGACATATTACAAACACAGTTTTGTTCACAGAATTAAGTCAAAATAATACAGGGACTCAATTGGAAATTTATGTCCTTACAAATCTCCCCCTTTGACTATTCCGGGACAAAACTAAACCAGTGAAATGCCTAACCGGGCCGTCAAGCCCTATGATGCCTAAATCCCATCACATAAACCCAAAATAAAAAATACAGGACACGGACTAATATATGTAGCACCGACAAGCATGAACTGTCTGGATGTGATGTAGACTTGAAATCTCAAATCGCTGAAGCATTCCTACACACATGAAATAGACAAACAAAAAAGTTTCCCATGAAAAAAGTTTCCCAAAAAAGCATTCCTACACACATGAAATCGACTTCGCGCGACCTGTCAAAATTTCCCAGTTTCCCAGAAATATTATAAAGTATTGCCCAGTGAAAAAGTTTCCACAAAAAAATTCCAGGAAGGGACTGACAGAAGCAAAACAGTGCTAAAACAATAAGCTTTTAATACAAAACGCAAAAAACTCATAAAAACTTAAAATGCGAGTTACATGCAAACATAGTATCGATGTGCTCAAACCTAGACATGGAATGAATGGGCGTGAAACTACAACAAATGAGTCACAATTACAACACATCGAAATGATCAAGAATCTCTAATTGATAGAAATAAATCATCAAACTTTGTCATAGCCAAATGCAATTAAAGTGTGAGCTTAATGAACTAAACATACTACATGCACACAGATCCAGAATTTTGACGATTCTACAAACAATAGCGTCAAATTGCAATGTTTCAACATTAGGATTACTTGTGCAAACACGTTTAAATTTTCTCCAACCAAACGCCCTCATATAAACATACTTTTTCAAGTTCTTTTGAGGTTACTAGCATTCTCAACTTATAGAAAATCTTATTGTCCCTTTTCTTAGCATTTTGCTTTGTTCTTTTGGGCTCTTTTAAATGGTGGCTTTCACGACGAGTTAATTTAAAACTCTCGCAACCCTTTTTCGTGAATCACTCATCATTTTTTTAATATAAAATCCTCACGGTAAACGGTTATTACATGCACACTTCTCCTTAAGTTTACTTACGCATAGATGACAAGAATGGGATAAGAACGCCTCACCAAATTCAGATATGCAAGAGAATTCAAACATCCATATAAATTCGTGCATGTGTGTGATATTGACATATATACAAAGTCGAATCAAGATGCATATCAACTTCGAAACAACCCCATATATACAATGGTTAAGATCATTCTAAGCATCGATAATAATGACCAAATGTCCTAGCCACATGGAAATGAAACGATGGGGGCGGGGGGGTCCAAGCACACCAATATGCCACATCAAACATGTAAACTCAGAAATAAAAATCGAAATCTTTTTGGCTTTTCAAACATATTTTGACTCAAAGAAAAGAAAAATCTTTTTGGATTTTCAAAAGTTTTCTCAAAAATAAAATCTTTTTGTATTTTTTCAAATAAGACTCAAACAAATGAAAACTATAATACATAATGATAAACATGTCATAATACTAGCAATAATATATATCATGAAGCAAACTAGCATATGACAAACATGGAAACACTATCATCCTTTAGATTTAGCATGGGAAGAATCAAGTGCACCCAAACAAGAATCATGAAGTTTAATTCCTAAATCCACTAAATCCGATTTCCTAACCCAAGTAGGTGTAAAACGATGCATGTGGGTGTGGGGAACCGGGGCAACTTTATTCCTAAACTTCCTATGAGCTTGTATAAGGTCATAACAATAATGCCTAAGGTGACTTTTCCTACCACAAAATGTGCAAGTGTAGCGGTGGTGGGAATGATTACCTTTATGGGGACCTTTTCTAACCATCCTAGTGTTTCTCACACGTGCGAAGGGAATGGGAACAACTCTCACACCAAAACCTATACCTCCCCTATATCCCTTAATTTGGACGGTGCCTAAGATCTTATCTAACTTCTCCGACCTAGACTCCAAATAAAACTTGACTCTAGACGAGTCTTTCAACCTTTCGTCCAACTCAAGAATCCTAGACTCGAGTAAACGCCTAGTCTCCTCAAACTCTAAAATCTCCTTTTCAAGGACTCCATCAAACCACGCAGATTGCCTCTCTCTTTCTCCACAAACTCTAGTTTCTCCCTAAACTTCTTCTCTCGTACCCTAAGATCTTCAATCAAACTATCATTATTTTCTATGGCACGCTCATTTAACTTATATTGCAATTTTGAGTTAGCCTTTTTCACCTTCACCGTTTCGGCATACAACTCATTAAACGTATTTTACAATTCTTTCACATCTATCTCCTCCTCGTCACTCTCTTCACCCTCACTAACATGGGATACACTCAAAGCCTCCTCGGAAGTGTCATTCACATGAGTATTGTCGTCGTCGCTCACATGACATGCCATAAACGCAACAAAGTTACGCTCAATGGGGGAACTCTCTCCCTCTTCCGGTTCACTATCACTTAAGGTGGCATTATAGACAACAGGTTGCTTTCCCTCTTTTTTAAGTCTAGTGGGACACTCCTTAACTTTGTGACCGTACCCCTCATACCCAAAACACTTATCCGACTCATCTCTCTTAGGCTTTTCAAACTTATCCTTAGAGGTGGGATCCACTTTGTTGTTCTTGAATTTTTCAAATTTCTTGGCATCTTTCGATTGCTTTTGAAACTTATTAAATTTTTTAATTTTCTTTGCCAACAAAGCAACATCCTCAAAAACAAAATCGGAATCCGAAACTTTAATTTCCTCCTTCCGAGTTTTCACAGCAATACCCTTTTCTTTCTTAGGCACTTGCTTGGAGGTAATCATGTCGATTTCATAGGTTTGTAAGTCACCTACAATCTCTTCTAGTTTCGTTGAATCTAACCTACCAAAGGAGTTTAAAATGGTCACTTTCGCATCAAACCTACTAGGCAACGACCTAAGGATTTTCTTAATGACACGGTTGTCGAGAATTTTCTCACCTAGGTTAAACGACGAGTTGACAATATTGGACAACCTAGCATAAAACTCATCAAAGGTCTCACTCTCTAACATCCTAATGGTCTCAAACTGTGTAGTGAGATTTTGAAGTTTTGACGCCCTAACCGTGTTAGTGCCCTCGTGAGTGAGTGCCAAAATATCCCAAGCCTCTTTTGATGTTTCACAAGTCATAATTATGTTATATTCTTCGTGTGTAACATGTGAAGCAATAACCAGGGGTGTTCAAAAAACCACCCGACCCGAACCGGACCGAACCGAACCGAAACCGTCGATTTTTTTAGCCCGGTTCGGTCTACGGTTTACGGATATAAAAAACCGACCATGTCGGTTCGGTTGTCGGTTTATACGTGGGAAAAACCGACTCAAACCGAACCGACCCGAAATCAATATATGTATTAAAAAAACTAAATAACTTATATTTTTATATCCAAAAACCATTACCCACCTTTAAAAACCGACCCAAACTCAAAACCGCACTTAAAAAAACCGGCCCAAACATGAAACCGTCGAAAACCGACCCGAAACCGAACCGACCCAAAACCGCCATGAACCGAAACCGACGGGTTTTTTCATAGTCGGCTCGGTTTCGGTTTAACCTTTTCCAAAATCGAACCGATCGGTTCGGTTTGAATTAGGGTCCAAAACCGACCCTAACCGACCAGTGAACACCCCTAGCAATAATGTGCATACTCTTAGAATTATATTGCGCAAGTCTTTGTTCAGTTTCGGTCCAAGACTCAACAGGCTTTAAACTAGTGACTTCACCTACAATAGTGACAGGGGGTGTCCAACCTTTCTCAACTGCAAGCCAAACACGATCATCAATAGATTTTAAAGCACATCTCATTCTCATCTTCCAATAAGTGTAATTAGTGCCATCAAAAACAGGAGTTCGAGAAAATTCATTATATCCAGAATTCATCTTTGAAAACACACGGGATTACAACACAAATAAAAATATTTTCTAGCACTGATACCAATTTGAGAAGTGATGTGAGTGACCCAATATGTGTGTTTCAAACAAAACCAATTTTTCTTCGAAAAAGATCCAACTTTGAATTATGCACCAAACCAAATTGTGAAATCCCAATTCTTACTTTAAACCAATTTTATCTTGATTAATCCTAAACATGCATCTAGTGATTAAAAAAAGTAAAGTGAAGTAAAGAATACTCACAACGCCGAATGTACGAGGAAAAAACCCAAAATGGGAAAACAACCTCGGACATACCAAGCCAGACCATTACTATGAACAATGGTTTTACAAAGACATATTAGCCTTACACTAAGACTCGATCCCCATGGGTCTTGACGCTCCTTCAGATCTTCAACCACTCTTCAATAGTGTCCACACAGAAATTTCGTCTTCCACAATCTCTGTCCATAATACATGTGTCTACGTATGTCTCGGTGTCCACCGATATGGCTTTAATACGTCTACGATGTCGAACACGATGTCCGTCGCTTCTTCACCGCAAAACCCTTTGTGTTCAATGTGTAGAAGAAAGAACTTTGGTTCCGTAAAATCACTTAAACATATAAGAATGATAATTAGGATCTTTGCAAACTCTAAGGATGTGCTTAAGACTTTTAAACCTTAGAAAATATGTTCAAACAAGGTTTTGGTTTGTAAAACTTTTAAGTCGAAGCACTTGTCTGTAACGTGGCCATGATCTTGGTGGAACTCGCACCACAAGTCCTTGTTCCTCTTGTGCGGAGGAGCCTTAAATTTCTCTGGGCATCTCAAAGACTGATCGTTCTTGATCTCATTGAGGATGTGTTCGCAGCTCACAATTAGAGGCCTATAGTGTGCGAACTTATTATCAGCTGACCTCTTCTTTCTGTCCTTCTTTCTTTGGAACTTCCCGCTACTACTGCCATTCTCATCCTCATACTTTGTGGCCATAGCATCTTCAGCATTCATGACCTTACCCGCAGTTGCCAATAGCTCTGCCATAGACTTGGGAGGGTCTTCCGTAAGTTTCCACAACAACTTCCCTTTCTGCAGACCTCCTATGAGGGCGGTCATGGTGATATTCTCTTTATAGTCTTCAACCTTAAGTTTTTCTTTGTTGAATCTAGCGATGTAGTCTCTTAGGCTCTTGTTCTTACCCTGTTTGACATACAAAGAATGGGTGGTCTTCTTTTGAGCTCTTACCCCAAAACAGAAGTCATGAATGAATCGTTCAGCCAAGCTCTTAAAGTTATCAATTGAATTCTTCGAAAGATAAGTAACCAAATGTGCGCTGCTCTCGTCAAAGTCCCAGAGAAGGCCCGGCACTTCATCTCATCTGGTATTGAATAAATGTCCGCCAATGACTGGTACATCTCAATATGATGTACATGATTGGTGCTACCGTCATACTTGGGAGACACTGTGGGCGGTTTAAACTTAGTAGGCGTTGGAAAACTTACTATTATGGCCACGAATGGAGAGCATTCTGAGAAACCTCTTTGCAATGGGTCTCAGCTTTTTATGAGGTCTCCTATCATTTCTTCAAGGCGTTGGATGGAGTCATTCCATGGTCTTGCAATGTCGGTTTGGCCGAGGTTATCCTCAGCCACCTCCAAAGGGTGGTCTGAGGGTTCTCTAGCCGTATCAAAACGTCGGGTGTTGACCTCTTCCTGGTCTCTTCCTCGTCCTATATGGGGTCGACTTTGATGAGGCCAACGTTGACCATCTTCGCAGGCTGAACTTCTCGACCTTGACAACCTCAGTCTTAGGTCTTTTACTTGGCCTAGCCTTTCAAAGGCCGACTCTCTTCTCAATCTATCAAAAGTTGATCCTCTTTGTTGGGATTCTTCACCTCTTCTGCTTCCACAACCTCGGCTCTGCTGGATAGGACGAATTATTTTATCGAAACCTTATATGGCTCCAACACTCTTCTGGGACATCTTTTGCCTCTAAATCATCATAAATATCCTCGGGGAAAGGGTGTCCTTGCCTCCCCAGGGGTAAACACCGAGGGTCAGAAACGTCCCTCCTCCGCTGGTGTGTAGGGTGGTCTTTGCGTGGTGCCTGGGGTGGTCCCCTGGCTTCAAGATGGGGCTGAACAACCGCCGGAGTAATCATCTCCGGTAAGACCCCAGGTGGTCTCATCATGTTTTGACTGTGTTGTGTGAATTAATCTTTCATTGCTTGTTGCGTTGCAGCCAAAGACTTCAAGGCTGCTTCCACCTCTGCCATTTCGGACTGAGGCGGTGCTTGGCTGGAACTAGGCCCTCCAGACCCAGGCGGTGGAAGAGGTGGTGGTAATTTCGATGCCATATGTTAACACAAAAGAACTGGTGTAGTAGATGAGATCAATACCTTAAAGGGCCTCTTTCAATGGTGAAACAACTCCACGCAAGGGGTGAGGCCTAGTTCACCACCAGAGTCTCCGATGAGGTTAAGAAGAAAAATAGGAAGAGACAGCTTCTCCTTCCCATAAACGGCGCCAAAATGATGATGCTGGAAACAACACCACCCTTCAAGATGATCTTAAGCTCAATTCAATGTTAACAATGGCAGTATAAGAGTAAAAGTATACAGTAGAAGGAGGTGAGGAGAAGAAGATGAACACAGTCATGTAAGTGCTTCAGCCAATCAGGCCTACATCCAGTGTGCAAGTGTGTTATAAATATCACTGTATGTAGGCTCTAATGGCCATAGATAAAATATCTCAAGCTTTCTCTCTCTACTGTATATTTGGACACAGTTTCAGCCAGGGTTGCTAATTTTGGGGTCCTCTCCAAGAATATATAGTATGTGGGGGGCATAATGCACCCCCTATGCATGCAATGAGCATGTGTGTGTTAATCTTGCCAACCTGATGAAGACATATGTCACTGTCACATGTAGGGAATGATGATGAAATATTCCCCCCACATGAGGGGAATGATTTGTTATAACTGATTTATGTACACGTATTCCCAGTCACACATATGCGAATAAAGGCTCGGCTGTCTACGATTGGTCCCAACCTCAGCCTGGAAGAGTACGAGGTTGGTGAAGTCTGGTCGTTGTCCAATTCGAGATTAATCATGGTGGCCTCAGCTCATGTTAAGTCGAGGTAAGTAAGTGAAGTCATAAGGTCGGCCTGGGCCGAGGTTAAGCAGGTGTAGATTAGGAACATCGACTGCTTCTCTGTCGAGGTTGGTTGTGATGATGGTGTAACTCTTGTGACCTCGGCCTGAACCCAGCCGAGGTTATCACCCATGGATGGCTTGATGAATAACTGCCCCCATGGACCAAGAAGGTCTCAACTATTGCATGACTATGAGGCACCTAATAACCTCATCCATGACCGACCTTTCTTAGGATGAGACTGCTCGTTGCCAATCTAAGATCCTTGTAACCTCGGCTATCTCCCTGGCCGAGGTTTATATCTCTGAGTTGTTGGATACATTTAAGGCATATCATATATATATGTAAATTTACTGACTAATGTAATTACTTTACAAATGACAATAATGGAGAGATGATTTTTTCTTAATTAGTTCTTGCTCACACATTATTTTTGTTGTTGTTGTTGTAAAACAAATGGATAGTTATTTATGTTTCATCCATTTTGCAATAGTTTCTTTAACCACCGATTCCATGTCATTTTAAGTTGTAATTTCTCTCATAACTATGGACAGAGCTACATGAGGCTTAGTAGGGGAGATACACCGAATTTTTCTGAGCTCGTCGGATCGGTCCGAAAAGGATAATCGAATAATTTCGTTTTTATCTTTAAACAGATCAAATAACTACGATTCATTTTTCTTTTTAAGTTTTTCTCTTTAAATGTGCTTGTTAAAACTTGGCAAAAGGTTTTCCAGAGACGGATCGATTCATTTTTGCATAGGGTCAGATCGGTCCGGTATCCAAAATGGGACAGTAAGACTTCAGGTCATCGGGCTGGTTCAATTTTCTTCAGAATCGGATCGGTCCGGTCTCTATTTTGCTTCAGCTTCTCTGTATCTGGACTCTTATAACCAGAAAATGTTATTACGAATACACGATTGAAGGCAATATGTGTGACACATGATGTTGGTGATGATGGATATGTGAAATGCAAAATTCAGATTGAGGCCGTTGAAATATGATCGTACTGAGACGAGCCGACTGTAGCGATATACGACATATATTCTAGAATCTAGGATAAAATAAAAATACCTAGATACTACCCTAGACATTTTTAGAACATGTCCTTACAAATTTCCCCCTATGTCTATACCGGCACATACATAAAAACAAAATCCGAATTATGATCCCCCAACATAAAAGAACCAAATGTCATACAATGTAGTATTTCCAGTAAACCCAAAAACAGGAAAAACTCAATGAATGACTTTAACCATCTTCAAATGTTCAAACTTTCTTTGTCCTCATCAGGGTGTGCAAAAATATTCCTCAATTTGATACCTACACACATGAGGCAAGAAACAAGTACGCGTGACGCGTAACAGTTTGCAATATAATGATAAGCAACAATGAGTATATTCAGTATGAGCAAGCATATCATTATGAAAAAACCAAATCATTCTCCCCCATAATGAAAATAAATCCAGCTCCCCTATAATTTGTTCTCCCCCTTTTTATGATGTCCCCAAATAGACAAATAATAAGAGCAAAAAAAATGCAAATGGAGAATGTCACACGAAGAACCACTTTCTCTTTTTGAATTTTCAGAGTTTAGCTTGCAAAAGTAAACGACACATAATCGCACCATGGAAAGCACACTAAGACAACCAAGTCAATGGAAGCGGAATTGTAGGGGTGTAAACAAATTTGATAGGACAATCAATGCATACTATCATGACATATGTTCACGATGGAATATCATATACTCGTAACGAATGTACTCAATCCCGTCCTTAGGTGTAAAAAAAGTGAATTTAATTGAAATTGACTTAACCAAATTGCCAACTCAAAGTCTAACATGATTTTCACACCAATAACACCAAAAACTATTTAATGCTTTTTCAAGATGTTTTTCAGAAAGTGCAAAACCGTTAATAAAATTTCCAACCAATCTCCCTCATGGATATGAATGAACATATACAATTAACTAGGTTGGCCCAATTTTGCGACTCTTTTAAATGACCTTGGAAAATTTTATTAGTTCCATGCTTTTTAAATGGAGGAATTTCTCGCAAAGATTATTATTCCTTCGCAGCCCTTCTCCCGTTTTTCACTTATCAAAATTTTATTAAATACATTCCTCACTGAAAATGGAATAACATCCACGTCTTCAATTGTCAAGTTTTATTGCATTTTGTTCATTGTATAAGTAGAATTGAGATGAAAACACTAACCACCATGGGATAATCAACCAGATTCATGCACAAGTGCAATAAAGGAGATAAGGAGCCAAACATGTATAAAGATATCACTAAACACATCTCAATGGCACCAAAACAGTGTAAAGCACATGATGAAATGAAGTAGAAAATCTAGTCACTCACTACCAAACAGAGACATGAAAGATGGAGATGATGAGGTGACTTTGGCCATCCTAAGTATCTAACCATAAAAGTTGCAAACAAATTACAAAAATCGTTTTGACTTTTCATTTTTTTCTTAAAAAAATGAATATATTTTTGAACTTTTCATATATTCCTAAAGAAACAAAAATATTTTTGTATTTTTCAAAGAATAAAGATAATGCAGTATACAAAATGATACAAATGAGACAGTCTAGTAATAGGAATCAGATGATATGAACATGAAAAATGCATCCTCCTCTAGACATGGAAATACCCCTCAGTCAATAGTGCTCCTCAAGACTTTCTAAGACTCTCGAATCTAAGGGCATCAAATGGATTCATCATAATATCGGCTAACTGAAGGTCAGTAGACACAAAACTCAAGGACACGACCTTTTCCTTTACAAGCTCGCGAATAAAGTTCTCGCGCATCCTAATATGCTTTGTGCGCGCGTGCTGGACAGGATTACGGGATATGTGTATCGCGCTCGTCTTATCATAGAAAATGGTCATGGTGTCCTATAATATGCCATAATCTTCCAGTATCTGCTTCATCCATAGAAGTTGCGTGCAATAAATCCTGGAAGTTATATACTCAGCCTCAGTAGTGGACAAAGAGATGGAGTTTTGCTTCTTGCTCAACCAAGAGACAAGAGCCAAACCAAAATAGAAACAGCCACCAGAAGTCCTCCTACATCCATCTGCATCCCCGGCTTAATCGGCATCCGAATAGGTAGACAAACGGTCATTGATATCAAAGGAATACCAAATGCTAAAGGAAAGAGTTCCACTTACGTATTTTATAATACGTTTTAGAGCGAGTAAGTTTGACTCTTTGGGCGATGCCTGATATCACGCATAGACTCCAACATTAAAAGCGATGTCGGGACGACTAGCATTAAGGTAGAGAAGACGACCTATCATACTCCGATACAAGGTTTGCTCAACGTCCTTGCCTGAAGTGTCCTTACTAATCTTTTTCGATATACTCATGGGTGTACGTACGTGCTTAGCGGAGTCCAAACTAAATTTTTTCACTAGGTCTCAAGCATACTTGGATTGGGAGATGAACATCCCATCCTCTAGCTGATAAACCTGGAGACCAAGGAAGAATGTAAGTTCACCTACCATTCTCATCTCAAACTCACTCTTCATCTACTCCTCAAAGTGATGAGCATGCAGTAGACACCGTATCTGCCCAAAATCTCCTAGAAACATTACGACCAAGAATCATAGATTTAGCGACTTCCTGAATCATCCGATTTTTTCTCTCAATAATCCCATTTTGATGAGGTGTCTTTATGGGTGAAAATTTATGTTTGATTCCAAGGCTATCAAAGTAAAGATCTACTTTTTGTTCCTTGAATTCAGTGTCGTTGTGACTATGCATTCTATTGATAGTGACACCGTGTTGGTTTTGCAGGATACAACACTTGTTCGTCAAAAACTCAACATCATCTAATTTCTCTCTTAGAAAACCTACGACATAATATATAGAGAAATCATCCACCATCATGTGGATATGCCTCTTATCACCCAAACTCTCTGTACGAGTAGGACCCACAACATCCAGGTGAATCAACTCAAGTACTCGAGAGGTGGTGATGGAGTTGAACTTCCTATAGGGGCTACGATTTTGCTTTACCAAATGATAGGGTCCACAAACTTTGGAAGTTGGTCTTCCAAGAGATGCTAAGCCACATACTAGGTCCTTTTTAACAAGGCAATCTAAATCTCTAAAGTTCACATGACCTAGACGTTGATGCCACAGATCCATAGGAGTGATCGTGGCGCTGTTACAAATAAGTGAGGACTTGGGCACTATCCCATATTAGTTATTTTCTATCCTCACCCCTTGCAATACTAGTTTATCATATTGATCATACACATTACAATCATCCCGATCAAACTTAACTGCAAAGTCAGCGTCTCATAGTTGGCTGATGCTGAGAAGGTTTACCTTTAAACCTTTGACGTACAACACATTTCTAGCTTAGGAAACCCTGGTATCTCTATAGTACCTCGTCTTTCAATGCTAGACCTTCTCCCAAAACCAAAAGTGAATTTACCTTCCTTGTGATCCATTAAGGAGGTAAAAAACGGGCGTCACCAGTCATGTGTCTAGAACACCCACTATCAAAATACCACTGTAAGGTATTATGAGCTTTCAGAGCGACTTGAGCAACAAGAGATTTGTTACCATTCTTAAGTTCCTAAGAGGAGGTAACCTTTTGTTTGCCTTTGTTGTTGATGGTTCTAGTCGCAACGTTGGTAGTATTCACAGACGGTTCAGATAACCGTTGGAATTTTCCCATTAGACTCTGGGAAGTAGCGACTAAAAACTCAACCTGCTCTCTCATTCTCGTGATATTAATCATGGGGTGTGATGGACCATAAGTATGTCCTGTTCGACCCAAACTATAGCAAAATTATCTCAGGTGACCTTTCCTTTTACAATAAGTACAAAAGTACACAGTTTGAGGTCTACCTCATTTTGCTTTTCTTGGCCGAAAAACTTTCTTAGGTTTTAGTGGATGACCATATGGATTCGACGTAAATTGAGGGACTGGTTCAGGTGCAATCTATGACGTGGATGCACCACCAAACCCAATTCCTCACCTCTCACCTAATCCCGAAGAAGGGGCGAGGAGCATCTTTCCCATTTTTTAGATATATTCTCGATTTGAACCTTGACTTCACGTGCTCTTTCAAGATCGTGCGTGAGCTGGGAAATAAGGTCTTCCAGTATCTTTCGAGCCTCTTCGGATGCACATAGGTCACTAGTCAGATTAGCCACTTATTTTGTCAAGTTACCTTTAACCTTTTCAAAACACTTTTCTATCTCTCCAAATAGGCTTTCTCTCTCTCTTCACAAACAGACTCTCTCTCTCTTAAAATGGTGCACAAGGAGGACTCACTCTCTCTTATCTCTCCTATCTCTTTATCTAGCGCTGCAATTCTAAGAACTAAACCTTTATTACATTTTGTGGTTTTAAATGAATCAGCATAAGTGCGACTAAGGCCACTCTCGCTCTCATTCCATGCATCCTCTCTCTCACTCTTATTGTTGAGGTCTCCATGTGAAGAGGCATCCTCATCGATGTGAGATACATCAGAATCTCTTAGGTGGCTAGCCATGAGTGCGGTGATTCCTCTCCTGAATCCACCGACTCGACCTCGCTATCATCACTCAAGGTAGCACACTCAAATAGAACAACTTTGACTTTTTCTTTGGCGAGTCTGTTCAGCCTTGTAGCACACTCAAAAGCTCTATGACCCTTACTGTCACACTCATAGCATCTATCTTCGTTTCTCGTGGGTGTGTCTTTCTTTTCTTTTTCAGAATTCTTGAAATTTTTACTTTTCTTAAATTTCTTTTTATCATTAAACTTGCCACTATTTTTTTAACTTGAGAAATTTCTTAAAATTCTTCGCAAACAAAGCCAAATTATCTAAATCAAAGTCGAAATCAAAATATGACGTATTTTCCTCACTCTGTTTAGACGATTCTACCATACACCTAGCTGACTCAAAATTCTTTTTAGCTTGGGCCTTAAGATAAATTCCTTTATCTTTTACTTTAACAACTTTAGGAAACATGTCTATTTCATAGGTTTGAAAATCACCTTCTAATTCTTCTAATTTAAGGGAGTTCAAGTTTCCTAAAGAATTTAACACTGTGACTTTGGGGATGAAATTCTTAGGCAAAGAACGCAATATCTTTTTAACAACTCTCGCATTAGGGATGTGTTCACCAAGGTTGAAACTAGTATTGACTATATCAAATAAACGAGCATAAAATTCGTCAAAGCATTTACATTCCAACATGGTAATTATTTCAAACTGAGTTGTTAAACTTTGGAGTTTCAATTCTTTAACAGCATTAGTTCCTTCATGGGTAAGTTGAAGAACATCAGATGTTTTTTTAGTCGTGGTACACGTCATTATTCGTCGAAACTCACCTGGAGTGACGGATTTTGAAATAGCACTAAGTCCTTTAGAGTTATACGTGGACCATTTAAATTCATCCTCTGTCCATTGAGCCACAAATTTTAAAGTTATCTCATTTTCAACAGTGATAGTTGGAGGTGTCCACCCATATTAAACAAGAATCCACACACGTTCATCAATGTCTTTAAGGGAAGATTTCATATGGGCTTTCCAGTATGCATAGTTAGACCCGTCAAAAACTGGAATTTTACTAAATGATTTTTCCATTTGAACAAATGACTTTTCAAGAAATCAATAAAAAAAATTGATATTCAGGAAAAAAATTGCGAAAAATTACACGGTGAAATTATGTAATTGGCTCTGATACTAATTTGAGAGTGCACTTGTTATTCAACAAGAGAAACCAATTTAAATCAGCCTAGTTTTTAATAAACTAATTTTAAATACACACCTAGGTAATGCAACTAATGGTGATTGATTAATTGATAAACACATTCAAATCAGTCAATAGTCAATCACACAGAGCAAATGAGGAAAAATCCCCCAAAGGGGCAAAACCTTTTTATTTTTATATGATTTGTAAACACTTACATAAATAGAGAAATACAATTTGACAAATGAAGACCCTCAGGCACCGATTTGTTGTTGTCAGCAAGAGCTTCCCACGATATGCTCTAAGGATAGCAGTGTAGAGAACCCTTTTTTAACACAAGATGCTCCACAAATGTGGGTATGGATGGGTTTAGAACGATTCACACTGAATTCTGAGTGTTTGTGAATCTTAAAGTGTTTGGGCTTGATAAAAGGTGAAGACTTGATAAATTAGGTCTAATGAATGTTTCCTCCAAAGTCTTAAACAAAAATGTCTCCGAATTTGGAAATTTATAAAACTCGGAGAAAACAGTTATGCCGTATTTTTCTGAGCTCATCGAACCGATCTGGAAAGGATAATCGGATCGGTTCAGCATCCGAGTCGGTTTGTTTTTCTCTTTAAATGGATCGTTACACTTGTTAAAACTTAGCATGCGGTTTTCCAGATCCGAATCGATTCATTTTTGCATAGGTTCGGATCGGTCCGGCATCCAAAGTTGGATAATAAGACTTCAGGTCATCGGACTGATTCGATTTTCTTCAGGATGGGATCGGTTCAATCTCTATTTTGCTTCAGCTTCTCTGTATGTGGACTCTTACGAACCCAAAAACGTTACCATGAACACAGGATTGAAGAAAATAGGTATGACGAACAATGTTGGTGATGATGGATACGTGAAATGTAGAATTCGGATTGAGGCCATCGAAATATGATCGTGTTGAGACGAGATGACAGTAGCGCTATACGATTTATATTTTAGAATGTAGGATAAAATAGAAACACCTAGATACTACCCTGGACATTTATAGAACATGTCCTTACAAGTACTGCAGCCCGAGACTTAGCTGCGATGCATGCATACTCTACTATCTCCACATCATTTATACATGTTTATGGGTGATTAAAACACATATAAATCATCTAATTCCTTAATTTCAGGAAGGTTTTTATCTAAATCAATATAATCCTTAAAATTCTCAAATTCTATATGTGACACCCCGACTAATTAAATACCGGGTAGCTACTCCTTTATTAAATTAAATCAAAACCCCAAGTTGGCTCAGTTAATAGCATCACTGTCGAAAACATTTTATTATTACTAACCACCTAGTATTTAAAAAGTAAGTTGCCAAATTTTAATTAAAGTCTGATTAACATGCAACAAGTGAAAGAGGAATAAAGACACCATTCACCATAATGAAGTAAATAGAATAACCGTCACATGATATAAATAAATCTGGAGGAAAAACTCCTCACAACACAATCCCACAACTGAAGTAAATACTGAAATACTGATTACTAAATGAATACATGACAAAGTCTGAAAAACTGAAATGGAAATGTAACTAATAGAATTTGGGCAACATGCCCTACAACTGAGGAATACTGAATAAGGAATCCAAATGATATAAGCGTCTAAAAGAAAATCCCTGTAGCTTCCACAAGAAGCTACAACTCGTTATCAGAATGAGAATCCTATGCATGGTGACCTTGTGGCTGGGCACCTAAAATGGTTTTACAAAAAGATAGATTTGAAAGCAAACGAGTCAGAGCCCGAATGTGGAGATATTTTAAAAACCTGCAAGTGCTTTAAAAACATTTAAAACAGTATATGCAAAGTAAATGTTAGGACGTGCTCTCACATGATATACTCACCTCTCGTCTAACTGTGCACTCCTAACGTTCCTATACCCATTCATGTGTTATCTCATAACTATCTAAAGAGTTTCTAACACTACTATTCGGTTCAGGTTTATTTTCCAACCTTAATAATTAAATAGAGAGTTCTACTTTAATTCCCGGATTCCCAATTATTAACTAAACCATTTATTGATAAAAGTTCTCTTTTTACCTTATCAAAACATTACCATAATTATACTCACAATTTAACATAGTAAATTCCTTCCCAATTAACCGTATATTAACGCATCATAAATATACAATACAAGCACCCAAAGGCTAAACTGCGGTGCACACATACTCTGCTATCCATCCCGGTATATCACGTACATAAGGATTACGCATTCCGAATCTCTCAGGAATCGTTCAGATAACATCACAAATAATGGAGGCGAACACAGTCACCATCACGTGGGTCACGCACATACCTACGCTCCCATGATCAGCAAAACTTATTAATATCCCAATAAGTCCTTCAATGACCTATGTTCATCGAGGTAACCAATATAAATACGGGCAACACAAGGATAAGAAGGCCCTAAGCGAACGTAAACCTCCCGTGATAGCAAGTATGGTAGGTATGTCATACACATAAAGTTATATACTAAGCATTCACACATCTTAGATATCTCAATATTAATAAGGGTATATCCTACATCATTATACCATTATTCCCAATTCATATATTTCAAGTATCTCGATAATATATAATTTAAATAGTCGACACGTCTCACGTCGTAATTTCTTAAACTTGGCACCTATCTCAAATAGACTATTAAGTTCCCATAATTCCCACATATAACATCTTTATACCTAAGGTCTTTACTTCTGCCCCAAACCTTGTTTCATCAAATTATTCGAATTTGCACTATTAACCCAAATATTATCTCACATAACGAATTTCATTAATTTAGAATAATTCCTTAAATTAAATTCCAATTAAAGTCCAATCTCATAATCATGCCTACTGGTCTTCCTTAAGGTTAAGGGTATTCATAATGTCTCCAATAATATTAATCAAGGGTTAACACCATTAAAATTCAATTAAGGAAAAACTTTATTCATTCTGGGAAGGTCGATCGATCGACCTTTACCTTCGATCGATCGATGGTGGTCGATCGATCGACTGATGAATGTCGATCGATCGATTGCACAGGTATGGTTACGGACTGCTTCGTTTTGCAGTTACAGTTTCGACCCAAAACTTCATTTTTAAGCATGAAACTCCAAGATAAGGTTACTCTAACATTATACTAACATCCTACAACAGTATTAACATTCTAAGTCCCATAATTCATCATTTAAAAGCTTAGTTTAGATCAAAACTACATCAAAATAATTTCCAGAATTCTTCCATTCAAGAACATCATCAAACTTCTTCTAATTCCACTTTTAGATCATCAAGGTTCTGTTTATAACATATAAATTCGTCCAGAATATACTACATGCAATTCCTACATAAATCATGGCCTTTAACTTTCAATTCATGGGTCTAATTTATCTCCAAAAATAAATTTCGAAAATTCCTAAACATGGGAACATATCTTGAATCAAAAGAGTTTAAATCACTTGCCTTAATTTATCTCAGAATTTGGTGTAGAATCTTGAAGTTAGGTTGTCCTCCCTCTGTTTTTCTGCAGAATTCTCTTCCCTCTCTCTCTCTCTCAAGCTCTTCTCAAGGTTTCCTTCTCTCTCTCTCTCAAGCTTTTTCCAAGGTTGAAGATAATGGAGTGTGGAGGTGTGTAATGGTTTTTAGAAGTTGGAATGATATATCAACTTCTCCCGTAGCCCATAATGGCATATAGTGTGGTTAGTGGGTTAAGTGGGTTGAGGAAATAGTCAGATTGTAATTTCTATTTTCGTCACTTTTTAATTCCCAAAAATGCAAATTACCAAAATACCCTTTATGATGCCGGTACGGCCCAAAAATACCCCGGGACCCAAACTAAACTTCCGGCTAGTATTTTCGGACTATCTCGACCCATCCGAATGCGTTGGCGCACTCAAAACGACCATACGGTTAATGGAACTAAAATTCACTTTTTAATTTAATAATAAAATACCATGACGTGGCGGTCACACGCGTCAAATAAAATTCCCAAATTGCCATATATCAATCTCGTGACAATTTCAATATTACAAATATTCATATAATGCTAAGTATACACATTAGAATAAAATACTAACTCGCATCTCGTTAATATTTTTATCCGAATTAATTTCTAATTAATAGACATCTAATTCAATTAATCCCCAAAAATAAATATCACAGAAAATACGGGGTATTACACTATATTCATCATTTATGTTCTTCATAAAACCTAGAGTATAATTTTGTGATTTACAATTCAAATAATCAATCTGATAACCTCAACATGTGGATTTCTCAACTAGATGCAGTACCTATCACATTAATTAATTTATCCATCATTTCATGCCCAATTTCACATTTCTCATAGGTGAATATTAATCCAATTCTAACATGGATATAACTCTCACTAATTGGAACAAAAACTACACTTTCCTTAAGGTGTAGGTCATTTCCTTTGGAGAAGATATGTGTAGGATGTCCCCTCCTCACTTTTTTGGTGGTGGTGCCAGGTTGTGCAAGGTGGTTGTCCCTTGGTTTGCTCTCAAAATCTCTTCCTCTCCATGGAAAAATCTCTCACTTCCTCAAAGACCTTTCCTTTGTTTTTGGGTAAATGAACCTAAGTTCTCTAATCTCCTCACTTATATATTAAAACCCAATTTTCGAAGTTACTATTCATATCCCAATTAAAATGACCAAAGTACCCCTCTGGAGTGTCCTTTTGGTTCCCAATTGACCCGAGACCTAAATCAAACCCCTGGGTAGACTTTTCTGCTTATTTCGACCCTTTTGAACTCAACAGTACTCTTGAAATGACCATTCAAATAACTTAAAAATAATTTCCTGTTTAGCCCTTTCAATTTAGTCTCGACACGACTCACACGTGTGTTCCGACTTAATTTCAGTAATTCGCGTATTATTCACTCGCGACCTTATAATCATATATTACTTTTAATCACTACATAATATTCAATATCAATCACATATTACTTTATTCTCTAGTAATATTCAATCCGGATTAATTCCAATTATTATTCATAATTAATTCTAATTAATCCCCTTTTACTTTTAATTAATCTAATATTAAAAGTCATTAAAATTACGGGGTATTATATACTCCCTCCCTGATAAAGGAATTTCGTCACAAAATTTGGAAATAAAAGTATACCTGGTATAAAAAACTCCTAGTATCTGTCACGCATCTCATCCTTGCGCTCCCAAGTAGACTCCTCAATATTAAGGTGCGCCCACTGGACATGCACGAGCGGAACTACTTTCGATCCTAACCGTCATTCGCAGATAAATGATGAGGATGAGATTGAAGATGAAGATAAACATTCACATCAAACATATAAGAGACAAAGGTTTTTAAAGTGGTTCGGCTATGAATAAAGCCTACGTCCACTGTTATTTTATTCCCAGGGGTTTACAATATCACAATATGGTGTAGAGAGAGAGGATGTGTATCTTGTGTATGGTGTTTCTTAGTTTTCTTCCACCGTCCCCCCCTTTTAGCTAAGGGAATACATGTATTTATAGTGATGGGAGATAAAGAGATACAATGCCTTTATACATTCAGTCATTTATGTCTACATACAATGAATCTAATTGTTGGCCTTCTATGATGGTTGATCCTCCTTGAATTGCTTGGTATGCTATGTGTTGTCATCTATTAATACAGTATAAATGTACATTAAGGCTCATTAAATTCGTTGTCATCTTCATTAATGCACATTAAATGCATAGTTATCCTTTTATCTTCCTGGTTGGTATGCCGACCAACTCTCCTCGGGTGTCGACTAACCCTCCTCGGGTGCCGACCAACTCTCCTCGGGTGCCGACCAACTCTCCACGGGTGCCGACTAACTCTCCTCGAGTGCCGAATATTTCCACGTAGGATGACATGTGTCCTTTTCTGATTGGTCCTCGTATATGGAGAATTTTTTGCATCAACAGAAGCTCCCAATGCTCCATGCTCGATGGTTTACTGAAAGGATGGAGTATTTATTCTGTAGCGTTGCTCGGTGCTCATGAAATTCTTGATTTGTCTTCTTGATTTGTTCAACATAAAGTTCATTATCTCCTGGATGACATATGATTCAGGCTGATCGATGGTTGTTAATATCTCTTTTGAGGAACTCCGTTCATCAAGTGAACGTGTGCTATGTATCACCCGTAGAAATTTGGATGCAGCCATGCCATAGTATGCAGCTTGTAGCTTGTCATAATCTTCAAGTATGTTGATTGGTTTGCTAGCCGACCAACTGCTTCCTGTGTCGAGCAACTAAATGCTAACTTTACGTGCTTAATTTTTCTAATTTATGCTCCTCTGAATACTTTGTCGAGCAACATACTAGCTTTTGAACCCAACTCTTCAATCTTTTTAGTACCAAGTTAGTGGTGGACTTTGAAACATTTTCATACAACTTCTTCTTCATTATTGGTCGGGACAGTAGAAGTAAAGATCTCAGTGCTGTAGATGCTGAATTTGACTCCTGAACTTCAATATGCCTCCGTGTAAGTTTGTGGAGTTGAATTTTATACTCGACTGCATGATGTTATGAGAATGTGCCACCGAATGAACAACTAGATTTGTAATAGAAGCCCCCAATTGTGGAATATGAACTTTGAGTACTTTCTTGGCCTTGAAATATGTTGGTCTTGCTGGAAAAATAAGGCCGAGGAAATATTCCATGAAATGACTCCCTGAGATCTTTGCATGTTTGCATCTTCTTGCTTCTATTATTTCACTCATTTCAAGTGTTTAAGAAGAATATATGTTGACATTTCAATTATGAATTTCTACATTTCTTCCATCATATGACTCTTGTCGGCTTTTGAAGAATCTGTTTGAATTCCAACTTGGGAATTTCTACATGTGTTCTTTATCTCAGTACGAGTGTTTGAAGAATATATGTTTGAATTCTTAATTAGAAAGGCCTACATGTATCTCTTCTCTTAACTCGATTAAGTCAAGTATGAAGTTCTATGCCCAGGATTAGGGCATGTATGAAATGAATCAGATGGTGCCAATTGAATTGTTGTTTGCAGTCTTGCTGCTGTGCTGTGTGCAGTCTAGCTGCGTTGTTTTTGTTCGGTATTGACCTTTTAAGGTCTTTATGTGCTGTTGATGAGCATCCAAGAATTGTACTGGGCAGATAATTTTGCCTGAGCACCTGTTGAGTCTAAGTCATATAAAAATTACGATTAGAATAATTATTCAGCCGACCAATATATAGTGTGCATCGGCTTTAATATTAGACAATTTAAATTTCCAGATAATAATATGTCATGTGAGCAGATTTTTATCAGATATGTGCCCTATGTAAGACATAATTGTGTAATCTAGGATTTTTGTAAAATTATTTACAATCCCAATAAATATTAAAAATTAGTTTGTTTTTAAAAATATTTATTGATTTAAAAATATTTTTGAGGTGGGGTTGTAAACTGTAGATACTTGGTGTAATAAACCAAAAATATCTTTACACACTATGTGGATAAACCAAGAGTCCTTTTTTTTAACAGAAAAAGAAGTCAAAAAGTGAGACTTGAGCCCTAACTAGACACGTATGATTTCAGTTGTTCTTGCTTGGCCACAACCTCCGACCAACATTAGAATTGCGGTTTATCTTTCTCGTCATCGATTAGCAAATGGGAGGTTTAAAATTCTAAATTTGCACAACAACTATGATAACCTTGTAGTTACAGAAAATTGAATTTCAAGTCACCGATTAACAATAGGCGTCGCCGACCAAGAAGTAGATGATTGTCGGCCTGTTTTGCTAGTTCCGACCAGCGCTGGATGGTGCCGACCTGTGCCGATCACCAGTTGATTTCCCCCGACCAACTATATATAACACCGGCCATCATATAAGAGCTATCGACCAACAAAATGACCTGCTGACCTAATAGGCTTTGGTCGACCATTGACGCCGATCAAGAAATAAATATGCCAGCCGAAGAATAAGATATAGTTGAGCAATCATATATGATCTCCGACCAGTGATGGCCCAATAATAGGTGTCATCGGCTATCATCGACTAAGAATAAGGCTGCCGACCAGGTATTAGATAGCGTCGACCTGTGCAGGTGCGGTTTGAATACCAATCGCCATTTTTAAGATCTGACATCTCATAAAGAGAGAAAGATGAAATCCAGAGTCTCAGTTTCTTCTAATAATCAGAATCTGACTTTTAAAGTCTCAAATTGATACACATGAGAATCAAACAAATATATATTCTTGACTCGTTGAAGACTATCTCCATCAACTATCACAAAAATTTATGTAGGCATTAGATCCATCATTGAAATTAGATCCACAATTCATATCAAGACGTGGATGTCCCCTATTTCTGTTTTATCAATTCTCACTCAAAAATGAAAATTATCGTGTGATTCACACAATTGGTAGATGAATTGAATTTGAATGGTGACTTTATCAAAACTAGTAAAATGAAACAATGTGTACATGAAAAATATTGAATCGTTCTAAAGTTTATCCCCATTATAAATTTTAGACTTGGGAATCAAGTCAAAAATTAAAATTTTAAATCTTACTGTTTTACAGATTTCTCAATAAAAATAATCTAACAATTATGATTTTAAAATCATGATATGCAATATTTTGCTGATTTCCTAAATAAAAATTGGACAACTAATTTATGTATATAAACATAAAAATCATGACTAAATCAAAATATGCATGCACAGTATATAACTGATTATACATATAGAAAATAAAAACTTAGATTTTGATGGAGAACAATGCTTGTAACACGTTCCTACAGACGGCGTCAATCTGTTGAAGACAGAAAATGGCCACTGCCATTTTAGTGGCGTTAACAACAGATAAATGATGAGGATGAGATTGAAGATGAAGATAAACATTCACATCAAACATATAAGAGACAAAGATTTTTAAAGTGGTTTGGCTATGAATAAAGCCTACGTCCACTATTATTTTATTCCCAAGGGTTTACAATAGCACAATATGGTGTAGTGAGAGAGAGGATGTGTATCTTGTGTATGGTGTTTCTTAGTTTTCTCCCACTGTCCCCCCTTTTGGCTAAGGGAATACATGTATTTATAGTGGTGTGAGATAAAGAGATACAATGTCTTTATACATTCAGACATTTATGTCTACATACAATGAATCAAATTGTTGGCCTTCTATGATGGTTGATCCTCCTTGAATTGCTTGGTATGGTATGTGTTGTCATCTTTTAATACAGTATAAATGTACATTAATGCACATTAAATGCATAGTTATCCTTTGATCTTCTTGTTTGGTATGCCGACCAACTCTCCTCAAGTGCCGACTAACTCTCCTCGGGTGCCAACCAACTCTCCTCGGGTGCCGAATATTGCCACGTAGGATGACATGTGTCCTTTTCTGATTGGTCCTCGTAGATGGAGAATTTTTTGCGTCAACAGCTATGGTCTAAGATCGCCACCGGCCTCTCCTCGTATGAACTATTGGTCTGAAAGTCAATCTCCTCTAATGCAACATGAGTGTGAGCCAACTCATCACGGAGATATCGCTTCAACGAAAAAATATGGAACACGTCATGGATACGATGCAAGTGCTTCGGCAACCCCAGTCTGTATGCTACCGGTCCAACTCTCTCGATAATAGGAAATGGTCCTACTTATCTCGGTGCTAATTTCCCCTTCTTTCCAAATTTCATTATCCTCTTTATAGGAGACACCCGTAAAAAACCTCGTCCCCCACACAAACTCCCTGAAGAACCGCTTTGCATAGGCGTAGCTCTTTTGTCGACCCTGAGCTATTCGAATGCAACTACGAATCAACTCAATCCTGGAAGACCTATTCTCTATCACCTCTGGCCCAATTAGCTTGTTGTCCCCCACCTCTAACCAACACGCAGGAGAAGGACAAGGTCTACCGTATAAAGCCTCAAATGGAGCCATACCGATGGTGAACTGGTAGGTGTTATTATATGCAAACTCCACGAGTGGAAGGTACTCCTCCCAACCTCCCCAAAAATCTAGGACACACATACATAACATATCCTCTAGCATTTTATTAGTACGCTCAGTCTGCCCATCTGTCTACGGGTGATAAGACATACTCAATCACACCTCGGTATCCATAGCATCGTGAAAAATCTCCTAAAATTAGTACACGAAAATCTTATCCCAGTCGGATCCAATATGTAGTGGTACCCCATGTAATCGCACTATCTCGGCGATAAAAATCTGGGCATACTATCCTATATACTAATCTATTCGAACTGGAAAAGAGTGAGCTACCTTCGTCAACCGATCTACAATCACCTATATGGAATCGTGACCTTGCTGAGTAGGAGGTAACCTTATGATGAAGTCCATGGAAATGCTCTCCTAATTCCACATCGGGATCTCTAACGGTTGGAGAAACCCAACTTGTTTTTGATGATCCACCTTCACTAACTGACAAGTGGCATACTTAGAGACGAATTTAGCAATGTCTCTCTTCATCCCACTCCACCAATATTATTGTTGCATATCCTGGTACATCTTATCTCCACCGGGATGTACCGTAAAATGGGATCCATGTGACTCTGTCATCACCGCATGTCGTAACTCCACTCCTTCTGGAACGATCGATCTACCGTTGAAGCGCAAGCCTCTCTCGGAACTAACTGAGTAAGACTCTGCTCCCTTGGTTAAAATCCATTGAATTTTCTCCTGAAAAAATGGATCTGTTGCCTAAGACTGTACCACCCTCATCACAATCTGAGGTGTAATAGTCATAACTAACATAAATGATCTGGCAACTGCATCCTAATGTCCCAGTTCCTTCCCATTTGCCTTCCACACCACGACCAACTCCTCTACTGGCCTTTAGCTCAACGCACCTGCTACCATGTTTGCCTTCTCGGGTGATAATGTATATCAAACTGATAATCCTTCACAAATTCAAGCCACCAACGTTGGCATATTTTTAATTCCCGCTGAGTAAACAAATACTGTAGTGGCTTATGATCCGTGAATAGGCGAAATTTCTCTTCCAATAAATATTGTCTCAAAATTCGAAGAATAAACACAATTGCTTTCATCTCCAAGTCGTGGGTGCGGTAATTCTTCTTGTGAGGCTTAAGATTCCTAGAGGCATAATCTATATCCTTCTCTTCCTACTGAAATACTCCACCAAGCCCCTGTAATGATGCATCAGTGCAAACTAAGAACTCCACTTCTGGTCTGGGCAGTGCTAGTACAGATGCTGAATTTAATTTATCTTTCAACTCATCAAATTCCAACTAACACACATCATGCCAAATAAATGCTACGCCCTTATGGGTTAGATTAGTCATTGGACCCATAATATTCGAGAAACCTCGGATGAACTGTCTATAATAATCGACCAAACCTAAGAAAATGCGTACCTTCGTCAGTGTCGTGGGCTGTCCCCACTCCCTCACCACTGATACTTTGCTAAGATCCACTGATATCCCTAACTCGGACACAATATCCCCCATAAACTGCACCTACTAAATCTAAAATCCACACTTCTTATATTTAGCATATAACTGATGCTCACATAGTGTGTGGAGGACCCATCGCAAATGCTCTGCATGATCCTCCTCTATTTGGGAATAAATTAGGATGTCATCAAAAAAGACAATGACAAACTGATCTTGGAATTGTTTGAACACCCTATTCATTAAGTCCATGAATACTGCTAGTGCATTGGTTAACCCAAATGGCATAACTCGAAACTCATACGATCCATATCTGGTCAAGAACGCAGTCTTAGAAACATCTTGCTCCCTGATACACAGCTGATGATAACCAGATCTCAAGTTTATCTCAGAGAAGTAGGTTGATCCTCTCAGCTAATCAAACAAGTCATCAATTTGAGGTAACGGATATTTGTTCCATATTGTGACTTTGTTTAATTCTCGATAATCCACGCACAGTCGTAAAGAACCATCTCGCTTCTTTTAAAATAACACAGGGGCACCCCAAGGCGAGGTACTCCTACGAATAAACCCTTGTCCCAAAAGAGGCTCTATATGATCCCTTAACTCCCTCATCTCTGCAGGAGCCATACGGTAAGGCACACGAGCTATTGATCGAGTACCCAACACTAAATCAATCACAAATTGTATTTTCCTGCTGGGAGGTAACCCCAGTATTTCCTGGAATACATCAATGAACTCACAAACTACCGGTATCGAATTAATGGGAATCATCACTCCTGTAGAGGTCTCCTCCTTTATATAAAACAAATGAGTGGACGATCCTCCCTCAGGACGAGGGATCACCACAAGGAACATCTCTTGTCCTAGAATAGCAAAAATAATGCTCTGACTATAGCAATCAATCATTACTCTGTACGCGACTAACCAATCCATTCCGATAATAGCATCATACTCGAACATGTCTAACATATGCATATCAGACAGTAAAATCAAACTCCCTATCTCTATACTCACATTTCGATATATAAAGAAAATAAGCATTCCGTTACCCATCGGTGAGTCTATAAAAGTAACAATACTATTGGCTATGTCTAATAACCCTACGACCCATGAAAATATAATGACTATAAAAAAATTTGAGGCCCCCATATCAAACAAAATACGTCCCATAGCCCCATAGATAGAAAACATACCCTCAACTGCTGGCGGTGGATGTTGTACTGCTTCCTGATGAACATTGTAAACATGTTTTTACTGTATCTGCCCCTGCGATGCTAGAGCAGGTAGTGCTGGCACCTAAGTTGGTGGTGGGAGGGAGGTTGGAGGAAAAATGAGTCGCTGTGGCTCCTAATGAGCACCCTGCTGTTTAGAAAAATTACCCTTATCAGGGCAATCCTGTCGTTTATGTCCAAGCTTGCCACATATAAATAATATACCAATAAATTTTCCCCCATTTTGTCCCTGCTGACCCTGACCCTGTTGGTCGTTACCTCCCCTCGGCCCTACTGAACATGCTGCTGGCCCTGCTATCCCTATTGGACCTGATGGCCATGCCTAGTACCTCTCCTCCTAAAGCAAAAACCTCAAAACGTAGATGCTTAGAATAGTCCCCCTGTTGGGAACACTGCTCACCTTGACGTTCCTAACACTTGCCTGACTAGGCCCCACTGGCACTGCCTCCCTTGTTCCTGCCCTACTGGATGGACTCAATCCCCCGCTTGCCTCCCTTAACATGGAAGCAGTGGTCCTGGCAGTGAAGCATTGCAATATTAAGTACATCTGCGTAAGTATGTAGTGAAATTTTACCCAATAAGTGCTGGCGAATGTTCCAGTTCAAGCCATCCATAAACATTTAAATTCGTTTTTCATTTGTAGGTACCTCTCCTGGCACAAAATTTGTATCCTAGTGAATTCTTCCTCATATTCAGCCACTGTCCACCCCTCCTGGGTTAGGTCGAGTAATTTTTGCCTCATTTCAGTCTGAACGGTGGAAGGGAAATATTTAGGATCGAACTGCACCCAGAAGTCCTGGATAGTCAAAGTATCTCTCTCCTCAGCGGTGGTAATGGACTCTAACCACTGTAAAGCCGCTCCAACTAGATTAAAAGTATCTAGTATCTGACTCTGTACCTTCGTTAATTCATACATTCTCAAGTTCCTCTGGATTCCATTGGCTAGCAATAACGACATTAGAACCCTTGAAACTCCGGTGGGTGTGCCTTTTGAAAGGCATCTCTAATGTGATCCTAAGCAGTGGAAAATGCCTGAGCTGGTGCTGGTGGCACTACCGGTACTTGCGCTGGTGCCTGTTGAACAATCGATAAAGCTGCGTTGACTGCCTGCGGAACAATGGCAACAACCTCTGCAATGTTCACAGTGCCCTGAACTAGAGCGGGCTGAGGTGCACGTCTTGGAGGCATCTGAAATGAGAGAGATTATCTCCATCAGTATTCAATTTTAATTATCACAGAATGATAGAAGTACGTATGTGCGTAATAAGAATACAACAGTCCTAATGATAGGGCTCTATATCAAAGGACGCTAAGCTGAAAGCATAATAAACCGTAGACGTAGCTCTCACACCACCTGTAACAACCCGCTTAATTAAATACCGGGTGGCCAATCCTTTATTCAATTAACTTGAATTATTCTGTTGGCTCATTCTTAGCATCAGTGTCTGAAAATAATTTTCTTTCTTTATTAACCACCTATTAATCAATTGAGCTAGTGTTAAAATATTCAATTTTAATTTTTAATAAAATTTCTTTTTTAGAAAACCAACCATTTATAATATAAATCATTCCACAACAATGAATAATGAATAATTATCATCATAACTTAATTAATGTAATTGGAATAAACTTTCCAGTTTCAAACATCTCAATACAATAAACCAAATAAAATCAAATGTATCCAAAATCGACGTAAATAAAACCACTGATAGAGATAAAATGAAAATGGAACGAATCCTCTAGAAACATGCCATAAAAGAAATGACTATATAGCACATGAATCAATAAAATGAAGCATCTAATGCAAAGTCCATAACTCCATAGTATCCATAGAACTTAAATTTCCAATCCTCTATACTGGGTGTCACTGTGGCTGGACACCTGATATAGTATATACAAGAGGGAAGAGAATATGCAAAAAAAACGGGTCAGAGCCCGATTGTAAAAGATTTTAAAAATAGAAAGTGAATAAATTCTATAATTAGCAATTATTATATACATGTTAGATTGTTGGACTCTCTCTTGAGATTCTCACATCTCATCTAGTGCGCACATCTAATGTATCTCAAGTTATTCTAGTTACTATTCCCATTTTCACTAGATTATATCACTGTGTCAACTATCTATAGCCCTTATCTTCCCCACGTATTTTCTTCGCAACACATGTAATAAATATATATTAGTTTAATTCTCAATATAATTTAGTGTACTCATAATTAATTTCAGATTCCACTATCTTTCATGCCTACTTAATTCACACAATAGATAATATCACAAGTACACACACACACACACACACATATATATATATATATATATATATATATATATATATATATATATATATATATATATATATATATATATATATATATATATATATATATATATATATATACAGTACAATACCATTGTTTTAACTGATGGTAATCCAACCTAGGTCCTATGTTTTAAGGCAACAAGTTAAAAATTGCCCATAAGGCTCATCAGGATATGACTGCCCTCAACGCACAAACTTCCCGTCGATAACAAGTAGGCTAGGTATGTCATACACATAAATCATTAAGCAATAGGTATATACCCAACCTATATAAAAATAGGTACACACTCGACCTATATAACGTATTAGGAATTCATCCCACCCCAAATACCTGTGTATTTCTCGAATACCACTCGTATTTGATAATTTTGATTTATTCTCATTATCATTGTATTTTATGCAGTTATCACTCACATAATTCCTTTCTTAATTCAATATATAATTTTCCAACATTAACTCAAGTCTCTCACTCTTTGCTAATGTACAAAAAATTATTCAGAACTTCTTGGGTCAAAAATATGAATTTTAAAACTTTTCTAGGCTAAAACAAGATTTCTGAAATCTCGTTAAAAGTCCCTGAATTCTCGTTTTAATGACATAGCATCTCGTTTGAATGGCGTTATGTCTCGTTCGAACGATGCCAACATCTCAGCAGTTCGTCTCCAACCTCGGTTTTTTGCGTTTTTCTCCATTTGCTTACACCCAAACCCATATGGAATATATCATAACAAAACCCCAATAAATCCACATCATTTATACATGTTTATGGGTGATTATGGGTGATTAAAACACATAGAAAACATCTAATTCCTTAATTTCAAGAAGGTTTATATCTAAATCAATATAATCCATAAAATTCTCAAATTCTATATTCACCATTTATGTTCTTCATAAAATCCATAATATAATTTTGTGATTTACAATTCAAATCATCAATCTGATAACCTCAACATATGGATTTTTCAACTACATGCAATACCTATCACATTTATTAATTTATCCATCATTTCATACCCAATTTCACAATTCTCATAGGTGAATATTAATCCTATTCTAACATGGATATTATACTCACTAATTGGAACAAGAATTACACTTGCCTTAAGGTGTAGGTCTGATCCTTTGGAGGAGATATGTGTAGGATGTCCCCTCCTATTTTTCTATCACTTTTTCGGTGGTGGTGCAAGGTGATTGTCCATTGGTTTGCTCTCAAAACCTCTTCCTCTCCCTGGAAAAATCTCTCACATCCTCAAAGACCTTTCCTTTGTTTTGGGGTGAATGAACCTAAGTTTTCTAATCTCCTCACTTATATAATTGTAACAACCCGCCTAATAAGATACCGGGCGATCACTCCAATATTAAATTAAAACAGGAGTCACATATGGATCATCCTTAGCATCACTGTCGAAAATCCATTTAATTACTAATATCCTATTAGGTGGCCGTTAAAAACTTTTACTTAACTACTCTTTTTAGCGAACAAATTAAAACATCCACAATTAAATGCGTAATGAACTGAAATGAAAATGAAATGAATTAAAATAACCGAACACTTGGTCCAAAATATACAACCATATCGAATGCTGTACTGAAAGAATAAATAAATGCAATTGAGCCATTGGCTCGAATGTTTATACAATAACTCCTATCTAGAGTACAAGGAAAGAAACGTCTACCGATAACCTGCAAGCATCCACAGCTAATGCAGCAGACGTCTGACTCGAAAGAGTTTCCATCCAGGCATCCCTGTGTCTGGACACCTATATATATATATATATAGTATAGAGAAAGAAAGGAGAGTAGACAAACGGGTCAGAGCCCGAATGTTTAGAAAATATTTTGCAAGTGCATAAATGCTTTATTTTTAGAAAAATAGTTTTATCTCATATTTAAATTGGTATCGCACTCCCATGAGATACCCCTCACCTCTCCACTAACAGTGCACACCTAGCGCATCCCTCTAAACATCCTAGTCAAGATATCCTTCTAAACTAGTCAAATACCCCACCACTATCTAACCTAGATAGTCAAACAGATGTACTAAGGGCTAAACATCACTCTAATCTCGACATTATGCCATGTTCGTGTGTGGGGTGTCTCGGGAAGCGAAATCCAAACAAGGAACCCCCCCGATACACTACTATGAAGCAAGGTCGATCTTCGAGATCCGCCAGTCCCTCAGTACAGAATATATATATAATATATATATACCATATTTATAATATTAGAGCACTAAGGATTAAACTTCTCCCCAGTCTCAACACAGTGCCATATTCGTGCGTGGGGTGTCTCGCGAAGCGAAATCCAAACAAGGAACCCCCCCCCCCCCGATACACTACTATGCAGCACAGTCGATCGTCGGGATCCATTAGACCCTCGGCACTCGATTATACATATACATACATCTATAATGTATGTCCGGATAAAATCTCCCGGACTGACGATTACCAAATCAATTGTATCTTAGTACACATCCGTATCTATCTCCCGGACTGAGGTGTATTCTATACACAAAGTACTTACCAATACTTATCCTTTTTTATTTCAAAAACTTCCATTTCCCTTCTCATATCCAGGAAATGTATTTAAAGCCAAATCATTAACATGGTTTGCTTTACCAAAACATATATCTTTTTAAAAGCCAATTTTATTAACATAAAAATGTTTTTCCTTTTCAAAATATCCCATTTCCCTTTTTATATTCAGGAAATGTATTCAAAGCCATTTTCATTATCATAAAAATGCTTTGATCATAACATATGCTTCCACATCCCTTCTTCCATCCGGGAAGTGTTACCGAAGCCAATTTATATAACCCATTTCCCTTTTTATATCCAGGAAATGTAATTAAAGCAAATCCATTATTATGAACTGCTTTAATATAAACGCGTTCTAAGACCGCCCGTCCGGATTTCTCCACTGTGCGCGCCCCTAAATGGCTATCATCTTCCAGGGCCTCCAAGACAACCTGGGATCCTACATCGAAAGACGTCGGGAAGCGACCATGTGCCTGCGGGATAGTCAAGACCACACCCGGAATCTCCTAACCAGCGCAGAAAATATAACAACAAACGCTCACATGGCCTATAGGACTATATCCACCCTGCATCATTAGCCAGGGGGCTTCACCATACGAACGCAACTTCCCTTATGATAGCAATTTAGAGAGGTGTGTAATCCATATTTTATTAATTATGAAAAACATTTCTCTTTCCATTTTGAAAATATTCATTTTTATGTTTTAAAAATCATTTCCATCATAATATATATATATATATATATATATATATACCTAAAACACACAGTATATATATATCCTATATATTCTTCCTAGAATATATATAAACGGCCATAGTGGCCTATAACATCTAGCGATGACCAATAATCCCAAAGATTCCCTCCAAGAATCATAATCATGCATTCATATAAGCATGATACTAAATCCAAAGTATTTCCTTACTTCGACAAATAATAATTACCTTAATCAACCCTTAAGGATTTATTGGATATCTCCAAATATAATAATTAACTCTAAGTGAATATACATATATATATATATATATATATATATATATATGTTCCCAAATCCATAAGTCCCTTGGGACATAACCCTCTAATATACTTTAATTTAGAAGGCCCTTAAACTTTAAACTCAAAGAGGAGAAATAATAATAATCTCCAAATCTTGGGCTAAAAACAGAGTACCGGTCGACCGGTCCAGGACCCCCGGTCGATCGCGAGTTGCAATTAAGCCTACGAAACAAAGCAGTAGGCCATTTCTTCTTGACGCAGTCGACCGGCCTTAGGGGCGCGGTCGACCGGTCACACCAGGTCCTCAAAACTAAATTCTCCAAATTCATCTATCCAACAACCCGATTTCATTATCGGGGTTTCTAAACTACCCCAAAAATTATCCAAAACGTCTACGCAATTAATTCTAGCCGTAATTTTTCCAATTTCCGATTTGATTTCCGAGTTGGAAATTCCAACCCGGAGCTTCCATCTTGTAAAAATCATATCAAATCAAGGAAAAATCAGAAAAATACGCGGTCAGCGCCCACGCGACCGTATCGGAAAGATATACAACTTTTGTGTTTTGACCGAAAGCTAAATCAATTCTTTTCCTAGTCAAAAATGACCCTAAAGGCTACGGGTTACTATTCATCACCTTCTTCGAGAAGGTTTCAGCCATTATCATTAGGGTTTGTATAAGAATCACGCGTAAATCATCTTGTTCATATGGTCTCATACACCCTTTCGTAGAAAAATCATAACTATATGAAATAAATATATAAAATAAAAAAAAAATATGAGGTCGGCGCCCACGTGAACGCAATGAATTTTTGTACAAGCAAGTCTTTCCGAATCGATTCGGCAGGAGGCCAAATCGATTCGATTTGTCCAGTAAGCCGAGAGCAAGTCTTTTCCAAGACGAGATTTTACCAATGATTTCTAAATCTATTAAACTTTGTTCTTATGATTCAAAAATCTCAAATGGCTTATGGGAAGGGGTTCTAACATGAAATAACATCATTTTAAACATGATAAAACCTCCAAATCATTCCTACATTATCACCAAATCATCAAGAATTTGTCAAGAATTCATGAACATGAAATTTTCAGATTTCATCTTATACTATCCTAATGATTTCCAGATTAATTATAGGGTTTTACAACATATTTTCTACAATTAATCTTCCACTTAAACTACATGAATACATAGACATGGATTACACAATTATTATCAATTTTTACCCAATTTAAAAGGTCTCTAAATATGCAGTCCCAAAATATGATTAAACCTTATTCTAAGCATGGTATCAACATTAATATAACATTAGCCCATTTTGAATGAGAATGGCAAGAAAATCCTTGCCTGAGATTGAGTTGAGAAGCCTCCTTTCCTCCTCCTAGGGTGTCCTCCATCCTCCTCTTGGGTTGTTATGTCTCGGGTTCTTGGATGTAACTCCCAAATAAATGGGTTAACTCTAATTATATGTTGTTAATATTCAGTTCCCGAGTTGGGCTTTAGGCCTTAACTTCGGACCCCCAAATGGGCCCAAATACACAATCTAATTAGCCTGAAAACTACCCAACTCATATATATAAACCCCAGGACAATTCCTAAGGGTCTAAAATTCCCAAACAAGCCCGTAATACCTATCAAAGTGTGTCCTGAATATTTTTATATAAAAAATATATTTTAATTGTGATGTGACACATGTAATTACTTTTAAATCAATATAAAATTTCATTTTTTTTAGATTTATCCCAAATCATTAAAGTTCAACTCTAAAATTTATAAATAACACTTAGTCCAACTACTCACAACCTTGATTAATTAATGTCATCGAATTAAATTAATCCCTATTTATTTTATTTTATTCCTAAAAATATATGGGGTATTATAGAATTTTTTCTGATGTCAATCGTATAAATTGTATTTAAATATTAAACTATATTTTACTCCTCTAATTTTCACTCTCAGTTCTCCCTCTAATTTTAGATAAAATAGTTCATTTTTCTTTTGTTTCGTGTTATTGATGATTGATTTAAATTCTAGGTTTAGTTTTAGGATTAAACTATAATTGACTTTATTGATTTTGTAGATATAAATTTGGGGTTGAATGTTGATTTAACTTTAGTGTTGATGCTTGGATTAATTTTAGGCATTATTGTTCTATATTACAAATTCAAATTTTTATTTGTGGTTCTATTTTTTAGGGTTTAAAATATTTAATCAATCAAAACTTATTTCTTTTTTCATTAGATGAGATAAGTATTTTTAGTAATTATTTGGTAAATATTCAAAAATAACCTCAAAAAAATTCGACTCGGGGACTCCCGCCCCTAAACCCTTGAAAATTACCATTAAATTAGTCCCTACTCTCAAGAAATCCTGGCTACATCTCTCCTCATAACCACCCTTAACTGCAACTATTTCACTCAGTTTTTTTTATAAAATGACACATGTCCTATATTTATTAAAACAATACCACAATTAAAAAATAAAATAAAAACTTAGGGTCAACTGCAAATAAATAGGACTTATAAATGATATGTTCCCTTATGTTACTATGTTCCCTTATGTTATTGAAATTTGTTCATGAGATAAACTTGGTTATATACCCTTCACAAGAAAATAGTGGTGCCCTGGATTTGCCCTACTACTCAGCCTTATTTTCCCAACCCATACGGACACAACTCAACCTATTTTCCAATATTTTTTGAAGCTACAAACAATTACCTCAAAATGTTATTTAGTTTTAATCAAACTGCCAAACTATTAATCCAATCCCCCCCCCCCCCACCTCGAACTTTAAGGCCTTTAAAAGTTTATCCCACAAGTATCACTTTGTTATTGGTTTACATAAAAAATAAAATAAACAAAAAAAATAGTTTGATAAATTTTGGTCCTTTTACCTTATGATTGTGGGTTTTAAATATTTCATTGTTGGTAGGGTGAAAAATTATTTCTGATATAACCCGTTTCTGAAGAAAAATGTTTGGTGCGAAAATATACTTTTTAGGATCCAAATTTTAATTTTTCCTCCAATTGTATTTTCCAGATTAGGGGAGAGTGATGATAAGGAGTGCAATGGGATTAATTGTGAGAGTGTGTGACTCTCACTCGTAACTAAGCAAACAATAATTACTTGCAAATAAAAGCAATGTTTTATTTGTATCCAAATTTGGGCAAAAGGGTATCCTAGTCTATAAGTGGAAAACATGATTTATAAAAATAATTCCGTTTATAATATTCATTAAGAATATCAGAGAATAAAACTGTAAAAAAATAAATCAATCACTTGAGATTATTGTGGAAAAAATCTTTATCCAAACTGGGAATGTATGCGAAGGGAGAAATGATGTATAAACATGAACCTAAATAGATTAAATAATGTTGAGCCTCAAAAATTAATTGTTTCTATGTTGTATTCGTAAGAGTGATTTCGGGTTGCATCCAACTACCCGCCATATTAAAAAATATTGACCTCGATCTCGATTGATAATGTTTCCTTTGAACCACTTTCAACCATTCTTTAAATTTAAATAAAATTTTGTTCTAATAAAATGAAAAAATTATCCATTCAAATATATTACCTAGGATGTGTGAGTACATCTTAAGGGTTGATGGTTTAGAAAAAAAAAATTGGCTCACTGAAAATCTCTAAAAAATGTTTATAAACTCAACCGAGTAAAATATTTAAGACAACTAAATCTTGAGGTTTAAGAATAAGCAAAAGCATTTTTTATATGAAAAAATATAAAAATGTTTGACACACAAAGGAAAATGTCTTTTGAGATTTTTGTATTATTAAATCTTGAGACAAAAACTCTTATGTTATATAGATTACCAAGCACAAAATATAAATAGCCAATAAAGGTTGAGTGTTCAACCTCCTAGTTATGACTCGTTAGTATAGGACTTACAAAGGGGTAGGCACATCATAAAATATAAGCATATCGTGTGTGTGTATATATATATATATACATATATATATATATATATATATATATATATATATATATATATATATATACATATGTATATATATACATATGTATATATACATATGTATATATATACATATGTATATATACATATGTATATATATACATATGTATATATACATATGTATATATATACATATGTATATATACATATGTATATATATACATATGTATATATATATATGTATATATATATATATGTATATATATACATACATATATATATATATATATATATTTCACTAGAATCAAGTGTGGACTTCATAATAAGAGGTCCCGCCTTCATAATTGCTACTGGCAACAAAAAGGTCAATAAGGTAAACCTCAATATCTTAACTCAAATATTTTTTATTCCATTATATTTATATTCAAAATATGATGAGTTTGATTTTAATGATATTAAACATATTTCTAGCATCAAAGCTCTTTAAATATCATGAACTCATTTTAAAAAATCATTTCAAAATTATTTTTTTTACTATTTTAAAAAATAAGTATGTTGCTACAAGGTATGTTGAAGAGTCTCTCTCTCTCTCTCTCTCTCTCTCTCTCTCTCTCTCTCTCTCTCTCTATATATATATATATATATATATATATATATATATATATATATATATATATATATATATATATATAGTCATGAATATAAATATAAAAACATATATCCAAAAATTTGTGACTCATTAAATTTTTGTCTCTAAAATGCCATCACTTGTTCTCTCTCTATGTCTGTGTATTGTACACAAATTGTAAATCGTTTGAGAAGACTTAAAAGCAATTACCATAAAGTGTGTTTTAGATATATAACAAACATTTATTACTTACATTGTATTCATAGTCTACATAGTTCTCATTAATTATTGCACAAAATATTTGAGATTATAAATACCAAACATTTATCTGTCTTTCTCTCAAGACTTTGAGAGAAGAAAAAATAATAATCAAGCATTAGTCTTCAAATTTCACTCTCTTTTCTTTGAATGGAGATCACGCTTTTCTTTGAAAGATATATCAACCTCCATTCATGGCATCATACTACAGGATTCACAACTAAATTTTTTATATATTTCTTCTTTAAATTGTAATAGGAAAACAAAAATATACATTTTCTCATGAAACAAAGAAATCTGAATGACAAGGTGCTCTATTGATGCGATGGTTGGAGTGCGATTCATTTATATAAACCACTGTTTATATCTCTTATTTTTATAAGATTTGTGCTTTGACATAAAGGGGTCTTGAAAAAAAGTCCCGTTTACATAAGCTATTTCTAAATTAGTCCCATAAAAGAATTGTTTTCCAATAGAACATAGTACATGTTTTTCACATTTACTCAATATTAGTACATTATATATTTAATAACTACTATCTAGTTTGCACATGTTGCATAAGTAGTAAATATTTTGCCATAAACAATTATACAAATAATCATATGTTGTTTTGCCTCACAACTAAAACTCACCACCGCCTTCCAACCTTCCTCGCCACATTGCCTTATTTTCATCCAAAATAAGTTGCATTAGGTTGAGAATTGGTTAATAGGTTTGCATCATATTATGTAAATAGTCATAAATATCATATTACATAAATAGTCATCATATTATGTAAATAAATACAGTTGCAACAGAGATTCAAGTTCTTTTCAAGGTATTGGACACCCATCACCGATCTAGAGGAATGATTTTCAACAAAAACTATAATATAGACTCACACCTAATCATTAAGTCCCTCAAATGAGTGTTTAACATAACCTCTAAGTCCCTTTTATGATGAGATATGATACCTAATCACTGAGTATCTTTAGTGCATTAGATAATAGGGATAATTATATTTAGGTCTTATTTATCGGCTCAACATTCTTATAAGTTCTATTGACTTTTCAATAATTTCATAAGTCCTATTCCAACTTTTTAGGGAATTTTTTCACCATATTATCTTTTAATAACTAATCATCCGCATAAGTGGTTGGACTTTTTTTTTAATCTTTAAATGATCATAACTTTTGATTCACAAATCCGTTTTTCGCAAAATTACTATTTTTGAAATCTGCTCGACGAGATCTATCAAACAAGATCCATGAAGGCTATAAAATTCCAAAGAAAAAAATTTACACAAACAGTAAACTTTATTGTATGCACTAGAATATGAAATAATTTTATATATGTAACATTTTCACAAACATACAGTAACATTTACCATGGTAATACTACACAGTATATATATATATATATATATCCGGTGGATCCAAACTCTCTTTTTTCAAAAATATCTTATATTTAAAGGTTCGTGCTAACGACAGTCAATCCTTACCACCATTGTTGGAGCTTCAACGACCTTCGTCAGAGCTCCGATTTGGGGTGGGTAAGGGTGGCATGTGGTGCCGCTGGCGCGGACCTTTGAAAATAAGAGACTTTTGAATAAATGGGTTTTGGATCGACCGGAGTGTCATGGGGTGCCGCTGGCGCGGACTGTTGAAAATAAGATTGGATAAATGGGATCTGGATACTCTTGAACACCGATTTGGGATGAGTAGGAGTGGCATTAGGTGCCGGTGGCACAGAGCTTTAAAAGCAAAAACATAGTGAATATATATATATATATATATATATATATATATATATATATATAATGTGATAACACAGTAAATGCTATGGTTTGTAAAAATATCATATATATTAAACTTTTTTGTATACAGCGGAAAATAAAATAGTTTTATATTTGTGACATATTCACAAAGAATAACATTTATTGTGGTAATATATTTATGAAATAGTTTTATATATATAACATTTTCACAAACAGTGACATTTACGGAGTTAATATTACACAACATATATATAAAATTTTCACAAACTGTAATATTTACTGAGTTAATATTACATAATATATACACACACACACACACACACGGTAGATCCAAACCACTATTTGTTTTTCAAAATTACCATATTTTTAAATATTTACTCTAGCGACATTCAATCCCCACCACTACCCACCCCCATTGTCGGAGCTTCAACGACTTTCATCAGAGCTATGATTTGGGTTGGTAGTAGTGGCATAGGGTGCCGCTCGCGCAGACCTCTGAAATTAAGAGAATATTAGATAAATGGGGTTTGGATCCACTGGAGCTCCGATTTGGGGTGAGTAGTGGTGGCATTGAGTTAGGTTTATATCTATAACATTTTCACAAACATTAACATTTACTGTGTTCATATAACACAGTATATATATATATATATATATATATATATATATATATATATATATCCAAACCTCTTTTTTATGATATTATCTTATTTTTAACGGTCCGCGCCAACGGCATCCAATCCCCACCACCACCCACCCTCTTTATCGGAGCTCCAACAACCTTCATCAGAGCTCTGATTTGAGGTGGCATTAGATGCTGAAGTAACATTTTAACAAACAGTAACATTTATTATTTGTGAAAATATTACAGAGATAAACCTAATCCAATGCTACCCTTACTCACCTCAAATTGGAGCTCCGGTGTATCCAAACCCCATTTATCCAATATTCTCTTATTTCCTAAGGTCCGCGCCAGCGGCACGTCATGTCACCCAAAATCAGAACTCTGATGAAGGTTGTTGGAGCTCCGACAATTGGTGTTGGTGGTGGTCGGGATTAGATACCGCTAGCGCGGGCCATTAAAAGTAAGACAATATCAGAAAAAGGGTTTTGGATCCACTGTATATATATATGTATATATATATATATATTGTGTTATAACACAGTAAATGTTAACGTTTGTAAAAATGTTATAGATATAAACCTAACCCAATGTCACCCCTACTCACCCTAAATCGGAGCTCCAGTGGATCCAAACTCCATTTATCTAATATTCTCTTAATTTCAGAGGTTCGCACAAGCGGCACCCTATGCCACTACTACCCACCTAAATCATAGCTCTGATTAAAGTCGTTGAAGCTTCGACAATGGGGGTGGGTAGTGGTGGGGATTGAATGTCGCTAGCGTAAACCTTTAAAAATATGGTAATTTAAAAAAAAAAGAGGTTTGTATCGTGTGTGTGTATATATATATATATATATATATATGTTGCTGTTTGTGAAAATGTCATATATAAAACTATTTCATAAATATATTAACACAGTAAATGTTATTGTTTGTGAAAATGTCACAAATATGAAACTATTTCATTTTCTGGTGTATACAATAAAGTTTAATATCAATGACATTTTCACAAACTATATATATATATCTATATATATATATATATATATATATATATATGCTCCTATTTTTAAAGTTCTGTGCCATCCCTAGTCACCCCAAATCGGTGCTCCAAATGATCCCGATTCCATTTATCCAATCTTATTTTCAAAGGTCCGCGCTAGCGACACCCCATGATACTCCGGTGGATCCAAAACCCATTTATTCAAAAGTCTCTTATTTTTAAAGGTCCGCGCCATCGTCACCACATGCCACCCTTACCCACCCCAAATCGGAGCTCTGACGAAGGTCGTTGAAGCTCCAACAATGGTGGTAATGATTGGATACCGCTAGCGCGAACCTTTAGATATAAGGTAATTTTGAAAAAAAAAGGGTTTGGATCCACCGTATATATATATATATATATATATATATATATATATATATATATACTGTGTAGTATTACCACAGTAAATGTTATTGTCTGTTTGTGAAAATGACACATATATAAAATTATTTCCTATTCTAGTGCATACCGTAAAATTTACTGTTTGTGTAAATTTTTTTCTTTGGAATTTTATAGCCTTTATGAATCTTGTTTGATAGATCTTGTCGAGCAGATTTCAAAAATAGTAATTTTGCGAAAAACGGATTTGTGAATCAAAAGTTATGATTATTTAAAGATTAAAAAAAAAGTCCAACCACTTATGTAACTTCCTAAAGGAAGTTACGGATGATTAGTTATAAAAGGGTAAAATGCTAAAAAAAAATTCTAAAAAGCTGGAATAGGACCTATGGGATTATTGAAAAGTCAATAGGACTTATAAGAATGTTGACCCCAAAAATGGGACCTATGTGTAAAGACCCCTAGATAATATCTGCAATTTACGTTTTAACTAAACTAATAAATTACACATAATATGTATTGATATATTGTGTATGTATATTGCGTTTTACATATATTATATTCTATATTACGAAAATAATAGATTATGTATGTTACGTTTCGAGTACATTAATAAATATGTAGATTATGTTTGATATATAGTGTAGTACATTAGTATATTATGCAATATATATTACATACAGTAGTATATTACATAACCGATGAGTCCATTTGATAAATTTTGACAACTAACTCGTGAATCTCTTTAGTATAGTATGAAATATACACAATTGAAGTATAATTAAAGTTTTACATAAATGAATATACTATGTATTAATATTAAAAAACTATATTGTATATTACGTAATATATTGATATATTATGTAATTGATGCTTTAAAATAACAAATGCTTTTGTGTCGTTTTTTGTATTTGGATTTTTGGGAGAAGCATACTTTTTTATCACTTGGATTTATTTATTAGGGAGATAACCGAAATTTCGCTTTGCTTTATGGTGTTATAGATCATAAGATGATAAAATTCCAAAATAACAAAATTTCGCTTTAGTTTAAGGGTAATTTGAATAAATCTCAATTAAAGTTGAATTAACTCTAAAAAAATTCACCTCGGGGCTCCCGTCCCTGAAGCTCCGGCACCACTCGTGTGACAACCCGCATTCCGAAATAAGGGGTGGCCAGCCCGATAGTCCGACATATACGAAAATCATGGATGGAAATCATTCTCAGCATCACAATTATAGTAAGAGTATACGGGAAAACCACCCATTAATTTAGAAAACGGGTTGCCAAAACAATTAATTTGATTTAAAATTTAAGTTAAGAAAACTATTTAAACAACCCATTCTAAACGATAGTGGAATTCTGAAGCAACATATATATCATACATCTAAAACGAATATATACAAGGGGAGGACCAAATATGTTGTCGATCCACAGCTACACAAAAGGAATCATAACAGTTTAATATGTTACATAATACATTCATTAAACAATTACAAAATTTGGGCCACTCGCCCGAATGACAGACCCGATCATAACTAGATTTCAAAAGTGATGGCGTGTAGCAAAACATCCTGTAATATCCGCAAATTCTTACAGCTCCTTAAAAGCAAAAGAGTAGGAATATCAACACGGGCGTCCTTACAGAGGAGCACCTGGCCGGATACAATAACATGCACAACATAGGAGAATGAACGGGTCAGGGCCCGATTTTTATATAATTACCAGATGAACAAAAGGCATGATAGATATGAACAGTTAATCATGAATGATGATGATCAAATATCTAACAACAAAATCATGAATCACAAACGAGACAATTAAAATGACATGCCTACGGATAAATTATGCAAGAGAATAAAATTATGCATGATTAAATTAAAAGCTTCTATCCTCAATTTCCACTTTAATCCGCTTTCAATTCCTTAACAGGATTAATATCATCATACATTTTAGTGGAAAATATGCATCTCTCAAGTCCCACTTGAGTTTAGAAAAGTTAGATTCTTATACATATAACGATTCTAAGACCGCTCCTCCGAGTTTCCCCACTGGGCGCGCCCCTAAATGACTATAATCTTCCAGGGGCCTATCAAACAAGGCAGCTTGGGCACCTAACGCACGTCGGGAAGTGGCCATATGCCTGCGAGTGAGTCATAACCATACCCGTAATTACCTCACTAGAGCAGAAAAATACATATAATAAACCCTCATATGGCCGAGGACTATAGTCTCCCTGCATTCACTAGTCAGGGGAAATCACCTCATGCACGAGCTTCCCTTATGATAGCATTTAGAGAGGTGTGTTTAAGTAAATTAGCATTTACCATAAAAACCACGTTTCTCTTTTCTAATTATATATACTTGTTTCATTATTTTGAAACCTTAATCATAGGATACTTCATTAATTTTCATCATAGTACATGCCCAAATCATTCTCTAAGGGATCACAATTATTCCCAAAACTTAAGGTCTTATATACCTCGATTTAAGCCCCTAAAGTCTCCAAGCATGGGCCTACAACCCGCATCCTTCTATTAGGATGCAAAAAGAGAAGTGATGCCTAAACATCACTTTAGACACCCCCCCGGACTTAACCCCAAGTGAATCCCATTCAACTCTAGGGTGCCAACCAACTCAACTAGGACTCTAAAAACCAAGGTTTACTTCATTCAAGAAGAGTCCTAAGTCCCTATGAAAAGAAAATAATTTAAAAACAAAATTAGAAAGTTGGGAGAGAAAACAGGGGACCGGTCGATCGGTCCCAAGACCGCGGTCGACCGCGTCACAAGTTTTAGCCTCCAAAGAAAAGCAGAAAGCTCATTTCGGGCGAACCGGTCGACCGGTAGGAGGACTACGGTCGACCGCGCCCTAAAATATATGCCTTTGAAAGAAAGCAGTGTGCCCTCTTCCGAAGGCCCGGTCAACCGGTCTGAGAACCGCGGTCGACCGGTCATTGCAGACCTAGACCTATTCTTCCCATTTTCCATCTAAACCCAAAACCAAATATCAACCAAAGCCAACCAACCTCATTTAATGATACTAATAGATCATAAATGCTTCCAACAACCTTTTTCCTATCTCAATACACAATCAAATCTCTTCCAAAGATATTAATACCCATAAATCCAACCAAAAACCATAACTACATTACACCAAACTATTACATAACTACCCATACTAATTATCCATCTTAAACCATATAATATCAAGTAGAAAACTTGCCTTAGGGCTTCAATTTCAGACTTGGGTGAAGAAGAATGCAAGATCAATCCACCAATCTTCAATATCTCCCTTACTCCACAAGTTCTTCCTCTCTCTCTCTCTCACTCTAGGGCTAGAATACACTTAGGGGAAAATAAGGGAAAATGAAAGGCTTAGGAAGACTAAAACGTGTTGTTAGCTAAAAGTCTTCCATCTTTAAAGGGTTAATACCGCGATAAAATGATTTCTAATACGCAATATGCCAAAACCAGTCAAAAGTGCCCAAAATCTCAAAATACAATATGGCACACATTTTGACTGTCTCGCACCTCCCGGAACTAACTACACCCTCCAATTTATCATTTGGAAATTCTTTAAGTCATTTTAAGTCCCAGTTCCATTTTAAGCCAAATTACCATTTTAAATCTCATGACACAATAGAACACCACATGGTAATAGTCACTTACACACATGGTAATTATGCAACTTTTAAGTAAATATTAACTTATTTCATCAAATTAATACTTACTCCACATCCGGCATTTTATATATAATTACTCCACATGGTAAATAAGTATAAAATGGGCTCCCAAAAGCAAGGGTTGTTACAACTCGTAAGTTCGACTTCCCCAAAACAAAAATCCTGGATCTGCCACTGCCTTAACCATAACTATTTTCACATATATTCAGATCTTTGTAGAATGACACATGTCCCAGATTTGTTCAAACAATACCACAATTAAAAAATAAAATAAAAAATTAGGATTGGCTGCAAATAAAATTACCATGGTCGGAACTGACCGCGTAGTCCGGGGTCTCACGGTTTGAGAGTATGACGATAATTTGCAAAAATCACACTTAGACTTCAAAACAGGCCGTTAAAGGGTGAAAACCCAAACTAGCCCCCAAACGACCCCGTAGGAGGCACGGACACCTCGCACAGGACCAATGTAACTTGTAGGAACTGACCGCGTAGTCCCGGATCTCCCGATTTGAGAGTATGACGATAATTTGCAAAAATCACACTTTGACTTGAAAACAGGCCGTTAAAGGGTGAAAACCCAAACCAGCCCCCAAACCACCTCCGTAGGGGGCACGAACACCTCGCACGGGGCCAATGTAACTTCTAGGAACTGATCGCGTAGTCGTATATGCAATTTTTCTGCTTGTATATGCAATTTTTCTGCTTGAATACAATTTTTTTAAAAATGACTTGGTTACTAATATTGTATCTTTTTTGTGTCTTATTTTTTTTTGTAGGATGACATTTAATCGCTAGCTTTTATCCACTTGGAACACACGAAGAAGTCAATGCTTTACAACAGGGGGATTGTTTATTTAGTGTCGTTAATATTCAGGATTCTATTTTTTGTATTATGGCCGAGCAGGCTTCAGTAGTTTTATGGTTTATTTTTATGGACCTGCTCACTGTAGTAGTTTTATTGTTGACATTTATGGTCGTGCGGGCTTTATATGGGCAGATTTTATATTTAGTAGGTTTTGGAATGCTAAAAAAATAGAGGAAACTCTGCCCAATTTTTTTTTTTTTGATATGGAAACTATTATCTCTTGTAATATTTTGAAGTTATTGTCGACTTTTATGGTCATGTGCGGCTTTATATTGGTATTAACTCTTGTAATTTTTTGAAATTTGTATGCACATTAGTTTATCAACAACCTGCGATATTCATAATTTGTGAATTTTTTTGATTTTTTTTTTGCAAATAATAAATATTTTTCCTACCAGATTTGGAATTTGCAGATTTTCTAGATTTGTTTCCTATTATTATTTTTTTAATCAACCAAAAAATCTGGCACTGTTTTAAACCGTGCCAAAACCGTGCCTATGTATAAAAATGAGAACGCTTATTAAACATTCTGGCACGCTTTAAAACCGTGCCAAAAGCATGCTAGAAAATAGACAATTTGGCACGGTTTCGACGTGTGCCAAAAGCGTGACAGATTTAACATCTAACACGGTTTAAAAGTGTGTCAAAAGCGTGCCAGATAAAAAACTGGCACAGTTTAAAAGCGTGCCAGTTTGGGAAATCTGGCACGGTTTTAAATCGCGCCAGAAAATGTGGCACGCCTGATTCTGGCACGGTTTTGAACCGTGCCAGATTGCGTCTGGCGCTGTTTTAAACCGTGCCAGTTTCCTGTTTTTGGTGTAGTGCCAGTAGGACTTAAAAATCGTATTTTTATGACCATTCGTTACTAATTTTTTATTAAATGGTGCTTTTAATGTTTGTCTAATGGATTTTTTAATGTTCATTTAAGTTATTGAGAATTGTTCAAGAGGGAAACTAGGTTGTATACCCTTGATGCCTCACATTAAAATAGTAGTGCCCTGGATTTGCGTACACAAATTGTGAAAAGTGAGTGGTAGGTGCATAATGTCTTTTATAAATACATAATAATAAATATAAAATGGGCATTTTAATTAAATAGAATTGAACTAAGGTTATTACTCTCTTCAAACACATTTTACATTAGTTAACTTATTTTTATTACGCATTTATTATCCCATCGTATATTGGAAATTATAAATTCATAAACATTTATTTATTTTTGTTATAATAAAAAAAAAATATTCCCCACATTCATTTATTTGAATGGAACTTAATTATTATCAATGTTGTCATATAATAAACATTAATTACTTACGTTATATTCATAAACTACATATTTATCTATATCGCTCCCAAGCATTAAGAGAAGAAAAAACCAGTAACCAAGCATTGCTTCAATGGAGATCAAGCTTTTCCTCATTATCCTATTGCTTGCCTCGTCCAATGTAGAAGAGGTCATGGGAAAGGTGATAGAATATGATGTTATGACGAAGGATGAAGTCCCATGCAAGAATAAGACGAATTGTAACGTGGTTGCAAAAGCTAACCCTTACACACGTGGTTGCACTGTTGCCACCCGGTGTGCCAGGGGCCATTGATGAAAGAGATATCAATCTCTATTCATGGCATCATAATACTAGATTCATGAGGAAAGTTTTGATATATTTATTCTTTAAATTGTCATAGGAAAATAAAAAGGAGTCATTATATGCCAATACATGATTTTCATTGACATGGTGTATCGCAATTGGTTAGTGCCACTGGTGCGAACCCACATTTATAAGGCACTAACCAATTGCGACATGATATGTCACTGTGTAGCGACCGATACATGAGAATCATCAGTTGGCCTTGACTTATTGAAACAAAAATCTATAGTTCTCATGAAACACTTAATTCCAGAATGGAAAGGTTCCTATTGATGTGATGGTTTTTCAGTTGGAAAGGTGCTCTATTGGTGTGATGGTTTTTCACATTTAGTAAACACTAAATTTGGGTATGCTTTGAATTTTAGTAGACATGTTTTTAACATTTAGTAAATATTATTAGATTATATATTTACAACGTGTAGTTGATATTTGTTATTATGGTTTGCACAAGTTGCATAGGAATTTTTAAACATCATAGCTTTCAAATTCAGACAAAAGAACTTGCAATTTTTTCCTTCTTCGTCTATATATTCGACCTTCCATCGTTTAATAGAGGTAGTACCAAAACCCTAAAATTTGAATTGATGGCAGAGCCACCTGGTTTTCGTCAACAAATGGTGTTCAATCTTGAAAAAGCATTGGGTTAAGATTAGGGTTAAGGTTAGGGTTAGGGTTCGGGTTCGGGTTAGGGTTAGGTTTAAGGTTTATAGAAAGAATTGGGGAAACATTTTGAGCGTGCTTAGAGTGCACCTTCCTTTAGATATTCCAATTGTGGGGTGTGAGCTTACACCGTATGTTTTATTAAGGAGGACTGATACTAAATATATTACTACTGAGGAAGTGCCTGAATCTACTATACTTAAGAGCCGTTTCTTGAGATACAAGTGGTTAGTAATTTTTTTTAAGTTTCTCAATTTGGGTATTCCTTAAATTTTTATATACTTGTGATTTTCTTGTTTGAAAATGGTTTGGTTGGTTATTCTGGTGATTGACACGCATATCGTATAGACACTTGAAAATGGAAAAACTGGAAAAAGTAATAATATAATTCATTTTTATGTGTGTAAAATTAGTTAATTTAATAACTATGTGAATAATGAAATAATAATATTGTAATATACTTGGTGGTCATTTCTCGAGATATAAGTGGTTAGTAATTTTTTTTTTAACTTTCTGAATTTGGGTATGCTTGTGATTTGCTTATTTGAAAATGATTTGGTATGCGTATGCATATCATATAATTGACACGTGGATGCAGCAAAAAAAACAATAAAACTAGGATACAATGTATGTATATGTATCAAATAATTTGCTAATTCAATAACTCTACGAACCATAAAATAATAATAATAATAATAATAATAATAATAATAATAATAATAATAATAATAATAATAATAATAATAGTAATAGTAATAGTAATAGTAATAGTTATAGTAATAGTAATAGTAATAGGAATAGGAATAGGAATAGGAATAGGAATAGGAATAGGAATAGGAATATAATAATAATAATAATAATAATAATAATAATAATAATAATAATAATAATAATAATAATAATAATAATAATAATAATAATAATAATAATAATAATAATAATAATAATAATAATAATATACAAAGTTTTTGAATTTGGGTGTGCTTTGAATTTTAGTAACATGTTTTTCACATTTAGTAAATATTATTACATTACATATTTACCACGTGTAATTAATATTTGTTAAGTGGTTTGATAAGTTGCATTAGTAGTAAATATTTACTACTTGTTTTCTAATTGAGCCAATTGGAGAAAAAATATTTTCAAATGCGACAAAATTGCCAAATAAAGTTGTGTAAGACCAATTTGACTATAAATTTAGTAAACAATGCCTATTTGTAGAAATCCCAAAATTAAATTATTTATATATCTGAAACATAACTAGAATCTCAAATCCTTAACAAGAGAAAAACTATATTATGTATATAAAATGATGAAAAATATAAAATATTAAAACCATATTCATTTTAAATGAAGTATATATTTTTTATTTAACTCTCCGCAAAATGTAATATGCATGAACACAATATACAATGATTTTGAGAAAAGTATACGTAAAATAAAAAATATGCACTTTTAGTATATGAAATTAATTTACGTTTGTTTGTTTGTGTGTGTGTGTGTGAGAGAGAGAGAGGGGGGGGGGCTTCCTTATAGGAATAATATTTCTGCAATTCTATATATTATCTAACTCAATGGTGGTAAATATACCTTCGTGTATGTATATTGAGTAATTAATGGCTTGCTAACCTTGTCTTGGGGGTAATATTTCCCAAATATGATTGGAATACCATTTGTTAATATGAAAAATGTTTTTGTGTCCTATATTGTATTTAAATTTTTGGGAGCAATGTAATTTTTTTCCCGTTCGATTTAATTATTGGGGGGTAGTTGAATTATCACTTTAGTTTATGGTGTTATATATCAAAAGATGCTCGAATTTCGAAATAACCCCTCACTTTAGCCTAATATCCAAAATGACCTGTCACTAGCATAATAATGAAACAAACAAGAATTACTAGTAGTATAAGGAGGGGTAATTTAAAACTAGACATATTTCTACAAAGGAGACGTGTACATATTTGAAATAAATTGGATATTTTATTATCTTGCAATTCTTATAGAATGTGTGGTTGATGCTATTTTGTCTTGTAGCTAACAGGTAATTAATTAAGTACAATTTACACTTAGGTCCCTTGTTGATAATTTTTAAGTATTTAAGGACAATTTACTGTTAGGTCAACTTATTATGCTACTAGGATGGACTTTTATAATAAAAGAATTAGGGGACCTAAGTATTTAAAATTTGTCAAAATTCCTTTAGTGTTTAAAATTTATTTGCGAGGGACCTAAGACTACTTTCCCCAGTAATTAATAGATTATTTTAAATGATTTGTGAGTTATATGTCATATGTGTCAATTAAGCTCATGCACTCATTTTTTAGCCAATTACCCTCAAATCATATTTTCAATATAGCCATTACATCCTAATTTGTCCTTTACCAATAATTAATTTAATACTTTTATGTCCTAAGTTAACAATCCTACTTTGTTTTGTGGGAAGTCCAATGTTCAGGATCATTTTTTCTTAATTTAATAATAGAATCTAATATCACAATAGTTAAAATCTAAATTTTAGCCATTGATTGACTACATCTATAAAAAAATCATCACTTTCAAAGATGGCTAAATATATTAGATGGGGAAGAACATGTGGTAAGGACAAATAAGTGAAATCAGATCAATTATAATTCTCAAAATGTATTGTTTGTAGGTTTTTACCGTTTTAGTGAAGTTTCTCATTCTAATTAGTATTTTGGGTAGCAATAATATTCCTTTTGAATACCCGTATAACCCTTTTTAATACTTTTAACGAAATGACTTAGTCTATATTGATGATGCTGGAAACAGTACCACCCTTCAAGATGATCTTAAGCTCAATTCAGTGTTAAAAATGGCAGTATAAGAGTAAAAGTATACAGTAGAAGGAGGTGAGGAGAAGAAGATGAACACAGTCATGTAAGTGGTTCAACCAATCAAGCCTACATCCACTGTGGAAGTGTGTGATAAATATCACTGTATGTGGGCTCAAATGGCCATAGATACTGTAAGGACACGAATTTCCAATTGAGTCCATTTATAGTTTTGGCTCAATCCCGAAAAAAAACATTTATTCATAGGATAGTATCTAATTGTAATATTCTCAAAGCCTATGAAGTGTTTGTTGAAGACGTAGCGGCAAAGAGTATAAAGCTTCATCATCATGCCGATTTGAGTGCCTCATTTCTACGTCATCAACTATAGTTCCATGCTCCCAAGGTATGAATGCAATTATATATATAGGAGCTTGGAACAAGTTTTATTGGGTGTTAGGTTTAATAAAAACTGTGTTTTATTTTCAGAAAGAATCAATTAGAACCTTAAAATAAGTTTGTAAAGTTTTCTGGGCTAAAATCGGATTTTCCAAACTTTCTGGAAGTTCGTTCGATATGTCGTTCGAACGAGATTGTCGTTCGAACCAGATGTCGTTCGAATGAGTTTGCCAATGACTTCCCACTAAGGCATACTGGACCTTCATTCGAAATGTCGTTCGAACGAAATTGTCATTCTAACGAGATTTCCAACGAGTTTCTAACGAGTCCATACTGGAGCTTCGTTACAAGACTCGTTCGAACGAGACTGTCGTTCGAACGAGAATATCGTTCGAACGAAATGTCGTTCGAAAGAGATGCCAAGCGGGAACAGTTTTTGGAACAGTTTTTGACAGTTTTTTGGTAGTTTTTCACCCTCTTCCCCACTTTGTTTTTAACCAACTTTTTCAGACTTTATCATGTGCGGGAACAACATTTTCCAACTTAACTTTTCCATAACTTTTCATCTCTTAGAGAGTGTTTTGAGAGAAAAATTGGTTTAGGAAAATGTTCATGTTTTGAGTGAGATTTTTAGAGAAAAAATTATACATCACTCTTGTTTACACACAAATGAGTTTATTCCAAGTTCTTATATACATATCAATTGCTTGGAGTTTGGCACCGATTTTCTCTACACCGAATTGAAGAGAAGTTTTCTTTAATCTACCCACGTGGAGAAAGGCTTCATGTACGGGTGACGGTGACCATATAAAGTCCTATCGGTGGATTCCGAGACCGCGGTAGTGTTCCAAGGTTATTCGCTAGGAAGAGGCTTCTACAAGAAGAAGCATCGGGACTTGAGAGGGATCGAGTCGTGTGTTGTATGTCTTTTGTCTTGTACTTGTAATTCCGTATCTAGTGAATTTGTGGCTTGGGCCGTCCGAGGATTTTTCCCGTCTTGGGTTTTTCCTCGTACATCGCGGTGTAGTGTGATTGTTTTATTTTATCTTGCATAATAATTTAGAACACATGCTTAGGATAATTCAAGATAAAATTTGGTTTTAATTATCACACTTAATTTAATTTGGACTTAAATTAAATATTGGATAAATTTAGTTAATTCAAGTCATTTGCTAAAATTGGTTTGCCCTAACTTCGAAATATTGAAAATTATGACTTAGGCAAATTCTAGGGCTTGGATCAATTAATTGGTTTAAGTGAAATTAACGTTTGTGTGTTTAAGTTAATTTCACTCGATTAAATTTTAAGAAAATTAAAACTTAGTAATTCTTTTTTTTATGTTGAACCGGTTTAATTTTAAGAAAATTAAAATTGGGAATTTGTATGTTTTAGTTGAACCATCACATTTTACGCTTCCACATCTCATGTTTTATAAAAGGAAATTATAAGCTCACTTTTATTTTGAATTGAGATAATTAAAATCCGGGGTTTTACAAATTGGTATCAGAGCCAAAGAGATAAATTATTTCGTTAACGATCCTTTAAATAATTTTTGGCTACAATGGAATTTTCCCCATTTTCAAAATTTCCTATTTTCGATGGTTCAAACAACGCGTATTGGAAAGCGCAAATGAAATCGGCACTAAAATCTATCGACGAGAGAGTTTGGATGTCATTTGTTAATGGGTGATCCCCACCAACTTATTTAGTTGAAAATGAACGTGTTCCCAAACCCGCCGATAGATGGACTGAAAATGAGTTTAAATTTGCTAATTTCAATTCCCGTGGTTTAAATGCCTTGTTCAGCTCTGTCACACCGGATGAATTCCGACGCATTATGACGTGTGAGACCGCTAAAGAAGCTTGGGATATTTTACAATTAACTCATGAAGGAACTAGTGTCGTTAAAGCTTCAAAACTCCAAAACCTCACCACTCAATTTGAAACTATCAAAATGAATGAAAAATAAACTTTTGATGAATTTTATGCTATACTTTCTGATATTGCTAATTCATCTTTTAACTTGGGAGAGAAAATACCTGACAACCGTGTTGTAAAGAAAATTTTAAGGTCCCTACCCGATAGATTTATTCAAAAAGTGACCGTTTTAAATTCTTTACCAACTTTAGCCTCTACGAAATTAAAAGAGCTTGTAGGTGATTTACAAACCTATGAACTAGATATGTTTCCCTCTTAAACTGAAAAGAAAATCGAAAAGGGCATTGCTTTAAAAGCCCGAAAAGAGGTCAAACAAGTAGTAGAGAGCGAGAGTGATAGTGACTCGGAAGACATGGCTTTGTTTGCTCGTAAATTTAGAAAATTTCTTAAAATTAACAAAGATAAACTTAAAAATGATTTTAAGAAATTTGATACTTCTAAACATGATAAAAACGAGAAGATTCCTAAAGCCGAGAAGATCCCTAAACCAAGTAATGAAAATTTAGATAGGGACGAGTCTAATAAGTGTTTTGGTTGTGAAGGTTATGGCCATAGGGCTTATGAGTGCCCCACTAAACTAAGGAAAGAGGGTAAACGACCCATTGCATATAATGCGACCCTTAGTGATAGTGATAAGGAAGAGGGACCCGATTCCTCCACTAAGCCAAATTTTGTGGCTTTTATGGCTAGTCATGTGAGTGATAGTGAGAACTCATCGATTGATGAAACTTTAACACATGACACTTCCAAGGTCATTGTTTACGATTCACTTGTTTTTTATGATAGTGAGATTGGAGAAGAAAGTGAGAGTGAAAATTAAGAAGAGGTCAATGTGAGTGAACTTCAAAATTCTTTTCAAGAACTTTATAAAGAATCTATTAAATTAAAGAAGGCTAATTTGAAGTTAGAAGCTAGTTTAAGAGAGAGTGACAAGGTCGTTGATGAAAATGCTTTAGTAGAAGACCTTAGGACGCGTGAGAGGACTCTTTAAGAGAAGCTTGAATATGTAGAAGGCGAAAGAGATGGCCTTAGGGGTTTAATGGAATCCTTGAAAAAGGAGCTTCTTGCTTTTGAAGAGAGAAAAGTTTTATTAGAGTCTAACATTTTAGAATTGCAAAATAAATTAAAAGACTCTAGTAATGCCAAATTTGATTTGGAGTGTCATTCGGAAAAACTAGATAAAATCTTAGGAACGGTCCAAATTAAAAATGACACTTGTGGTTTAGGCTTCAATACTTGTAATGAATTTACCCCTAAAGCCAAAACCCACGTTTTAGGATAATCTACTAGGCAAGCATTTATAGATCACCCATTAGGTAAATCTTTTCGACATGTTTTTACTTGTACACATGGTGGTCAAAAAGGTCATCTTAGGAAATTTTGTTTTGATCTTAAACGCATTCCTAAAAAATACCAACGCAATGCAACAAATGTATTTAAAATATCTACACCCCAAGATAGTCATTCTTCATTAATTTGGGTTAGGAAATACGACTTGGTTGCCTTGCAAAATAGGGTTTTTGATTCTCATTTACTTTCACATGCTTCATCCCTTGCTAAATCTAAAGGATGAATGTGTTAGTGTTTGCATACTTTAGCATTTGTACTTCATGCCATATTCACATGCTAAATGTATGCTTGTTTAATCATTTTCTAGTCTATGCTCCATGCTTATCACATGCTAGAATTAAGATTTTTGTTTGTCTTTTGTATTATATTTACTTCATTTTGTTTGCATTAAATGGAAAATACAAAAAGATTGTTGTTTATCATTTGGATTTTATCCCTTGGTAATTTAAGCTTAATGAAAAATTCAAATGATTTTTGTTTGCCTTTTGAGTATATATTTTTTATTTTTGGCTAAAAATTTCAAAAACTCAAAAAGATTGTATTTTTTGTGTATTTTAGTTTAACACACTTTAAGTGACATATACGTGTGTTTGAATTCCATATTTTACGCTCCCACGTGGCTAGAACTTTTGGTTTAGATTATCAATCCTAATTATGTTCTTTACCATAGTTTTATGGAGTAGTTGGATTTTGTGTTGTTTAAATGAATTCTATTTTTATATGCCTCTATTCACACATGCACGAGCTCTTTTGAAATTTTAACTTCATATGTATATTTGAGCTATGTGAGGTGTTCTCCTACCAATCTTGTCATCTACATTTTTGTGACTTAGGAGGACTAGTGCATGTCAAAATCCGTTGCATGTGAGATTTGTGTGAAAAATGAAAACATGATAAATATAAATATGCAGGGGGAAGGGCTCTGAAAGGACTAAGTGATCCTTTGCGATAGTAAGCCACCGTTTTGGAATGGACCTAAAAGAAATACGTGGTCCAAAGGCCTAAAAATAGAATATATGGCATTAAAAGAAAATAACTGGCCAAGGCCTATGTTTGATTGATATATTCATTCAAATTTAATATAAATGCATATTGAGGGCGATTGGATGGTATATCAACGGTTTGCACAATGTCCGTTTATCCTAGTTGCATATTTCATGTCATGACTCTATTGGTTTGTAGAATCATCAATATTCTAGGCTTGTATGCACTGTGTATGTTTGTTCATTGAGTTCAATCTATCTTGTCACATGAGGTTATATTTAAATGTGATGAAGTTTGCAATCAAATGAGAACTCTGTGAACGTTTATTAAGTGTTTGGGTCTAAATTTAATTGTTGCTAGTTCACACCCCTACACTTCCGTTTCCATATGACACATTTTTGCCATACGAGTGTGCAAACTTATTATATTTTTGTGTCATGTGTGTGTTTATATCTATACATATGTGCATATGCATTCTTGATATATTTATCGTACATATATATATGATATTGTGTTTTGCCTTTGCCTTGCTTTTTTTGCCCATATGCTTTGATGTCTTATCACTTTAAGCTTCACCATGCTTTTATATTTGTTCTTTATCCTTTGTCTATTCCTGAACAAAAAGGGAGAGAATGATAGGGGGAGAAATGGTATCTAATCCTATTATTATCGTATCTTAGTTTGGGGGAGATTTATCTTAGGGGGAGACGTCTTTCTAAGTATGTCATTTGTTTGATAAAGGGAAGAATTAATTTAGGGGGAGTAATTAATTAATTGCATTTTATATTTTGATATTCCCTATGCATTTGATGAGTTTGCTTAAGTGTGTAGGAATTCTTCTAAAGAGACATCCTTCAATGGCAAAGTGTTTGATCCTTGGGTTGAGTCAAGTTTGGGTGGGTTATATTTTGAGTCTAGTATAGCTTGACGGCCTTTTAGGATTTTTGTTCAGTTTTTGTCCCGGAATAGCCAAAGGGGGAGATTTGTAAGACACGAATTTCCAATTGAGTTCATTTATAGTTTTGGCTCAATTCCGGACAAAAACATTTATTCATAGGATAGTATTTAATTGTAATGTTCTCAAAGCCTATGAAGTGTTTGTTGAAGACGTAGCGACAAAGAGTATAAAGCTTCATCATCATGCTGGTTTGAGTGCCTCGTTTCTACGTCATCAACTATAGTTCCACGCTCCCAAGGTATGAATGCAATTATATATATAGGATCTTGGAACAAGTTTTATTGGGTGTTAAGTTTAATAAAAACTGTGTTTTATTTTCAGAAAAAATCAATTAGAACCTTAAAATAAGTTTGTAAAGTTTTTTGGGCTAAAATCAAAATTTTCAAACTTTTTGGAAGTTCGTTCGATATGTCGTTCGAACGAGATTGTCGTTCGAACCAGATGTCGTTCGAACGAGTTTGCCAACGAATTCCCACGAAGGCATACTGGACCTTCGTTCGAAATGTCGTTCGAACGAAATTGTTGTTCTAACGAGATTTCCAACGAGTCCATACTGGAGCTTCGTTAGAAGACTCGTTCGAACGAGAATGTCGTTTGAACGAAATGTCGTTCGAACGAGATGCCAGGCGGGAACAGTTTTTGGAACAGTTTTTGACAGTTTTTTGGCAGTTTTTCACCTTCTTCCCCACTTTGTTTTTAACCAACTTTTTTGGACTTTATCATGTGCGGGAACAACATTTTCCAACTTAACTTTTCCATAACTTTTCGTCTCTTAGAGAGTGTTTTGAGTGCAAAATTGGTTTTGAAAAATGTTCATGTTTTGAGTGAGATTTTTAGAGAAAAAATTATACATCACTCTTGTTTACACACAAATGAGTTTATTCCAAGCTCTTATATACATATCAATTGCTTGGAGTTTGGCACCAGTTTTCTCTACACCGAATTGAAGAGAAGTTTGCTTTAATCTACCCACGTGGAGAAAGGCTTCATGTACAGGTGACAGTGACCATACAAAGTCCTATCGGTGGATTCCGAGACCGCGGTGGTATTCCAAGGTTATTCGCTAGGAAGAGCTTTCTACAAGAAGAAGCGTCGGGACTTGAGAGGGATTGAGTCGTGTGTTGTAAGTCTTTTGTCTTGTACTTGTAATTCCGTATCTAGTGAATTTGTGGCTTTTATGGCTAGTCATGTGAGTGATAGTGAGAACTCATCGATTATTGAAACTTTAACACATGATACTTCCTAGGTCATTGTTTACGATTCACTTATTTTTTATGATAGTGAGAGTGGAGAAGAAAGAGAGAGTGAAAGTGAAGAAGAGGTCAATGTGAGTGAACTTCAAAATGCTTTTCAAGAACTTTATAAAGAATCTATTAAATTAAAGAAGGCTAATTTGAAGTTAGAAGCTAGTTTAAGAGAGAGTGATAGGTCATTGATGAAAATGCTTTAATAGAAGACCTTAGGACACGTGAGAGGACTCTTCAAGAGAAGCTTGAATATGTAGAAGGCGAAAGAGATAGCCTTAGGGGTTTAATGGAATCCTTGAAAAAGGAGCTTCTTGCTTTTGAAGAGAGAAATGTTTTATTAGAGTCTAACATTTTAGAATTGCAAAAAAAATTAAAAGACTCTAGTAATGTCAAATTTGATTTGGAGTGTCGTTCGGGAAAACTAGATAAAATCTTAGGAACGGTCCAAATTAAAAATGACACTTGTGGTTTTGGCTTCAATACTTGTAATGAATTTACCCCTAAAGCCAAAACCCACGTTTTAGGAGAATCTACTAGGAAAGCATTTATAGATCACCCCTTAGGTAAATCTTTTTGACATGTTTTTACTTGTACACATTGTGGTCGAAAAGGTCGTCTTAGGAAAAAAAAATTTGATCTTAAATGCATTCCTAGAAAATCCCAATGCAATGCAACAAATGTATTTAAAATATCTACACCCCAAGATAGTCATTCTTCATTAATTTAGGTTAGGAAATCCGACTTGGCTGCCCTGCAAAATAGGGTTTTTGATTCTCATTTACTTTCACATGCTTCATTCCTTGCTAAATCTAAAGGATGAATGTGTTAGTTTTTGCATACTTTAGCATTTGTACTTCATGCCATATTCACATGATAAATGTATGCTTGTTTAATCATTTTCTAGTCTATGCTCCATGCTTATCACATGCTAGAATTATGATTTTTGTTTGTCTTTTGTATTATATTTCCTTCATTTTGTTTGCATTAAATGGAAAATACAAAAAGATTGTTGTTTATCATTTGGATTTTATCCCTTGGTAATTTAGGCTTAATGAAAAATTCAAATGATTTTTGTTTGCCTTTTGAGTATATATTTTTTATTTTTGGCTAAAAATTTCAAAAACTCAAAAATATTTTATTTTGTGTGTATTTTAGTTTGACACACCTTAAGTGGCATATACTTGGGTTTGAATTCCATCTTTTACGCACCCACATGGCTAGAACTTTTGGTTTAGATTATCAATCCTAATTATGTTCTTTACCCTAGTTTTATGGAGTAGTTGGATTTTGTGTTGTTTAAATGAATTCTATTTTTATATGCCTCTATTCACACATGCATGGGCTCTTTTGAAATTTTAACTTCATATGTATATTTGAGCTATGTGAGGTGTTCTCCTACCAATCTTGTCATCTACATTTTTGTGACTTAGGAGGACTAGGGCATGTCAAAATCCGTTGCATGTGAGATTTGTGTGAAAAATGAAAACATGATAAATATAAATATGCACGGGGAAGGGCTCCGAAAGGACTAAGTGATACTTTGTGATAGTAAGCCACCGTTTTGGAATGGACCTAAAAGAAATACGTGGTCCAAAGGCCTAAAAACAGAATATATGGCATTAAAAGAAAATAAATTGCCGAGGCATATGTTTGATTGATATACTCTTTCAAATTTAATATATATGCATATTGAGGGCGATTGGATGGTATATCAACAGTTTGCACAATGTCCGTTTATCCTAGTTGCATATTTCATGTCATGACTCTATTGGTTTGTAGAATCATCAATATTCTAGGCTTGTATGCATTGTGTATGTTTGTTCATTGAGTTCAATCTATCTTGTCACATGAGGTTATATTTAAATGTGATGAAGTTTGCAATCAAATGAGAACTCCGTGAACGTTTATTAAGTGTTTGGGTCTAAATTTAATTGTTGCTAGTTCACACCCCTAAACTTCCGTTTCCATATGACACATTTTTGCCATACGAGTGTGCAAACTTATTGTATTTTTGTGTCATGTGTGTGTTTATATCTATACATATGTGCATATGCATTCTTGATATATTTATTGGACATATATATATGATATTGTGTTTTGCCTTTGCCTTGCTTTTGTTGCCCATATGATTTCATGTCTTATCACTTTAAGCTTCACCATGCTTTTACATTTGTTCTTTATCCGTTGTCTATTCCTTAAAAAAAAGGGGGAGAATGATAGGGGAGAAATCGTATCTAATCCTATTATTATCGTATCTTAGTTTGGGGGAGATTTATCTTAGGGGGAGACGTCTTTCTAAGTATGTCATTTGTTTGATAAAGTGAAGAATTAATTTAGGGGGATTAATTAATTAATTGCATTTTATATTTTGATATTCCCTATGCATTTGATGAGTTTGCTTAAGTGTGCAGGAATTCTTCTAAAGCGACATCCTTCAATGGCAAAGCGTTTGATCCTTGGGTTGAGTCAAGTTTGGGTGGGTTATGTTTTGAGTCTAGTAGAGCTTGACGGCCCTTTAGGATTTTTGTTTGGTTTTTGTCCCGGAATAGCCAAAGGGGGAGATTTGTAAGGACACGAATTTCCAATTGAGTCCATTTATAGTTTTGGCTCAATTCCGGACAAAAACATTTATTCATAGGATAGTATTTAATTGTAATGTTCTCAAAGCCTATGAAGTGTTTGTTGAAGACGTAGCGGCAAAGAGTATAAAGCTTCATCATCATGTCGGTTTGAGTGCCTCGTTTCTACGTCATCAACTATAGTTTCATGCTCCCAAGGTATGAATGCATTTATATATATATAGGAGCTTGGAACAATCTCTCAAGCTTTCTCTCTACTGTATATTTGGACAGAGTTTCAGCTAGGGTTGCTAATTTCGGGGTCCCTCTGCAAGAAGAAGAACACAAGTATATATAGTATGTGGGGGTGTAATGCACCCCCTATGCATGCAATGAGCATGTGTGTGTTGATCTAGCTAACCTAATGAAGACATCTGTCACTGTCACATGTAGAGAATGATGATAAAATATTCCCCCACCTGAGGGGAATGATTTGTTATAACTAATTTGTGTACATGTATTCCTAGTCACACATATGCGAATAAGGGCTCTACTATCTGCGATTAGTCCCAACCTTGGCCTGGAAGAGTACGAGGTTGGTGAAGTCTGGCAGTTGACTAATCCGAGATTAATCATGGTGGTCTCGGCTCATGTTAAGCCAAGGTAAGTAAGTGAAGTCATAAGGTCGGCCTGGACCGAGGTTAAGCAGTTGTAGATTAGGAACATCGGCTGCTTCTCTGTCGAGGTTGGTTGTGATGATGGTGTAGCTCTTGTAACCTCGGCATGAACCCAGCCGAGGTTGTCACCTATGGATGGCTTGATGAATAACTGTCCCCATGGACCAGGAAGGTCTCAACTATTGCATGACTATGAGGCACCTAGTAACGTCATCCATGGTCGACCTTGCTTAGGACGAGACTGCTGGTTGCCAATCTAAGGCCCTTGTAACCTCGGTCATCTCCCCGGACGAGGTTTATGTCTCTGAGCTGTTGGGTACATTTAAGGCATATCAATCACCCCTAGCCCTTAGTTACATGTGGTAACAGGTGACTATGGGGTGTACAGCTCCGAGGTCTTTCTTCTCTGTACCGATATTCCTTTGACACTTGTCAATTGCTGAAGTGGGAAGCGTGCCTGGCAAGTGTGTGATGTGAGCTATCCTTTGGGCTCCCAAGGCAATGATGGGCCTTGGGATGCGTGCATTAGGTTTTGATGGTTATTCCCCCTTCTTTTCTCTTTCTTCCTCACTTATTCATTTTCTTCGCCAGAGCCTTTCCTGTTTTCTCTCTCTCTACAAGAGCTTGGTTAGCTGTGCATTGGGTGGAGTTCTTGCTAACGTTTCTCTCATTCTCCTTCGCATTCCATCAGGTATCGTCTTATCACCTCTTCTTCTCCATTTTTCCAACCTTTTATTACTATTTCTTGCATTTTTCGATGAGTTTAAGAGTTTTTCGGTGACTTCTTTGCATTTTCCGATTGCCTTTGTTCTTAATTGTTCTAGTTTAAAACCCAATTTGATCCTTAGCCAAGTCAAGTCAAGTTATTTGTTCCTAGTTTAATATCCCAATTGTAAGGTCATCCTCCTATGCTCAGACCGCTTTATCAACTTTTAGAGGAATTCCCCTCTCTTAGAGAGAAGACTTTGGAAAAGATTAGGCAAATAGAGAGGGCCTAAAAGGAAGCTCATAGGGATGAGGCCTTCCCTCTCATACCTATCTTTCCACCCCCTCTAAAGGTCATATACCCTGAGCCAGCCGAGCCAGTTACCCAAGTAGAGGTCCCAGTTGAACCTACTCCCATGTCTGAGTCTGAGTCATCCACCTCAGACCCTATGTCTGTTGACTCTTTTTAAGAGGACATGGCCTTTTCCATTCGGCATGATTAGGTCCTTAATCAAGTCGAGGTTTCAAGCCGCGTCTCGTCCCATAATGAGTTTAGCACATCCTGAACTTCTTCAGATGTTGAGGTTGTTAAACCAAATGTAGCCTTTCCTCCTCCTATTGATTCAGTCCCCCTGTCAGCTGCCACAAGGGCTGAGTTTGCTCAGAGGTTTCCTGAAGGTAATCCCTTATCCGTTCCAGCTGACGTTGACCGAGATGAGGATGATGAGGATGAGAGCGATGTCGACACCTCAGAGGCAGCTGAGATAGAAAGCACTGTCACTGAGCTCGACCTTCTTGCCTTCAGTCATCTATATTCCATTAGCCCCTCCATAAAACTCAGGAGTCCTCTAAGGGAAGAGAGGGCTTTCGGCTGCCGAGATAGTTAGATCTGCTTGTACGAGTAGATGTTCAAGTTAGGATTTCGTCTGCCCATTCATTTCATCATTAGGGCCATACGTTCCTTCATCAACTTATCTCCCTCCCAGTTATCTCCCAATGCCTGGAGGGTGATAATTGGAGCTATAGTTCTATGGAGGGCAGTCCACCATTCAGACCTTCCTGTCCAGGTCTTCACCGGATGCTACATCCCTTCCTCTGCCAGGAATCATCCGAGCTATTACCATTTCTTAGATCGGAAGTGAACTAAGAAGATATTGCAGGTCACCTAAACTAGTAATCATAATTAAAAGTCGCGGTATTTCTTCGCCTCAAGGGCATGGGAATTTGGCCCTTGTGTCCCTTCTTCGAACTTAGAGCCGAGGATACCCCTGAGATGGGGCAAGGTGTCAATGGCTGCCAGGACCAACCTTGGTCTAAGACAAAATAATCTTTAAAAAGTAAAAGACCTTCAAGATCAAGGGGAGCATGGTATGTTGGTTAAGTTTGAACATCTGATGACCCCCTACTATCTCTCTGAAACTGGCCTTGGGGGGAGTCCTCTGACCGTGCTCCGTAAGTGCTTATTTTATTATTTCAACAAGTTAAACCTCTATTTTTTATGTCTCTGATCTTCTAACTCAGACCTTTCCATTTGCCAAACTCCCTGAAGGCATATCAGACGATATCTGGGAGATGTCTGCAACAAGTCTCACGAAGCTGGTGAAGAAGGCAGGCCTGAATGTACCTCCTCCTCCCCCACCGAAGATGAGTGTCGGAACGTCCAAGGATGATGCTACAAAAAAGAGGAAAACTACAACCACTTCCCCTGAGGATCAGAGGAAAAGTAAGGCCCAAAAGGCCATCCCCATATCCTCTGAAGATGCACTGGCTGCTCGTCTGGAGCAGCTAAAAATTAATGATAGTATTATAGGCTATAGCGTGCAGGCGTTAGATTCCATCGGCTCTTCTATGACCGATGCTGAAAAACGCTTCTGTCGCTCCATGGATACTCTCTGTTGGTTGATTTTGGCCTTCACAAGACTATCCAGGTAAGATTTGAATTTTAATTTTATTCTGAAGTGTAACCTCTGCTTTGAATTTAAACTTATACAACTGTCTCTTGATTTGTAGGGCATCGTGGCTATGCATCATTTTGCCAACTGGACTCTAAAGAGGCTTCCCCTCATCGAGAAAGGCCAAGAGGCCGAGAAGGTACAGGACTCTCTGAACGCCGAGGTAGATCGTCTGGAGTCTGCCTTTGAGGGGTCTGACAATATGGTCAAGCAGTTGGACAAAGAGATCTCTATGCTTAAAAAGGAACATACCTCTGCTCTGAAGGCTAAGGACGATGTTCTCCAGCAGAAGGTTGATGCTGCAGTGAAGGAAACCTTTGAGGATGCTTCTGAGGGATCCTGGTTGATTACAAAGTCTCTGATGAATTCATCAGCTTTGGCTTTGAATACTTCGAAAGAGGTATTGAGGCAACTGGAAATTTAGTGGCCGCAAAGGAGAAGGAGTCAGGGAGCTTGAAAGCCTCTGACTTTATTGGTCTGGGTTTTTCCAACCCTCAATTTACCCAGGACCTTCAAGAGGTTGAAGATGAAGATACTTCCCCTACATCGACTTCTCTGCCGGATGTTACAGAGATGGAGGGTGCCAACCTCAGAGATGAAGGGGCCGAGGTGACCAATATCGGCCAAAGGAATGAAGCCGAGGATGCCAACATTGTAGCAGCAGACCCTTAGGCCATTTTTGTGAAGCCTTTTGTAATTTTTCATTATGCATTTCAAATTGTAACCTCTGATTTTAAACTCAATTGCAGTGTATCTTGTAACACTTTGTCTATATTAACCTCTGACGAGGGCTTCATTTCTTTATTTGCTGAATGTTTTTTAAATGATTTTCTTCGCCATGCAATGTTTGTTCAGGTGTGAAGTCTCGATACAATGATGTCTTTGTAAACCAAATAAATGGTGTCTAAGGTCTGAGGTCATTCAAATATGGTGTCTTACCTCAGACCTTGTCACCAAATTATGATGTTATAAGGTCTGAGGTCATCACATAAGATGTTATTCCCATAAATAATTTTTCACCAAATTAATGATGTCTAAGGTCTGAGGTCATCCAAGTATGATGTCTTACCTCAGATCTTGTCACCAAATTATGATGTTATAAGGTCTGAGGTCATCACATAAGATGTTATCCCTATAAATTATTTTTCACCAAATTAATGATGTCTAAGGTCTGAGGTCATCCAAATATAATGTCTTACCTCAGAACTTGTCACCAAATTATGATGTTATAAGGTCTGAGGTCATCACATAAGATGTTATCCCCATAAATAATTTTTCACCAAATTAATTATATCTAAGGTATGAGGTTATCCAAATATGATGTCTTACCTCAGACCTTATCACCAAATTATGATGTTATAAGGTCTGAGGTCATCACATAAGATGTTATCCCCATAAATAATTTTTCACCAAACTAATGATGTCTAAGGTTTGAGGTCATCCAAATATGATGTCTTACGTCAGATCTTGCCACTAAATTATGACGTTATAAGGTCTGAGGTCATCACATAAGATGTTATCCCCATAAATAATTTTTCACCAAATTAATGATGTCTAAGGTCTGAGGTCATCCAAATATAATGTCTTACCTCAAACCTTGTCACCAAATTATGAAGTTATAAGGTTTGAGGTCATCATATAAGATGTTATCCCCATAAATAATTTTTCACCAAATTAATGATGTCTAAGGTCTGAGGTCATCCAAATATGATGTCTTACCTCATACCTTATCACTAAATTATGATGTTATAAGGTCTGAGGTCATCACATAAGATGTTATCCCCATAAATAATTTTTCACGATGTCTAAGGTTTGAGGTCATCCAAATATGATGTCTTACCTCATACCTTATCACCAAATTATGATGTTATAAGGTCTGAGGTCATCACATAAGTTGTTATCCCAGAAATAAATTTTTACCAAATTAATGATGTCTAAGGGCTGAGGTCATCCAAATATGATGTCTTACCTCAGACCTTGTCACCAAATTATGATGTTATAAGGTCTGAGGTCATCACATAAGATGTTATCCCCATAAATTCTAACACTAGAGCATAATGAACCAAGAATTGACATGGGAACTGATCTTCTCATTAATAATCTCTTCATAAGATGATACATTTACCTGAAAGCTCTTCCAACATCATATGTAATACTTTTTTAGATGATCAGCATTCCAAGAATTGGAAAAAGGTTCCCCTTCTAGGTTTTCTAGTCTGTAGGTCCCGAGTACAACCTCCTCAATCACTTTGTAGGGACCATGCTAATTTAGGTGAAGCTTATTTGCCTTTTGTAACATCTTCTTCAGTACTAAGTCTCCCATGGCTATGGGTCTTGATTTTACCCTTTGCTTGTAGAACTTTACTACTCTCTGCTGATAAACTGCTTGCCTGATTTCTGCATCTTCCCTTCTCTCTTCAATCAAATCTAGGTCAAGTCTTCTTTCCTCCCCATTCTTCTCAGGGTCATAGGTCTGAACCCTATGAGTTGGGAGTCCCACTTCTATTGGTATGACGGCCTCTGAGCCATGTGCTATCACAAATGGGGTTTCCCCCGTCCCCGTTGGTGTCCTAACCATTGTTCTGTAGGCCCATAACATAGTATAAACGTCTTCATTCCATCTTCCCTTAGCTTTTTCTAACGTTTTCTTGATTCCGTCGAGGATTGTTCTGTTTGTGACTTCGGTCTGACCATTTTCCTGAGGTCGGCCAGTAGAAGAGAAAAACTACTTTATCCCAACTCTTTCGTAATATTTCTCTAAGGAAGAATTCTTGAACTGGGTTTCGTTGTCCGAGATGAGGGTGTTTGGGAGGCCATGTCTGCATATGATGTTCTTCCAAATAAATTGGAAGGTCTTCTGCTCTGTAATTATTATCATCGGGTCTGCCTTTACCCACTTGGAGAAGTAATCAATGATGACTATCATAAATTGATAATTATTTACAGCCCTTGGCAGGGGACCCACTAAGTCAATTCCCCATACTGTGAGTGGTTAAGGGGAACTGATTGATGTCATAAGCTGATGAGGTTGATGGGGAATAGTGGAGAATCTCTGACATTTGTCGTACCTCTTCACGTAAGCTGCAGCATCTTTGGCCAAGGTCAGCCACTTGTATCCTTACGTAATAATCCTCTTGGCTAAAGGTCTTCCTCCTATATGACTGGAGCAAGAACCCTCGTGTAACTCTTATAGGACGCGGGGAACTTCTGTGGGGTGAACACATCATAGGAGAGGTAATAGAAATCCCTTCTTATATAAGACGTCTCCTATTATGGAGAATTTTACAGCTATGTACCTTAGTTTCCTCCTCTCTAGCTTTGACTCCGACAGTTCTCCCTCTCTAATATATCTGATAAGGGGGTCCATCCATGAGCCCCCTAAGTTCAAATTGAGGCAAGGGTTACTAAACTCTTCTTCTTCAATGGTTGCCTTAGGCCGGATCTCGACCGAAACAGTACTTTTGATGTCTGTTCTTGTTGTTGAAGCCAACTTTGCTAGTGCATTTGCGTGGCTGTTATTTTGACGAGGTACTCTTTTCATTTTTACCTATTTAAAATTTCTAATATCATTCTTACCTTCTTCAGGTACCTAGCCATCCTTTCATCCTTGGACTCATAAACCCCTAATACTTTATTAACAACTAGCCTTAAGTCACTATGAAGTACGAGTCGTCTTACTCCCAGGGTATTTGCTAATGAGAGACCTGCTATCACTGCCTCATATTATGACTCGTTGTTTGATGCCTTGAAGTTAAACCTCAAGGCGTACTCAACATTGGTACCATCCGGAGCTGAAAGTATTAGCCCAGCACCGCTTCCACTGTCGCAAGAAGACCCATCAACGAAGAGGTTCCAGATATCTTTATCTGATGAGAAGCCCCCTTCTGACATGATTCCTTGCTTGAAAAGGTAATGGTCTTCCTTATTCTTAGAAATTCCATTTCTGGTTCTCTTGGATACAACCTCTTCCGAATCTCGAAAGACGTTTTCATTTGACCCCTCTGCAGTCTCTAAGTTATTCTCAACCTCGGCCTCTTTCCATGTGAACTTAACAACAAAATCTGCAAGTTCCTGCCCTTTGATGGCCACCCTGGGCTGATAAGTAAGGTCATACTCTCCTAACTCAATGGCCCATGTCATCAGTCTACCCGACTTCTCAGGCTTGTGGAGAACCTGTCTTAGTGGGGAGTCGATGAGGTTGACCATGGAATGGGCTTGAAAGTAAGGCTTCATTTTCCAAGAAGCATGTATCAAGGCATAGGCCAAATTTTCCATCCGAGGATAATTCTGTTCAGACCCTTGAAGGGCCTTACTATTGAAGTATACATGCCTTTGGATCCCAACGTCTTCCCGTTCTATGGTTGCACTTATAGCTAATTCAGAGACTGCTAGATAAACATACAACTTCTCTCCTACTATGGACCGAGATAAGAGTAAAGGGGATCCGAGGTAAGACTTGAGTTGGTTAAAAGCCTCATCGCACTCTTTGTCCCATTCGAAGGCCTTTCTAAGCACCTTAAAGAACGGAAGACACTTGTTTGTCACTCTAAAAAAATATGTTGAGTGCAACTACTCTTCCAGTGAGCTTCTGAATGTCCTTGATACTCCTTGGTGTCTTCATGTCGAGCAAAGCCTTGATTTTCTCAGGGTTCGCCTCTATTCCCCTCTGATTGACAATGAATCCGAGAAATTTCCCAGCTCCTACCCCGAAGACACACTTCGCTGGGTTGAGTTTCATTCTGTACAAGTCCATAGTATTGAAGGTCTTTTCTAGGTCTGCCATATGAATGCATGCCTTTAAGCTCTTCATCAACATATCGTCTACATACACCTCCATAGTCTTGCCTATTTAGTCTTCAAACATCTTATTCACAAGACGTTGATACGTTGCCCCCGCATTTTTCAGACCAAAGGGCATAACCTTGTAGTAGGAGGTCCCTTTGTCAGTGATGAAGGTTGTCTTCTCTGAGTCTTAAGCATCCATGAAGATCTGATTGTAACCTGAGTACACGTCCATGAAGCTCATGAGCTCATGCCCTGCAGTGGCATCTACCATCTGATCTATTCGAGGTAAGGGATAGTTTTCTTTTGGTCAAGACTTGTTCAGGTCAGTAAAATCTACGCACATTCTCCATTTTTCGTTGGCTTTGGTCACAATGACTGCGTTTGATAGACATTCCAGATATATGATTTCCCTGATAAACTCAGCCTCTTCCTACTTTTTGGCCTCTTCCCGAATGACATGGTACTTCTCTCTTGAGTAAACTCTTCGTCTTTGTTTGATTGTCCTAGCTTCCTTAGTCACGTTGAGTTTGTGACACATAACCTCAGGGTTGAAGCCAGGCATGTTCACGTGACTCCAAGCGAAGACACTCTGCTTCTTCCTCAAGAAGTTTATCAATTCTTACTTGATCTCTGCTTTTAAGGATTTGCCAACCTAGACGAGTTTTTTCGATTCGTCCTCATTGAGGACGACGGATTCTACCTCTTCTGTGGCCTCTCCTTTCTTCAACTTTGTTTCATCTCTAGGGTCAAGTGTATTAATATTATAAGTGGTAGTTGCTCTCTTATGGGCCTCTCTCTCTTCAGCCGAGTTGAAGTAGCATTCTCGTGCTATAGTCTGGTCACCCTGCACTTCCACTACCCTATAGGGGGTCGAGAATTTTAGCATTTGGTGGACCGTCGATGGCATGGCCTCAAACTTCTTAAGGGATACTCTTCCTATGATGAGGTTATAGGCCGAGAAGACATTTTCGTCCATAATGAAAAAATTGATCTTCTGGGTTAACCTCTTAGGCCACTCATCGCCCATTCGTACATCCATATCATACATGCCCTATGGATGGACCTTTTCACCGCTGAAGCCCATTAACGGATGATGATAGGGTACCAGCCTAGCTCTGCTAAGGCCTAGGCTCTTGAAGCAGGGCCAAAACATCACATCTTCTGAACTTCCTCCATCTACAAGAATTCTCTGTACCTCATATCCATGAACTCTTGTTGTGATTACCAAAGGGTCATCATGTGGAGCTAGGATGCCCTTGAAGTTGAGTCGGGAGAATCCAACTATGAGAGGGTCCGTGTCCACCTTTTTTCTTTTCTGAATTGTCTCGGAAGACGTTAGATTCACCACTTCAAGTTTGGCCACTGACTCGATGAGAAGTGATGTGAGTCGCCCGATATGTGTGTTTCAAACAAAACCAATTTTTCTTCAAAAAAGATCCAACTTTTAATTATGCACCAAACCAAATTGTGAAATCCCAATTTTTACTTTAAACTAATTTTATCTTGATTAATCCTAAACATGCATCTAGTGATTAAAGCAAGTAAAGTAAAGTAAAGAATATTCACAACGCCGGATGTACGAGGAAAAAACCAAAAATGGGAAAACAACCTCGGACGGCCCAAGCCAGACAATCACTATGAACAATGGTTTTACAAAGACAGATTAGCCTTACACTAAGACTCGATCCCCATGGGTCTTGATGCTCCTTCTGATCTTCATTCGTTCTTCATTAGTGCTCACGCAGAAATTCCATCTTCCACGATCTCTGTCCACAACACACGCGTCCACGTATGTCTCGGTGTCCACCGATATGGCTTTGATACGTCTACGATGTCGAACACGATGTCCGTCGCTTCTTCACCGCAAAACCCTTTGTGTTCAATGTGTAGAACAAACAACTTTGGTGCCGCAAGATCACTTAAACATATAAGAATGATAATTCGGACCTTTGCAAACTCTAAGGATGTGTTTAAGATTTTTAAAACTTAGAAAACAAGTGCAAACAAGGTTCTGGTTTGTAAAACTGTTTTCCAAAAAGCACACTACCGAAATTATGATGCAAACACTGTTTAAATAGGAATTAAATGCCGCCTCAAAAAACGTGTCATTTAAACAACTTAAGCATGTCGTTCGCGCGACATTGTATCTCGTTCGAACAAGATCCAATGTCGTTCGAGTGACCTTGCAAAAGTTTAACTTTCTTTGACTTTCAGATAAAAATGTCTCTTAACAAAGAGATTCAAATTAGTCAAACTCTATTTCGAGCTTATCATCCTAAAACAAAGTTTAAACCATAAAAACACTTTTAAAACATTTAAAATCATTTTTCTATATAAAAATTACATCCTTATCTTTTATAAAATAATTTCGAGCACCATTAATTATACGCATTCATACCTGAGTGATCTCGGAATGAAATTAACTTTGAAGACGAGTAAACATGCACCAAATAAACATCGACATGATTACTTCTTTGAAGCTTTGCCACAACGTCTTCAATTTCTTCAATACGTCATAGACCAAGTGGGATCGTGACAAAATAAAATTCTCCTTATGACATATTACAAACACAGTTTTGTTCACGGAATTAAGTCAAAACAATACAGGGACTCAATTGGAAATTTATGTCCTTACAAATATCCCCCTTTGACTATTCCGGGACAAAACTAAACCAGTGAAATGCCTAACCTGGCCGTCAAGCCCTATGACGCCTAAATCCCATCCCATGAACCCAAAATAAAAAATACAGTGCACGGACTAATATATGTAGCACCGGCAAGCATGAACTGTCTGAATGTGAGGTAGACTTGAAATCTCAAATCGCTGAAACATTCATACACACATGAAATAGACAAACAAATTCCAAGTGACGTATGGAGGAACAAATGAAACCATACCAATTTGTTACCAATTTGAAACATAAAGTAGCACTCAACAAATCTCCTCCTACATCACATACATCTCTCCCCCTTTTTGTCTCGAATAGACAATCCTGTGAAAAGATAAACTAATATGAAATATATAGCATGAGAATATGATACCAAATAGAATCAAGTTGATACCAATTTTGAAAAATGAAAACTGTTAGATAAACAAGAGAAAACCAGCTAATTAAGATCATGTAATGCCAAAATAGTAGCTAGTAAACAAATGAATCACACAAGGAGTATGCCAGTCAAATCAAGTGTGATAAACAGACATATATGCAAAAAATAATTTGGGACATAAAAGAACCTGCATATAAACCAATTAATCCAAAAAATTCTTCCTGCAGTACCAAAAATATATCAAATTAAGCCAGAGGATTGCAAACCAATCAGAAGCCATTTTTCACCCTATCGCTCGAATGAGCTAGGGACTTCGCTCAAACGAGATGAGGAAGTCGCTCGAAAAAAGTACATAATTCTTTCGCGCGAGATGAGATGTCGTTAGAACGACTTCGCGCAACCTGTCAAAATTTCCCAGTTTCCCAGAAATATTATAAAGTATTGCCCAGTGAAAAAATTTCCACAAAAAATTCCAGGAAGGGACTGACAGAAGCAAAACATTGCTAAAACAATAAGCTTTTGAATACAAAACGCAAAAAAATCATAAAAACTTAAAATGCGAGTTACATGCAAACATAGTACCGATGTGCTCAAACCTAGACATGGAATGAATGGGCGTGAAACTACAACAAATGAGTCACAATTCCAACACATCGAAACGATCAAGAAGCTCTAATTGATAGCAATAAATCATCAAACTTTATCATAGCCAAATGACAATTAAAGTGTGAGCTTAATGAACTAAACATACTACATGGACACATATCCAGAATTTTGACGATTCTACAAACAATAGCCTCAAATTGCAATGTTTCAACATTAGGATTAGTTGTGCAAACACGTTTAAATTTTCTCCAACCAAACACCCTCATATAAACATACTTTTTCAAGTTCTTTTCAGGTTACTAGCATTCTCAACTTATAGAAAATCTTATTGTCCCTTTTCTTAGCATTTTTCTTTTTTCTTTTGGGCTCTTTTAAACGGTGGATTTCACGACGAGTTAATTTAAAACTCTCGCAGCCCTTTTTCGTGTATCACTCATCATTTTTTTAATATAAAATACTCACGGTAAACGGTTATTACATGCACACTTCTCCTTAAGTTTACTTACGCATAGATGACAAGAATGGGATAAGAACGCCTCACCAAATTCAGATATGCAAGAGAAGTCAAACATTCATATAAACTCGTGCATGTGTGTGATATTGACATATATACAAAGTCGAATCAAGATGCATATCAACTTCGAAACAACCCCATATATACAATGGTTAAGATCATTCCAAGCATCAATAATAATGACCAAATGCCCTAGCCACATGAAAATGAAACGATGGGGGGAGGCGTCCAAGCACACCAATATGCCACATCAAACATGTAAACTCAAAAATAAAAATCGAAAATCTTTTTGGCTTTTCAAACATATTTTGACTCAAAGAAAAGAAAAATATTTTTGGATTTTCAAAATTTTTCTCAAAAACAAAATCTTTTCGTATTTTTTCAAATAAGACTCAAACAAATGAAAACTATAATACATAATGATAAACATGTCATAATACTAGCAATGAATATATCATGAAGCAAACTAGCATAGGACAAACATGGAAACACTATCATACTTTATATTTAGCATGGGAAGAATCAAGTGCACCCAAACGAAAATCATGAAGTTTAATTCCTAAATCCACTAAATCCGATTTCCTAACCCAAGTAGGTGTAAAACGATGCATGTGGGTGTGGGGAACCGGGGCAACTTTATTCCTAAACTTCCTATGAGCTTGTCTAAGGTCATAACAATAATGCCTAAGGTGACTTTTCCTACCACAAAATGTGCAAGTGTAGCGGTGGTGGGAATGATTACCTTTATGGGGACCTTTTCTAACCATCCTAGTGTTTCTCACACGTGCGGGGGGAATGGAAACAACTCTCTCACCAAAACCTATACCCCCCCTATATCCCTTAATTTGGACGGTGCCTAATATCTTATCTAACTTCTCCGACCTAGCCTCCAAATAAAACTTGACTCTAAACGAGTCTTTCAACCTTTCGTCCAACTCAAGAATCCTAGACTCGAGTAAACGCCTAGTATCCTCAAACTCTAAAATCTCTTTTTTCAAGGACTCCATCAAACCACGGAGATTGTCTCTCTCTTTCTCCACAAACTCTAGTTTCTCCCTAAACTTCTTCTCTCGTACCCTAAGATATTCAATCAAACTATCATTATTTTCTATGGCACGCTCATTTAACTTAGATTTCAATTTTGAGTTAGCCTTTTTCACCTTCACCGTTTCGGCATACAACTCATTAAACGCATTTTACAATTCTTTCACATCTATCTCCTCCTCGTCACTCTCTTCACCCTCACTAACATGGGATACACTCAAAGCCTCCTCAGAAGTGTCATTCACATGAGTATTGTCATCGTCGCTCACATGACATGCCATAAATGCAACAAAGTTACGCACAATGGGGGAACTCTCTCCCTCTTCCGGTTCACTATCACTTAAGGTGGCACTATAGACAACGGGTTGCTTGCCCTCTTTTTTAAGTCTAGTGGGACACTCCTTAACTTTGTGACCGTACCCCTCACACCCAAAACACTTATCCGACTCATCTCTCTTAGGCTTTTCAAACTTATCCTTATAGGTGGGATCCACTTTGTTGTTCTTGAATTTTTCAAAGTTCTTGGCATCTTTCGATTGCTTTTGAAACTTATTAAATTTTTTAATTTTCTTTGCCAACAAAGCAACATCCTCAAAATCAAAATCGGAATCCGAATCCGAAACTTTAATTTCCTCCTTCTGAGTTTTCAATGCAATACCCTTTTATTTCTTAGGCACTTGCTTGGAGGTAATCATGTCGATTTCATAGGTTTGTAAGTCACCTACAATCTCTTCTAGTTTCATTGACTCTAACCTACCCAAGGAGTTTAAAATGGTCACTTTCGCATCAAACCTACTAGGCAACGACCTAAGGATTTTCTTAATAACACGGTTGTCGAGAATTTTCTCACCTAGGTTAAACGACGAGTTGACAATATTGGACAACCTAGCATAAAACTCATCAAATGTCTCACTCTCTAACATCCTAATGGTCTCAAACTGTGTAGTGAGATTTTGAAGTTTTGACGCCCTAACCGTCCTAGTGCCCTCGTGAGTGAGTGCCAAAATATCCCAAGCCTCTTTTGATGTTTCACAAGTCATAATTCTATTATATTCTTCTTGTGTGACATGTGAAGCAATAACCAGGGCTGTTCAAAAAACCGCCCGACCCGAAAACCGAACCGAACTGAACCGAAACCGCCAATTTTTTTTAGCCCGGTTCGGTCTACGGTTTACGGATATAAAAAATCGACCATGTCGGTTCGGTTTTCGATTTATACGTGGGAAAAACAGACTCAAACCGAACCGACCCGAAATCAATATATATATTAAAAAAAACTAAATAACTTATATTTCTAAATCCAAAAACCATTACCCACCTTTAAAAACCGACCCAAACTGAAAACCGCACTTAAAACAACCGGCCCAAACATGAAACCGTCGAAAACCGACCCGAAACCGAACCGACCCAAAACCGCTGTGAACCGAAACCGATGGGTTTTTTCATAGTCGGTTCGGTTTTGTTTTAACCTTTTCCAAAATCGAACCGATCGGTTCGGTTTTAATTAGGGTCCAAAACCGACCCGAACCGACCCGTGAACACCCCTAGCAATAACGTGCATACTCTTAGAATTATATTGTGCAAGTCTTTGTTCAGTTTCGGTCCATGACTCAACAGCCTTTAAACTAGTGACTTCACCTACAATAGTGACAGGGGGTGTCCAACCTTTCTCAACTGCAAGCCAAACACGATCATCAATAGATTTTAAAGCACATCTCATTCTCATCTTCCAATAAGTGTAATTAGTGCCATAAAAAACAGGAGTTCGAGAAAATTCATTATATCCAGAATTCATCTTTGAAAACACACGGGATTACAAAACAAATAAAAATGTTTTCTAGCTCTGATACCAATTTGAGAAGTGATGTGAGTGGCCCAATATGTGTGTTTCAAACAAAACCAATTTTTCTTCGAAAAAGATCCAACTTTTAATTATGCACCAAACCAAATTGTGAAATCCCAATTCTTACTTTAAACCAATTTTATCTTGATTAATCCTAAACATGCATCTAGTGATTATAGCAAGTAAAGTAAACTAAAGAATACTCACAACGCCGAATGTACGAGGAAAAAACCCAAAACGGGAAAACAACCTCGGACATCCCAAGCCAGATAATTACTATGAACAATGGTTTTACAAAGACATATTAGCCTTACACTAAGACTCGATCCCCACGGGTCTTGACGCTCCTTCTGATCTTTAACCTCTCTTCAATAGTGTCCACACATAAGTTCCATCTTCCACGATCTCTGTCCACAATACACGCGTCTACGTATGTCTCGGTGTCAACCGATATGGCTTTAATACGTCTACGATGTCGAACACAATGTCCGTCGCTTCTTCACCGCAAAACCCTTTGTGTTCAATGTGTAGAACAAACAACTTTGGTGCCGCAAGATCACTTAAACATATAAGAATGATAATTAGGATCTTTGCAAACTCTAAGGATGTGCTTAAGACTTTTAAACCATAGAAAATATGTTCAAACAAGGTTCTGGTTTGTAAAACTTTTAAGTCGAAGCACTTGTTTGTAACGTGGCCATGATCTTGGTGGAACTCGCACCATAAGTCCTTGTTCCTCTTGTGCGGAGGAGCCTTAAATTTCTCTGGGCATCTCAGAGACTGATCGTTCTTGATCTCATTGAGGATGTGTTCACAGCTCACAATGAGAGGGGTATAGTGTGCGAACTTATCGTCAGCTGACCTCTTCTTTCTGTCCTTCTTTCTTTGGAACTTCCCGCTACTACTGCCATTCTCATCCTCATACTTTGTGGCCATAGCCTCTTCAACATTCATGACCTTACCCGCAGTTGCCAATAGCTCTGCCATAGACTTGGGAGGGTCTTCCGTAAGTTTCCACAACAACTTCCCTTTCTGTAGACCTCCTATGAGGGCGGTCATGGTGATATTCTCTTCATAGTCTTCAACCTTAAGTTTTTCTTTGTTGAATCTAGCGATGGAGTCTCTTAGGCTCTTGTTCTTACCTTGTTTGACATACAAAGAATGGGTGGTCTTCTTTTGAGCTCTTACCCCAAAACAGAAGTTGTTAACGAATCATTCAGCCAAGATCTTAAAGTTTTCAATTGAATTCTTCGAAAGAGAAGTAAACCAAATGTGCACTGCTCCCGTCAAAGTCCCAGAGAAGGCCCGACACTTCATCTCATCTGGTATTGAATAAATGTCCGCCGCTGACTGGTACATCTCAATATGATTTACAGGATTGGTGCTACCGTCATACTTTGGAGACACTATGGGCGGTTTAAACTTAGTAGGGGTTGGAAAACTTACTATTATGGCCACGAATGGAGAGCATTCTGAGAAACCTCTTTGCAATGGGTCTCATCTTTTTATGAGGTCTCCTATCTTTTCTTCAAGGCGTTGGATGGAGTCATTCCATGGTCTTGCAACGTCGGCTTGGCCGAGGTTATCCTCAGCCACCTCCAAAGGGTGGACTGAGGGTTCTCCAGCCGTATCACAACGTCGGGAGTTGACCTCTTCCTGGTCTCTTCCTCGTCCTATATGGGGTCGGCCTTGATGAGGCCGACGTTGAACATCTTTACAGGCTGAACTTCTCGACCTTGACAACCTCTGTCTTAGGTCGTTTACTAGGCCTAGCCTTTCAAAGGCCGACTCTCTTCTCAATCTATCAAAAGTTGATCCTCTTTGTTGGGATTCTTCACCTCTTCTACCTCCACAACCTCGGCTCTTCTGGATAGGATGATTTATTTTATTCGAAACCTTATATGGCTCCAACACTCTTCAGGGACATCTTTCGCCTCTAAATCATCATAACTATCCTCGGGGCAAGGGTGTCCTTGCCTCCCCAGGCATAAACGCCGAGGGTTAGAAACGTCCCTCCTCCGCTGGGGTGTAGGGTGGTCTTTGCATAGTGTATGGGGTGGTCCCCTGGCTTCAAGATGGGGCTGAACAACCGCCGGAGTAATCATCTCCGGTGAGACCCCGGGTGGTCTCATCATATTTTGACTGAGTTGTGTGAATTTCTCTTTCATTGCTTGTTGCGTTGCAGCCAAAGACTTCAAGGCTACTTCCACCTCCGCCATTTCGGACTGAGACGGTGATTGGCTGAAACTAGGCCCTCCAGACCCAGGCGGTGGAAGAGGTGGTGGTAATTTAGGTGCCATATGTTAACACAAAAGAACTGGTGTAGTAAATGAGATTAATAACTTAAAGGGCCTCTTTCAATGGTGAAACAGATCCACACAAGGAGTGAGGCCTAGTTCACCACCAGAGTCTCCGATGAGGTTAAGCAGAAAAATAGGAACAGACAGCTTCTCCTTCCCATAAACGGAGCCAAAATGATGATGCTGGAAACAACACCACCCTTCAAGATGATCTTAAGCTCAATTAAATGTTAACAATGGCAGTACAAGAGTAAAAGTATACAGTAGAAGGAGGTGAGGAGAAGGAGATGAACACAGTCATGTAAGTGCTTCAGCCAATCAGGCCTACATCCAGTGTGCAAGTGTGTGATAAATATCACTGTATGTAGGCTCTAATGGCCATAGATAAAACCTCTCAAGATTTCTCTCTCTACTGTATATTTGGACACAGTTTCAGCCAGGGTTGCTAATTTTGGGGTCCTCTCCAAGAAGGAGAAGACAAGTATATATAGTATGCGGGGGGGCGTAATGCACCCCCTATGCATGCAATGAGCATGTGTGTGTTAATCTTGCCAACCTGATGAAGACATCTGTCACTGTCACATGTAGGAAATGATGATGAAATATTCCCCCCACATAAGGGGAATGATTTGTTATAATTGATTTATGTACACGTATTCCCAGTCACACATATGAGAATAAAGGCTCGGTTGTCTGCGATTGGTCCCAACCTCGGCCTGGAAGAGTACGAGGTTGGTGAAGTCTGGCCGTTGTCCAATTCAAGATTAATCATGGTGGCCTCAGCTCATGTTAAGTCGAGGTAAGTAAGTGAAGTTATAAGGTCGGCCTGGGCCGAGGTTAAGCAGGTGTAGATTAGGAACATCGACTGCTTCTCTGCCGAGGTTGGTTGTGATGATGGTGTAACTCTTGTGACCTCGTCCTTAACCCAGCTGAGGTTGTCACCCATGGATGGCTTGATGAATAACTTCCCCCATGGACCAGGAAGGTCTCAACTATTGCATGACTATGAGGCACCTAGTAACCTCAGCCATGACCGACCATGCTTAGGACGAGACTGCTCGTTGCCAATCTAAGATCCTTGTAGCCTCGGCTATCTCCCTGACCGAGGTTTATGTCTCTGAGCTGTTGGATACATTTAAGGCATATCATATATATATGTAAATTTACTGACTAATGTAATTACTTTACAAATGACAATAATAGAGAGATGATTTTTTCTTAATTAGTTCTTGCTCACACATTATTTGTATTGTTGTTGTTGTAAAACAAATGGATAGTTATTTATGTTTCAGCCATTTTGCAATAGTTTCTTTAACCACCGATTCCATGTCTTTTTAAGTTGTAATTTCTCTCATAACTATGGACAGAGCTACATGAGGCTTAGTAGGGGAGATACACCGAATTTTTCTGAGCTCGTCGGATCGGTCCGAAAAGGATAATCGAATAATTTCGTTTTTATCTTTAAACAGATCAAATAACTACGATTCATTTTTCTTTTTAAGTTTTTCTCTTTAAATGTGCTTGTTAAAACTTGGCAAAAGGTTTTCCAGAGACGGATCGATTCATTTTTGCATAGGGTCAGATCGGTCCGGTATCCAAAATTGGACAGTATGACTTCAGGTCATCGGGTTGGTTCAATTTTCTTCAGAATCGGTCCGGTCTCTATTTTGCTTCAGCTTCTCTGTATCTGGACTCTTATGAACCAGAAAATGTTATCACGAACACACGATTGAAGGAAATATGTGTGAAGCATGATGTTGGTGATGATGGATATGTGAAATGCAGAATTCAGATTGAGGCCGTTGAAATATGATCGTGCTGAGACGGGCCGACTGTAGCGATATACGACATATATTCTAAAATCTAGGATAAAACAAAAATACCTAGATACTACCCTAGACATTTTTAGAACATGTCCTTACAAATCTCCCCCTATGTCTATACCGGCACATACATAAAAACAAAATCCGAATTATGATCCCCCAACATAAAAGAACCAAATGTCATACAATGTAGTATTTCCAGTAAACCCAAAAACAGGAAAAACTCAATGCATGACTTCAACCATCTTCAAATGTTCAAACTTTCTTTGTCCTCATCAGGGTGTGCAAAAATATTCCTCAATTTGATACCTACACACATGAGGCAAGAAACAAGTACGCGTGACGCGTAACAGTTTGCAATATAATGATAAGCAACAATGAGTATATTCAGTATGAGCAAGCATATCATTATGAAAAAACCAAATCATTCTCCCCCATAATGAAAATAAATCCAGCTCCCCTATAATTTGTTCTCCCCCTTTTTATGATGTCCCCAAATAGACAAATAATAAGAGCAAAAAAAAATGCAAATGGAGAATGTCACACGAAGAACCACTTTCTCTTTTTGAATTTTCAGAGTTTAGCTTGCAAAAGTAAACAACACATAATCGCACCATGGAAAGCACACTAAGACAACCAAGTCAATGGAAGCGGAATTGTAGGGGTGTGAACAAATTCGATAGGACAATCAATGCATACTATCATGACATATGTTCACGATGGAATATCATATACTCCTAACGAATGTACTCAATCCCGTCCTTAGGTGTAAAAAAAGTGGATTTAATTAAAATTGACTTAACCAAATTGCCAACTCAAAGTCTAACATGATTTTCACACCAATAACACCAAAAACTATTTAATGCTTTTTCAAGATGTTTTTCAGAAAGTGAAAAACCGTTAATAAAATTTCCAACCAATCTCCCTCATGGATATGAATGAACATATACAATTAACTAGGTTGGCCCAATTTTGTGACTCTTTTAAATGACCTTGGCAAATTTTATTAGTTCCATGCTTTTTAAATGGAGGAATTTCTCGCAAAGATTATTATTCCTTCGCATCCCTTCTCCCGTTTTTCACTTATCAAAATTTGATTAAATACATTCCTCACTGAAAACGGAATAACATGCACGTCTTCAATTGTCAAGTTCTATTGCATTTTGTTCGTTGTATAAGTAGCATTGAGATGAAAACACTAACCAACATGGGATAATCAACCAGATTCATGCACGAGTGCAATGAAGGAGATAAGGAGCCAAACATGTATAAAGATATCACTAAACACATCTCAATGGCACTAAAACAATGTAAAGAACATGATGAAATGAAGTAGAAAATCTAGTCACTCACTACCAAACTGAGACATGAAAGATGGAGATGATGAGGTGACTTTGGCCATCCTAAGTATCTAACCATAAAAGTTGCAAACAAATTACAAAAATCGTTTTGACTTTTCATTTTTTTCTTAAAAAAATGAATATATTTTTGAACTTTTCATATATTCCTAAAGAACCAAAAATATTTTTGTATTTTTCAAAGAATAAAGAATAATGCAGATGATATGAACATGAAAAATGCATCCTCCTCTAGACATGGAAATACCCCTCAGTCAATAGTGAAAATTCCTAAAGACTTCCTAAGATTCTCGAATCTAAGGGCATCAAAAGGATTCATCATAATATCGGCTAACCGAAGGTCAGTAGACACAAAACTCAAGGACACGACCTTTTCCTTTACAAGCTCACGAATAAAGTGCTTGCGCATCCTAATATGCTTTGTGCGCGCGTGCTAGACAGGATTACGGGATATGTGTATCACTCTCGTGTTATCATAGAAAATGGTCATGGTGTCCTATAATATGCCATAATCTTCCAGTATCTGCTTCATCCATAGAAGTTACGTGCAATAACTCCTGGAAGTTATATACTCAGCCTCAGTAGTGGACAAAGAGATGGAGTTTTGCTTCTTGCTCAACCAAGAGACAAGAGCCAAACTAAAATAGAAACAGCCACAAGAAGTGCTCCTACATCCATCTGCATCCCCGGCTTAATCGGCATCCGAATAGGAAGACGAACGGTCATTGATATCAAAGGAATACCAAATGCTAAAGGAAAGAGTTCCACTTACGTATTTGATAATACGTTTTAGAGCGAGTAAGTTTGACTCTTTGGGGGACGCCTGATATCACGCATAGACTCCAACATTAAAAGTGATGTTGGGACGACTAGCAATAAGGTAGAGAAGACGGCCTATCATACTCCGATACAAGGTTTGCTCAACGTCCTTGCCTGAAGTGTCCTTACTAATCTTTTTCGATGTACTCATGGGTGTACGTATGTGCTTAGCGGAGTCCAAACTAAATTTTTTCACTAGGTCTCTAGCATACTTGGATTGGGAGATGAACATCCCATCCTCTAGCTGATAAACCTGGAGACCAAGGAAGAATGTAAGTTCACCTACCATTCTCATCTCAAACTCACTCTTCATCTACTCCTCAAAGTGATGAGCATGCAGTAGACACCGTATCTGCCCAAAATCTCCTAGAAACATTACGACCAAGAAGCATAGATCTAGCCATTTCCTGAATCATCCGATTTTTTCTCTCAATAATCCCATTTTGATGAGGTGTATTTACGGGTGAAAATTTATGTTTGATTCCAAGGCTATCACAGTAAAGATCTACTTTTTTCCTTGAATTCAATGTCGTTGTGACTATGCATTCTATTGATAGTGACACCGTGTTGGTTTTGCAGGATATAACACTTGTTCGTCAAAAACTCAACATCATCTAATTTCTCTCTTAGAAAACCTACGACCGAATATATAGAGAAATCATCCACCATCATGAGGATATGCCTCTTATCACCCAAACTCTCTGTACGAGTAGGACCCACAACATCCAGGTGAATCAACTCAAGTACTGAGAGGTGGTGATGGAGTTGAACTTCCTATAGGAGCTACGATTTTGCTTTACCAAATGATAGGGTCCACAAACTTTGGAAGTTGGTCTTCCAAGAGATGGTAAGCCACATACTAGGTCCTTTTTAACAAGACAATCTAAATCTCTAAAGTTCACATGACCTAGACGTTGATGCCACAGATCCATAGGAGTGATCGTGGTGCAGTTACAAATAAGTGAGGACTTGGGCACTATCCCATATTAGTTATCTTCTATCCTCACCCCTTGCAATACTAGTTTATCATCTTGATCATACACATTACAATCATCCCGATCAAACTTAACTGCAAAGTTAGCGTCTCATAGTTGGCTGATGCTGAGAAGGTTTACCTTTAAACCTTTGACATATAACACATTTCTAGCTTAGGAAACCCCTGGTATCTCTATAGTACCTCATCTTTCAATGATAGACCTTCTCCCATAACCAAAAGTGAATTTACCTTCCTTGTAATCCATTAAGGACGTAAAAAACGGGCGTCACCAGTCATGTATCTAGAACACCCACTATCAAAATACCATTATAAGGTATTATGAGCTTTCAGAGCGACTTGAGCAACAAGAGATTTGTTACCATTCTTAAGTACCTAAGAGGAGGTAACCTTTTGTTTGCCCTTGTTGTTGATGGTTCTAGTCGCAAAGTTGGTAGTATTCACAGACGGTTCAGATAACCGTTGGAATTTTCCCATTAGACTCTGGGAAGTAGCGACTAAAAACTCAACCTGCTCTCTCATTCTCGTGATATTATTCATGGGGTGTGATGGAGCATAAGTACGTCCTGTTCGACCCAAACTATAGCAAAATTATCTCAGGTGACCTTTCTTTTTACAATAAGTGCGAAGGTACACAGTCTGAGGTCTACCTCATTTTGCTTTTCTTGGCCGAACAACTTTCTTAGGTTTTAGTGGATGACCATATGGATTCGACGTAAATTGAGGGACTGGTTCAGGTGTAATCTATGACGTGGATGCACCACCAAACCCAATTACCCACCTCTCACCAAATCCCGAAGAAGGGGCGAGGAGCATCTTTCCCATTTTTTTAGATATATTCTCGATTTGAAACTTGACTTCACGTGCTCTTTCAAAATCGTGCGTGAGCTGGTAAATAAGGGCTTCCAGTATCTTCCGAGCCTCTTCGGATGCACAGAGGTCACTTGTCAGATTAGCCACTAATTTTGTCAAGTTACATTTAACTTTTTCAAAACACTTTTCTCTCTCTCCAAACAAACTCTCTCTCTCCAAATAGGCTTTCTCTCTCTCTTCACAAACAGACTCTCTCTCTCTCTTAAAACGGTTCATATGGAGGACTCACTCACTCTTATCTCTCCTATCTCTTTATCTAGCGCTGCAATTCTATGAACTAAACCTTTATTACATTTTTTGGTTTTAAATGAATCAGCATAAGTGCGACTAAGGCCACTCTCGCTCTCACTCCATGCATCCTCTCTCTCACTCTTATTGTCGAGGTCTCCATGTGAAGAGGCATCCTCATCGATGTGAGATGCATCAGACTCTCTTAGGTGGCTAGCCATGAGTGCGGTGATTCCTCTCCTGAATCCACCCACTCGACCTCGCTATCATCACTCAAGGTAGCATTTAGAACAACTTTGCCTTTTTCTTTGGAGAGTATGTTCAGCCTTGTATCACACTCAAAAGCTCTATGACCCTTACTGTCACACTCATAGCATCTATCTTCGTTTCTCGTGGGTGTGTCTTTCAATTTCTTTTTCAGAATTCTTGACATTTTTACTTTTCTCAAATTTCTTTTTATCATTAAACTTGCCACTATTTTTTTAACTTGAGAAATTTCTTAAAATTCTTCGCAAACAGAGCCAAATTATCTAAATCAAAGTCGAAATCAAAATATGACGTATTTTCCTCACTCTGTTTAGACGATTCTACCATTCTCCTAGCTGACTCAAAATTCTTTTTAGCTTGGGCCTTAAGAGAAATTCCTTTATCTTTTGCTTTAACAACTTTAGGAAACATGTCTATTTCATAGGTTTGAAAATCACCTACTAATTCTTCTAATTTAAGGGTGTTCAAGTTTCCTAAAGAATTTAACACTGTGACTATGGGGATGAAATGCTTAGGCAAAGAACGCAATATTTTTTTAATAACTCTCGCATTAGGGATATGTTCACCAAGATTGAAACTAGTATTGACTATATAAAATAAACGAGCATAAAATTCGTCAAAGCATTTACATTCCAACATGGTAATTATTTCAAACTGAGTTGTTAAATTTTGGAGTTTCGATTCTTTAACAGCATTAGTTCCTTCATGGGTAAGTTGAAGAACATCACATGTTTTTTTAGCCGTGGTACACGTCATTATTCATCGAAACTCACCTGGAGTGACGGATCCGGAAATAGCACTAAATCCTTTAGAGTTATATGTGGACCATTTAAATTCATCCTCTGTCCATTGAGCCACAAATTTTAAAGTTATCACATTTTCAACCGTGATGGTTGGAGGTGTCCACCCATATTAAACAAGAATCCACACACGTTCATCAGTGTCTTTAAGGGAAGATTTTATATGGGCTTTCCAGTATGCATAGTTAGACCCGTCAAAAACTGGAATTTTACTAAATGATTTTTCCATTTGAACAAATGCCTTTTCAAGAAATCAATAAAAAAAATTGATATTCAGGAGAAAAATTGCGAAACATTACACGGTGAAATTATGTAATTGGCTCTGATACTAATTTGAGAGTGCACTTGTTATTCAACAAGAGAAACCAATTTAAATCAGCCTAGTTTTTAATAAACTAATTTTAAATACACACCTAGGTAATGCAACTAATGGTGATTGATTAATTGATAAACACATTCAAATCAGTCAATAGTCAATCACACAGAGCAAATGAGGAAAAATCCCCCAAAGGGACAAAACCTTTTTATTTTTATATGATTTGTAAACACTTACATAAATAGAGAAATACAATTTGACAAATGAAGACCCTCAGGCACCGATTTGTTGTTTTCAGCAAGAGCTTCCCACGATATGCTCTAAGGATAACAGTGTAGAGAACCCTTTTTTAACACAAGATGCTCCACAAATGTGGGTATGGATGGGTTTAGAACGATTCACACTGAATTCTGAGTGTTTGTGAATCTTAAAGTGTTTGGGCTTGATAAAAGGTGAAGACTTGATAAATTAGGTCTGATGAATGTTTCCTCCAAAGTCTTAAACAAAAATGTTTCCGAATTTGGAAATTTATAAAACTCGAAGAAAACAGATATGCCGTATTTTTCTGAGCTCGTCGAACCGATCCGGAAAGGATAATCGGATCGGTTCAGCATCCGAGTCGGTTTGTTTTTCTCCTTAAACGGATCGTTACACTTGTTAAAACTTAGCATACGGTTTTCCAGATCCGAATCGGTTCATTTTTGCATAGGTTCGGATCGGTCCGGCATCCAAAGTTGGATAGTAAGACTTCAGGTCATCGGACTGATTCGATTTTCTTTAGGAAGGGATCGGTTCGATCTCTATTTTTCTTCAGCTTCTCTGTATGTGGACTCTTACGAACCCAAAAATGTTACCATGAACACAGGATTGAAGAAAATAGGCATGACGAACAATGTTGGTGATGATGGATACGTGAAATGTAGAATTCGGATTGAGACCATCGAAATATGATCGTGTTGAGACGAGATGACAGTAGCGGTATACAATTTATATTTTAGAATGTAGGATAAAATAGAAACACCTAGATACTACCCTGGACATTTATAGAACATGCCCTTACAAGTACTGCAGCGCGAGACTTAGCTGCGATGCATGCATACTCTACTATCTAGTCCCAGTACATCTCATCACTATATAAAGGACTCTTAGTTCGGTATATCCCTCGAACCACAAATATCAAAACACAAGTATTGAATACGAACATAGTCCTAAGACTTTGAGCTACGCACATACCTACGCACCCAAATGACCGTTCAATACCATTGTTTTCACTAATGGCAATCTAACCTAAGTACAATATTCTAAGGCAACAAGTCAAAAATCCTCCATAAGCCTCATCAGGATATGACTGCCATCAACGTGCAAACCTCTCGTCGATAGCATGTAGGCTAGGTATGTCCTACACATAAATCATTAGGCAATAGGTATATACTCAACTTATATAATAATATGTACACACTCGACATATATAACGTATTAGGAATTCATCCTACCCCAAATACCCGTGTATTTCTCGAATACCACTTGTATTTGATAATTTCGCTTTATTATCATTATCGTTCTATTCTATGTATTTATCACTCACATTATTCCTTTCTTAATTCAATATATAATTTCCCAATATTAAACCAACTCTCTCATTCTTTGCTAATGTAGCAAAAATTATTTAGAAATTATCGTGGGTTAAAAATACGAATTTCCAAAATTTTTTGGGTTAAAAAAAGAGTTCTGAAATCTCATTAGAAGTCACTAAATTCTCGTTCAAACGACATAGCATCTCCTTCGAATGACGTCATGTCTCATTCGAATGATGCCAACGTCTCAGTAGTTCATCCCCAACCTCAGTTTTTTACATTTTTCTCCATTTTCTTACACGCAAACCCACATGGAATATATCATAACAAGACCCCAATATCTCCACATCATTTATACATATTTATGGGTGATTAAAACACATATAAAACAGCTAATTCCTTAATTTCAAGAAGGTTTTTATCTAAATCAATATAATCCTTAAAATTCTCAAATTCTATATTCATCATTTATGTTCTTCATAAAACCTAGAGTATAATTTTGTGATTTACAATTCAAATAATCAATCTGATAACCTCAACATGTGGATTTCTCAACTACATGCAGTACCTATCACATTAATTAATTTATCCATCATTTCATGCCCAATTTCACATTTCTCATAGGTGAATATTAATCCAATTCTAACATGGATATTATTCTCACTAATTGGAACAAAAACTACACTTTCCTTAAGGTGTAGGTCATTTCCATTGGAGAAGATATGTGTAGGATGTCCCCTCCTCACTTTTTTGGTGGTGGTGCCAGGTTGTGCAAGGTGGTTGTCCCTTGGTTTGCACTCAAAATCTCTTCCACTCCATGGAAAAATCTCTCACTTCCTCAAATACCTTTCCTTTGTTTTTGGGTAAATGAACCTAAGTTCTCTAATCTCCTCACTTATATATTAAAACCCAATTTTCGAAGTTACTATTCATATCCCAATTAAAATGACCAAAGTACCCCTTTGGGGTGTCCTTTTGGTTCCCAATTGACCCGAGACCTAAATCAAACCCCTGGGTAGACTTTTCTGTTTATTTCGACCCTTTCGAACTCAATAGTACTCTTGAAATGACCATTCAAATAACTTAAAAATAATTTCCTGTTTAGCCCTTTCAATTTAGTCTCGACACGACTCACACGTGCGTTCCGACTTAATTTCAGTAATTCGCGTATTATTCACTCGCGGCCATATAATCATATATTACTTTTAATCACTACATAATATTCAATATCAATCACATATTACTTTATTCTCTAGTAATATTCAATCCGGATTAGTTCCAATTATTATTCATAATTAATTCTAATTAATCCCCTTTTACTTTTAATTAATCTAATATTAAAAGTCATTAAAATTACGGGGTATTATATACTCCCTCCCTTATAAAGGAATTTCGTCCCAAAATTCGGAAATAAAAGTATACATGGTATAAAAAACCCCTAGTATCTGTCATGCATCTCATCCTTGCGCTCCCAAGTAGACTCCTCAATATTAAGGTGCGCCCACTGGACATGCACGAGCGGAACTACTTTCGATCCTAACCGTAATTCGCAGATAAATGATGAGGATGAGATAGAAGATGAAGATAAACATTCACATCAAACATATAAGAGACAAAGGTTTTTAAAGTGGTTCGGCTATGAATAAAGCCTACGTCCACTGTTATTTTATTCCCAGGGGTTTACAATAGCACAATATGGTGTAGAGAGAGAGGATGTGTATCTTGTGTATGGTGTTTCTTAGTTTTCTCCCACCGTCCCCCCCTTTTAGCTAAGGGAATACATGTATTTATAGTTATGGGAGATAAAGAGATACAATGCCTTTATACATTCAGACATTTATGTCTACATACAATGAATCTAATTGTTGGCCTTCTATGATGGTTGATCCTCCTTGAATTGCTTGGTATGCTATGTGTTTTCATCTATTAATACAGTATAAATGTACATTAAGGCTCATTAAATTCGTTTCCATCTTCATTAATGCACATTAAATGCATAATTATCCTTTGATCTTCCAGGTTGGTATGCTCACCAACTCTCCTCGGGTGTCGACTAACCCTCCTCGGGTACCGACCAACTCTCCTCGGGTGCTGACTAACTCTCCTCAAGTACCGACCAACTCTCCTCGGTATAGTAGAAGTAAAGATCTCAGTGCTGTAGATGCTGAATTTGACTCCTGAACTTCAATATGCCTCCGTGTAAGTTTGTGGAGTTGAATTTGATACTCGACTCCATGATGTTATGAGAATGTGCCACCAAATGAACAACTGGATTTGTAATAGAAGCCCCCAAGTGTGGAATATGAACTTTGAGTACTTTCTTGGCCTTGAAATATGTTGGTCTTGCTGGAAAAATAAGGCCGAGGAAATATTCCATGAAATGACTCCCTGAGATCTTTGCATGTTTGCATTTTCTTGCTTCTATTATTTAACTCAGTTCAAGTGTTTAAGAAGAATATATGTTGACATTTCAATTATGAATTTCTACATTTCTTCCATCATATGACTCTTGTCGGCTTTTGAAGAATCTGTTTGAATTCTAACTTGGGAATTTCTACATGTGTTCTTTAGCTCAGTACGAGTGTTTGAGGAATAGATGTTTGAATTCTTCATTAGAAAGGCCTACATGTATCTCTTATCTTAACTCGATTAAGTCAAGTATGAAGTTCTATGCCCAGGATTGGGTCATGTATGAAATGAATCCGATGGTGGCAATTGAATTGTTGTTTGCAGTCTTGCTCCTGTGTTGTGTGCAGTCTAGCTGCTTTGTTTTTGTTCGGTATTGACCTTTTAAGGTCTTTATGTGTTGTTTATGAGCATCCAAGAATTGTACTGGGCAGATAATTTTTCTTGAGCACCTGTTGAGGCCGAGTCATATAAAAATTACGATTAGAATAATTATTCAGCCGACTAATATATAGTGTGCATCGGCTTCAATATTGGACAATTTAAATTTCTAGATAATAATATGTCATGTGAGCAGATTGTTATCAGATATGTGCCCTATGTAAGACATAATTGTGTAATCTAGGATTTTTGTAAAATTATTTACAATCCCAATAAATATTAAAAATTAGTTTGTTTTTAGAAATATTTATTGATTTTAAAAATATTTTTGAGGTGGGGTTGTAAACTGTAGATACTTGGTGTAATAAACCAAAAATATCTTTAAACACTATGTGGATAAACCAAGAGTCCTTTTTTTAACAGAAAAAGAAGTCAAAAAGTGAGACTTGAGACCTAACTAGACACGTATGATTTCAGTTGTTCTTGCTTGGCCACAACCTCCGACCAACGTTAGAATTGCGGTTTATCTTTCTCGTCATCGATTAGCAAATGGGAGGTTTAAAATTTTAAATCTGCACAACATCTTCCGTCGACCAACTATGATAACCTTGTAGTTACAAAAAATTGAATTTCAAGTCACCTATTAACAATAGGCGTCGCCGACCAAGAAGTAGATGATTGTCGGCCTGTTTTGCTGGTTCCGACCAGCGCTGGATGGTGCCGACCTGTGCCGATAACCAGTTGATTTCCCCCGACCAACTATATATAACACCGGCCATCATATAAGAGCTACCGACCAACAAAATGACCTGCTGACCCAATAGGCTTTGGTCGACCATTGACGCCGATCAAGAAATAAATATGTTGGACCAAGAATAAGATATAGTTGAGAAATCATATATGATCTCCGACCAGTGATGGCCTAATAATAGGTGTCATCGGCTATCGTCGACTAAGAATAAGGCTGCCGACCAGGTATTGGATAGCGTCGACCTGTGCAGGTGCGGTTTGAATACCAATCGCCATTTTTAAGATCTGGCATCTCATAAAGAGAGAAAGATGAAATCTAGAGTCTCAGTTTCTTCTAATAATCAGAATCTGACTTTTAAAGTCTCAAATTGATACACATGAGAATCAAACAAATATATATTCTTGACTCGTTGATGACTATCTCCTTCAACCATCACAAAAATTTATGGAGGCATTAGATCCATCATTGAAATTAGATCCACAATTCATATCTAGACGTGGATGTCCCCTATTTCTGTTTTATCAATTCTCACTCAATAATGAAAATTATCGTGTGATTCACACAATTGGTAGATGAATTGAATTTGAATGGTGACTTTATCAAAACTAGTAAAATGAAACAATGTGTACATGAAAAATATTGAATCGTTCTAAAGTTTATCCCCATTATAAAGTTTAGACTTGGGAATCAAGTCAAAAATTATGATTTTAAATCTTACTGTTTTACAGATTTCTCAATAAAAATAATCTAACAATTATGATTTTAAAATCATGATATGCAATATTTTGCAGATTTCCTAAATAAAAATTGGACAACTAATTTATGTATATAAACATAAAAATCATGACTGAATCAAAAGATGTATGCACAGTATATAATTGATTATACATATAAAAAATAAAAACTTAGCTTTTGATGGAGAACGATGCTTGTAACACGTTCCCACAGACGGCGTCAATCTGTTGAAGACAGAAAATGGCCACTGCCATTTTAGTGGCGTCAACAACAGATAAATGATGAGGATGAGATTAAAGATGAAGATAAATATTCACATCAAACATATAAGAGATAAAGATTTTTAAAGTGGTTCGGCTATGAATGAAGCCTACGTCCACTGTTATTTTATTCCCAGGGGTTTACAATAGCACAATACTGTGTAGAGAGAGAGAGAGGATGTGTATCTTGTGTATGGTGTTTCTTAGTTTTCTCCCACCGTCCCCCCTTTTGGCTAAGAGAATACATGTATTTATAGTGATGGGAGATAAAGAGATACAATGTCTTTATACATTCAGACATTTATGTCTACATACAATGAATCTAATTGTTGGCCTTCTATGATGGTTGATCCTCCTTGAATTGCTTGGTATGCTATGTGTTGTCATCTATTAATACAGTATAAATGTACATTAAGGCTCATTAAATGCGGTGTCATCTTTATTAATGCACATTAAATGCATAGTTATCCTTTGATCTTCCTGTTTGGTATGCCGACCAACTCTCCTCGAGTGCCGACTAACTCTCCTCGGGTGCCGACCAACTCTCCTCGGGTGTCGAATATTGCCACGTAGGATGACATTTGTCCTTTTCTGATTGGTCCTCGTAGATGGAGAATTTTTTGCGTTAACAGCTATGGTATAAGATCGCCACCGGCCTCTCCTCGTATGAACTATTGGTCTGAAAGTCAATCTCCTCTAATGCAACATGAGTGTGAGCCAACTCATCACGGAGATATCGCTTCAACGAAAAAATATGGAACACGTCATGGATACGATGCAAGTGCTTCGGCAACCCCAGTCTGTATGCTACCGGTCCAACTCTCTCGATAATAGGAAATGGTCCTACTTATCTCGGTGCTAATTTTCCCTTCTTTCCAAATTTCATTATCCTCTTTATAGGAGACACCCGTAAAAAACCTCGTCCCCCACACAAACTCCCTGAAGAACCGCTTTGCATCAGCGTAGCTCTTTTGTCGACCCTGAGCTATTCGAATGCGACTACGAATCAACTCAATCCTGGAAGATGTATCCTCTATCACCTTTGGCCCAAGTAGCTTGTTGTCCCCCACCTCTAACCAACATGCAGGAGAAGGACAAGGTCTACCGTATAAAGCCTCAAATGGAGCCATACTGATGGTGAACTGGTAGGTGTTATTATATGCAAACTCCACGAGGGGAAGGTAATCCTCCCAACCTCCCCAAAAATCTAGGACACACATGCGTAACATATCCTCTAGCATCTTATTAGTACGCTCAGTCTGCCCATCTGTCTACGGGTGATAAGACATACTCAATCACACCTCGGTATCCATAGCATCGTGAAAAATCTCCTAAAATTAGTACACGGAAATATTATCCCAGTCGGATCCAATATGTAGTGGTACCCTATGTAATCGCACTATCTCGGCGATAAAAATCTGGGCATACTATCCCATAGAGTAATCTATTCGAACTGGCAAAGAGTGAGCTACCTTAGTCAACCCATCCATAATCACCTCTAAGTAATCGTGACCTTGCTGAGTGGGAGGTAACCTTATGATGAAGTCCATGGAAATGCTCTCCTAATTCCACATCGGGATCTCTAACGGTTGGAGAAACCCAGCTTGTTTTTGATGATCCACCTTCACTAACTGACAAGTGGCATACTTAGAGACAAATTTAGCAATGTCTCTCTTCATCCCACTCCACCAATATTATCGTTGCATATCCTGGTACATCTTATCTCCACCGGGATGTACCGTTGAAGCGCAAGCCTCCCTCGGAACTAATTGAGAAAGACTCTGCTCCCTTGGTTAAAATCTATCGAATTTTCTCCTGACAAAATGGATCTGTTGCCTAAGCCTGTACCACCCTCATCACAATCTGAGGTGTAATAGTCGTAACTAACATAAATGATCTGGCAACTGCATCCTAATGTCCCAGTTCCTTCCCATTTGCCTTCCACACCGCGGCCAACTCCTCTACTGGCCTTTAACTCAACGCGCCTGCTACCATGTTAGCCTTCTCGGGTGATAATGTATATCAAACTGATAATTCTTCACAAATTCAAGCCACCAACGTTGTCATATTTTTAATTCCCGTTGAGTAAACAAATACTGTAGTGGCTTATGATCCGTGAATAGGCGAAATTTCTCTTCCAATAAATATTGTCTCAAAATTCGAAGAATAAACACGATTGCTTTCAGCTCCAAGTCGTGGGTGGGGTAATTCTGCTTGTGAGGCTTAAGATTCCTAGAGGCATAAACTATATCCTTCTCTTCCTACTGAAATAATCCACCAAGCCCCTATAATGATGCATAAGTGCAAACTAAGAACTCCACTTCTGGTCTGGGCAGTGCTATTACAGGTGCTGAATTTAATTTGTCTTTCAGCTCATCAAATTCCAACTAACACACATCATCCCAAATAAATGCTACGCCCTTACGGGTTAGATTAGTCATCGGACCCATAATCTTCGAGAAACCTCGGATGAGCTGTCTATAATAATCGACCAAACCTAAGAAAATGCGTACCTTCGTCAGTGTCGTGGGCTATCCCCACTCCCTCACCACTGATACTTTGCTAGGATCCACTAATATCCCTAACTTGGACACAATATGCCCCATAAACTGCACCTACTAAATCCAAAATCCACACTTCTTATATTTAGCATATAACTGATGCTCACATAGTATGTGCAGGACCCATCGCAAATGCTCTGCATGATCCTCCTCTATTTGGGAATAAATTAGGATGTCATCAAAAAAGACAATGACAAACTGATCTTGGAACTGTTTGAACACCCTGTTCATTAAGTCCATGAATACTGCTAGTGAATTAGTTAACCCAAATGGCATAACTCGAAACTCATACGATCCATATCTGGTCAAGAACGCAGTCTTAGAAACATCTTGCTCCCTGATACACAGCTGATGATAACCAGATCTCAAGTTTATCTTAGAGAAGTAGGTTGCTCCTCTCAGCTAATCAAACAAGTCATCAATTTGAGGTAACGGATATCTGTTCCATATTGTGACTTTGTTTAATTCTCGATAATCCACACACAGTCGTAAAGAACCATCTCGCTTCTTTCAAAATAACACAGGGGCACCCCAAGGCTAGGTACTCCAATGAATAAACCCTTGTCCCAAAAGAGGCTCTATATGAGCCCTAAACTCCCTCATCTCTGAAGAAGCCATACGGTAAGGCGCATGAGCTATTGATCGAGTACCCGACACTAAATCAATCACAAGTTGTATTTTCCTGCTGGGAGGTAACCCCAGTATTTCCTGGAATACATCATTGAACTCACAAACTACCGGTATCGAATTAAGGGGAATCATCACTCCTGTAGAGGTCTCCTCCTTTATATAAAACAAATGAGTGGACGATCCTCCCTCAGGACGAGGGATCACCACAAGGAACATCTCTTGTCCCAGAATAGCAAAAATAATGCTCTGACTATAGCAATCAATCATAACTCTGTACGCAACTAACCAATCCATGCCGATAATAGCATCATACTCGAACATGTCTAACATAAGCATATCAGACAGTAAAATCAAACCCCCTATCTCTATACTCACATTCCCATATATAAAGAAAATAGGCATTCCGTTACCCATCGGTGAGTCTACAAAAGTAACAATACAATTGGCTATGTCTAATAACCCTACGACCCATGAAAATATAATGACTATAAAAAAATTTGAGGCTCCCATGTCAAACAAAATACGCCCCATAGCCCCATAGATAGAAAACATACCCTCAACTGTTGGCAGTGGATGCTGTACTGCTGCCTGATGAACGTTGTAAAAATGTTTTTACTGTATCTGCCCCTGCGATGCTAGAGCAGGTAGTGTTGGAACCTAAGCTGGTGTTGGGAGGGAGGTTGGAGGAAAAATGAGTCACTGTGGCTCCTAATGAGCACCCTGCTGTTTAAAAAAATTACCCTTATCAGGGCAATCCTGTCATTTATGGCCAAGCTTGCCACATATAAAGAATATACCGCTAAACTTTCCCCCATTCTGTCCCTGGTGACCCTGACCCTGTTGGCCGTTACCTCCCCTCGGCCCTGCTGAACATGCTGCTGGCCCTGCTATCCCTATTGGACCTGATGGCCATGCCTAGTACCTCTCCTCCTAAAGCAAAAACCTCAAAACATAGACGCTTAGAATAGTCCCCCTGTTGGGAACCATGCTCACCTTAACGTTCCTGACTCTTGCCTGACTGGGCCCCACTGGCACTGCCTCCCTTGTTCCTGCCCTACTGGATGGACTCAATCCCCCGCTTGCCTCCCTTAACATGGAAGCAGTGGTCCTGGCAGTGAAGCATTGCAACATTAAGTACATCTGCGTAAGTATGTAGTGAAATTTTACCCAATAAGTGTTGGAGAATGTTCTAGTTCAAGCCATCCATAAACATTTAAATTCGTTTTTCATTTGTAGGTACCTCTCCTGGCACAAAATTTGTAGCCTCGTGAATTCTTCCTCATATTCAACCACTGTCCACCCCTCCTGGGTTAGGTCGAGTAATTTTTGCCTCATTTCAGTCTGAACGGTGGAAGGAAAATATTTACGATCGAACTGCACCCAGAAGTCCTGGATAGTCAAAGTATCTCTCTCCTCAGCGGTGGTAATGGACTCTAACCACTGTAAAGCCGCTCCAACTAGATTAAAAGTATCTAGTATCTGACTTTGTACCTTCGTGAATTCATACATTCTCAAGTTCCTCTGGATTCCATTGGCTAGCAATAACGACATCAGAACCCCCTGAAACTCCGGTGGGTGTGCCTTTTGAAAGGCATCTCTAACGTGATCCTAAGCAGTGGAAAATGCTTGAGCTGGTGCTGGTGGCACTGCCGGTACTTGCGCTGGTGCCTGTTGAACAATCGATAAAGCTGCGTTGACTGCCTGCGGAACAATGGCAACAACCTCTGCAATGTTCACAGTGCCCTGAACTAGAGCGGGCTGAGGTGCACGTCTTGGAGGCATCTGAAATGAGAGAGATTATCTCCATCAGTATTCAATTTTAATTATCACAGAATGATAGAAGTACGTATGTGCGTAATAAGAATACAACAGTCCTAATGATAGGGCTCTATATCAAAGGACGCTAGGCTGAAAGAATAATAAACCGTAGACGTAGCTCTCACACCACCTGTAACAACCCGCTTACTTAAATACCGGGTGACCAATCCTTTATTCAATTAACTCGAATTATTCTGTTGGCTCATTCTTAGCATCAGTGTCTGAAAATAATTTTCTTTCTTTATTAACCACCTATTAATCAATTGAGCTAGTGTTAAAATTTTCAATTTTAATTTTTAATAAAATTTCTTTTTTAGAAAACCAACCATTTATAATATAAATCATTCCACAACAATGAATAATGAATAATTATCATCATAACTTAATTAATGTAATTGGAATAAACTTTCCAGTTTCAAACATCTCAATACAATAAACCAAATAAAATCAAATGTATCCAAAATCGACGTAAATAAAACCACTGACTGAGATAAAACGAAAATGACACTAATCCTCTGGAAACATGCCATAAAAGAAGTGACTATAGAGCACATGAATCAATAAAATGAAGCATCTAATGCAAAGTCCATAACTCCATAGTATCCATAGAACTTAAATTTCCAATCCTCTATGCTGGGCGTCCCTGTGGCTGGACACCTGATATAGTATATACAAGAGGGAAGATAATATGCAAAAGAAAACGGGTCAGAGCCCGATTGTAAAAGATTTTAAAAATAGAAAGTGAATAAATTCTATAATTACCAATTATTATATACATGTTAGATTGTTGGACTCTCTCTTGATATTCTGACATCTCATCTAGTGCGCACATCAAATGTATCTCAAGTTATTCTAGTTACTATTCCCATTTTCACTAGATTATATCATTGTGTCAACTATCTATAGCCCTTATCTTCCCCACGTATTTTCTTCGCAACACATGTAATAAATATATATTAGTTTAATGCTCAATATAATTTAGTGTACTCATAATTAATTTTAGATTCCACTATCTTTCATGCCTACTTAATTCACACAGTAGATAATATCACAAGTATACACACACACACACACACACACACACACACACACACATATATATATATATATATATATATATATATATATATATATATATATATATATATATATATACAGTACAATACTATTGTTTTAACTGATGGTAATCCAACCTAAGTCCTATGTTTTAAGGCAACAAGTTAAAAATTGCCCATAAGGCTCATCAGGATATGACTGCCCTCAACGCACAAACTTCCCGTCGATAACAAGTAGGCTAGGTATGTCATACACATAAATCATTAAGCAGTAGGTATATACCCAACCTATATAAAAATAGGTACACACTCGACCTATATAACGTATTAGGAATTCATCCCACCCCAAATACCTATGTATTTCTCGAATACCACTCGTATTTGATAATTTTGATTTATTCTCATTATCATTGTATTTTATGCAGTTATCAGTCACATAATTCCTTTTTTAATTCAATATATAATTTTCCAACATTAACTCAAGTCTCTCACTCTTTGCTAATGTACAAAAAATTATTCAGAACTTCTTGGGTCAAAAATATGAATTTTTAAACTTTTCTAGGCTAAAACAAGATTTCTGAAATCTCGTTAAAAGTCCTTGAATTCTCGTTTAAATGACATAGCATCTCGTTTGAATGGCGTTATGTCTCGTTCGAACGATGCCAACATCTCAGCAGTTCGTCTCCAACCTCGGTTTTCTGCGTTTTTCTCCATTTGCTTACACCCAAACCCATATGGAATATATCATAACAAAACCCCAATAAATCCACATCATTTATACATGTTTATGGGTGATTATGGGTGATTAAAACACATAGAAAACATCTAATTCCTTAATTTCAAGAAGGTTTATATCTAAATCAATATAATCCATAAAATTCTCAAATTCTATATTCACCATTTATGTTCTTCATAAAATCCATAATATAATTTATGATTTACAATTCAAATCATCAATCTGATAACCTCAACATATGGATTTTTCAACTACATGCAATACCTATCACATTTATTAATTTATCCATCATTTCATACCCAATTTCACAATTCTCATAGGTGAATATTAATCCTATTCTAACATGGATATTATACTCACTAATTGGAACAAGAATTACACTTGCCTTAAGGTGTAGGTCTGATCCTTTGGAGGAGATATGTGTAGGATGTCCCCTCCTATTTTTCTATCACTTTTTCGGTGGTGGTGCAAGGTGGTTGTCCATTGGTTTGCTCTCAAAACCTCTTCCTCTCCTTGGAAAAATCTCTCACATCCTCAAAGACCTTTCCTTTGTTTTGGGGTGAATGAACCTAAGTTCTCTAATCTCCTCACTTATATAATAAAACCCAATTTTCGGAGTTACTATTGACATCCAAATAAAATGACCAAAATACCCCTTCGGGTTGTCCTTTTGGTTCCCAATTGACCCGAGACCTAAATCAAACCCCGGGTAGAGTTTTCTGACTATTTTGACCCTTCTGGACTCAACAGTGCACTCGAAATGACCATTCGAATGACTAAAAAATCATTTCCCTTTTAGCCCTTTTAATTAGTCCCGACACGACTCACATGCGGGTCCCGGCTTAATTTGAATAATTCGCATATTATTCACTCGCGACCATATAATCATATTTTACTTTTAATCACTAAGTAATATTCAATATCAATCACATATTACTTTATTCTCTAGTAATATTCAATCCGGATTAATTCCAATTATTATTCATAATTAATTCTAATTAATCCCCAGTTTACTTTTAATTAATCTAATATTAAAAGTCATTACAATTACGGGGAATTACGCTACAACCTATACTATAATCAATGGAGCGAAATCCACTGCGTCCAATGCAACTACAAGCCTGATCTACTGTCAGTCCTTCTATCCTTGTCATTAAGAATACCCGGGGAGAAAAACATTGATAATTTGGGTAAGAGCCCTAGAGATACAAGGATTCTTCACTGTTAAATATGAAAATTGTTGTTAACTCATACTTTACATCTCTCCATCGACACTCACATGTAACTAATACCTCGCCTCTCATCTAGAAGCAGACTTACTCGTAGCCTCAATCAAAATGTCAATTGTAACTTCCATTATTTAATCTATAATGTAAAGAATAAGCCATATATCTATGCAATAACTAGAAGTGGGTACTCATATCTGACACCCCAGTCCCCGAATAGATTTCATAATATTAATTACAGCACTTACATAAACTCAGTGCATATTCTTACGTCATATAATATTCCATAACCCTTGTCTATCTCTTTAGACTATTTAATAATTTAATTAATATTCCTTATCGTCCACTTCGTTAGACTATAAGTTGCATTCTCTTAGATTACCTAATTATTATTCTCATTAATAATTGGTTACTCCATTATCCATTATCTTTAATTATTGTCCACATTCTTAGACTACCCAATTATTATTCTCATTAATAATTGTCTACTACATTATTCATTAGGACTCATCTTCATCCTTAATTATCTACATCATTTTATTAAACCGACTAAATTATCATGAAGCATTGTCTAAATATTTAGACTAATAGGGCACATTCCCATATAAGGCACACCATAATGTGTGTGTGTATATATATCAGAAAATACACACAAGTTAGGGGCGATTCCTATGTAGGATACCCGTTCACGGCACATGCCCAACAGTGCCACGGGCTGGGTCAGCGTCAACACCTACCTCCTCGTAGATGGCGCCTTCACGTAGTACCTATATGACCTACACAATTGTCAAGCCCCCAGTGCCAGCGTGTGGTATTCGGTCTGAATGCACGAACTCCCAAGCCGATAGGACAGTCCACAAATATTGGTATGTTCACACAAAATAATATGATACATATTATCATTCAATATGCATAATTACTTACTCTATAACCACTCTAATCCGAGTAAAATATCAATTCATATAGAATATAGCCTTCTGGATTAATTATAATATTTTAGTCAATTATTCCATAACTCATTTTAAGTCTTTATCCTACGACTACTTCCCAATTAAATATTAAGTCACATATAGTTCCTTTAAGGCTTAAACCACATTTTCTTCATCATTTATTTCTCTTTAAATGTATAGGTACATTTATTCCCAACTAACCTTTCCAAAACCACTATAGGTATAGCTATCATCAAAGTAACTTTACTAACACGATTATAGGTATAGTTATCCCCAACTACCTTTACCAACACATTTAATGATATTAGTATGTTGTCCTCTTAACTTAGACTTAAACCATTCCAAATTATTGATAATTATTCGCTCCTTGTTACCTTTTCAATAAGGTTTATATGTACATATATAAGGAGTCAACTATAGTGAATAAGGGTTATATGTTCATATATAAGAAATCCACTAATATGGATAAGTAATCTCACTTAACCTACTATCACGACCGACGTTAACCATTTAGACTTAACCCCCTAGACTAAGGATACAATCCTACTTAACATCATTATACGCTAATAATTTGAAGAAATTAATTATTAATTTTTAACCTCATACATTCGACTTATCCCAAATAAGTGTTTCTTTTTATTTAAACTCTCCCCGAATTAATCATAAGATTTTCATTGTATCTTTTAGGGTCTTATCCTCTAGGTGCCACTACCAGAATTTCCCAAATCATCTAGGTACATCTCGAACTTTTATATATTTATTTCATATAGCTTTATTTAAGAATCACGAGTAAATCATCTTGTTCATATGGTCTCATACACCCTTTCGTAGATAAATCATAACTACATGAAATAAATATATAAAATTAAAAAAAAATATGAGGTCGGCGCCCACGCGAACGCAATGAATTTTTGTACAAGCAAGTCTTTCCGAATCGATTCGGTAGGAGGACAAATTGATTCGATTTGTCCAGTAAGCCGAGAGCAAGTCTTTTCCAAGACGAGATTTTTCCAATGATTTCTAAATCTATCAAACTTTGTTCTTATGATTCAAAAATCTCAAATGGCTTATGGGAAGGGGTTCTAACATGAAATAACATCATTTTAAACATGATCAAACCTCCAAATAATTCCTACATTATCACCAAATCATCAAGAATTTGTCAAGAATTCATGAACATGAAATTTTCAGATTTCATCTTATACTATCCTAATGATTTCCAGATTAATTATAGGGTTTTACAACATATTTTCTACAATTAATCTTCCACTTAAACTACATGAATACATAGACATGGATTACACAATTATTATCAATTTTTACACAATTTAAAAGGTCTCTAAATATGCAGTCCCAAAATATGATTAAACCTTATTCTAAGCATGGTATCAACATTAATATAACATTAGCCCATTTTGAATGAGAATGGCAAGAAAATCCTTGCCTGAGATTGAGTTGAGAAGCCTCCCTTCCTCCTCCTAGGGTGTCCTCCATCCTCCTCTTGGGTTGTTATGTCTCGGGTTCTTGGATGTAACTCCCAAATAAATGGGTTAACTCTAATTATATGTTGTTAATCTTCAATTCCCGAGTTGGGCTTTAGGCCTTATCTTCGGACCCCCAAATGGGCCCAAATACACAATCTAATTAGCCTGAAAACTACCCAACTCATATATATAAACCCCGGGACCATTCCTAAGGGTCTAAAATGCCCAAACAAGCCCGTAATACCTATCAAAGTGTGTCCTGAATATTTGTATATAAAAATATATTTTAATTGTGATGTGACACATGTAATTACTTTTAAATCAATATAAAATTTCATTTTTTTTAGATTTATCCCAAATCATTAAAGTTCAACTCTAAAATTTATAAATAACACTTAGTCCAACTACTCACAATCTTGATTAATTAATGTCATCGAATTAAATTAATCCCTATTTATTTTATTTTATTCCTAAAAATATACGGGGTATTATAGAATTTTTATGTTATCAATCATATAAATTGTATTTAAATGTTAAACAATATTTTACTCCTCCAATTTTCACTCTAAGTTCTCCCTCTAATTTTAGATAAAATGGTTCATTTTTCTTTTATTTTGTGTTATTGATGATTGATTTAAATTCTAGGTTTAGTTTTAGGATTAAACTATAATTGACTTTATTGATTTTGTAGATATAAATTTGGGGTTGAATGTTGATTTAACTTTAGGGTTGATGCTTGGATTAATTTTAGGCATTATTGGTCTATATTACAAATTCAAATTTTTATTTGTGGTTCTATTTTTTAGGGTTTAAAATTTTTAATCAATCAAAACTTATTTCTTTTTTCTTTAGATGAGATAAGTATTTTTAGTAATTATTTGGTAAATATTCAAAAATAACCTCAAAAAAATTCGACTCGGGGACTCCCGCCCCTAAACCCTCGAAAATTACCATTAAATTAATCCTTACTCTCAAGAAATCCTGGCTACATCTCTCCTCATAACCACCCTTAACTGTAACTATTTCACTCAGTTTTTTTTATAAAATGACATGTGTCCTATATTTATTAAAGCAATACCACAATTAAAAAATAAAATAAAAACTTAGGGTCAACTGCAAATAAAAATTACAAATAGGACTTATAAATGATATGTTCCCTTATGTTACTATGTTCCCTTATGTTATTGAAATTTGTTCATGAGATAAACTAGGTTATATACCCTTCACATACCTCACATGAAAATAGTGGTGCCCTGGATTTGCCCCACTACTCAGCCTTTTTTTCCCAACCCATACGGACACAACTCAACCTATTTTCCAATATTTTTCGAAGCTACAAACAATTACCTCAAAATGTTATTTAGTTTTAATCAAACTGCCAAACTATTAATCCAATCTCCCCCCCCCCCCCCCCCCCCCCCCCCCGAACTTTCAGGCCTTTAAAAGTTTATCCCACAAGTATCACTTTGTTATTGGTTTACATAAAAAATAAAATAAACAAAAAAAATAGTTTGATAAATTTTGGTCCTGTTACCTTATGACTGTGGGTTTTAAATATTTCATTGTTAGTAGGGTGAAAAATTATTTATGATATAACCCGTTTCTGAAGGAAAATGTTTGGTGCGAAAATATAATTTTTAGGATCCAAATTTTAATTTTTCCTCCAATTGTATTTTCCAGATAAGGGGAGAGTGATGATAAGGAGTGCAATGGGATTAATTGTGAGAGTGTGTGACTCTCACTCATAATTAAGCAAACAATAATTACTTGCAAATAAAAGCAATGTTTTATTTGTATCAAAATTTGGGCAAAAGGGTATCCTAGTCTATAAGTGGAAAACATGATTTATAAAAATAATACCGTTTATAATATTCATTAAGAATATCAGAGAATAAAACTGTAAAAAAATAAATCAATCACTTGAGATTATTGTGGAAAAAATCTTTATCCAAACTGGGAATGTATGCTAAGGGAGAAATGATGTATAAACATGAACCTAAATAGATTAAATAATGTTGAGCCTCAAACACTAATTGTTTCTATGTTGTATTCGTAAGAGTGATTTCGGGTTGCATCCAACTACCCGCCATATTAAAAAATATCAACCTCGATCTCGATTGATAATGTTGCCTTTGAACCACTTTCAACCATTCTTTAAATTTAAATAAAATTTTGTTCTAATAAAATGAACAAATTATCCATTCAAATATATTACCTACGATGTGTGAGTATATCTTAAAGGTTGATGGTTTAGAAAAAAAAAATGGCTCACTCAAAATCTATAAAAAAATGTTTATAAACTCAACCGAGTAAAATATTTAAGACAACTAAATCTTGAGGTTTAAGAATAAGCAAAAGCATTTTTTATATAAAAAAATATAAAAATGTTTGACACACAAAGGAAAATGTCTTTTGAGATTTTTGTATTATTAAATCTTGAGACAAAAACTCTTATGTTATATAGATTACCAAGCACAAAATATAAATAGCCAATAAAGGTTTGAGTGTTCAACCTCCTAGTTATGACTCGTTAGTATAGGACTTACAAAGGGGTAGGCACATCATAAAATATAAGCATATCGTGTGTGTGAGTGTATATATATATATATATATATATATATATATATTTACATATATTTCACTAGAATCAAGTGTGGACTTCGTAATAAGAGGTCCCGCCTTCATTATTGCTACTGGCAACAAAAAGGTCAATAAGGTAAACCTCAATATTTTTATTCGATTACATTTATATTCAAAATATGATGAGTTTGATTTTAATGATATTAAACATATTTCTAGCATCAAAGTCCTTTAAATATTATGAATCCATATAAAAAATATCATCTCATTTTTTTTTTATTATTTTAAAAAATGAGTGTGTTGTTAGGAAGTATATTGAAGAGTTTGACTCTCTCTCTCTCTCTCTCTCTCTCTCTCTCTATATATATATATATATATATATATATATATATATATATAGTCGTGAATATAAATATAAAAACATATATGCATAAATTTGCGACTCATTAAATTTTTGTCTCTAAAATGCTATCACTTGTTCTCTCTATATGTCTGTGTATATGTACACAAATTGTAAATCGTTTGAGAAGACTTAAAAGCAATTACAATAAAGTGTGTTTTAGATATATACATGTATGCGTGTAATACGTGCATGAATGTGATTTATTAATACATAATAATAAACCTAAAATGAGCATTTTAGTTTAATAGAATTGAACTAAGGTTATTACTCTCGTTAAACACATTTTACATTAGATAAGATACCATATTTTCATTTGACATTTATTACTCCACCATATATTTGAAATTATAAATGCATAAACATTTATTTCATTTTGTTTTAATAAGAAAAAATATAACGGACCCCACATTCATTTTTTTGAATTGAACTTAATTAAAATTGACGCTATCATATAACAAACATTTATTACTTACATTGTATTCATAGTCTACATAGTGTTTTCTTTGAATGGAAATCACACTTTGTTTCATTATCCTTTTGATCGCATCGGCCATGTTAGAGGACGTCTCGATAAAGGTGATTACATATGATGTCATATTGATGAATGAAGTCTCATACAAGAATAAGAATAATTTTGATGGCAAAAGCTAATCCTTACAAACAAAGTTGCACCGCTGCCACCCGCTACGCTAAGGGTCATTGCTGAAAGATATATCAACCTCCATTCATGGCATCATAATACAGGATTCACAACTAAATTTTTTATATATTTCTTCTTTAAATTGTAATAGGAAAACAAAAATATACCTTTTCTCATGAAACAAAGAATTCTGAATGACAAGGTGCTCTATTGATGACATGGTTGGAGTGCAATTCATTTATAAAAAACACTATTTATATCTCTATTTCTTATAATATTTGTGCTTTGACATTAAGGGGTCTTAAAAAAAAATCATTTACATAAGATAATTCCTAATTAGTCCCATAAAAAGAATTTTATACAATAGAACCTAGAATATTTTTTTCACATTTAATCAATATTACTACATTATATATTTAATAATTGCTATCTAGTTTGCACATGTTGCATAAGTAGTAAATATTTTGCCATAAACAATTATACAAATAATCATATGTTGTTTTGCCTCACAACTAAAACTCACCACCGCCTTCCAAACTTCATCGCCACATTGCCTTATTTTCATCCAAAATAAGTTGCATTAGGTTGAGAATTGGTTAATAGGTTTGCATCATATTATGTAAATAGTCATCAATATCATATTACATAAATAGTCATCATATTATGTAAATAAATACAGTTGCAACAGAGATTCAAGTTCTTTTCAAGGTATTGGACACCCATCACCGATCTAGAGGAATGATTTTCAACAAAAACTATAATATAGACTCACAACTAATCATTAAGTCCCTCAAATGAGTGTTTAACATAACCGTTAAGTCCCTTTTATGATGAGATATGATACCTAATCACTGAGTATCTTTAGTGCATTAGATAATAGGGATAATTATATTTATGTCCCATTTATCGGGTCAACATTCTTATAAGTTCTATTGACTTTTCAATAATTGCATAGGTCCTATTCTAACTTTTTAGGGAATTTTTTCACCATTTTACCTTTTTATAACTAATCATCCGCATAAGTGGTTGGACTTTTTTTTTAATCTTTAAATGACCATAACTTTTGATTCACAAATCCGTTTTTCGCAAATTTACTATTTTTGAAATCTGCTCGACGAGATCCATCAAACAAGATCCATGAAGGCTATACAATTCCAAAGAAAAAAATTTACACAAACAGTAAACTTTATTGTATGCACTAGAATATGAAATAATTTTATATATGTAACATTTTCACAAACAGACAGTAACATTTACCGTGGTAATACTATACAGTATATATATATATATATATATATATATATAGAGAGAGAGAGAGAGAGAGAGGCAGGCTCCTATGCACATTAACTTTACACACTAACTTTGCACATTAAATGAAACTACAATACACATAGTCGTTTTAACACAAAACATCTGCCAGCGTTTTAAAACATATACCAAACATCTCAAAGCCCAAAAACGACCATCAACCCCCAAATCGGCGCCTGCCTCGCCGGCGATTTCCACCCCAGACAACTCCGACGTTACACTCGCAAACTCCGGCCTCCAAATCGGTATGTTATTTGATTTTTTTTCCCGTGCTTTTTAACTCCTTCCGCAGACTCATAAAACCTAATCGATTTAGAGAAACTCATATACATATATAGGGTTTTTCTTCTACATTAAAAATACCCGTTTTCTACAAAACCTGTTTAGATAAAACATTGTTTAGGGTTTATTACCTGCTTAGATTTCATTGATTTTGATTTTGATTTTGATTGATTTTGATTTCCAAAATCTACTTTTCATTAACATTGTTTAGGGTTTATTACCTGTTTAGATTCAACATTGTTTAGGGTTTATTATTTTTTCAAAAAATATAAATTCATTATTTCGTTTTATGTGTTGGGTTTTCTAATTTTTTTTTCCAGAAATTATTACTTTTAAGTTAATTGTTTTCATCTAATTTTGTTGTGTCTTTTTATTCTTTTTAGCAGGTATGGCATCAAGTGGGTCATGTAACTCACATGCTGTGTGTTACTGTGGACTTCTCGTCGCGTTGCTTACATCCCGCACGAGTACTAATCTGGGGCGAAGATTTCTGTCGTGTCCAAAGAACAGAGCTGCGTCTTGTGGATTTTTTGAGTGGGTTGATGCCGATATGACTACCGGTGATAAATACTACGAGTTTTTGTTGAAGATTACGGAATTGAATGACAAATACGACAAAATGGATAAGAAGTTTGATGATTTTAAGTTGGGATGTATTTTCGCTTATTTGGCACTCGTTGGTTTATTTTGTTATTTGTCGATGTAATTTTTATAATGTTGGGAATGAAAAGTGTACTTTTGTTGTTTGGCAAGTGTACTTTTGTTGTTTGTCACTCATTGGATGTAATTTCCGTTTTGACTATCGTTGGGAATGAAAAATGTAGTTTTGCCACATTGTTGTTTTTCCGTGTTTGCAATTGTCGGTTATATTTTGATTGATCCTTGATATTTTAAAGCTAATCATATCAGTAAAATAAAATTAATAGTTTAGTCCACTGATATTAGATGATCTTCTTTGGCTAAGACTAGTCACAAATTTGATTGACACTTGTCACAAATTTCATCAGAAGTTCATGTGTAAGAACACAAAAGAAGGTAAACAGTTAATAGTGTTGTTAATCAAGTTTGGAAATCAACTTGCTCTTATACCATGCAAACTTTTATCACAAAATTAAAAGAGAGAGAGACCTTATGGTCAGAATAGCTACAAAGTGTAAACATATTGCAGTGCTCAGTACCAAAAGAAAAGAAAAGATATTGTAATTAAAGCTTATATACCATTTCCTCCTGAATGTATACTACTGTCAAGCCTAGTATGGGAGGTGTTGGTCCCAACTTAACCACATAGGCTAGGCCCAAGTGTGGAGTTTTAACTCAAAAGGGCCTCGGTGCTAATTAGAGGGTCCATCCTACTCACGTTGGATATATTGGACTCTACATCCTCTGGTGCGGGACAATTATTTGATATAGAAGATGAGATGATGCCTAACAAAAGGAAATAAGAAAGATGGAAGAGAGGGGGAATTACCAGAAACAATTACATCCTCTGGTGCTAATAAGAATGATGCCTAACAAAAGGACAATTATTTGGACTCTTCTCTGTATTTCCTTCGTCTGAACTACAACTTCAATATTAATTACTTAATATTTGTTTATGACAAAACCTAAAACAATATTTAAAGGATTGTTGTTAGAAGCTTAAGGTTCACCATTCGTAGTCCAATTTATATGAATCGTGTGTTGAATCTAAAATGAACATGTATCGTAGTAAATATAAGACACCAAACTGATATCATCACCATAAAAGCAACAATTAACCCACCAAACTGATATCATCACCATGAAAGCAACAATTAACCCACCAAACAGACCCATTCACCTTCCATTAATAATCATTGTTATACAAACTACAACAAGTGTTATACAAACTACAAACACTGTTTTTTCCCCATTACATCAAACTTAAACAATAAACCTGCATTACATCAAAATTGGAGAAAGCTCCATTACAAACTTAAACATTGAAAAAATGGAAAAATCTCCATCCGAACTCCATCTTGTACTTCTATTTCGACCACTCCAATGATGAGCATCCTTCCACACTCGTCGCTTGACTTGCATCCATGGACCTACAAACATAACATTTAAAATATTTAAGTTTCATTATGGTTGTTGGTCCGCGCCAGCGGCACTAATATTTTTTATTAAAATACACATAACATGAAAGCTTACATAGAATTAAGTCGAGGACAATTCCTTTTATCATGCGATTGTCCAACCAAGCCACACCCATTACAGTGCCTCTCTTTAAGCTTCGTAACAATCGCTTTCTCTTTCCCTCCTTTAAGTCTCTTACCACATCCTTTGGCCCTTACTTGTTGCGGTTCGTTATAAATGTGCTTGCGATTACTACCCATGTTAATTGAAAAACTCTCACTTGCCTCACCAAGTGTCGGAGTAGATTTTCGCACCTCGGTAGAACCTCGTACATTTACTTCCAGTTGATTAATTTTCTCAATTTCCATATCCAAAGCATCATTATAGATTTTTGTAGCTAACGAACTTGTGAGGGCTTTATCCACCACATCTAATGACCTTTGGATGAGTCGACTACGTTGAAAAAAGTACGACGTGTCATCTGTTATCTCTATTCCAACCGAATCTGTAACCGTTAAAGATTTAGATCTTTTAGTCCACCGCATCAATATGTATTGACTCGGTAAGCTATCAAAATCATGGAACTTTTGTAAATATGCCAACAGATGTCTACATGGAATTCCGGTGCTCTCAAACATCTTGCAAGTACATGAGGCAAAGTCCAAACTCTTATTGTAAAGAATTTCTCGCTCCATTTGTGCTACACCTACACCTTTTGTCTTTCGAATTTTGTAAACACTTTGAATTTCATCATCATTCACAACTTCAAACTTATAATTCAACATCTCCCACATTTCATCTTGAAATTTATAAAACATTTCGTGGGTATAAATCTCAACCATTTGCACCAAAACATAGTGCATAAGTTTTAACTTTGGCTTCTCCGTCGAATCTTTGTGATCGGCAAGTAGCTCGTCGTGCCGTTGTCTGATAATCCCCCTACCAAACTGGATCATAAAATCAACTAGTGAGTTGTTCTTCGAGACATATTTTTTGAAGAATGAATGGGCGCTCTCGGCCCGTTGACTAGTCGACATATTTGCCAAAAAAACATGATTCACATATGCTGGGATCCATCTTGAGCGAATTTTGAATATCGAAGTAAGCCACTTATTTTCCTTTAACTCGCTCCTCTCGACAAGATCAATCCACTTCGAGTCGAATTCCTCCTTTGTCTCTGAGTTCCAAATGCAATTTGAGAACTCCTTGTAATAGGCACTATACTTCACAGCATCAATGTTTTCTGGAAATTTCATTACAATATGCCAACTACAATACCTATGATATGTGTGAGGAAGAACCTCCGCGATAGCTCTACTCATGGCCGGATCTTGATCGGTAATAATCATCTTTGGTGGATCTCCCGGCATGGCTTCCAAAAATCGATTGAATAGACAAATGAACGAATCAATGGTCTCGTCACCCAAAAAAGCGCATCCAAATATGATAGTTTGGCTATGATTATTAACTCGCATAATCGGCACAAAAATCAGCCCATACCGATTAGTGTTGTATGTCGTATCAAATACAATCACATCACCGTACCAACTATACGCACATCTACTAGTCGCATCTGCCCAAAAACAGTGTTTAATCCTTTCTTCTTCGTCCTTTTCAATTTGGAAATAGAAATTCGGATGCCTTGCTTGTTCATAACTCAAAAACTCATAGAACATATCACCATCGTGACCCTTCAACGCATTACGTCTACCTCGTTCTTGGTTGTACAAATCCATCTGTGTGAATCCAATGTTTTCGAAGCCACCCGCTTGGACTCCAAGAAAATTGAATTGTTGATGCTGTGGAATATAAATAGTGGAGAGTTGACGGGTTAAACACTTTTGAGCATTTGACACACTACGGTGCGACCTCAGGAAATGAGTTTTACGCGGGGTTGACAACGAGTGGGTATGAGCCTCCATGAACAAACTTACCTTGAATTTTCCATTATCTGACCTCAGTACCGCAAGTTTAACATTACATGACTGCCTTATCGATCCCCGATGTCTTATCGCATCCTCTTTCATTATATCCGTATCCTTACCCTGTTTGAAACACACCCATTACTTTCTAATGATTTCATTTGATATCCGAGACCTTTGAACATTAGAATTCCGCACACTAAATCCAGAATGTTTAGCATATTCATTATAAAAATTTCGCACATCATCTAGTGTTTCGAATTCTTGGCCTACTTTCGGCGTTATGTCGGTGGAAACTTACGGAATAAAAACATTAGCAACTTCATTCAAATTCGTTTTAGTCAGACCATCTTCATTCACATTTTCCCCAATCTGAATCTGAAGCTCCATACTATAACCAACCCATTGTTCTATGTTTGGGTCGAAAGGTGGATTATCCATCAACCCTACACAAAAATGGTAAAACCTCAATTAATTGGAATAAAAATAAAAATTTAAAGTTGGAGGAAAAAAACTGAATTGCAATTTGAGGGGAATAAACATTACAGGTAATGAACTTTTGAGGAAAAAAATCAAATATTAAATAACTCAACATCAATATTAAACAGGTTTTGTAGAAAACTGGTAATCAATCTTAAATAACTGGTAATCAATATTAAACAGGTAACAATGTTGAATCAATGAAATCTAAGAAGGTAATAAACCCTAAACAATGTTTTATCTAAACAGGTTTTGTAGAAAACGGGTATTTTTAATGTAGAAGAAAACCCTATATATGTATATGAGTTTCTCTAAATCGATTAGGTTTTATGAGTTTGCGGAAGGAGTTAAAAAGCACTGGAAAAAAAATCAAATAACATACCGATTTAGGGGTCGGAGTTTGCGAGTGTAACGTCGGAGTTGGCTGGGGTGGAAATCGCCGGCGAGGCAGGCGCCGATTTGGGGGCTGATAGTCGTTTTTGGGCTTTGAGATGTTTGGTATATGTTTTAAAACGCTGGCAGATGTTTTTTGTTAAAACGACTATGTGTATTGTAGTTTCATTTAATGTGCAAAGTTAGTGTGCAAAGTTAATGTGCATAGGAGCCTGCCTCTCTCTCTCTCTCTCTCTCTCTCTCTCTCTCTCTCTCTATATATATATATATATATATATATATATCCGGTGGATCCAAACCCTCTTTTTTCAAAAATATCTTATATTTAAAGGTTCGTGCTAACGATAGCCAATCCTTACCACCATTGTTGGAGCTTCAACGACCTTCGTCTGAGCTCCGATTTGGGGTGGGTAAGGGTGGCATGTGGTGCCGCTGGCACGAACCTTTGAAAATAATAGACTTTTGAATAAATGGGTTTTGGATCGACCAGAATGTCATGGGGTGCTGCTGGCGCGGACCGTTGAAAATAAGAATGGATAAATGGGATCTGGATACTCTTAAGCATCGATTTGGGATGAGTAGGAGTGGCATTAGGTGCCGGTGGCGCAGAGCTTTAAAAGTAAAAACATATTGAATATATATATATATATATATATATATATATATATATATATATATATATATATATATATATATATAATGTGATAACACAGTAAATGCTATGGTTTGTAAAAATGTCATATATATTAAACTTTTTTGTATACACCGGAAAATAAAATAGTTTTATATTTGTGACACATTCACAAACAATAACATTTACTGTGGTAATATATTTATGAAATAGTTTTATACATATAACATTTTCACAAACAGTAACATTTACGGAGTTAATATTACACAATATATATATAACATTTTCACAAGCAGTAATATTTACTGAGTTAATATTACATAATACACACACACACACACACACACACACACACACACACACGGTAGATCCAAACCACTCTTTTTTTTCAAAATTACCATATTTTTAAATGTTTACTCTAGCGACATTCAATCCCCACCACTACCCACCCCCATTGTCGGAGCTTCAACGACTTTCATCAGAGCTATGATTTGGGTTGGTAGTAGTGGCATAGGGTGCCGCTGGCGCGGACCTCTGAAATTAAGAGAATATTAGATAAATGGGGTTTGGATCCACTGGAGCTCAGATTTGGGGAGAGTAGGGGTGGCATTGAGTTAGGTTTATATCTATAACATTTTCACAAACATTAACATTTACTGTGTTCATATAACACAGTATATATATATATATATATATATATATATATATATATATATATATATCCAAACCTCTTTTTTCTTATATTATCTTATTTTTAACGGTCCGGGCCAACGGCATCCAATCCCCACCACCACCCACCCCCTTTATCGGAGCTCCAACAACCTTCATCAGAGCTCTGATTTGAGGTGGCATGGGATGCCGAAGTAACATTTTAACAAACAGCAACATTTATTATTTGTGAAAATATTACAGAGATAAACCTAATCCAATGCTACCCCTACTCACCTCAAACTGGAGCTCCGGTGTATCCAAACCCCATTTATCCAACATTATCTTATTTCCTAAGGTCCGCGCCAGCGGCACGTCATCTCACCCCAAATCAGAACTCTGATGAAGGTTGTTGGAGCTCCGACAATTGGGGTTGGTGGTGGTCGGGATTAGATACCGCTAGCGCGGGCCATTAAAAGCAAGACAATATCAGAAAAAGGGTTTTGGATCCACTGTATATATATATATATATATATATATATATATATATATATATATATATATATATATATATATATATATATATATATATATATATATATTGTGTTATAACACAGTAAATGTTAACGTTTGTGAAAATGTTATAGATATAAACCTAACCCAATGTCATCCCTACTCACCCTAAATCGGAGCTCTAGTGGATCCAAACTCCATTTATCTAATATTCTCTTAATTTCAAAGGTTCGCACAAGCGGCACCCTATGCCACTACTACCCGCCTAAATCATAGCTCTGATGAAAGTCGTTGAAGCTTCGACAATGGGGGTGGGTAGTGGTGGGGATTGAATGTCGCTAGCGTAAACCTTTAAAAATATGGTAATTTAAAAAAAAAAGAGGTTTGGATCTACCGTGTATATATATATATATATATATATATATATATATATATATATATATATATATATATATATATATATATATATATATATATATATATATATGTTGTTGTTTGTGAAAATGTTATATATAAAACTATTTCATAAATATATTAACACAGTAAATGTTATTGTTTGTGAAAATGTCACAAATATGAAACTATTTCATTTTCTGCTGTATACAATAAAGTTTAATATCTATGACATTTTCACAAACTATATATATATATATATATATATATATATGTGTGCTCCTATTTTTAAAGTTCCGTGTCATCCCTACTCACCCCAAATCGGTGCTCCAAATGATCCCGATTCCATTTATCCAATCTTATTTTCAAAGGTCCGCGCTAGCGACACCCCATGATACTCCGGTGGATCCAAAACTCATTTATTCAAAAGTCTCTTAATTATATATATATATATATATATATATATATATATATATATATATATATATATATATATATATATATATATGTGTGTGTGTGTGCTCCTATTTTTAAAGTTCCGTGTCATCCCTACTCACCCCAAATCGGTGCTCCAAATGATCCCGATTCCATTTATCCAATCTTATTTTCAAAGGTCCGCGCTAGCGACACCCCATGATACTCCGGTGGATCCAAAACTCATTTATTCAAAAGTCTCTTAATTTCAAAGGTCCGCGCCATCGGCACCACATGCCACCCTTACCCACCCCAAATCGGAGCTCTGACGAAGGTCGTTGAAGCTCCAACAATGGTGGTAATGATTGGATACCGCTAGCGCGAACCTTTAGATATAAGGTAATTTTGAAAAAAAAGGGTTTGGATCCACCGTATATATATATACTGTGTAGTATTACCACAGTAAATGTTATTGTCTGTTTGTGAAAATGACACATATATAAAATTATTTCATATTCTAGTGCATACAGTAAAGTTTACTGTTTGTGTAAATTTTTTTCTTTGAAATTTTATAGCCTTCATGAATCTTGTTTGATAGATCTCGTCGAGCAGATTTCAAAAATATAATAATTTTGCGAAAAACGAATTTGTGAATCAAAAGTTATGATCATTTAAAGATTAAAAAAAAAGTCCAACCACTTATGTAACTTCCTAAAGGAAGTTACGGATGATTAGTTATAAAAGGGTAAAATGATGAAAAAATTTCCTAAAAAGCTGGAATAGGACCTATGGGATTATTGAAAAGTCAATAGGACTTATAAGAATGTTCACCCCATAAATGGGACCTATGTGTAAAGACCCCTAGATAATATCTGCAATTTACGTTTTAACTAAACTAATAAATTACACATAATATGTATTGATATATTATGTATGTATATTGCGTTTTACATATATTATATTCTATATTACGAAAATAATAGATTATGTATGTTACGTTTCGAGTATAGTAATAAATATGTAGATTATGTTTGATATATAGTGTAGTACATTAGTATATTATGCAATATGTATTACATACAGTAGTATATTACATAACCGATGAGTCCATTTGATAAATTTTGACAACTAACTCGTGAATCTCTTTAGTATAGTATGAAATATACACAATTCAAGTATAATTAAAGTTTTACATAAATGAATATACTATGTATTAATATTAAAAAAGTATATTATATATTACGTAATATATTGATATATTATGTAATTGATGCTTTAAAATAACAAATGCTTTTATGTCGTTTTTTGTATTTGGATTTTTGGGAGAAGCATACTTTTTATCCCTTGGATTTATTTATTAGGGAGATAGCCGAAATTTCGCTTTGCTTTATGGTGTTATAGATCATAAGATGATAAAATTCCAAAATAACAAAATTTCGCTTTAGTTTAAGGGTAATTTGGATAAATCTCAATTAAAGTTGAATTAACTCTAAAAAAATTCACCTCGGGGGTCCCGTCCCTGAAGCTCCGGCACCACTCGTGTGACAACCCGCATTCCGAAATAAGGGGTGGCCAGCCCGATAGTCCGACATATACGAAAATCATGGATGGAAATCATTCTCAGCATCACAATTATAGTAAGAGTATACGGGAAAAGCACCCATTAATTCAGAAAACGGGTTGCCAAAATAATTAATTTGATTTAAAATTTAAGTTAAGAAAACTATTTAAACAATCCATTCTAAAAGATAGTGGAATTCCGAAGCAACATATATATCATACATCTAAAACGAATATATACAAGGGGAGGACCGAATATGCTGTCGGTCCACAGCTACACAAAAGGAATCATAACAGTTTAATATGTTACATAATACATTCATTAAACAATTACAAAGTTTGGGCCACTCGCCCAAATGACAGACCCGATCATAACTAGATTTCAAAAGTGATGGTGTCTCGCAAAACATCCTGTAATATCCGCAAATTCTTACAGCTCCTTAAAAGCAAAAGAGTAGGAATATCAACACGGGAGTCCTTGCGGAGGAGCACCTAGCCGGATACAATAACATGCACAACATAGGAGAATGAACGGGTCAGGGACCGATTTTTATATAATTACCAGATGAACAAAAAGCATGATAGATATGCACAGTTAATCATGAATGATGATCATCAAATATCTAACAACAAAATCATGAATCACAAACGAGACAATTAAAAATAAATTATGCAAGAGAATAAAATTATGCATGATTAAATTAAAAGCTTCTATCCTCAATTTCCACTTTAATCCGCTTTCAATTCCTTAACAGGAATAATATCATCATACATTTTAGTGGAAAATATGCATCTCTCAAGTCCCACTTGAGTTTAGAAAAGTTATATTCTTATACATATAACGATTCTAAGACCGCCCCTCCGAGTTTCCTCACTGGGCGCGCCCCTAAATGACTATCATCTTCCAGGGGCCTATCAAACAAGGCAGCCTGGGCACCTAACGCACGTCAGGAAGTGGCCATATGCCTGCGAGTGAGTCATAACCATACCCGGAATTACCTCACTAGCGCAGAAAAATACATATAATAAACCCGCATATGGCCGAGGACTATAGTCTCCCTGCATTCACTAGTCAGGGGACATCACCTCATGCGTGAGCTAACGTTATGATAGCATTTAGAGAGGTGTGTTTAAGTAAATTAGTATTTACCATAAAAACCACGTTTCTCTTTTCCAATTATATATACTTGTTTCATTATTTTGAAACCTTAATCATAGGATACTTCATTAATTTTCATCATAGTACATACCCAAATCATTCTCTAAGGGATCACAATTATTCCCAAAACTTAAGGTCTTATATACCTCGATTTAAGCCCCTAAAGCCTCCAAGCATGGGCCTACAACCCCCATCCTTCTATTAGGAAGCAAAAAGAGAAGTGATGCCTAAACATCACTTTAGACACCCCCCCCCCCCCCGGACTTAACCCTAAGTGAATCCCATTAAACTCTAGGGTGCCAACCAACTCAACTAGGACTCTAAAAATCAAGGTTTACTTCATTCAAGAAGAGTCCTAAGTCCCTATTAAAAGAAAAGAATTTAAAAACAAAATTAGAAAGTTGGGAGAGAAAACAGGGGACCGGTCGACCGGTCCCAAGACCGCGGTCGACCACGTCTCAAGTTTTAGCCTCCAAAGAAAAGCAGAAAGCTCATTTCGGGCGAACCGGTCGACCGGTAGGAGGACCGCGGTCGACCACGCCCTAAAATATATGCCTTTGAAAGAAAGCAGTGTGCCCTCTTCCGAAGGCCCGGTCGACCGGTCTGAGAACCGCGGTCGACCGGTCATTGCAAACCTAGACCTATTCTTCCCATTTTCCATCTAAACCCAAAACCAAATATCAACCAAAGCCAACCAACCTCATTTAATGATACTAATAGATCATAAATGCTTCCAACAACCTTTTCCTACCTCAATACACAATCAAATCTCTTCCAAAGATATTAATACCCATAAATCCAACCAAAAACCATAACTACATTACAGCAAACTATTACATAACTACCCATACTAATTATCCATCTTAAACCATATAATATCAAGTAGAAAACTTGCCTTGGGGCTTCAATTTCAGACTTGGGTGAAGAAGAATGCAAGATCAATCCACCAATCTTCAATCTCTCCCTTACTCCACAAGTTCTTCCTCTCTCTCTCTCTCACTCTAGGGCTAGAATACACTTAGGGGAAAATAAGGGAAAATGAAAGGCTTAGGAAGACTAAAACGTGGTCTTAGCTAAAAGTATTCCAACTTTAAAGGTTAATACCGCGATAAAATGATTTCTAATACGCAATATGCCAAAACCAGTCAAAAGTTCCCAAAATCTCAAAATACAATATGGCACACATTTTGACTGTCTCGCACCTCCCGGAACTAACTACACCCTCCAATTTATCATTTGGAAATTCTATAAGTCATTTTAAGTCCCGGTTCCATTTTAAGCCAAATTGCCATTTTAAATCTCATGACACAATAGAACACCACATGGTAATAGTCACTTACACACATGGTAATTATGCAACTTTTTACTAAATATTAACTTATTTCATCAAATTAATACTTACTCCACATCCGGCATTTTATATATAATTACTCCACATGGTAAATAAGTATAAAATGGGCTCCCAAAAGCAAGGGTTGTTACAACTCGTAAGTTCAACTTCCCCAAAACAAAAATCCTGGATCTGCCACTGCCCTTAACCATAACTATTTTCACATATATTCAGATCTTTGTAGAATGACACATGTCCCAGATTTGTTCAAACAATACCACAATTAAAAAATAAAATAAAAACTTAGGATTGGCTGCAAATAAAAATTACCATGGTCGGAACTGACCGCGTAGTCCGGGGTCTCACGGTTTAAGAGTATGACGATAATTTGCAAAAATCACACTTAGACTTGAAAACAGGCCGTTAAAGGGTGAAAACCCAAACCAGCCCCCAAACGACCCCGTAGGAGACACGAACACCTCGCACGGGACCAATGTAACTTGTAGGAGCTGACCGCGTAGTCCCGGATCTCCCGGTTTGAGAGTATGACAATAATTTGCAAAAATCACACTTTGACTTGAAAACAGACCGTTAAAGGGTGAAAACCCAAACCAGCCCCCAAACCACCCCCGTAGGAGGCACGAACATCTCGCACGGGGCCAATGTAACTTCTAGGAACTGATCGCGTAGTCGTATATTCAATTTTTCTGCTTGTATATGCAATTTTTCTGCTTGAATACGATTTTTTTAAAAATGACTTGGTTACCAATATTGTATCTTTTTTGTGTCTTATTGTTTTTTTGTAGGATGACATTCAATCGCTAGCTTTTATCCACTTGGAACGCACGAAGAAGTTAATGCTTTACAATAGAGGGGATTGTTTATTTAGTGTCGTTAATATTCAGGATTCTATTTTTTGTATAATGGCCGAGTAGGCTTCAGTAGTTTTATGGTTTATTTTTATGGCCCTGCTCACTGTAGTAGTTTTATTGTTGACATTTATGGCCGTGCGGGCTTTATATGGGCAGATTTTATGTTTAGCACGTTTTGGAATGCTAAAAAAATAGAGGAAACTCTGCCCAATTTTTTTTTTGATATGAAAACTATTATCTCTTGTAATTTTTTGAAGTTATTATCGACTTTTATGGTCATGTGCGGCTTTATATTGGTATTAACTCTTGTAATTTTTTGAAATTTGTATGCACATTAGTTTATCAACAACCTGCGATATTCATAATTTGTGATTTTTTTTGATTTTTTTTTGCAAATAATAAATATTTTTCCTACCGGATTTGGAATTTGCAGATTTTCTAGATTTGTTTCCTATTATTATTTTTTTAATCAACCAAAAAATCTGGCACGGTTTTAAGCCGTGCCAAAACCGTGCCAATGTATAAAAATGAGAACGCTTATTAAACATTCTGGCACGCTTTAAAACCGTGCCAAAAGCATGCTAGAAAATAGGCAATTTGGCACGGTTTCGACGTGTGCCAAATGCGTGCCAGATTTAACATCTAACACGGTTTAAAAGTGTGTCAAAAGCGTGCCAGATAAAAAACTGGCACAGTTTAAAAGCGTGCCAAAAGCGTGCCAGTTTGGAAAATCTGGCACTCCTGATTCTGGCACAGTTTTGAACCGTGCCAGATTGCGTCTAGCACTGTTTTAAACCATGCCAGTTTCCTGTTTTTGGTGTAGTGCCAGTAGGACTTAAAAATCGTATTTTTATGACCATTCGTTACTAATTTTTTTTTTAAATGGTGCTTTTAATGTTTGTCTAATGGATTTTTTAATGTTCATTTAAGTTATTGAGAATTGTTCAAGAGGGAAACTAGGTTGTATACCCTTGATACCTCACATTAAAATAGTAGTGCCCTGGATTTGCGTACACAAATTGTGAAAAGTGAGTGGTACGTGCATAATGTCTTTTATAAATACATAATAATAAATATAAAATGGGCATTTTAATTAAATAGAATTGAACTAAGGTTATTACTCTCTTCAAACACATTTTACATTAGTTAACTTATTTTTATTAGGCATTTATTAATCCATCGTATATTGGAAATTATAAATTCATAAACATTTATTTATTTTTGTTATAATAAAAAAAAATATTCCCCACATTCATTTCTTTGAAGGGAACTTAATTATTATCAATGTTGTCATATAATAAACATTAATTACTTACGTTATATTCATAAACTACATATTTATTTATATCGTTCCCAAGCATTAAGAGAAGAAAAAACCAGTAACCAAGCATTGCTTAAATGGAGATCAAGCTTTGCCTCATTATCCTATTGCTTGCCTCGTCCAATGTAGAAGTGGTCATGGGAAAGGTGATAGAATATGATGTTATGACGAAGGATGAAGTCCCATGCAAGAATAAGACGAATTGTAACGTGGTTGCAAAAGCTAACCCTTACACACGTGGTTGCACTGTTGCCACCCGGTGTGCCATGGGCCATTGATGAAAGAGATATCAATCTCCATTCATGGCATCATAATACTAGATTCATGAGGAAAGTTTTGATATATTTCTTCTTTAAATTGTCATAGGAAAATAAAAAGGAGTCATTATATGCCAATACATGATTTTCATTGACATGGTGTATCGCAATTGGTTAGTGCCACTGGTGCGGACCCACATCTATAAGGCACTAACCAATTGCGACATGATATGTCACTGTGTAGCGACCGATACATGAGAATCAGGAGTTGGCCTTGACTTATTGAAACAAAAATCTATAGTTCTCATGAAACACTGAATTCCAGAATGGAAAGGTGCCTATTGATGTGATGGTTTTTCACTTGGAAAGGTGCTCTATTGGTGTGATGGTTTTTCACATTTAGTAAACACTAAATTTGGGTACGCTTTGAATTTTAGTAGACATGTTTTTAACATTTAGTAAATATTATTAGATTATATATTTACAACGTGTAGTTGATATTTGTTATTATGGTTTGCACAAGTTGCATAGGAATTTTTAAACATCATATCTTTCAAATTCAGACAAAAGAACTTGCAATTTTTTCCTTCTTCGTCTATATATTCGACCTTCCATCGTTTAATAGAGGTAGTACCAAAACCCTAAAATTTGAATTGATGGCAGAGCCGCCTGGTTTTCGTCAACAAATGGTGTTCAATCTTGAAAAAGCATTGGGTTAGGATTAGGGTTAAGGTTAGGGTTAGGGTTCGGGTTCGGGTTCGGGTTCGGGTTAGGGTTAGGTTTAAGGTTTATAGAAAGAATTGGGGAAACATTTTGAGCGTGCTTAGAGTGCACCTTCCTTCAGAGATTCCAATTGTGGGGTGTGAGCTTACACCGTATGTTTTATTAAGGAGGACTGATACTAAATATATTACTACTGAGGAAGTGCCTGAATCTACTCTACTTAAGAGCCATTTCTTGAGATACAAGTGGTTAGTAATTTTTTTTAAGTTTCTCAATTTGGGTATTCCTTAAATTTTTGTATACTTGTGATTTGCTTGTTTGAAAATGGTTTGGTTGGTTATTCTGGTGATTGATACGCATATCGTATAGACACTTGAAAATGGAAAAACTGGAAAAAGTAATAATATAATTCATTTTTATGTGTATAAAATTAGTTAATTTAATAACTATGTGAATAATGAAATAATAATATTGTAATATACTTGGTGGTCATTTCTCGAGATATAAGTGGTTAGTAATATTTTTTTTAACTTTCTGAATTTGGGTATGCTTGTGATTTGCTTATTTGAAAATGATTTGATATGCGTATGCATATCATATAGTTGACACGTGGATGCAACAAAAAAACAATAAAACTAGGATACAATGTATGTATATGTATCAAATAATTTGCTAATTCAATAACTCTACGAACCATAAAATAATAATAATAATAATAATAATAATAATAATAATAATAATAATAATAATAATAATAATAATAATAATAATAATAATAATAATAATAATAATAATAATAATAATAATAATAATAGGAATAGGAATAGGAATACTAATAGGAATAGGAATATAATAATAATAATAATAATAATAATAATAATAATAATAATAATAATAATAATAATAATAATAATAATAATAATAATAATAATAATAGTAATAGTAATAGTAATAGTAATAGTAATAGTAATAGTAATAGTAATAGGAATAGGAATAGGAATAGGAATAGGAATAGGAATATTATTATTATAATAATAATAATAATAATAATAATAATAATAATAATAATAATAATAATAATAATAATAATAATAATAATAATAATAATAATAATAATAATAATAATAATAGTAATAGTATACAAAGTTTTTGAATTTGGGTGTGCTTTGAATTTTAGTAACATGTTTTTCACATTTAGTAAATATTATTACATTACATATTTACCACGTGTAATTAATATTTGTTAAGTGGTTTGATAAGTTGCATTAGTAGTAAATATTTACTACTTGTTTTCTAATTGAACCAATTGGAGCAAAAATATTTTCAAATGCGACAAAATTGCCAAATAAAGTTGTGTAAGACCAATTTGACTATAAATTTAGTAAACAATGCATATTTGTAGAAATCCCAAAATTAAATTATTTATATATCTGAAACATAACTAGAATCTCAAATCCTTAACAAGAGAAAAACTATATTATGTATATAAAATGATGAAAAATATCAAATATTAAAACCATATTCATTTTAAATGAAGTATATATTTTTTATGTAACTCTCCGCAAAATGTAATATACATGAACACAATATATAATGATTTTGAGAAAAGTATACGTAAAATAAAAAACATGCACTTTTAGTATATGAAATTAATTTACGTTTGTTTGTTTGTGTGTGTGTGTGTGTGTGAGAGAGAGAGAGAGGGGCTTCCTTATAGGAATAATATTTCTGCAATTTTATATATTATCTAACTCAATGGTGGTAAATATACCTTCGTGTATGTATATTGAGTAATTAATGGCTTGCTAACCTTGTCTTGGGGGTAATATTTCCCAAATATGATTGGAATACCATTTGTTAATATGAAAAATGTTTTTGTGTCCTATATTGTATTTAAATTTTTGGGAGCAACGTAATTTTTTTCCCGTTCGATTTAATTATTAGGGGGTAGTTGAATTATCACTTTGGTTTATGGTGTTATATATCAAAAGATGCTCGAATTTTGAAATAACCCCTCACTTTAGCCTAATTTCCAAAATGACCTGTCACTAGCATAATAATGAAACAAACAAGAAGTACTAGTAGTATAAGGAGGGGTAATTTAAAACTAGACATATTTCTACAAAGGAGACGTGTACATATTTGAAATAAATTGGATATTTTGTTATCTTGCAATTCTTATAGAATGTGTGGTTGATGCTCTTTTGTCTTGTAGCTAACAGGTAATTAATTAAGTACAATTTACACTTAGGTCCCTTGTTGATAATTTTTAAGTATTTAAGGACAATTTACTGTTAGGTCCACTTATTATGCTACTAGCATGGACTTTTATAATAAAAGAATTAGGGGACCTAAGTATTTAAAATTTGTCAAAATTCCTTTAGTGTTTAAAATTTATTTGTGAGGGACCTAAGACTAATTTCCCTAGTAATTAATAGATTATTTTAAATGATTTGTGAGTTATATGTCATATGTGTCAATTAAGCTCATGCACTCATTTTTTAGCCAATTACCCTCAAATCATATTATTTCAATATAGCCATTACATCCTAATTTGTCCTTTTCCAATAATTAATTTAATACTTTTATGTCCTAAGTTAACAACCCTACTTTGTTTTGTGGGAAGTCCAATGTTCAGGATCATTTTTTCTTAATTTAATAATAGAATCTAATGTCACAATAGTTAAAATCTAAATTTCAGCCATTGATTGACTACATCTATAAAAAAATCATCACTTTCAAAGATGGCTAAATATATTAGATGGGGAAGAAAATGTGGTAAGGACAAATAAGTGAAATGAGATCAATTATAATTCTCAAAATGTATCGTTTGTAGGTTTTAAACGTTTTAGTGAATTTTCTCATTCTAATTAGTATTTTGGGTAGCAATAACATTCCTTTTGAATACCCGTATAACCCTTTTTAATACTTTTAACGAAATAACTTAGTTTATATTGATGATCCTGGAAACAGCACCACCCTATCTTAAGCTCAATTCAGTGTTAAAAATGGCAGTATAAGAGTAAAAGTATACAGTAGAAGGAGGTTAGGAGAAGAAGATGAACACAGTCATGTAAGTGGTTCAGCCAATCAGGCCTACATCCACTGTGGAAGTGTGTGATAAATATCACTGTATGTGGGCTCTAATGGCCACAGATACTGTAAGGACACGAATTTCCAATTGAGTCCATATATAGTTTTGGCTCAATTCCGGACAAAAACATTTATTCATAGGATAGTATTTAATTGTAATATTCTCAAAGCCTATGAAGTGTTTGTTGAAGACGTAGCGGCAAAGAGTATAAAGCGCCGATTTGAGTGCCTCGTTTCGACGTCATCAACTATAGTTCCTTGCTCCCAAGGTATGAATGCAATTATATATATATAGGAGCTTGGAACAAGTTTTATTGGGTGTTAGGTTTAATAAAAACTGTGTTTTATTTTCAGAAAGAATCAATTAGAACCTTAAAATAAGTTTGTAAAGTTTTCTGGGCTAAAATCGAATTTTCCAAATTTTCTGGAAGTTCGTTCGATATGTCATTCGAACGAGATTGTTGTTCGAACCAGATGTCGTTCGAACGAGTTTGCCAACGACTTCCCACTAAGGCATACTGGACATTCGTTCGAAATGTCGTTCGAACGAAATTTTCGTTCTAACGATATTTCCAACGAGTTTCTAACGAGTCCATACTGGAGCTTCATTAGAAGACTCGTTCGAACGAGAATGTCGTTCGAACGAAATGTCGTTCGAACGAGATGCCAGGCGGGAACAGTTTTTGCCAGTTTTTTTGCAGTTTTTCACCCACTTCCCCACTTTGTTTTTAACCAACTTTTCCAGAATTTATCATGTGCGGGAACAACATTTTCCAACTTAACTTTTCCATAACTTTTCATCTCTTAGAGAGTGTTTTGAGAGCAAAATTGGTTTAGGAAAATGTTCATGTTTTGAGTGAGATTTTTAGAGAAAAAATTATACATCACTCTTGTTTACACACAAATGAGTTTATTCCAAGTTCTTATATACATATCAATTGCTTGGACTTTGGCACCGGTTTTCTCTACACCGAATTGAAGAGAAGTTTTCTTTAATCTACCCACGTGGAGAAAGGCTTCATGTATGGGTGACGGTGACCATATAAATAACCTATCGGTGGATTCCGAGACCGCGGTGGTGTTCCAAGGTTATTCGCTAGGAAGAGGTTTCTACAAGAAGAAGCGTCGGGACTTGAGAGGGATCGAGTCGTGTGTTGTAAGTCTTTTGTCTTGTACTTGTAATTCCGTATCTAGTGAATTTGTGGCTAGGGCTGTCCGAAGTTTTTTCCCGTCTTGGGTTTTTCCTCGTACATCGCGGCGTAGTGTGATTGGTTTATTTTATCTTGCATAATAATTTAGAACGCATGCTTAGGATAATTCAAGATAAAATTTGGTTTTAATTATCACACTTAATTTAATTTGGACTTAAATTAAATATTGGGTAAATTTAGTTAATTCAAGTCATTTGCTAAAATTGGTTTGCCCTAACTTCGAAATATTGAAAATTATGACTTAGGCAAATTCTAGGGCTTGGATCAATAAATTGGTTTAAGTGAAATTAACGTTTGTGTGTTTAAGTTAATTTCACTCGATTAAATTTTAAGAAAATTAAAACTTAGTAATTCTTTTGTTTATGTTGAACCGGTTTAATTTTAAGAAAATTAAAATTGGGTATTTGTATGTTTTAGTTGAACCATCACATTTTACGCTTCCGCATCTCATGTTTTATAAAAGGAAATTATAAGTTCACTTTTATTTTGAATTGAGATAATTAAAATCCGGGGTTTTACAAATTGGTATCAGATCCAAAGCGATAAATTATTTCGTTAACGATCCTTTAAATAATTTTTGGCTACAATGGAATTTTCCCCATTTTCAAAATTTCCTATTTTCGATGGTTCAAACTACGCGTAATGGAAAGTACGAATGAAATCGGCACTAAAATCTATCGACGAGAGAGTTTGGATGTCAGTTGTTAATGGGTGGTCCCCACCAACTTATTTAGTTGAAAATGAACGTGTTCCCAAACCCGCCGATAGATGGACTGAAAATGAGTTTAAACTTGCTAATTTCAATTCCCGTGGTTTAAATGCCTTGTTTAGCTCTGTCACACCGGATGAATTCCGACGCATTATGACGTGTGAGACCGCTAAAGAAGCTTGCGATATTTTACAATTAACTCATGAAGGAACTAGTGTCGTTAAAGCTTCAAAACTCCAAAACCTCACCACTCAATTTGAAACTATCAAAATGAATGAAAAAGAAACTTTTGATGAATTTTATGCTATACTTTCTGATATTGTTAATTCATCTTTTAACTTGGGAGAGAAAATACCTGACAACCGTGTTGTAAAGAAAATTTTAAGGTCCCTACCCGATAGATTTATTCCAAAAGTGACCGTTTTAAATTCTTTACCAACTTTAGCCTCTACGAAATTAGAAGATCTTATAGGTGATTTACAAACCTATGAACTAGATATGTTTCCCTCTAAAACTGAAAAGAAAATCAAAAAGGGCATTTCTTTAAAAGCTCGAAAAGAGGTCAAACAAATAGTAGAGAGTGAGAGTGATAGTGACTCGGAAGACATGGCTTTGTTTGCTCGTAAATTTAGAAAATTTCTTAAAATTAACAAAGATAAACTTAAAAATGATTTTAAGAAATTTGATACTTCTAAACATGATAAAAGCGAGAAGATTCCTAAAGCCGAGAAGATCCCTAAACCTAGTAATGAAAATTTAGATAGGGACGAGTCTAATAAGTGTTTTGGTTGTGAAGGTTATGGCCATAGGGCTTATGAGTGCCCCACTAAACTAAGGAAAGAGGGTAAACGACCCATTGCATATAATGCGACCCTTAGTGATAGTGATAAGGAAGAGGGACCCGATTCCCCCACTAAGCCAAATTTTATGGCTTTTATGGCTAGTCATGTGAGTGATAGTGAGAACTCATCGATTGATGAAACTTTAACACATGACACTTCCAAGGTCATTGTTTACGATTCACTTGTTTTTTATGATAGTGAGAGTGGTAAAGAAAGTGAGAGTGAAAATGAAGAAGAGGTCAATGTGAGTGAACTTCAAAATGCTTTTCAAGAACTTTATAAATAATCTATTAAATTAAAGAAGGCTAATTTGAAGTTAGAAGCTAGTTTAAGAGAGAGTGTCAAGGTCGTTGATGAAAATGCTTTAATAGAAGACCTTAGGACACGTGAGAGAACTCTTCAAAAGAAGCTTGAATATGTATAAGGCGAAAGAGATAGCCTTAGGGGTTTAATGGAATCCTTGAAAAAGGAGCTTCTTGCTTTTGAAGAGAGAAATGTTTTATTAGAGTCTAACATTTTAGAATTGCAAAATAAATTAAAAGACTCTAGTAATGTCAAATTTAATTTGGAGTGTCATTCGGAAAAACTAGATAAAATCTTAGGAACGGTCCAAATTAAAAATGACACTTGTGGTTTAGGCTTCAATACTTGTAATGAATTTACCCCTAAAGCTAAAACCCACGTTTTAGGAGAATCTACTAGGAAAGCTTTTATAGATCACCCTTTAGGTAAATCTTTTTGACATGTTTTTACTTGTACACATTGTGGTCGAAAAGGTCATCTTAGGAAATTTTGTTTTGATCTTAAACGCATTCCTAGAAAATCCCAACGCAATGCAACAAATGTATTTAAAATATCTACACCCCAAGATAGTCATTCTTCATTGATTTGGGTTAGGAAATCCGACTTGGTTGCCTTGAAAAATAGGATTTTTGATTCTCATTTACTTTCACATGCTTCATCCCTTGCTAAATCTAAAGGATGAATAAGTTAGTGTTTGCATACTTTAGCATTTGTACTTCATGCCATATTCACATGCTAAATGTATGCTTGTTTAATCATTTTCTAGTCTATACTCCATGCTTATCACATGCTAGAATTATTATTTTTGTTTGTCTTTTGTATTGTATTTCCTTCATTTTGTTTGCATTAAATGGAAAATACAAAAAGATTGTTGTTTATCATTTGGATTTTATACCTTGGTAATTTAAGCTTAATGAAAAATTCAAATGATTTTTGTTTGCCTTTTGAGTATATATTTTTTATTTTTGGCTAAAAATTTCAAAAACTCAAAAAGATTGTATTTTGTGTGTATTTTAGTTTGACACACTTTAAGTGGCATATACTTGTGTTTGAATTCCATCTTTTACGCTCCCACGTGGCTAGAACTTTTGGTTTAGATTATCAATCCTAATTATGTTCTTTACCATAGTTTTATGGAGTAGTTTGATTTTGTGTTGTTTAAATGAATTCTATTTTTATATGCCTCTATTCACACATGCACGAGCTCTTTTGAAATTTTAACTTCATATGTATATTTGAGCTATGTGAGGTGTTCTCCTACCAATCTTGTAATCTACATTTTTTTGACTTAGGAGGACTAGTGCATGTCAAAATCCGTTGCATGTGAGATTTGTGTGGAAAATGAAAACATGATAAATATAAATATGCACGGGAAAGGGCTCCGAAAGGACTAAGTGATCCTTTGCGATAGTAAGCCACCATTTTGGAATGGACCTAAAAAATACGTGTGCAAAGGCCTAAAAACAGAATATATGGCATTAAAAGAAAATAAATTGCCAAGGCCTATGTTTGATTGATATATTCATTCAAATTTAATATAAATGCATATTGAGGGCGATTGGATGGTATATCAACGGTTTGCAAAATGTCCGTTTATCCTAGTTGCATATTTCATGTCATGACTCTATTGGTTTGTAGAATCATCAATATTCTAGGCTTGTATGCATTGTGTATGTTTGTTCATTGAGTTCAATCTATCTTGTCACATGAGGTTATATTTAAATGTGATGAAGTTTGCAATCGAATGAGAACTCCGTGAACGTATATTAAGTGTTTGGGTCTAAATTTAATTGTTGCTAGTTCATACCCCTACACTTCCGTTTCCATATGACACATTTTTGCCATACGAGTGTGCAAACTTATTGTATATTGTGTCATGTGTGTGTTTATATCTATACATATGTGCATATGCATTCTTGATATATTTATCGTACATATATATATGATATTGTATTTTGCCTTTGCCTTGCTTTTGTTGCCCATATGCTTTCATGTCTTATCACTTTAAGCTTCACCATACTTTTATATTTGTTCTTTATCCTTTGTCTATTCCTGAACAAAAAGGTGGAGAATGATAGGGGGAGAAATGGTATCTAATCCTATTATTATCGTATCTTAGTTTGAGGGAGATTTATCTTAAGGGGAGACGTCTTTCTAAGTATGTCATTTGTTTGATAAAGGGAAGAATTAATTTAGGGGGAGTAATTAATTAATTGCATTTTATATTTTGATATTCCCTATGCATTTGATGAGTTTGCTTAAGTGTGCAGGAATTCTTCTAAAGAGGCATCCTTCAATGGCAAAGCGTTTGATCCATGGGTTGAGTTAAGTTTGGGTGGGTTATGTTTTCAGTCTAGTAGAGCTTGACGGTCCTTTAGGATTTTTGTTCGGTTTTTGTCCCGGAATAGCCCAAGGGGGAGATTTGTAAGGACACGAATTTCCAACTGAGTCCATTTATAGTTTTGGCTCAATTCCGGACAAAAACATTTATTCATAGGATAGTATTTAATTGTAATATTCTTAAAGCTTATGAAGTGTTTGTTGAAGACGTAGCGGCAAAGAGTATAAAGCTTCATCATCATACCGATTTGAGTGCCTCGTTTCTACGTCATCAACTATAGTTCCATGCTCCCAAGGTATGAATGCAATTATATATATATATATATAGGAGCTTGGAACAAGTTTTATTGGGTGTTAAGTTTAATAAAAACTGTGTTTTATTTTCAGAAAGAATCAATTAGAATCTTAAAATAAGTTTGTAAAGTTTTCTGGGCTAAAATCGAATTTTCCAAACTTTCTGGAAGTTCGTTCGATATGTCGTTCGAACGAGATTGTCGTTCGAACCAGATGTCGTTCGAACGAGTTTGCCAATGACTTCCCACTAAGGCATACTGGACATTCGTTCGAAATGTCGTTCGAACGAAATTGTCGTTCTAACGAGATTTCCAACGAGTTTCTATCGAGTCCATACTGGAGCTTCGTTAGAAGACTCGTTCGAATGAGAATGTCGTTCGAACGAAATGTCGTTCGAACGAAATGTCGTTCGAACGAGATGCCAGGCGGGAATAGTTTTTGGAACATTTTTTGGCAGTTTTTTAGCAGTTTTTAACCCACTTCCCCACTTTGTTTTATCATGTGCGGGAACAACATTTTCCAACTTAACTTTTCCATAACTTTTCATCTCTTAGAGAGTGTTTTGAGAGCAAAATTGGTTTAGGAAAATGTTCATATTTTGAATGAGATTTTTAGAGAAAAAATTATACATCACTCTTGTTTACACCCAAATGAGTTTATTCCAAGTTCTTATATACATATCAATTTCTTGGAGTTTGGCACCGGTTTTCTCTACACCGAATTGAAGAGAATTTTTCTTTAATCTACCCACGTGGAGAAAGGCTTCATGTACGGGTGACGGTGACCATATAAAGTCCTATCGGTGGATTCCGAGACCGCGGTGGTGTTCCAAGGTTATTCTCTAGGAAGAGGTGTCTACAAGAAGAAGTGTCGAGACTTGAGAGGGATCGAGTCATGTGTTGTAAGTCTTTTGTCTTGTACTTGTAATTTCGTATCTAGTGAATTTGTGGCTAGGGCCGTCCGAGGTTTTTTCCCGTTTTGGGTTTTTCCTCGTACATCGTAGCGTAGTGTGATTGATTTATTTTATCTTGCATAACAATTTAGAACGCATGCTTAGGATAATTCAAGATAAAATTTGGTTTAAATTATCACACTTAATTTAATTTGGACTTAAATTAAATATTGGGTAAAGTTAGTTAATTCAAGTCATTTGCTAAAATTGGTTTGGCCTAACTTCGAAATATTGAAAATTATGACTTAGGCAAATTCTAGGGCTTGGATGAATTAACATGTTTTAAGTGAAATTAATATTTGTGCTTAGTTTAATTTCACTACGTTTAATTTTAAGAAAATTAAAATTTGTTATTTGTTTGTTTTAGTTGAACCATCACTTCTTTACGCTTCCGCATCTCGAGATATATATATAAAAGGAAATTATAACTTTTATTTTGAATTGAGATAATTAAGGTTCTAATTGATTCTTTCTGAAAAAAAAACACAGTTTTTATTAAACCTAACACCCAATAAAACTTGTTCCAAGATCCTATATATATATAATTGCATTCATACCTTGGGAGCATGGAACTATAGTTGATGACGTAGAAACGAGGCACTCAAACCGGCATGATGATGAAGCTTTATACTCTTTTCCGCTACGTCTTCAACAAACACTTCATAGGCTTTGAGAATATTACAATTAAATACTATCCTATGAATAAATGTTTTTGTCCGGAATTGAGCCAAAACTATAAATGGACTCAATTGGAAATTCGTGTCCTTACAAATCTCCCCCTTTGGCTATTCCGGGACAAAAACCAAACAAAAATCCTAAAGGGCCGTCAAGCTCTACTAGACTCAAAACATAACCCACACAAACTTGACTCAACCCAAGGATCAAACGCTTTGCCATTGAAGGATGCCGCTTTAGAAGAATTCCTGCACACTTAAGCAAACTCATCAAATGCATAGGGAATATCAAAATATAAAATGCAATTAATTAATTACTCCTCCTAAATTAATTCTTCCCTTTATCAAACAAATGACATACTTAGAAAGACGTCTCCCCTAAGATAAATCTCCCCCAAACTAAGATACGATAATAATAGGATTAGATACCATTTCTCCCCCTATCAGATACAATCTCTCAAGCTTTCTCTCTACTGTATATTTGGACAGAGTTTCAGCTAGGGATGCTAATTTCGGGGTCCCTCTGCAAGAAGAATAACACAAGTATATATAGTATGTGGGGGGGGGGGGTGTAATGCACCCCCTATGCATGCAATGAGCATGTGTGTGTTGATCTAGCCAACCTAATGAAGACATCTGTCACTGTCACATGTAGAGAATGATGATAAAATATTCCCCCACGTGAGGGGAATGATTTGTTATAACTAATTTGTATAAACGTATTCCCAGTCACACATATGCGAATAAGGGCTCTACTGTATGCGATTGGTCCCAACCTCGGCCTGGAAGAGTACGAGGTTGGTGAAGTCTGGCCGTTCCCTAATCCGAGATTAATCATGGTGGCCTCGGCTCATGTTAAGCCAAGGTAAGTAAGTGAAGTCATAAGGTCTGCCTGGGCCGAGGTTAAGCAGTTGTAGATTAGGAACATCGGTTGTTTCTCTGTCGAGGTTGGTTGTGATGATGGTGTATCTATTGTAACCTCGGCCTGAACCCAGCCGAGGTTTTCACCTATGGATGGATTGATGAATAACTGTCCCCATGGACCAGGAAGGTCTCAACTATTACATGACTATGAGGCACCTAGTAACGTCATCCATGGCCGACCTTGCTTAGGACGAGACTGCTGGTTGCCAATCTAAGGCCCTTCTAACCTCGGTCATCTCCCCGGACGAGGTTTATATCTCTGAGCTGTTGGGTACATTTAAGGCATATCAATCACCCCTAGCCCTTAGTTACATGTGGTAACAGGTGACTATGGGGTGTACAGCTCCGAGGTCTTTCTTCTCTGTACCGATATTCCTTTGACACTTGTCAATTGCTGAAGTGGGAAGCGTGCCTGGCAAGTGTGTGATGTGAGCTATCCTTTGGGCTCCCAAGGCAATGATGGGCCTTGGGATGCGTGCATTAGGTTTTGATGGTTATTCCCCCTTCTTTTCTCTTTCTTCCTCACTTATTCATTTTCTTCGCCAGAGCCTTTCCTGTTTTCTCTCTCTCTACAAGAGCTTGGTTAGCAGTGCATTGGGTGGAGTTCTTGCCAACGTTTCCCTCCTTCTCCATCGCATTCCATCAGTTATCATCTTATCACCTCTTCATCTCCATTTTTCCAACCTTTAATTACTATTTCTTGCATTTTTCGACGAGTTTAAGAGTTTTGCGGCGACTACTTTGCATTTTTCGATTGCCGTTGTTCTTAACTGTTCTAGTTTAAAACCTAATTTGATCCTTAGCCAAGTCAAGTCAAGTTATTTGTTCCTGGTTTAATATCCCAATTGTTAGGTCGTCCTCCTATGCTCAGACCGCTTTATCAACTTTTAGAGGAATTCCCCTCTCTTAGAGAGAAGACTTTGGAAAAGATTTGGCAAATAGATAGGGACTAAGAGGAAGCTCATAGGGCTGAGGCCTTCCCTCTCAGACCTATCTTTCCACCCCCTCTAAAGGTCATATACCCTCAGCCAGCCGAGCCAGTTACCCAAGTAGAGGTACCATTTGAACCTACTCCCATGTCTGAGTCTGAGTCATCCACCTCAGACCCTATGTCTGTTGACTCTTTTTATGAGGCCATGGCCTTTTCCATTCGGCAGGATCAGGTCCCTAATCAAGTCGAGGTTTCGAGCCGCGTCTCGTCCCATAATGAGTCTAGCACATCCCGAACTTCTTCAGATGTTGAGGTTGTCAAACCAAATATAGCCTTTCCTCCTCCTATTGATTCAGTCCCCCTATTAGCTGCCACAAGGGCTGAGTTTGCTCAGATGTTTCGTGAAGGTAATCCCTCGTCCGTTCCAGCTGACGTTGACCGAGATGAGGATGATGAGGATGAGAGCGATATCAACACCTCAGAGGCAGCTAAGATAGAAAGCACTGTCACTGAGCTCGACCTTCTTGCCTTCAGTCATCTATATTCCATTAGCCCCTCCATAAAACTCAGGAGTCCTCTGAGGGAAGAGAGGGCTTTCGACGGCCGAGATAGTTAGATCTGCTTGTACGAGTAGATGTTTAAGTTAGGATTTCATCTGCCCATTCATTTCATCATTAGGGCCATACGTTCCTTCATCAACTTAGCTCCCTCCCAGTTATCTCCCATTGCCTAGAGGGTGATAATTGGAGCTATAGTTCTATGGAGGGAAGTCCACCATTCAGACCTTCCTGTCTAGGTCTTCACCGGATGCTACATCCCTTCCTCTGCCAGGAATCATCCGAGATATTACCATTTCTTAGATCGAAAGTGAACTAAGAAGATGTTGCAGGTCACCCAAACTAGTAATCATAATTAGAAGTCGCGGTATTTCTTTGCCTCGGGGGCATGGGAATTTGGCCCTTGTGTCCCTTCTTCGAACTTAGAGCCGAGGATACCCCTGAGATGGGGCAAGGTGTCAATGGCTGCTAGGACTGACCCTGGGCTAAGCCAAAATAATCTTCAAAAAGTAAAAGACCTTCAAGATCAAGGGGAGCATGGTCTGTTGGTCAAGTTTGAACATCTGATGACCCCCAACTATCTCTCTGAGACTGGCCTTGGGGGGAGTCCTCTGACCGAGCTCCGTAAGTGCTTATTTTATTATTTCAACAAGTTAAACCTCTATTTTTTATGTCTCTGATCTTCTAACTCAGACCTTTCCATTTGCCAAACTCCCTGAAGGCATATCAGATGATATCTGGGAGATGTCTTCCCCAAGTCTCACGAAGCTGGTGAAGAAGGCAGGCATGAATGCACCCCCTCCTCCCCCACCGAAGATGAGTGTCGACACGTCCAAGGCCGATGCTACAAAAAAGAGGAAAACTACAACCACTTCTCCTGAGGATCAGAGGAAAAGTAAGGCCCAAAAGGCCATCCCCATATCCTCTGAAGATGCACTGGCTGCTTGTCTGGAGCAGCTGAAAATTAATGATAGTATTATAGGCTATAGCGTGCAGGCGTTAGATTCCATCGGCTCTTCTATGATCGATGCTGACAAATGCTTCTGCCGCCCAATGGATACTCTCTGTTGGTTGAGTTTGGCCTTTACAGGACTATCCAGGTAAGATTTGAATTTTAATTTTATTCTGAAGTGTAACCTCTGCTTTGAATTTAAACTTATACATCTGTCTCTTAATTTGTAGGGAATCATGGCTATGCATCATTTTGCCAACTGGACTCTAAAGAGGCTGCCCCTTATCAAGAAAGGCCAAGAGGTCGAGAAGGTACAGGACTCTCTGAACGCCGAGGTAGATCGTTTGAAGTCTGCCTTTGAGGGGTCTGACAATATGGTCAAGCAGTTGGACAAAGAGATCTCTAAGCTTAAAAAGGAACATACCTCTGCTCTGAAGGCTAAGGACGATGTTCTCCAGCAGAAGGTTGATGCTGCAGTGAAGGAAACCTTTGAGGATACTTCTGAGGGGATCCTGGATGATTACAAAGTCTCTGATGAATTCATCAGCTTTGGCTTTGAATACTTCGAAAGAGGTATTAAGGCAACTGGAAATTTAGTGGTTGCAAAGGAGAAGGAGTCAGGGAGCTTAAAAGCCTCTGACTTTATTGGTCTGGGTTTTTCCAACCCATAATTTACCCAGGACCTTGAAGAGGTTGAAGAGGAAGATACTTCCCCTACAGAGACTTCTCTGCTGGATGTTACAGAGATGGAGGGTGCCAACCTCAGAGATGAAGGGGCTGAGGTGACCAATATCGGCCAAAGGAATGAAGCCGAGGATGCCAACATTGTAGCTGCAGACCCTTAGGCCATTTTTGTGAAGCCTTTTGTAATTTTTCATTATGCATTTCAAATTGTAACCTCTAATTTTAAACTCAATTGCAGTGTATCTTGTAACACTTTGTCTATATTAACCTCTGACGAGGGCTTCATTTCTTTATTTGCTGAATGTTTTTTGAATGATTTTCTTCGCCATGCAATGTGTGTTCAGGTTTGAATTCTCGATACAATGATATCTTTGTAAACCAAATAAATGGTGTCTAAGGTCTGAGGTCATTCAAATATGGTGTCTTACCTCAGACCTTGTCACCAAATTATGATGTTATAAGGTCTGAGGTCATCACATAAGATGTTATCCCTATAAATAATTTTTCACCAAATTAATGATGTCTAAGGTCTGAGGTCATCCAAGTATGATGTCTTACCTCAGATCTTGTCACCAAATTATGATGTTATAAGGTCTGAGGTCATCACATAAGATGTTATCCCTATAAATAATTTTTCACCAAATTAATGATGTCTAAGGTCTGAGGTCATCCAAATATAATGTCTTACCTCAGACCTTGTCACCAAATTATGATGTTATAAGGTCTGAGGTCATCACATAAGATGTTATCCCCATAAATAATTTTTCACCAAATTAATTATATCTAAGGTATGAGGTCATCCAAATATGATGTCTTACCTGAGACCTTATCACCAAATTATGATGTTATAAGGTCTGAGGTCATCACATAAGATGTATCCCCATAAATAATTTTTCACCAAATTAATGATGTCTAAGGTCTGAGGTCATCCAAATATGATGTCTTACCTCAGATCTTGCCACTAAATTATGACGTTATAAGGTCTGAGGTCATCACATAAGATGTTATCCCCATAAGTAATTTTTCACCAAATTAATGATGTCTAAGGTCTGAGGTCATCCAAATATGATGTCTTACCTCAGACCTTGTCACCAAATTATGAAGTTGTAAGGTCTGAGGTCATCATATAAGATGTTATCCCCATACATAATTTTTCACCAAATTAATGATGTCTAAGGTCTGCGGTCATCCAAATATGATGTCTTACCTCATACCTTATCACTAAATTATGATGTTATAAGGTCTGAGGTCATCACATAAGATGTTATCCCCATAAATAATTTTTCACCAAATTAATGATGTCTAAGGTCTGAGGTCATCCAAATATGATGTCTTACCTCATACCTTATCACCAAATTATGATGTTATAAGGTCTGAGGTCATCACATAAGTTGTTATCCCCAGAAATAAATTTTTACCAAAATAATGATGTCTAAGGGTTGAGGTCATCCAAATATGATGTCTTACCTCAGACCTTGTCACCAAATTATGATGTTATAAGGTCTGAGGTCATCACATAAGATGTTATCCCCATAAACTCTAACACTAGAGCATAATGAACCAAGAATTGACATGGGAACTGATCTTCTCATTAATAATCTCTTCATAAGATGATACATTTACATGAAAGCTCTTGCAACATCATATGTAATACTTTTTTAGATGATCAGCATTCCAAGGATTGGAAAAAGGTTCCCCTTCTAGGTTTTCTAGTCTGTAGGTCCCGGGTACAACCTCCTCAATCACTTTGTAGGGACCATGCCAATTTAGGTGAAGCTTATTTGCCTTTTGTAACATCTTCTTCAGTACTAAGTCTCCCACGGCTATGGGTCTTGATTTTACCCTTTGCTTGTAGAACTTTACTGTTCTCTGCTAATAAATTGCTTGCCTGATTTCTGCGTCTTCCCTTCTCTCTTCAATCAAATCTAGGTCAAGTCTTCTTTCCTCCCCATTCTTCTCAGGGTCATAGGTCTGAACCCTATGAGTAGGGAGTCCCACTTCTATTGGTATGACGGCCTCTGAGCCATGTGCTAGCATAAATGGGGTTTCCCCCGTTGGTGTCCTAGCCGTTGTTCTGTAGGCCCATAACATAGCATAAACCTCTTCTGTCCATCTTTCCTTAGCTTTTTCTAACCTTTTCTTGATTCCGTCGAGGATTGTTCTGTTTGTTACTTCGGTCTGACCATTTTCCTGAGGTCGGCCAGTAGAAGAGAAAAACTACTTTATCCCAACTCTTTCGTAATATTTCTCTAAGGAAGAATTCTTAAACTGGGTTCCGTTGTCTGAGATGAGGGTGTTTGGGAGGCCATGCCTGCATATGATGTTCTTCCAAATAAATTGTAAGGTCTTCTGCTCTGTAATTATTATCATTGGGTCTGCCTCTACCCGCTTGGAGAAGTAATCAATGATGACTATCAGAAATTGATAATTATTTGCAGCCCTTGGCAGGGGACCCACTAAGTCAATTCCCCATACTGTGAGTGGCTAAGGGAAACTGATTGATGTCATAGGCTGATGAGGTTGATGGGGAATAGTGGAGAATCTCTGACATTTGTCGCACCTCTTCACGTAAGCTGCAGCATCTTTGGCCAAGGTCAGCCACTTGTATCCTTACGTAATAATCGTCTTGGCTAAAGGTCTTCCTCCTATATGACTGGAGCAAGAACCCTCGTGTAACTCTTATAGGATGCGGGGAACTTATGTGGGGTGAACACGTCATAGGAGAGGTAATAGAAATCCCTTCTTATATATGACGTCTCCTATTATGGAGAATTTTGCAGCTCTGTACCTTAGTTTGCTCCTCTCTAGCTTTGACTCCGACAGTTCTCCCTCTCTAATATATCTGATAAGGGGGTCCATCCATGAGCCCCCTAAGTTCAAATTGAGGCAAGGGTTACTAAACTCTTCTTCTTCAATGGTTGTCTTAGGCAGGATCTCGACCGGAATAGTACTTTTGATGTCTGTTCTTGTTGTTGAAGCCAACTTTGCTAGTGCATTCGCGTGGCTGTTATTTTGATGAGGTACTCTCTTCATTTTTACCTCTTTAAAATTTTCTAATATCATTCTTACCTTCTTCAGGTACCTTGCCATCCTTTCATCCTTAGCCTCATAAACCCCTAATACTTGATTAACAACTAGCCTTAAGTCACTATGAAGTAGGAGTCATCTTACTCCCAGGGTCTTTGCCAATGAGAGACCTGCTATCACTGCCTCATATTCTGACTCGTTATTTGATGCCTTGAAGTTAAACCTTAAGGTGTACTCAACATTGGTACCATCCGGAGCTGAAAGTATTAGCCCTGCACCGCTTCCACTGTCGCAAGAAGACCCATCAACGAAATGGTTCCAGATATCTTTATCTGATGAGAAGCCCCCTTCTGATATGATTCCTTTCTTGAAAAGGTAATGGTCTTCCTTATTCTTAGAAATTCCATTTCTAGTTCTCTTGGATACAACCTCTTCCGAATCTCGAAAGACGTTTTCATTTGACCCCTCTGCAGTCTCTAAGTTATTCTCAACCTCGGCCTCTTTCCATGTGAACTTAACAACAAAATCTGCAAGTGCCTGCCCTTTGATGGCCACCCTGGGCTGATAAGTAAGGTCATACTCTCCTAACTCAATGGCCCATGTCATCAGTCTACCCGACTTCTCAGGCTTATGGAGAACCTGTCTTAGTGGGGAGTCGATGAGGTTGACCATGGAATGGGCTTGAAAGTAAGGCTTCATTTTCCTAGAAGTATGTATCAAGGCATAGGCCAAATTTTCCATTCGAGGATATTTCTGTTCAGACCCTTGAAGGACCTTACTATTGAAGTATACGGGCCTTTGGATCCCAACGTCTTCCCGTACTATGGTTGCACTTATAGCTGATTCAGAGACTGCTAGATAAACATATAACTTCTCTCCTACTATGGACCGAGATAAGAGTAAAGGGGATCCGAGGTAAGACTTGAGTTGGTTAAAAGCCTCATCGCACTCTTTGTCCCATTCGAAGGCCTTTCTAAGCACCTTAACGAACAAAAGACACTTGTTTGTCGCTCTAAAAAAATCTGTTGAGTGAAGCTACTCTTCCAGTGAGCTTCTGAATGTCCTTGATACTCCTTGGTGTCTTCATGTCGAGCAAAGCCTTGATTTTCTCAGGGTTCGCCTCTATTCCCCTCTGATTGACAATGAATCCGAGAAATTTCCCAGCTCCTACCCCGAAGACACACATCGCTGGGTTGAGTTTCATTATGTACAAGTCCATGGTATTGAAGGTCTTTTCTAGTTCTGCCATATGAATGCAGGCCTTTAAGCTCTTCATCAACATATCGTCTACATACACGTCCATAGTCTTTCCTATTCGGTCTTCAAACATCTTATTCATAAGACGTTGATATGTTGCCCCCGCATTTTTCAGACCAAAGGGCATAACCTTGTAGCAGGAGGTCCCTTTGTCAGTGATGAAGGTTGTCTTCTCTGAGTCTTAAGCATCCATGAAGATCTGATTGTAACCTGAGTACACGTCCATAAAGCTCATGAGCTCATGCCCTGCAGTGGCATCTACCATCTGATCTATTCGAGGTAAGGGATAGTTTTCTTTTGGTCAAGACTTGTTCAGGTCAGTAAAATCTACGCACATTCTCCATTTTCCGTTGGCTTTGGGCACAATGACTGCGTTTGATAGCCATTCCGGATATATGATTTCCCTGATAAACTCAGCCTCTTCCAACTTTTTGACCTCTTCCCGGATGACATGGTACTTCTCTCTTGAGTAAACTCTTCTTCTTTGTTTGATTGTCCTAGTTTCCTTAGTCACGTTGAGTTTGTGACACATAACCTCAGGGTTGACGCCAGGCATATTCGCATGACTCCAAGCGAAGACACTCTGCTTCTTCCTCAAGAGCTCTTACTTGATCTCTGCTTTTAAGGCTTTGCCAACCTAGACGGGTTTTTTCGATTCGTCCTCATTGAGGACGATGGATTCTACCTCTTCTGTGGCCTCTCCTTTCTTCAACTTTGTTTCATCTCTAGGGTCAAGTATATTAATATTATAAGTGGTAGTTGCTCTCTTATAGGCCTCTCTCTCTTCAGCCGAGTTGAAGTAGCATTTTCGTGCTATGGTCTGGTCACCCTGCACTTCCCCTACCCTATAGGGGGTCGGGAATTTTAGCATTTGGTGGACCGTCGATGGCATGGCCTCAAACTTCTTAAGGGCTACTCTTCCTATGATGAGGTTATAGGCCAAGAAGACATTTTCGTCCATAATGAAAAAATTGATCTTCCGGGTTAACCTCTTAGGCCACTGATCGCCCATTCGTACATCCATCTCATACATGTCCAATGGATGGACCTTTTCACCGCTGAAGCCCATTAACGGATGATGATAGGGTACCAGCCTAGCTCTGCTAAGTCCTAGGCTCTTGAAGCGGGGCCAAAACATCACATCTTCTTAACTTCCTCCATCTACAAGAATTCTCTGTACCTCATATCCATGAACTCTTGTTGTGATTACCAAAGGGTCATCATATGGAGATAGGATGCCCTTGAAGTTGAGTCGGGAGAACCCAACTATGAGAGTGTCCATGTCCACCTTTTTTCTCTTCTGAATTGTCTCGGAAGACGTTAGATTCACCACTTCAAGCTTGGCCACTGACTCGATGAGAAGTGATGTGAGTGGCCCGATATGTGTGTTTCAAATAAAACCAATTTTTCTTCAAAAAAGATCAAACTTTTAATTATGAACCAAACCAAATTGTGAAATCCCAATTCTTACTTTAAACCAATTTTATCTTGATTAATCCTAAACATGCATCTAGTGATTAAAGCAAGTAAAGTAAAGTAAAGAATACTCACAACGTCGGATGTACGAGGAAAAAACAAAAAACGGGAAAACAACCTCGGACGGCCCAAGCCAGACAATCACTATGAACAATGGTTTTACAAAGATAGATTAGCCTTACACTAAGACTCGATCCCCACGGTTCTTGATGCTCCTTCTGATCTTCAATCGTTCTTCAATAGTGCTCACGCAGAAATTCCATCTTCCACGATCTCTGTGCACAAAACACGCGTCCACGTATGTCTCGGTGTCCACCGATATGGCTTTGATACGTCTACGATGTCGAACACGATGTCCGTCGCTTCTTCACCGCAAAACCCTTTGTGTTTAATGTGTATAACAAACAACTTTGGTGCCGCAAGATCACTTAAACATATAAGAATGATAATTCGGACATTTGCGAACTCTAAGGATGTGTTTAAGACTTTTAAAACTTAGAAAACATGTGCAAACAAGGTTCTGGTTTGTAAAACTGTTTTCCAAAAAGCACACTACCGAAATTATGATACAAACACTATTTAAATAGGATTTAAATGCCGCCTCAAAAAACGTGTCGTTTGAACGACTTAAGCATGTCGTTCACGCGACATTGTATCTCGTTCGAACAAGATCCAATGTCGTTCGAGCGACCTTGCAAAAGTTAAACTTTCTTTGACTTTTAGATAAAAACGTCTCTTAACAAAGAGATTCAAATTAGTCAAACTCTATTTCGATCTTATCATCCTAAAACAAAGTTTAAACCATAAAAACACTTTTAAAAAATTTAAAATCATTTTTCTATATAAAAATTACATCCTTATCTTTTATAAAATAATTCCGAGCACCATTAATTATACGCATTCATACCTGAGTGATCTCGGAATGAAATTAACTTTGAAGACGAGTAAACATGCACCAAATAAACATCGACATGATTACTTCTTTGAAGCTTTGACACAACGTCTTCAATTTCTTCAATACGTCATAGACCAAGTGGGATCGTGACAAAATAAAATTCTCCCTATGACATATTACAAACACAGTTTTGTTCACGGAATTAAGTCAAAACAATACAGGGACTCAATTGGAAATTTATGTCCTTACACATCTCCCCATTTGACTATTCCGGGACAAAACTAAACCAGTGAAATGCCTAACCGGGCCGTCAAGCCCTATGACGCCTAAATCCCATCCCATAAACCCAAAATAAAAAATACAGGACACAGACTAATATATGTAGCACCGGCAAGCATGAACTGTCTGAATGTGATGTAGACTTGAAATCTCAAATCTCTGAAGCATTCCTACACACATGAAATAGAGAAACAAATTCCAAGTGACGTATGGAGGAACAAATGAAACCATACCAATTTGAAACATAAAGTAGCACTCAACAAATCTCCCCCTACATCACATACATCTCTCCCCCTTTTTGTCTCGAATAGACAATCCTGTGAAAAGATAAACTAATATGAAATATCTAGCATGAGAATATGATACCAAATAGAATCAAGTTGATACCAATTTTGAAAAATGAAAACTGCTAGATAAACAAGAGAAAGCAAGCTAAACAAGATCATGTAATGCCAAAATAGTAGCTAGTAAACAAATGAATCACACAAGGAGTATGCCAGTAAAATCAAGTGTGATAAACAGACATATATGCAAAAAACAATTTGGGACATAAAAGAACCTGCATATAAACCAATTAATCCAAACAATTCTTCCTGCAGTACCAAAAATATATCAAATTAGGCCAGAGGATTGCAAACCAATCAGAAGCCATTTTTCACCCTGTCGTTCGAACGAGCCAGGGACTTCGCTCAAACGAGATGAGGAAGTCGCTCGAAAAAAGTACATAATTCGTTCGCGCGAGATGAGATGTCATTAGAACGACTTCGCGCGACCTGTCAAAATTTCCCAGTTTCCCAGAAATATTATAAAGTATTTCCCAGTGAAAAAATTTCCACAAAAAAATTCCAGGAAGGGACTGACAGAAGCAAAACAGTGCTAAAACAATAAGCGTTTAATACAAAACGCAAAAAACTCATAAAAACTTAAAATGCGAGTTACATGCAAACATTGTACCTATGTGCTCAAACCTAGACATGGAATGAATGGGCGTGAAACTACAACAAATGAGTCACAATTCCAACACATCGAAATGATCAAGAAGCTCTAATTGATAGCAATAAATTATCAAACTTTATCATAGCCAAATGACAATTAAAGTGTGAGCTTAATGAACTAAACATACTACATGCACACAGATCCATAATTTTAACGATTCTACAAACAATAGCGTCAAATTGCAATGTTTCAACATTAGGATTAGTTGTGCAAACACGTTTAAATTTTCTCCAACCAAACACCCTCATATAAACATACTTTTTCAAGTTCTTTTGAGGTTACTAGCATTCTCAACTTATAGAAGATCTTATTGTCCCTTTTCTTAGCATTTTTCTTTTTTCTTTTGGGCTCTTTTAAATGGTGGCTTTCACCACGAGTTAATTTAAAACTCTCGTAGCCCTTTTTCGTGAATCACTCATCATTTTTTTAATATAAAATCCTCACGGTAAACGGTTATTACATGCACACTTCTCCTTAAGTTTACTTACGCATAGATGACAAGAATGGGATAAGAACGCCTCACCAAATTTAGATATGCAAGAGAAGTCAAACATTCATATAAACTCGTGCATGTGTGCGATATTGACATATATACAAAGTCTAATCAAGATGCATATCAACTTCGAAATAACCCCATATATACAATGGTTAAGATCATTCTAAGCATCGATAATAATGACCAAATGTCCTAGCCACATGGAAATGAAACGATGGGGGGGGGGGGGGGGGGGCGTCCAAGCACACAAATATGCCACATCAAACATGTAAACTCAAAAATAAAAATCAAAAATCTTTTTGGCTTTTCAAACATATTTTGACTCAAAGAAAAGAAAAATCTTTTTGGATTTTCAAAAGTTTTCTCAAAAACAAAATCTTTTTGTATTTTTTCAAATAAGACTCAAACAAATGAAAACTATAATACATAATGATAAACATGTCATAATACTAGCAATGAATATATCATGAAGCAAACTAGCATATGACAAACATGGAAACACTATCATCCTTTAGATTTAGCATGGGAAGAATCAAGTGCACCCAAACGAGAATCATGAAGTTTAATTCCTAAATCCACTAAATCCGATTTCCTAACCCAAGTAGGTGTAAAACGATGCATGTGGGTGTGGGGAACCGGGGCAACTTTATTCCTAAACTTCCTATGAGCTTGTCTAAGGTCATAAAAATATAGCCTAATGTGACTTTTCCTACCACCAAATGTGCAAGTGTAGCGGTGGTGAGAATGATTACCTTTATGGGGACCTTTTCTAACCATCCTAGTGTTTCTCACACGTGCGGGGGGAATGGGAACAACTCTCTCACCAAAACCTATACCTCCCCTATATCCCTTAATTTGGACGGTGCCTAAGATTTTATCTAACTTCTCCGACCTAGACTCCAAATAAAACTTGACTCTAGACGAGTCTTTCAACCTTTCGTCCAACTCAAGAATCCTAGACTCGAGTAAACGCCTAGTCTCCTCAAACTCTAAAATCTCCTTTTTCAAGGACTCCATCAAACCACGGAGATTGTCTCTCTCTTTCTCCACAAACTCTAGTTTCTCCCTAAACTTCCTCTCTCGTACCCTAAGATCTTCAATCAAACTATCATTATTTTCTATGGCACGCTCATTTAACTTAGATTGCAATTTTGAGTTAGCCTTTTTCACCTTCACCGTTTCGGCATACAACTCATTAGACGTATTTTACAATTCTTTCACATCTATCTCCTCCCCGTCACTCTCTTCATCCTCACTAACATGGGATACACTCAAAGCCTCCTCGGAAGTGTCATTCACATGAGTATTGTCGTCGTCGCTCACATGACATGCCATAAACGCAACAAAGTTACGCTCAATGGGGGAACTCTCTCCTTCTTCCAGTTCACTATCACTTAAGGTGGCATTATAGACAACGGGTTGCTTGCCCTCTTTTTTAAGTCTAGTGGGACACTCCTTAACTTTGTTACCGTACCCCTCACACCCAAAACACTTATCCGACTCATCTCTCTTAAGCTTTTCAAACTTATCCTTAGAGGTGGGATCCACTTTGTTGTTCTTGAATTTTTCAAATTTCTTGGCATCTTTCGATTGCTTTTGAAACTTATTAAATTTTTTAATTTTCTTTGCCAACAAAGTAACATCCTCAAAATCCAAATCGGAATCCGAATCTGAAACTTTAATTTCCTCCTTCCGAGTTTTCAAAGCAATACCATTTTCTTTCTTAGGCACTTGCTTGGAGGTAATCATGTCGATTTCATAGGTTTGTAAGTCACCTACAATCTCTTCTAGTTTCGTTGACTCTAACCTTCCCAAGGAGTTTAAAATGGTCACTTTCGCATCAAACCTACTAGGCAACGACCTAAGGATTTTCTTAATGACACGGTTGTCGAGAATTTTCTCACCTAGGTTAAACGACGAGTTGACAATATTGGACAACCTAGCATCGAACTCATCAAAGGTCTCACTCTCTAACATCCTAATGGTCTCAAACTGTGTAGTGAGATTTTGAAGTTTTGAAAACCGTGCTAGTGCCCTCGTGAGTGAGTGCCAAAATATCCCAAGCCTCTTTTGATGTTTCACAAGTCATAATTCTGTTATATTCTTCGTGTGTGACATGTGAAGCAATAACCAGGGGTGTTCAAAAAATCGCCCGACCCAAAAACAGAACCGAACCGAAACGCCGATTTTTTTTAGCCCGGTTCGGTCTACGGTTTACAGATATAAAAAACCGACCATGTCGGTTCAGTTGTCGGTTTATACGTGGGAAAAACTGATTCAAACCGAACCGACCCGAAATCAATATATATATATTAAAAAAACTAAATAACTTATATTTTTATATGCAAAAACCATTACCCACCTTTAAAAACCGACCCAAACTGAAAACCGCACTTAAAAAAACCGGCCCAAACATGAAACCATGGAAAACCGACCCGAAACTGAACCGACCCAAAACCGTCGTGAACTGAAACCGACGGGTTTTTTCATAGTCGGTTCGGTTTCGGTTTAACCTTTTCCAAAATCGAACCGATCGGTTTGGTTTGAAATAGGGTCCAAAACCGACCCGAACCGACCCGTGAACACCCCTGGCAATAACGTGCACACTCTTAGAATTATATTGTGCAAGTCTTCACCTACAATAGTGACAGGGGGTGTCCAACCTTTCTCAACTGCAAGCCAAACACGATCATCAATAGATTTTAAAGCACATCTCATTCTCATCTTCCAATAAGTGTAATTAGTGCCATAAAAAACACGAGTTCGAGAAAATTCATTATATCCAGAATTCATCTTTGAAAACACACGGGATTACAAAACAAATAAAAATGTTTTTTAGCTCTGATACCAATTTGAGAAGTGATGTGAGTGGCCCAATATGTGTGTTTCAAACAAAACCAGTTTTTCTTCGAAAAAGATCCAACTTTTAATTATGCACCAAACCAAATTGTGAAATCCCAATTATTACTTTAAACCAATTTTATCTTGATTAATCCTAAACATGCATCTAGTGATTAAAGCAAGTAAAGTAAAGTAAAGAATACTCACAACGCCGAATGTACGAGGAAAAAACCCAAAACGAGAAAACAACCTCGGACATCCCAAGCCAGACAATTACTATGAACAATGGTTTTACAAAGACATATTAGCCTTACACTAAGACTCGATCCCCACGGGTCTTGACGCTCCTTCTGATCTTCAACCGCTCTTCAATAGTGTCCACACAGAAATTCCGTCTTCCACAATCTCTGTCCATAATACACGCGTCTACGTATGTCTCGCTGTCCACCGATATGGCTTTAATACGTCTACGATGTCGAACATGATGTCCATCGCTTCTTCACCGCAAAACCCTTTGTGTTCAATGTGTATAACAAACAACTTTGGTTCCGCAAGATCACTTAAACATATAAGAATGATAATTAGGATCTTTGAAACCTCTAAGGATGTTCTTATGACTTTTAAACCTTAGAAAATATGTTCAAACAAGGTTCTGGTTTGTAAAACTTTTAAGTCGAAGCACTTGTCTGTAACGTGGCCATGATCTTGGTGGAAATCGCACCACAAGTCCTTATTCCTCTTGTGCGAAGGAGCCTTAAATTTCTCTGGGCATCTCAGAGACTGATCGTTCTTGATCTCATTGAGGATGTGTTCGCAGCTCACAATCAGAGGGGTATAGTGTGCGAACTTATCGTCAGCTGACCTCTTCTTTCTGTCCTTCTTTCTTTGGAACTTCCCGCTACTACTGCCATTCTCATCCTCATACTTTGTGGCCATAGCCTCTTCAGCATTCATGACCTTACCCACAGTTGCCAATAGCTCTGCCATAGACTTGGGAGGGTCTTTCGTAAGTTTCCACAAAAACTTCCCTTCCTGCAGACCTCCTATGAGGGCGGTCATGGTGATAGTCTCTTCATAGTCTTCAACCTTAAGTTTTTCTTTGTTGAATCTAACGATGTAGTCTCTTAGGCTCTTGTTCTTACCTTGTTTGACATACAAAGAATGGGTGGTCTTCTTTTGAGCTCTTACCCTAAAATAGAAGTTGTGAATGAATCGTTCAACCAAGCTTTTAAAGTTCTCAATTGAATTCTTCGAAAGAGAAGTAAACCAAATGTGTGCTGCTCCCGTAAAAGTCCCAGAGAAGGCCCGGCACTTCATCTCATCTGGTATTGAATAAATATCTGCCGCTGACTGGTACATCTCAATATGATGTACAGGATTGGTGCTACCGTCATACTTGGGAGACACTGTGGGCGGTTTAAACTTAGTAGGGGTTGGAAAACTTACTATTATGGCAACGAATGGAGAGCATTCTGAGAAACCTCTTTGCAATGGGTCTCAGCTTTTTATGAGGTCTCCTATCTTTTCTTCAAGGCATTGGATGGAGTCATTCCATGGTCTTGCAACGTTGGCTTGGCCGAGGTTATCCTCAGCCACCTCCAAAGGGTGGATTGAGGGTTCTCCAGCCGTATCACAACGTCGGGTGTTGACCTCTTCCCGGTCTCTTCCTCGTCCTATATGGGGTTGGCCTTGATGAGGCCGACGTTGACCATCTTCGTAGGCCAAAATTTTCGACCTTGACAACCTCTGTCTTAGGTCGTTTATTGGGCCTAGCCTTTTAAAGGCCGACTCTCTTCTCAATCTATCAAAAGTTGATCCTCTTTGTTGGGATTCTTCACCTCTTCTGCCTCCACAACCTCGGCTCCGCTGGATAGGACGAATTATTTTATTCGAAACCTTATATGGCTCAAACACTCTTTTGGGACATCTTTCGCCTCTAAATCATCATAACTATCCTTGGGGCAAGGGTGTCCTTGCCTCCCCAGGCGTAAACGCCGAGGGTCAGAAACGTCCCACCTCCGCTGGGGTGTAGGGTGGTCTTTGCATGGTTCCTGGGGTGGTCCCTTGGCTTCAAGATGGGGCTGAACAACCGTCGGAGTAATCATCTCCGGTGAGACCCCGGGTGGTCTCATCATGTTTTTACTCAGTTGTGTGAATTGCTCTTGCATTGCGTGTTGCGTTGCAGCCAAAGACTTCAAGGTTGCTTCCACCTCCGCCATTTCGGACTGAGGCAGTGCTTGGCTAGAACTAGGCCCTCCAGACCCAGGCGGTGGAAGAGGTGGTAGTAATTTCGATGCCATATGTTAACATAAAAGAACTGGTGTAGTAGATGAGATTAATTCCTTAAAGGGCCTCTTTCAATGGTGAAACAACTCCACGCAAGGGGTGAGGCCTAGTTCACCACCAGAGTCTCCGATGAGGTTAAACAGAAAAATAGGAAGAGACAGCTTCTCCTTCCCATAAACGGCGCCAAAATGATGATGCTGGAAAAAACACCACCCTTCAAGATGATCTTAAGCTCAATTCAATGTTAACAAAGCAGTACAAGAGTAAAAGTACACAGTAGAAGGAGGTGAGGAGAAGAAGATGAACACAGTCATGTAAGTGCTTCAGCCAATCAGGCCTACATCTAGTGTGCAAGTGTGTGATAAATATCACTGTATGTAGGCTCTAATGGCCATAGATAAAATCTCTCAAGCTTTCTCTCTACTGTATATTTGGACACAGTTTCAGCTAGGGTTGATAATTTTGGGGTCCTCTCCAAGAAGGAGAAGACAAGTATATATAGTATGTGGGGGGCGTAATGCACCCCCTATGCATGCAATGAGCATGTGTGTGTTAATCTTGCCAACCTGATGAAGACATCTGTCACTGTCACATGTAGGGAATGATGATGAAATATTCCCCTCACATGAGGGGAATGATTTGTTATAACTGATTTATGTACACGTATTCCCAGTCACACATATGCGAATAAAGGCTCGGCTGTCTGCGATTAGTCCCAACCTCGGCCTGGAAGAGTACGAGGTTGGTGAAGTCTGGCCGTTGTCCAATTCGAGTTTAATCATGGTGGCCTCAGCTCATGTTAAGTCGAGGTAAGTAAGTGAAGTCATAAGGTCGTCCTGGGCTGAGGTTAAGCAGGTGTAGATTAGGAACATCGACTGCTTCTCTACCGAGGTTGGTTGTGATGATGGTGTAACTCTTGTGACCTCAGCCTGAACCCAGCCGAGGCTGTCACCCATGGATGGCTTGATGAATAACTTCCCCCATGGACCAGGAAGGTATCAACTATTGCATGACTATGAGGCACCTAGTAACCTCAGCCATGACCGACCTTGCTTAGGATGAGACTGCTCGTTGCCAATCTAAGATCCTTGTAACCTCGGCTATCTCCCTGGCCGAGGTTTATGTCTCTGAGTTGTTGGATACATTTAAGGCATATCATATATATATATGTAAATTTACTGACTAATGTAATTACTTTACAAATGAGAATAATGGAGAGATGATTTTTTCTTAATTAGTTCTTGCTCACACATTATTTTTGTTGTTGTTGTTGTAAAACAAATGGATAGTTATTTATGTTTCAGCCATTTTGCAATAGTTTCTTTAACCACCGATTCCATGTCTTTTTAAGTTGTAATTTCTCTCATAACTATGGACAGAGCTACATGAGGCTTAGTAGGGGAGATACACCGAATTTTTCTGAGCTCGTCGGATCGGTCCGAAAAGGATAATCGGATAATTTCGTTTTTATCTTTAAACAGATCAAATAACTACGGTTCATTTTTCTTTTTCAGTTTTTCTCTTTAAATGTGCTTGTTAAAACTTGGCAAAAAGTTTTCCAGAGACAAATCGATTCATTTTTGCATAGGGTCAGATCGGTCCGGTATCCAAAATTGGACAGTAAGACTTCAGGTCATCGGGCTGGTTCAATTTTCTTTAGAATCGAATCGGTCTGGTCTCTATTTTGCTTCAGCTTCTCTATATCTGGACTCTTATGAACCAGAAAATGTTATCACGAACACACGATTGAAGGAAATATGTGTGACGCATGATGTTGGTGATGATGGATATGTGAAATGCAGAATTCAGATTGAGGTCGTTGAAATATGATCGTGCTGAGTAGAGCCGACTGTAGCGATATACGACATATATTCTAGAATCTAGGATAAAACAAAAATACCAAGATACTACCCTAGACATTTTTAGAACATGTCCTTACAAATCTCCCCCTATGTCTATACCGACACATACATAAAAACAAAATCCGAATTATGATCCCCCAACATAAAAGAACCAAATGTCATACAATGTAGTATTTCCAGTAAACCCAAAAACAGGAAAAACTCAATGAATGACTTCAACCATCTTCAAATGTTCAAACTTTCTTTTTCCTCATCAGGGTGTGCAAAAATATTCCTCAATTTGATACCTACACACATGAGGCAAGAAACAAGTACGCGTGACGCGTAACAGTTTGCAATATAATGATAAGCAACAATGAGTATATTCAGTATGCGCAAGCATATCATTATGAAAAAACCAAATCATTCTCCCCCATAATGAAAATAAATCCAGCTCCCCTATAATTTGTTCTCCCCCTTTTTATGATGTCCCCAAATAGACAAATAATAAGAGCAAAAAAAATGCAAATGGAGAATGTCACACGAAGAACCACTTTCTATTTTTGAATTTTCAGAGTTTAGCTTGAAAAATTAAACAACACATAATCGCACCATGGAAAGCACACTAAGACAACCAAGTTAATGGAAGCGGAATTGTAGGGGTGTGAACGAATTCGATAGGACAATGCATACTATCATGACATATGTTCACGATGGAATATCATATACTCCTAACGAATGTACTCAATCCCGTCCTTAAGTGTAAAAAAAGTGAATTTAATTGAAATTGACTTTACCAAATTGCCAACTCAAAGTCTAACATGATTTTCACACCAATAACACCAAATACAATTTAATGCTTTTTCAAGATGTTTTTCAGAAAGTGCAAAATCGTTAATAAAATTTCCAACCAATCTCCCTCATGGATATGAATGAACATATACAATTAACTAGGTTGGCCCAATTTTGCGACTCTTTTAAATGACCTTGGCAAATTTTATTAGTTCCATGCTTTTTAAATGGAGGAATTTCTCGCAAAGATTATTATTCCTTCGCAGCCCTTCTCCCGTTTTTCACTTATCAAAATTTTATTAAATACATTCCTCACTGAAAACGGAATAACATGCACGTCTTCAATTGTCAAGTTTTATTGCATTTTGTTCGTTGTATAAGTAGAATTGAGACGAAAACACTAACCAACATGGGATAATCAACCAGATTCATGCACGAGTGTAATGAAGGAGATAAGGAGCCAAACATGTATAAAGATATCACTAAACACATCTCAATGGCACCAAAACAGTGTAAAGCACATGATGAAATGAAGTAGAAAATCTAGTCACTCACTACCAAACTGAGACATGAAAGATGGAGATGATGAGGTGACTTTGGCCATCCTAAGTATCTAACCATAAAAGTTGCAAACAAATTACAAAAATCGTTTTGACTTTTCATTTTTTTCTTAAAAAAATGAATATATTTTTGAACTTTTCATATATTCCTAAAGAACCAAAAATATTTTTGTATTTTTCAAAGAATAAAGAATAATGCAGTATAAAAAATGATACAAATGAGACAGTCTAGTAATAGGAATTAGATGATATGAACATGAAAAATGCATCCTCCTCTAGACATGGAAATACCCCTCAGTCAATAGTGCAAATTCCTAAAGACTTCCTAAGACTCCCGAATCTAAGGGCATCAAAAGGATTCATCATAATATCAGCTAACTGAAGGTCAGTAGACACAAAACTCAAGGACACGACCTTTTCCTTTACAAGATCGCGAATAAAGTGCTCGCGCATCCTAATATTCTTTGTGCGCGCGTGCTGGAAAGGATTACGGGATATGTGTATCGCGCTCGTGTTATCATAGAAAATGGTCATGGTGTCCTATAATATGCCATAATCTTCCAGTATCTGCTTCATCTATAGAAGTTGCGTGCAATAACTCCTGGAAGTTATATACTCAGCCTCAGTAGTGGACAAAGAGATGGAGTTTTGCTTCTTGCTCAACCAAGAGACAAGAGCCAAACCAAAATAGAAACAGCCACCAAAAGTGCTCCTACATCCATCTGCATCCCCGGCTTAATCGGCATCCGAATAGGCAGACAAACGGTCATTGATATCAAAAGAATACCAAATGCTAAAGGAAAGAGTTCCACTTACGTATTTGATAATACGTTTTAGAGCGAGTAAGTTTGACTCTTTGGGGGACGCCTGATATCACACATAGACTCCAACATTAAAAGCGATGTCGGGACGACTAGCAGTAAGGTAGAGAAGACGACCTATCATACTCCGATACATGGTTTGCTCAACGTCCTTGCCTGAAGTGTCCTTACTAATCTTTGTCGATGTACTCATGGGTGTACGTATGTGCTTAGCGGAGTCCAAACTAAATTTTTTCACTAGGTCTCTAGCGTACTTGGATTGGGAGATGAACATCCCATCCTCTAGCTGATAAACCTGGAGACTAAGGAAGAATGTAAGTTCACCTACCATTCTCATCTCAAACTCATTCTTCATCTACTCCTCAAAGTGATGAGCATGCAGTAGACACCGTATCTGCCCAAAATCTCCTAGAAACATTACGACCAAGAAGCATAGATCTATCCATTTCCTGAATCATTCAATTTTTTCTCTCAATAATTCCATTTTGATGAGGTGTCTTTACGGGTGAAAATTTATGTTTGATTCAAAGGCTATCACAGTAAAGATCTACTTTTTGTTCCTTGAATTCAGTGTCGTTGTGACTATGCATTCTATTGATAGTGACACCGTGTTGGTTTTGCAGGATACAACACTTGTTCGTCAAAAACTCAACATCATCTAATTTCTCTCATAGAAAACCTACGACAGAATATATAGAGAAATCATCCACCATCATGAGGATATGCCTCTTATCACCCAAACTCTCTGTACGAGTAGGACCCACAACATCTAGGTGAATCAACTCAAGTATTCGAGAGGGTGGTGATGGAGTTGAACTTCCTATAGGGGCTACAATTTTTCTTTACCAAATGATAGGGTCCACAAACTTTGGAAGTTGGTCTTCCAAGAGATGGTAAGACACATACTAGGTCCTTTTTAACAAGACGATCTAAAACTCTAAAGTTCACATGACCTAGACGTTGATGCCACAGATCCATAGGAGTGATCGTGGCGCTGTTACAAATAAGTGAGGACTTGGGCACTATCCCATATTAGTTATCTTCTATCCTCACCCCTTGCAATACTAGTTTATCATCTTGATCATACACATTACAATCATCCCGATCAAACTTAACTGCAAAGTCTGCGTCTCATAGTTGGCTGATGCTGAGAAGGTTTACCTTTAAACCTTTGACGTACAACACATTTCTAGCTTAGGAAATCCTGGTATCTCTATAGTACCTCATCTTTCAATGCTAGACCTTTTCCCATAACCAAAAGTGAATTTACCTTCCTTGTGAGAAAAACGGGTGTCACCAGTCATGTGTCTAGAACACCCACTATCAAAATACCACTATAAGGTATTATGAGCTTTCAGAGCGACTTGAGCAACAAGAGATTTATTACCATTATTAAGTACCTAAGAGGAGGTAACCTTTTGTTTGCCCTTGTTGTTGATGGTTCTAGTCGCAAGGTTGGTAGTATTCACAGACGGTTCAGATAATCGTTGGAATTTTCCCATTAGACTCTGGGAAGTAGCGACTAAAAACTCAACCTGCTCTCTCATTCTCGTGATATTATTCATGGGGTGTGATGGAGCATAAGTACGTCCTGTTCGACCCAAACTATAGCAAAATTATCTCAGGTGACCTTTCCTTTTACAATAAGTACAAAAGTACACAGTCTGATGTCTACCTCATTTTGCTTTTCTTGGCCGAACAACTTTCTTAGGTTTTAGTGGATGACTATATGGATTCGATGTAAATTGAGGGACTGGTTCAGGTGCAATCTATGACGTGGATGCACCACCAAACCCAATTCCTCACCTCTCACCAAATCCCGAAGAAGGGGCGAGGAGCATCTTTCCCATTTTTTAGATATATTCTCGATTTGAACCTTGACTTCATGTGCTCTTTCAAGATCGTGCGTGAGCTGGGAAATAAGGGCTTTCAGTATCTTCCGAGCCTCTTCGGATGCACAGAGCTCACTTGTCAGATTAGCCACTTATTTTGTCAAGTTACCTTTAACTTTTTCAAAACACTTTTCTCTCTCTCCAAACAAACTCTCTCTCTCCAAATAGGCTTTCTCTCTCTCTTCACAAATAGACTCTCTCTCTCTCTTAAAACGGTGCACAAGGAGGACTCACTCTCTCTTATATCTCCTATCTCTTTATCTAGCGCTGCAAATCTAAGAACTAAACCTTTATTACATTTTTTGGTTTTAAATGAATCAGCATAAGTGCGACTAAGGCCACTCTCGCTCTCACTCCATGCATCCTCTCTCTCACTCTTATTGTCGAGGTCTCCATATGAAGAGGCATCCTCATCGATGTGAGATGCATCAGAATCTCTTAGGTGGCTAGCCATGAGTGCGGTGATTCCTCTCCTGAATCCACCGACTCGACCTCGCTATCATCACTCAAGGTAGCATTTAGAACAACTTTTCCTTTTTCTTTGGCGAGTCTGTTCAGCCTTGTAGCACACTCAAAAGCTCTATGACCCTTACTGTCACACTCATAGCATCTATCTTCGTTTCTCGTGGGTGTGTCTTTCTTTTCTTTTTCAGAATTCTTGACATTTTTACTTTTCTCAAATTTCTTTTTATCATTAAACTTGCCACTATTTTTTTAACTTAAGAAATTTCTTAAAATTCTTCACAAACAAAGCCAAATTATCTAAATCAAAGTCGAAATCAAAAAATGACGTATTTTCCTCACTCTGTTTAGACAATTCTACCATTCTCCTAGCTGACTCAAAATTCTTTTTAGCTTGGGCCTTAAGAGAAATTCCTTTATCTTTTGCTTTAACAACTTTAGGAAACATGTCTATTTCATAGGTTTGAAAATCACCTGCTAATTCCTCTAATTTAAGGGAGTTCAAGTTTCCTAAAGAATTTAACACTGTGACTTTGGGGATGAAATGCTTAGGCAAAGAACGCAATATCTTTTTAACAACTCTCGCATTAGGGATGTGTTCACCAAGGTTGAAACTAGTATTGACTATATCAAATAAACGAGCATAAAATTCGTCAAAGCATTTACATTCCAACATGGTAATTATTTCAAACTGAGTTGTTAAATTTTGGAGTTTCGATTCTTTAACAGCATTAGTTCCTTCATGGGTAAGTTGAAGAACATCAGATGTTTTTTTAGCCGTGGTACACGTCATTATTCGTCGAAACTCACCTGGAGTGACGGATCCTGAAATAGCACTAAGTCCTTTAGAGTTATACGTGGACCATTTAAATTCATCCTCTGTCCATTGAGCCACAAATTTTAAAGTTATCATGTTTTCAACAGTGATGGTTGGAGGTGTCCACCCATATTAAACAAGAATCCACACACGTTCATCAATGTCTTTAAGGGAAGATTTCATATGGGCTTTCGAGTATGCATAGTTAGACCCGTCAAAAACTGGAATTTTACTAAATGATTTTTCCATTTGAACAAATGCCTTTTCAAGAAATCAATAAAAAAAATTGATATTCAGGAAAAAAATTGCAAAAAATTACACGGTGAAATTATGTAATTGGCTCTGATACTAATTTGGGAGTGCACTTGTTATTCAACAAGAGAAACCAATTTAAATCAGCCTAGTTTTTAATAAACTAATTTTAAATACACACCTAGGTAATGCAACTAATGGTGATTGATTAATTAATAAACACATTCAAATCAGTCAATAGTCAATCACACAGAGCAAATGAGGAAAAATCCCCCAAAGGGGCAAAACATTTTTATTTTTATATGATTTGTAAACACTTACATAAATAGAGAAATACAATTTGACAAATGAAGACCCTCAGGCACCGATTTGCTGTTGTCAGCAAGAGCTTCCCACGATATGCTCTAAGGATAGCAGTGTAGAGAACCCTTTCTTAACACAAGATGCTCCACAAATGTGGGTATGGATGGGTTTAGAACGATTCACACTGAATTTTGAGTGTATGTGAATCTTAAAGTGTTTGGGCTTGATAAAAGGTTAAGACTTGATAAATTAGGTCTGATTAATGTTTCCTCCAAAGTCTTAAACAAAAATGTCTCCGAATTTGGAAATTTATAAAACTCGAAGAAAACAGATATGCCGTATTTTTCTGAGCTCGTCGAACCGATCCGGAAAGGATAATCGGATCGGTTCAGCATCCGAGTCAGTTTGTTTTTCTCTTTAAACGGATCGTTACACTTGTTAAAACTTAGCATACGGTTTTCCAGATCCGAATCGGTTCATTTTTGCATAGGTTCGGATCGGTCCGGCATCCAAAGTTGGATAGTAAGACTTCAGGTCATCGGACTGATTCGATTTTCTTCAGGACGGGATCGGTTCGATCTCTATTTTGCTTCAGCTTCTCTGTATGTGGACTCTTACGAACCCAAAAACGTTACCATGAACACAGGATTGAAGAAAATAGGCATGACGAACAATGTTGGTGATGATGGATACGTGAAATGTAGAATTCGGATTGAGGCCATCGAAATATGATCGTGTTGAGACGAGATGACAGTAGCGGTATACGATTTATATTTTAGAATGTAGGATAAAATAGAAACACCTAGATACTACCCTGGACATTTATAGAACATGTCCTTACAAGTACTGCAGCCCGAGACTTAGCTGCGATGCATGCATACTCTACTATCTAGTCCCAGTACATGTCATCACTATATAAAGGACTCTTGGTTCGGTATATCCCTCGAACCACAAATATCAAAACACAAGTATTGGATGCGAACATAGTCCTAAGACTTTGAGCTATGCACATACCTACGCACCCAAATGACCGTTCAATACCATTGTTTTCACTAATGGCAATCCAACCTAAGTACAATATTCTGAGACAACAAGTCAAAAATCCTCCATAAAACTCATCAGGATATGACTGCCATCAATGTGCAAACCTCTCGTCGATAGCATGTAGGCTAGGTATGTCCTACACATAAATCATTAGGCAATAGGTATATACTCAACTTATATAATAATATGTACACACTCGACATATATAACGTATTAGGAATTCATCCTACCCCAAATACCCGTGTATTTCTCGAATACCACCCGTATTTGATAATTTTGATTTATTCTCATTATCGTTGTATTCTATGTATTTATCACTCACATTATTCCTTTCTTAATTCAATATATAATTTCCCAATATTAAACCAACTCTCTCACTCTTTGCTAATGCAGCAAAAATTACTTAGAAATTATCGTGGGGCTAAAATACGAATTTCCAAACTTTTTTGGGTTAAAACAGGAGTTCTGAAATCTCGTTAGAAGTCACTGAATTCTCGTTCAAACGACATAGCATCTCCTTCGAATGACGTCATGTCTCATTCGAATGACGTCATGTCTCATTCGAATGATGCCAACGTCTCAGTAGTTCATCCCCAACCTCAGCTTTCTGCATTTTTCTCCATTTTCTTACACCCAAACCCACATGGAATATATCATAACAAGACCCCAATATCTCCACATCATTTATACATGTTTATGGGTGATTAAAACACATATAAAACATCTAATTCCTTAATTTCAAGAAGGTTTTTATCTAAATCAATATAATCCTTAAAATTCTCAAATTCTATATTCATCATTTATGTTCTTCATAAAACCTAGAGTATAATTTTGTGATTTACAATTCAAATAATCAATCTGATAACCTCAACATGTGGATTTCTCAACTACATGCAGTACCTATCACATTAATTAATTTATCCATCATTTCATGCCCAATTTCACATTTCTCATAGGTGAATATTAATCCAATTCTAACATGGATATTATTCTCACTAATTGGAACAAAAACTACACTTTACTTAAGGTCTAGGTCATTTCCTTTGGAGAAGATATGTGTAGGATGTCCCCTCCTCACTTTTTTGGTGGTGGTGCCAGGTTGTGCATGGTGGTTGTCCCTTGGTTTGCTCTCAAAATCTCTTCCTCTCCATGGAAAAATCTCTCACTTCCTTAAAGACCTTTCCTTTGTTTTTGGGTAAATGAACCTAAGTTCTCTAATCTCCTCACTTATATATTAAAACCCAATTTTCGAAGTTACTATTCATATCCCACTTAAAATGACCAAAGTACCCCTCTGGGGTGTCCTTTTGGTTCCCAATTGACCCGAGACCTAAATCAAACCCCTGGGTAGACTTTTCTGCTTATTTCGACCCTTTCAAACTCAACAGTACTCTTGAAATGACCATTCAAATAACTTAAAAATAATTTCCTGTTTAGCCCTTTCAATTTAGTCTCGACACGACTCACATGTGCGTTCCGACTTAATTTCAGTAATTCGCGTATTATTCACTCGCGACCATATAATCATATATTACTTTTAATCACTACATAATATTCAATATCAATCACATATTACTTTATTCTCTAGAAATATTCAATCCGGATTAATTCCAATTATTATTCATAATTAATTCTAATTAATCCCCTTTTACTTTTAATTAATCTAATATTAAAAGTCATTAAAATTACGGGGTATTATATACTCCCTCCCTTATAAAGGAATTTCGTCCCAAAATTCGGAAATAAAAGTATACCTGGTAAAAAAAACTCCTAGTATCTGTCACGCATCTCATCTTTGCGCTCCCAAGTAGACTCCTCAATATTAAGGTGCGCCCACTGGACATGCACGAGCGGAACTACTTTCGATCCTAACCGTCATTCGCAGATAAATGATGAGGATGAGATTGAAGATGAAGATAAACATTCACATCAAACATATAAGAGACAAAGGTTTTTAAAGTGGTTCGGCTATGAATTAAGTCTACGTCCACTGTTATTTTATTCCCAGGGGTTTAAAATAGCACAATATGGTGTAGAAAGAGAGGATGTGTATCTTGTGTATGGTGTTTCTTAGTTTTCTCCCACCGTCCCCTCCTTTTAGCTAAGGGAATACATGTATTTATAGTGATGGGAGATAAAGAGATACAATGCCTTTATATATTCAGACATTTATGTCTACATACAATGAATCTAATTGTTGGCCTTCTATGATGGTTGATCCTCCTTGAATTGCTTGGTATGCTATGTGTTGTCATCTATTAATACAGTATAAATGTACATTAAGGCTCATTAAATTCATTGTCATCTTCATTAATAAACATTAAATACATAGTTATCCTTTGATCTTCCTGGTTGGTATGCCGACCAACTCTCCTCGGGTGTCGACTAACCATCATCGGGTGCCGACCAACTCTCCTCGGGTGCCGACTAACTCTCCTCAGGTACCGACCAACTCTCCTCGAGTGCCAAATATTGCCACGTAGGATGACATGTGTCCTTTTATGATTGGTCCTCGTAGATGGAGAATTGTTTGCGTCAACAGAAGCCCCCAATGCTCCATGCTCGATGGTTTACTGAAAGGATGGAGTATTTATTCTGCAGCGTTGCTCAGTGCTCGTGAAATTCTTGATCTTTCTTCTTGATTTGTTCAACATAAAGTGCATTATCTCCTGGATGACATATGATTCAGGCTGATCGATGGTTGCTAATATCTCTTTTGAGGAACTCCGTTCGTCAAGTGAACGTGTGCTATGTATCACCCTTAGGAATTTCGATGCAGCCATGCCATAGTATGCACCTTGTAGCTTGTCATAATCTTCAAGTATGTTGATTGGTTTGCTAGCCGACCAACTGCTTCTTGTGTCGAGCAACTGAATGCTAACTTTACGTGCTTGATTTTTCTGATTTATGCTCCTCTGAATACTTTGTCGAGCAACATACTAGCTTTTGAACCCAACTCTTCAATATTTTTAGTAACAAGCTAGTGGTGGATTTCGAAACATTTTCATACAACTTCTTCTTCATTATTGGTCGGGACAGTAGAAGTAAATATCTCAGTGCTGTAGATGCTGAATTTGACTCCTGAACTTCAATATGCCTCCGTGTAAGTTTGTGGAGTTGAATTTGATACTCGACTGCATGATGTTATGAGAATGTGCCACCGAATGAACAACTGGATTTGTAATAGAAGCCCCCACGTGTGGAATATGAACTTTGAGTACTTTCTTGGCCTTGAAATATGTTAGTCTTGCTGGAAAAATAAAGCCGAGGAAATATTCCATGAAATGACTCCCTGAGATCTTTGCATGTTTGCATTTTCTTGCTTCTATTATTTAACTCAGTTCAAGTGTTTAAGAAGAATATATGTTGACATTTCAATTATGAATTTCTACATTTCTTCCATCATATGACTCTTGTCGGCTTTTGAAGAATCTGTTTGAGTTCCAACTTGGGAATTTCTACATGTGTTCTTTAGCTCAGTACGAGTGTTTGAGGAACAGATGTTTGAATTCTTAATTAGAAAGGCCTACATGTATCTCTTCTCTTAACTCTATTAAGTCAAGTATGAAGTTCTATACCCAGGATTGGGGCATGTATGAAATGAATCCGATGGTGCCAATTGAATTGTTGTTTGCAGTCTTGATGTTGTGCTGTGTGCAGTCTAGCTGCGTTGTTTTTGTTCGGTATTGACCTTTTAAGGTCTTTATGTGTTGTTGATGAGCATCCAAGAATTGTACTGGGCAGATAATTTTGCCTGAGCACCTGTTGAGGCTGAGTCATATAAAAATTACGATTAGAATAATTATTCAGCCGACCAATATATAGTGTGCATCGGCTTCAATATTGGACAATTTAAATTTCCAGATAATAATATGTCATGTGAGCAGATTTTTATCAGATATGTGCCCTATGTAAGACATAATTATGTAATCTAGGATTTTTGTAAAATTATTTACAATCCCAATAAATATTAAAAATTAGTTTGTTTTTAGAAATATTTATTGATTTTAAAAATATTTTTGAGGTGGGGTTGTAAACTGTAGATACTTGGTGTAATAAACCAAAAATATCTTTAAACACTAGGTGGATAAACCAAGAGTCCTTTTTTTAACAGAAAAAGAAGTCAAAAAGTGAGACTTGAACCCTAACTTGACACGTATGATTTCAGTTGTTCTTACTTGGCCACAACCTCCGACCAACATTAGAATTGCGGTTTATCTTTCTCGTCATCGATTAGAAAATGGGAGGTTTAAAATTCTAAATCTGCACAACATCTTCCGCCGACCAACTATGATAACCTTGTACTTACAGAAAATTGAATTTCAAGTCACCGATTAACAATAGGCGTCGCCGACCAAGAAGTAGATGATTGTCGGCCTGTTTTGCTGGTTCCGACCAGCGCTGGATGGTGCCGACCTGTGCCGACCACCAGTTGATTTCCCCCGACCAACTATATATAACACTGACCATCATATAAGATCTACCGACCAACAAAATGACCTGCTGACCCAATAGGCTTTGGTCGACCATTGACGCCGATCAAGAAATAAATATGCCGGACCAAGAATAAGATATAGTTGAGCAATCATATATGATCTTCGACCAGTGATGGCCCAATAATAGGTGTCATCGGTTATCGTCGACTAAGAATAAGGCTGCCGACCAGGTATTGGATAGCGTCGACCTGTGCAGGTGCGGTTTGAATACCAATCGCCATTTTTAAGATCTGGCATCTCATAAAGAGAGAAAGATGAAATCCAGAGTCTCAGTTTCTTCTAATAATCAGAATCTGACTTTTAAAGTCTCAAATTGATACAAATGAGAATCAAACAAATATATATTCTTGACTCGTTGATGACTATCTCCTTCAACCATCACAAAAATTTATGGAGGCATTAGATCCATTATTGAAATTAGATCCACAATTCATATCAAGACGTGGATGTCCCCTATTTCTGTTTTATCAATTCTCACTCAATAAAGAAAATTATCGTGTGATTCACACAATTGGTAGATGAATTGAATTTGAATGGTGACTTTATCAAAACTAGTAAAATGAAACAATGTGTACATGAAAAATATTGAATCGTTCTAAAGTTTATCCCCATTATAAAGTTTAAACTTGGGAATCAAGTCAAAAATTATGATTTTAAATCTTACTGTTTTACAGATTTCTCAATAAAAATAATCTAACAATTATGATTTTAAAATCATGATATGCAATATTTTGCAGATTTCCTAAATAAAAATTGGACAACCAATTTCTGTATATAAACATAAAAATCATGACTGAATCAAAAGATGTATGCACAGTATATAATTGATTATACATATAGAAAATAAAAACTTAGCTTTTGATGGAGAACAATGCTTGTAACACGTTCCCACAGACGGTGTCAATCTGTTGAAGACAGAAAATGGCCACTGCCATTTTAGTGGCGTCAACAGCAGATAAATGATGAGGATGAGATTGAAGATGAAGATAAACATTCACATCAAACATATAAGAGACAAAGATTTTTAAAGTGGTTCTGCTATGAATAAAGCCTACATCCACTGTTATTTTATTCCCAGGGGTTTACAATAGCACAATATGGTGTAGAGAGAGAGAGAGGATGTGTATCTTGTGTATGGTGTTTCTTAGTTTTCTATCACCGTCCCCCCTTTTGGCTAAGGGAATACATGTATTTATAGTGATGGGAGATAAAGAGATACAATGTCTTTATACATTCAGACATTTATGTCTACATACAATGAATCTAATTGTTGGCCTTGTATGGCGGTTGATCCTCCTTGAATTGCTTGGTATGCTATGTGTTGTCATCTATTAATACAGTATAAATGTACATTAAGGCTCATTAAATGCGCTGTCATCCTCATTAATGCACATTAAATGCATAGTTATCCTTTGATCTTCCTGTTTGGTATGCCGACCAACTCTCCTCGAGTGTCGACTAACTCTCCTCGGGTGCCGACCAACTCTCCTCGGGTGCCGACTAACTCTCCTCGGGTGCCGAATATTGCCACGTAGGATGACATGTGTCCTTTTCTGATTGGTCCTCGTAGATGGAGAATTTTTTGCGTCAACAACTATGGTCTAAGATCGCCACCGGCCTCTCCTCGTATGAACTATTTGTCTGAAAGTTAATCTCCTCTAATGCAACATGAGTGTGAGCCAACTCATCCCGGAGATATCGCTTCAACGAAAAAATATGGAACACGTCATGGATACGATGCAAGTGCTTCGGCAACCCCAGTCTGTATGCTACCGATCCAACTCTCTCGATAATAGGAAATGGTCCTACTTATCTCGGTGCTAATTTCCCCTTCTTTCCAAATTTCATTATCCTCTTTATAGGAGACACCCGTAAAAAACCTCGTCCCCCACACAAACTCCTTGAAGAATCGCTTTGCATCGACGTAGCTCTTTTGTCGACACTGAGTATTCGAATGCGACTACGAATCAACTCAATCCTGGAAGACGTATCCTCTATCACCTTTGGCCCAAGTAGCTTGTTGTCCCCCACCTCTAACCAACACGCAGTAGAAGGACAAGGTCTACCGTATAAAGCCTCAAATGGAGCCATACCGATGGTGAACTGGTAGGTGTTATTATATGCAAACTCCACGAGTGGAAGGTACTCCTCCCAACCTCATCAAAAATCTAGGACACACATGCGTAACATATCCTCTAGCATCTTATTAGTACGCTCTGTCTTCCCATCTGTCTACGGGTGATAAGACATACTCAATCACACCTCGGTATCCCTAGCATCGTGAAAAATCTCCTAAAATTAGTACACGAAAATCTTATCCCAGTCGGATGCAATATGTAGTGGTACCCCATGTAATCGCACTATCTCGGCGATAAAAATCTGGGCATACTATCCCATAGAGTAATCTATTCGAACTGGCAAAGAGTGAGCTACCTTAGTCAACCGATCCACAATCACCTATATGGAATCGTGACCTTGCTGAGTAGGAGGTAACCTTATGATGAAGTCCATCCTAATTCCACATCGGGATCTCTAACGGTTGGAGAAACCCAGCTTGTTTTTGATGATCCACCTTCACTAACTGACAAGTGGCATACTTAGAGACGAATTTAGCAATGTCTCTCTTCATCCCACTCCACCAATATTATCGTTGCATATCCTGGTACATCTTATCTCCACCGGGATGTACCGTAAAATGGGATCCATGCGACTCTGTCATCACCGCATGTCGTAACTCCACTCCTTCTGGAACGATCGATCTACCGTTGAAGTGCAAGCCTCCCTCGGAACTAACTGAGTAAGACTCTGCTCCCTCGGTTAAAATCTATCGAATTTTCTCCTGACAAAATGGATCTGTTGCCTAAGCCTGTACCACCCTCATCACAATCTGAGGTGTAATAGTCATAACTAACATAAATGATCTGGCAACTGCATCCTAATGTCCCAGTTCCTTCCCATTTGCCTTCCACACCGCGACCAACTCCTCCACTGGCCTTTAGCTCAACGCGCCTGCTACCATGTTAGCCTTCTCGGGTGATAATGTATATCAAGCTGATAATCCTTCATAAATTCAAGCCACCAATGTTGGCATATTTTTAATTCCCGCTGAGTAAACAAATACTGTAGTGGCTTATGATCCGTGAATAGGCAAAATTTCTCTTCCAATAAATATTGTCTCAAAATTCGAAGAATAAACACGATTGCTTTCAGCTCCAAGTCGTGGGTGGGGTAATTCTGCTTGTGAGGCTTAAGATTCCTAGAGGCATAAACTATATCCTTCTCTATCTACTGAAATACTCCACCAAGCCCCTTTAATGATGAATCAGTGCAAACTAAGAACTCCAAATCTGGTCTGGGCAGTGCTAGTACAGGTGCTGAATTTAATTTATCTTTCAGCTCATCAAATTCCAACTAACACACATCATCCCAAATAAATGCTACGCCCTTACGGGTTAGATTAGTCATCGGACCCATAATCTTCGAGAAACCTCGGATGAACTGTCTATAATAATCGACCAAACCTAAGAAAATGCGTACCTTTGTCAGTGTCGTGGGCTGTCCCCACTCCCTCAACACTTATACTTTGCTAGGATCCACTGATATCCCTAACTCGGACACAATATGCCCCATAAACTGCACCTACTAAATCCAAAATCCACACTTCTTATATTTAGCATATAACTGATGCTCACGTAGTGTGTGAAGGACCCATCACAAATGCTCTGCATGATCCTCCTCTATTTGGGAATAAATTAGGATGTCATCAAAAAAGACAATGACAAACTGATCTTGGAACTGTTTGAACACCATGTTCATTAAGTCCATGAATACTGCTAGTGCAATGGTTAACCCAAATGGCATAACTCGAAACTCGTACGATCCATATCTGGTCAAGAACGCAGTCTTAGAAACATCTTGCTCTCTGATACACAGCTGATGATAACCAGATCTCAAGTTTATCTTAGAGGAGTAGGTTGCTCCTCTCAGCTAATCAAACAAGTCATCAATTTGAGGTAACGGATATTTGTTCCATATTGTGACTTTGTTTAATTCTCGATAATCCACGCACAGTCGTAAAGAACCATCTCGCTTCTTTCAAAATAACGCAGGGGCACCCTAAGGCGAGGTACTCCTACGAATAAACCCTTGTCCCAAAAGAGGCTCTATATGAGCCCTTAACTCCCTCATCTCTGCAGGAGCCATACGGTAAGGCGCACGAGATATTGATCAAGTACCCGACACTAAATCAATCACAAATTGTATTTTCCTGCTGGGAGGTAACCCCAGTATTTCCTGGAATACATCAATGAACTCACAGAATACTGGTATCGAATTAAGGGGAATCATCACTCCTGTAGAGGTCTCCTCCTTTATATAAAACAAATAAGTGGACGATCCTCCCTCAGGACGAAGGATCACCACAAGGAACATCTCTTGTCCCAGAATAGCAAAAATAATGCTCTGACTATAGCAATCAATCATAACTCTGTACGCGACTAACAAATCCATGCCGATAATAGCATCATACTCGAACATGTCTAACATAAGCATATCAGACAGTAAAATCAAACTCCCTATCTTTATACTCACATTCCGATATATAAAGAAAATAGGCATTCCGTTACCCATCGGTGAGTCTACAAAAGTAACAATACTATTGGCCATGTCTAATAACCCTACGACCCATGAAAATATAATGACTATAAAAAAATTTGAGGCTCCCATGTCAAACAAAATATGCCCCATAGCCCCATAGATAGAAAACATACCCTCGACTGCTGGCGGTGGATGTTGTACTGCTGCTTGATGAACGTTGTAAAAATGTTTTTACTGTATCTTCCCCTGCGATGCTAGAGCAGGTAGTGCTGGCACCTAAGCTGGTGTTGGGAGGGAGGTTGGAGGAAAAATGAGTTGCTGTGGCTCCTAATGAGCACCCTGCTGTTTAGAAAAATTACCCTTATCAGGGCAATCCTGTCGTTTATGGACAAGCTTGTGTTATAACACAATATATTGTGTTATAACACAGTAAATGTTAACGTTTGTAAAAATGTTATAGATATAAACCTAACCCAATGTCATCCCTACTCACCCTAAATCGGAGCTCCAGTGGATCCAAACTCCATTTATCTAATATTCTCTTAATTTCAAAGGTTCGCACAAGCGGCACCCTATGCCACTACTACCCACCTAAATCATAGATGTGATGAAAGTCGTTGAAGCTTCGACAATGGGGGTGGGTAGTGGTGGGGATTGAATGTCGCTAGCGTAAACCTTTAAAAATATAGTAATTTAAAAAAAAAGGTTTGGATCTACCGTGTATATATATATATATATATATATATATATATGTTTGCTGTTTGTGAAAATGTTATATATAAAACTATTTCATAAATATTTTAACACAGTAAATGTTATTGTTTGTGAAAATGTCACAAATATGAAACTATTTCATTTTCTGGTGTATACAATAAAGTTTAATATCTATGACATTTTCACAAACTATATATATATATATATATATATATATATATATATGCTCCTATTTTTAAAGTTATGTGTCATCCCTACTCACCCCAAATCGGCGCTCCAAATGATCCCGATTCCATTTATCCAATCTTATTTTCAAAGGTCTGCGCTAGTGACACCCCATGATACTCCGGTGGATCCAAAACCCATTTATTCAAAAGTCTCTTAATTTCAAAGGTCCGCGCCATCGGCACCACATGCCACCCTTACCCACCCCAAATCGGAGCTCTGACGAAGGTCGTTGAAGCTCCAACAATGGTGGTAATGATTGGATACCGCTAGCGCGAACCTTTAGATATAAGGTGATTTTGAAAAAAAAAGGGTTTGAATCCACCGTATATATATATATATATATATATATATATACTGTGTAGTATTACCACAGTAAATGTTATTGTCTGTTTCTGAAAATGACACATATATAAAATTATTTCATATTCTAGTGCATACAGTAAAGTTTACGGTTTGTGTAAATTTTTTTCTTTGGAATTTTATAGCCTTCATGAATCTTGTTTGATAGATCTCGTCGAGCAGATTTCAAAAATAGTAATTTTGCGAAAAACGAATTTGTGAATCAAAAGTTATGATCATTTAAAGATTAAAAAAAAAGTCCAACCACTTATGTAACTTCCTAAAGGAAGTTACGGATGATTAGTTATAAAAGGGTAAAATGATGAAAAAATTTCCTAAAAAGCTGGAATAGGACCTATAGGATTATTGAAAAGTCAATAGGACTTATAAGAATGTTGACCCCATAAATGGGACCTATGTGTAAAGACCCCTAGATAATATCTGCAATTTACGTTTTAACTAAACTAATAAATTACACATAATATGTATTGATATATTATGTATGTATATTGCATTTTACATATATTATATTCTATATTACGAAAATAATAGATTATGTATGTTACATTTCGAGTACATTAATAAATATGTAGATTATGTTTGATATATAGTGTAGTACATTAGTATATTATGCAATATGTATTACGTACAGTAGTATATTACATAACCGATGAGTCCATTTGATAAATTTTGACAACTAACTCGTGAATCTCTTTAGTATAGTATGAAATATACACAATTCAAGTATAATTAAAGTTTTACATAAATGAATATACTATGTATTAATATTAAAAAAGTATATTGTATATTACGTAATATATTGATCTATTATGTAATTGATGCTTTAAAATAACAAATGCTTTTGTGTCGTTTTTTGTATTTGGATTTTTGGGAGAAGCATACTTTTTTATCCCTTGGATTTATTTATTAGGGAGATAGCCGAAATTTCGCTTTGCTTTATGGTGTTATAGATCATAAGATGATAAAATAACAAAATAACAAAATTTCGCTTTAGTTTAAGGGTAATTTGGATAAATCTCAATTAAAGTTGAATTAACTCTAAAAAAAATTCACCTCAGGGGTCCCGTCCCTGAAGCTCCGGCACCACTCGTGTGACAACCCGCATTCCGAAATAAGGGGTGGCCAGCCCGATAGTCCGACATATACGAAAATCATGGATGGAAATCATTCTCAGCATCACAATTATAGTAAGAGTATACGGGAAAAGCACCCATTAATTCAGAAAACGGGTTGCCAAAATAATTAATTTGATTTAAAATTTAAGTTAAGATAACTATTTAAACAATCCATTCTAAAAGATAGTGGAATTCCGAAGCAACATATATATCATACATCTAAAACGGATATATACAAGGGGAGGACCGAATATGCTGTCGGTCCACAGCTACACAAAAGGAATCATAACAGTTTAATATGTTACATAATACATTCATTAAACAATTACAAAGTTTGGGCCACTCGCCCGAATGACAGACCCGATCATAACTAGATTTCAAAAGTGATGGCGTCTCGTAAAACATCCTGTAATATCCGCAAATTCTTACAGCTCCTTAAAAGCAAAAGAGTAGGAATATCAACACGGGCGTCCTTGCGGAGGAGCACCTGGCCGGATACAATAACATGCACAACATAGGAGAATGAACGGGTCAGGGCCCGATTTTTATATAATTACCAGATGAACAAAAAGCATGATAGTTATGAACAGTTAATCATGAATGACGATGATCAAATATCTAACAACAAAATCATGAATCACAAACGAGACAATTAAAATGACATGCCTACGGATAAATTATGCAAGAGAATAAAATTATGCATGATTAAATTAAAAGCTTCTATCCTCAATTTCCACTTTAATCCGCTTTCAATTCCTTAACAGGAATAATATCATCATACATTTTAGTGGAAAATATGCATCTCTCAAGTCCCACTTGAGTTTAGAAAAGTTATATTCTTATACATATAACGATTCTAAGACCGCCCCTCCGAGTTTCCCCACTGGGCGCGCCCCTAAATGACTATCATCTTCCAGGGGCCTATCAAACAAGGCATCCTGGGCACCTAACGCACGTCAGGAAGTGGCCATATGCCTGCGAGTGAGTCATAACCATACCCGGAATTACCTCACTAGCGCAGAAAAATACATATAATAAACCCGCATATGGCCGAGGACTATAGTCTCCCTGCATTCACTAGTCAGGGGACATCACCTCATGCGCGAGCTTCCCTTATGATAGCGTTTAGAGAGGTGTGTTTAAGTAAATTAGTATTTACCATAAAAACCACATTTCTCTTTTCCAATTATATATACTTGTTTCATTATTTTGAAACCTTCATCATAGGATACTTCATTAATTTTCATCATAGTACATGCCCAAATCATTCTCTAAGGGATCACAATTATTCCCAAAACTTAAGGTCTTATATACCTCGATTTAAGCCCCTAAAGTCTCCAAGCATGGGCCTACAACCCCCATCCTTCTATTAGGATGCAAAAAGAGAAGTGATGCCTAAACAACACTTTAGACACCCCCCCCCCCCCCCCCCCCCGGACTTAACCCCAAGTGAATCCCATTCAACTCTAGGGTGCCAACCAACTCAACTAGGACTCTAAAAATCAAGGTTTACTTCATTCAATAAGAGTCCTAAGTCCCTATGAAAAGAAAAGAATTTAAAAACAAAATTAGAAAGTTGGGAGAGAAAACAGGGGACCGGTCAACCGGTCCCAAGACCGCGGTCGACCGCGTCTCAAGTTTTAGCCTCCAAAGAAAATCAGAAAGCTCATTTCGGGCGAACCGGTCGACCGGTAGGAGAACCGCGGTCGACCACGCCCTAAAATATATGCCTTTGAAAGAAAGCAGTGTGCCCTCTTCCGAAGGCCCGGTCGACCGGTCTGAGAACCGCGGTCGACCGGTCATTGCAGACCTAGACCTATTCTTCCCATTTTCCATCTAAACCCAAAACCAAATATCAACCAAAGCCAACCAACCTCATTTAATGATACTAATAGATCATAAATGCTTCCAACAACCTTTTTCCCACCTCAATACACAATCAAATCTCTTCCAAAGATATTAATACCCATAAATCTAACCAAAAACCATAACTACATTACACCAAACTATTACATAACTACCCATACTAATTATCCATCTTAAACCATATAATAGCAAGTAAAAAACTTGCCTTGGGGATTCAATTTCAGACTTGGGTGAAGAAGAATGCAAGATCAATCCACCAATCCTCAATCTCTCCCTTACTCCACAAGTTCTTCCTCTCTCTCTCTCTCACTCTAGAGCTAGAATACACTTAGGGGAAAATAAGGGAAAATGAAAGGCTTAGGAAGACTAAAACGTGGTCTTAGCTAAAATTCTTCCAACTTTAAAGGGTTAATACCGCAATAAAATGATTTCTAATACGCAATATGCCAAAACCAGTCAAAAGTGCCCAAAATCTGAAAATACAATATGGCACACATTTTGACTGTCTCGCACCTCCCGGAACTAACTACACCCTCCAATTTGTCATTTGGAAATTCTATAAGTCATTTTAAGTCCCGGTTCCATTTTAAGCCAAATTGCCATTTTAAATCTCAAGACACAATAGAACACCACATGGTAATAGTCACTTACACACATGGTAATTATGCAACTTTTGAGTAAATATTAACTTATTTCATCAAATTAATACTTACTCCACATCCGGCATTTTATATATAATTACTCCACATGGTAAATAAGTATAAAATGGGCTCCCAAAAGCAAGGGTTGTTACAACTCGTAAGTTCGACTTCCCCAAAACAAAAATCCTGGATCTGCCACTACCCTTAACCATAACTATTTTCACATATATTCAGATCTTTGTAGAATGACACATGTCCCAGATTTGTTCAAACAATACCACCATTAAAAAATAAAATAAAAACTTAGGATTGGCTGCAAATAAAAATTACCATGGTCGGAACTGACCGCGTAGTCCGGGGTCTCACGGTTTGAGAGTATGACGATAATTTGCAAAAATCACACTTAGACTTGAAAACAGGCCGTTAAAGGGTGAAAACTCAAACCAGCCCCCAAACGACCCCGTAGGAGGCACGGACACCTCGCACGGGACCAATGTAACTTGTAGGAGCTGACCGCGTAGTCCCAGATCTCCCGGTTTGAGAGTATGACGATAATTTGCAAAAATCACACTTTGACTTGAAAACAGGCCGTTAAAGGGTGAAAACCCAAACCAGCCCCCAAACCACCCCCGTAGGAGGCACGAACACCTCACACGGGGCCAATGTAACTTCTAGGAACTGATCGCGTAGTCGTATATACAATTTTTCTGCTTGTATATGCAATTTTTCTGCTTGAATACGATTTTTTTAAAAATGACTTGGTTACTAATATTGTATCTTTTATGTTTCTTATTTTTTTTTTTTAGGATGACATTCAATCGCTAGCTTTTATCCACTTGGAACGCATGAAGAAGTCAATGCTTTACAATAGGGGGATTGTTTATTTAGTGTCGTTAATATTCAGGATTCTATTTTTTGTATTATGGCCGAGTAGGCTTCAGTAGTTTTATGGTTTATTTTTATGGCCCTGCTCGCTGTAGTAGTTTTATTGTTGACATTTATGGCCGTGCGGGCTTTATATGGGCAGATTTTATGTTTTGCAGGTTTTGGAATGCTAAAAAAATAGAGGAAACTCTGCCCAATTTTTTTTTTTGATATGGAAGCTATTATCTCTTGTAATTTTTTGAAGTTATTGTCGACTTTTATGGTCATGTGCGGCTTTATATTGGTATTAACTCTTGTAATTTTTTGAAATTTGTATGCACATTAGTTTATCAACAACCTGCGATATTCATAATTTGTGAATTTTTTTGATTTTTTTTGGCAAATAATAAATATTTTTCCTACCGGATTCGGAATTTGCAGATTTTCTAAATTTATTTCCTATTATTATTTTTTTAATCAACCAAAAAATCTGGCACGGTTTTAAACCGTGCCAAAACCGTGCCAATGTATAAAAATGAGAACGCTTATTAAACATTCTGGCACGCTTTAAAACCGTGCCAAAAGCATGCTAGAAAATAGACAATTTGGCACGGTTTCGACGTGTGCCAAAAGCGTGCTAGATTTAACATCTAACACGGTTTAAAAGTGTGTCAAAAGCGTTCCAGATAAAAAACTGGCACAGTTTAAAAGCGTGCCAAAAGCGTGCCAGCTTGGGAAATCTGGCACGGTTTTAAACCGCGCTAGAAAATCTGGCACGCCTGATTCTGGCACGGTTTTGAACCGTGCCAGATTGCGTCTGGTGCTGTTTTAAACCGTGCCAGTTTCTTGTTTTTGGTGTAGTGCCAGTAGGACTTAAAAATCGTATTTTTATGACCATTCGTTACTAATTTTTTTTTAAATGGTGCTTTTAATGTTTGTCTAATGGATTTTTTAATGTTCATTTAAGTTATTGAGAATTGTTCAAGAGGGAAGAAACTAGGTTGTATACCCTTGATACCTCACATTAAAATAGTAGTGCCCTGGATTTGCGTACACAAATTGTGAAAAGTGAGTGGTACGTGCATAATGTCTTTTATAAATACATAATAATAAATATAAAATGGGCATTTTAATTAAATAGAATTGAACTAAGGTTATTACTCTCTTCAAACACATTTTACATTAGTTAACTTATTTTTATTAGGCATTTATTATCCCATCGTATATTGGAAATTATAAATTCATAAACATTTATTTATTTTTGTTATAATAAAAAAAAATATTCCCCACATTCATTTCTTTGAATGGAACTTAATTATTATCAATGTTGTCATATAATAAACATTAATTACTTACGTTATATTCATAAACTACATAATTATCTATATCGCTCCCAAGCATTAAGAGAAGAAAAAACCAGTAACCAAGCATTGCTTCAATGGAGATCAAGCTTTGCCTCATTATCCTATTGCTTGCCTCGTCCAATGTAGAAGAGGTCATGGGAAAGGTGATGGAATATGATGTTATGACGAAGGATGAAGTCCCATGCAAGAATAAGACGAATTGTAACGTGGTTGCAAAAGCTAACCCTTACACACGTGGTTGCACTGTTGCCACCCGGTGTGCCAGGGGCCATTGATGAAAGAGATATCAATCTCCATTCATGGCATCATAATACTAGATTCATGAGGAAAGTTTTGATATATTTCTTCTTTAAATTTTCATAGGAAAATAAAAAGGAGTCATTATATGCCAATACATGATTTTCATTGACATGGTGTATCGCTATTGGTTAGTGCCACTGGTGCGGACCCACATCTATAAGGCACTAACCAATTGCGACATGATATGTCACTATGTAGCGACCGATACATGAGAATCATGAGTTGGCCTTGACTTATTGAAACAAAAATCTATAGTTCTCATGAAACACTGAATTCCAGAATGGAAAGGTGCCTATTGATGTGATGGTTTTTCACTTGGAAAGGTGCTCTATTGGTGTGATGGTTTTTCACATTTAGTAAACACTAAATTTGGGTACGCTTTGAATTTTAGTAGACATGTTTGTAACATTTAGTAAATATTATTAGATTATATATTTACAACGTGTAGTTGATATTTGTTATTATGGTTTGCACAAGTTGCATAGGAATTTTTAAACATCATATCTTTCAAATTCAGACAAAAGAACTTGCAATTTTTTCCTTCTTTGTCTATATATTCGACCTTCCATCGTTTAATAGAGGTAGTACCAAAACCCTAAATTTTGAATTGATGGCAGAGCCGCCTGGTTTTCGTCAACAAATGGTGATCAATCTTGAAAAAGCATTGGGTTAGGATTAGGGTTAAGGTTAGGGTTCGGGTTCGGGTTCGGGTTAGGGTTAGGTTTAAGGTTTATAGAAAGAATTGGGGAAACATTTTGAGCGTGCTTAGAGTGCACCTTCCTTCAGATATTCCAATTGTGGGGTGTGAGCTTACACCGTATGTTTTATTAAGGAGGACTGATACTAAATATATTACTACTCAGGAAGTGCCTGAATCTACTGTACTTAAGAGCCATTTCTTGAGATACAAGTGGTTAGTAATTTTTTTTTTAAGTTTCTCAATTTGGGTATTCCTTAAATTTTTGTATACTTGTGATTTGCTTGTTTGAAAATGGTTTGGTTGGTTATTCTGGTGATTGATACGCATTTCGTATAGACACTTGAAAGTGGAAAAACTGGAAAAAGTAATAATATAATTCATTTTTATGTGTGTAAAATTAGTTAATTTAATAACTATGTGAATAATGAAATAATAATATTGTAATATACTTGGTGGTCATTTCTCGAGATATAAGTGGTTAGTAATATTTTTTTTAACTTTCTGAATTTGGGTATGCTTGTGATTTGCTTATTTGAAAATGATTTGATATGCGTATGCATATCATATAGTTGACACGTGGATGCAGCAAAAAAACAATAAAACTAGGATACAATGTATGTATATGTATCAAATAATTTGCTAATTCAATAACTCTACGAACCATAAAATAATAATAATAATAATAATAATAATAATAATAATAATAATAATAATAATAATAATAATAATAATAATAATAATAATAATAGTAATAGGAATAGGAATACTAATAGGAATAGGAATATAATAATAATAATAATAATAATAATAATAATAATAATAATAATAATAATAATAATAATAATAATAATAATAATAATAATAGTAATAGTAATAGTAATAGTAATAGTAATAGTAATAGTAATAGTAATAGTAATATTATAATAATAATAATAATAATAATAATAATAATAATAATAATAATAATAATAATAATAATAATAATAATAATAATAATAATAATAGTATACAAAGTTTTTGAATTTGGGTGTGCTTTGAATTTTAGTAACATGTTTTTCACATTTAGTAAATATTATTACATTACATATTTACCACGTGTAATTAATATTTGTTAAGTGGTTTGATAAGTTGCATTAGTAGTAAATATTTACTACTTGTTTTCTAATTGAACCAATTGGAGAAAAAATATTTTCAAATGCGACAAAATTGCCAAATAAAGTTGTGTAAGACCAATTTGACTATAAATTTAGTAAACAATGCCTATTTGTAGAAATCCCAAAATTAAATTATTTATATATCTGAAACATAACTAGAATCTCAAATCCTTAACAAGCGAAAAACTATATTATGTATATAAAATGATAAAAATATCAAATATTAAAACCATATTCATTTTAAATGAAGTATATATTTTTTATGTAACTCTCCGCAAAATGTAATATGCATGAACACAATATATAATGATTTTGAGAAAAGTATACGTAAAATAAAAAAATATGCACTTTTAGTATATGAAATTAATTTACGTTTGTTTGTTTGTGTGTGTGTGTGTGTGTGAGAGAGAGAGAGGGGCTTCCTTATAGGAATAATATTTTTGCAATTTTATATATTATCTAACTCAATGGTGGTAAATATACCTTCGTGTATGTATATTGAGTAATTAATGGCTTGCTAACCTTGTCTTGGGGGTAATATTTCCCAAATATGATTGGAATACCATTTGTTAATATGAAAAATGTTTTTGTGTCCTATATTGTATTTAAATTTTTGGGAGCAACATAATTTTTTTCCCGTTCGATTTAATTATTAGGGGGTAGTTGAATTATCACTTTGGTTTATGGTGTTATATATCAAAAGATGCTCGAATTTCGAAATAACCCCTCACTTTAGCCTAATTTCCAAAATGACATGTCACTAGCATAATAATGAAGCAAACAAGAAGTACTAGTAGTATAAGGAGGGGTAATTTAAAACTAGACATATTTCTACAAAGGAGACGTGTACATATTTGAAATAAATTGGATATTTTGTTATCTTGCAATTCTTATAGAATGTGTGGTTGATGCTCTTTTGTCTTGTAGCTAACAGGTAATTAATTAAGTACAATTTACACGTAGGTCCCTTGTTGATAATTTTTAAGTATTTAAGGACAATTTACTGTTAGGTCCACTTATTATGCTACTAGCATGGACTTTTATAATAAAAGAATTAGGGGACCTGAGTATTTAAAATTTGTCAAAATTCCTTTAGTGTTTAAAATTTATTTGCAAGGGACATAAGACTACTTTCCCCAATAATTAATAGATTATTTTAAATGATTTGTGAGTTATATGTCATATGTGTCAATTAAGCTCATGCACTCATTTTTTAGCCAATTACCCTCAAATCATATTATTTCAATATAGCCATTACATCCTAATTTGCCCTTTCCCAATAATTAATTTAATACTTTTATGTCCTAAGTTAACAATCCTACTTTGTTTTGTGGGAAGTCCAATGTTCAGGATCATTTTTTCTCAATTTAATAATAGAATCTAATATCACAATAGTTAAAATCTAAATTTTAGCCATTGATTGACTACATCTATAAAAAAATCATCACTTTCAAAGATGGCTAAATATATTAGATGGGGAAGAACATGTGGTAAGGACAAATAAGTGAAATGAGATCAATTATAATTCTCAAAATGTATCGTTTTTAACGTTTTAGTGAATTTTCTCATTCTAATTAGTATTTTGGGTAGCAATAATATTCCTTTTGAATACCCGTATAGCCTTTTTTAATACTTTTAACGAAATAAATTAGTCTATATTGATGATGCTGGAAACAGCACCACCCTTCAAGATGATCTTAAGCTCAATTCAGTGTTAAAAATGGCAGTATAAGAGTAAAAGTATACAGTAGAAGGATGTGAGGAGAAGAAGATGAACACAGTCATGTAAGTGGTTCAGCCAATCAGGCCTACATCCACTGTGGAAGTGTGTGATAAATATCACTGTATGTGGGCTCTAATGGCCACAGATACTGTAAGGACACGAATTTCCAATTGAGTCCATATATAGTTTTGGCTCAATTCCGGACAAAAACATTTATTCATAGGATAGTATTTAATTATAATATTCTCAAAGCCTATGAAATGTTTGTTGAAGACGTAGCGGCAAAGAGTATAAAGCTTCATCATCATGCCGATTTGAGTGCCTCGTTTCTACGTCATCAACTATAGTTCCATGCTCCCAAGGTATGAATGCAATTATATATATATAGGAGCTTGGAACAAGTTTTATTGGGTGTTAGGTTTAATAAAAACTGTGTTTTATTTTAAGAAAGAATCAATTAGAACCTTAAAATAAGTTTGTAAAGTTTTCTGGGCTAAAATCAAATTTTCCAAACTTTCTGGAAGTTCGTTCGATATGTCGTTCGAACGAGATTGTCTTTCGAACCAGATGTCGTTCGAACGAGTTTGCCAATGACTTCCCACTAAGGCATACTGGACCTTCGTTCGAAATGTCGTTCGAACGAAATTGTCGTTCTAACGAGATTTCCAACGAGTTTCTAACGAGTCCATACTGGAGCTTCGTTAGAAGACTCGTTCGAACGAGAATGTCGTTCGAACGAAATGTCGTTCGAACGAGACGCCAGGCGGGAACAGTTTTTGCCAGTTTTTTGGCAGTTTTTCACCCACTTCCCCACTTTGTTTTTAACCAACTTTTTCAGACTTTATCATGTGCGGGAACAACATTTTCCAACTTAACTTTTCCATAACTTTTCATCTCTTAGAGAGTGTTTTGAGAGCAAAATTGGTTTAGGAAAATGTTCATGTTTTGAGTGAGATTTTTAGAGAAAAAATTATACATCACTCTTGTTTACACACAAATGTGTTTATTCCAAGTTCTTATATACATATCAATTGCTTGGAGTTTGGCACCGGTTTTCTCTACACCGAATTGAAGAGAAGTTTTCTTTAATCTACCCACGTGGAGAAAGGCTTCATGTATGGGTGACGGTGACCATATAAAGTCCTATCGGTGGATTCCGAGACCGCGGTGGTGTTCCAAGGTTATTCGCTAGGAAGAGGTTTCTACAAGAAGAAGCGTCGGGACTTGAGAGGGATCGAGTCGTGTGTTGTAAGTCTTTTGTCTTGTACTTGTAATTCTGTATCTAGTGAATTTGTGGCTAGGGCCGTCCGAGGTTTTTTCTCGTCTTGTGTTTTTCCTCGTACATCGCGGCGTAGTGTGATTGGTTTATTTTATCTTGCATAATAATTTAGAACGCATGCTTAGGATAATTCAAGATAAAATTTGGTTTTAATTATCACACTTAATTTAATTTGGACTTAAATTAAATATTGGGTAAATTTAGTTAATTCAAGTCATTTGCTAAAATTGGTTTGCCCTAACTTCGAAATATTGAAAATTATGACTTAGGCAAATTCTAGGGCTTGGATCAATTAATTGGTTTAAGTGAAATTAACGTTTGTGTGTTTAAGTTAATTTCACTCGATTAAATTTTAAGAAAATTAAAACTTAGTAATTCTTTTGTTTATGTTGAACCGGTTTAATTTTAAGAAAATTAAAATTGGGTATTTGTATGTTTTAGTTGAACCATCACATTTTACGCTTCCGCATCTCATGTTTTATAAAAGGAAATTATAAGTTCACTTTTATTTTGAATTGAGATAATTAAAATCCGGGGTTTTACAAATTGGTATCAGATCCAAAGCGATAAATTATTTCATTAACGATCCTTTAAATAATTTTTGGCTACAATGGAATTTTCCCCATTTTCAAAATTTCCTATTTTCGATGGTTCAAACTACGCGTAATGGAAAGTGCGAATGAAATCGGCACTAAAATCTATCGACGAGAGAGTTTGGATGTCAGTTGTTAATGGGTGGTCCCCACCAACTTATTTAGTTGAAAATGAACGTGTTCCCAAACCCGCCGATAGATGGACTGAAAATGAGTTTAAACTTGCTAATTTCAATTCCCGTGGTTTAAATGCCTTGTTTAGCTCTGTCACACCGGATGAATTCCGACGCATTATGACGTGTGAGACCGCTAAAGAAGCTTGGGATATTTTACAATTAACTCATGAAGGAACTAGTGTCGTTAAAGCTTCAAAACTCCAAAACCTCACCACTCAATTTGAAACTATCAAAATGAATGAAAAAGAAACTTTTGATGAATTTTATGCTATACTTTCTGATATTGTTAATTCATCTTTTAACTTGGGAGAGAAAATACCTGACAACCGTGTTGTAAAGAAAATTTTAAGGTCCCTACCCGATAAATTTATTCCAAAAGTGACCGTTTTAAATTCTTTACCAACTTTAGCCTCTACGAAATTAGAAGATCTTGTAGGTGATTTACAAACCTATGAACTAGATATGTTTCCCTCTAAAACTGAAAAGAAAATCGAAAAGGGCATTGCTTTAAAAGCTCGAAAAGAGGTCAAACAAGTAGTAGAGAGTGAGAGTGATAGTGACTCGGAAGACATGGCTTTGTTTGCTCGTAAATTTAGAAAATTTCTTAAAATTAACAAAGATAAATTTAAAAATGATTTTAAGAAATTTGATACTTCTAAACATGATAAAAGCGAGAAGATTCCTAAAGCCGAGAAGATCCCTAAACCTAGTAATGAAAATTTAGATAGGGACGAGTCTAATAAGTGTTTTGGTTGTGAAGGTTATGGCCATAGGGCTTATGAGTTCCCCACTAAACTAAGGAAAGAGGGTAAACGACCCATTGCATATAATGCGACCCTTAGTGATAGTGATAAGGAAGAGGGACCCGATTCCCCCACTAAGCCAAATTTTGTGGCTTTTATGGCTAGTCATGTGAGTGATAGTGAGAACTCATCGATTGATGAAACTTTAACACATGACACTTCCAAGGTCATTGTTTACGATTCACTTGTTTTTTATGATAGTGAGAGTGGAAAAGAAAGTGAGAGTGAAAATGAAGAAGAGGTCAATGTGAGTGAACTTCAAAATGCTTTTCAAGAACTTTATAAAGAATCTATTAAATTAAAGAAGGCTAATTTGAAGTTAGAAGCTAGTTTAAGAGAGAGTGTCAAGGTCGTTGATGAAAATGCTTAAATAGAAGACCTTAGGACACGTGAGACGACTCTTCAAAAGAAGCTTGAATATGTATAAGGCGAAAGAGATAGCCTTAGGGGTTTAATGGAATCCTTGAAAAAGGAGCTTCTTGCTTTTGAAGAGAGAAATGTTTTATTAGAGTCTAACATTTTAGAATTGCAAAATAAATTAAAAGACTCTAGTAATGTCAAATTTAATTTGGAGTGTCGTTCGGAAAAACTAGATAAAATCTTAGGAACGGTCCAAATTAAAAATGACACTTGTGGTTTAGGCTTCAATACTTGTAATGAATTTACCCCTAAAGCTAAAACCCACGTTTTAGGAGAATCTACTGGGAAAGCATTTATAGATCACCCTTTAGGTAAATCTTTTCGACATGTTTTTACTTGTACACATTGTGGTCGAAAAGGTCATCTTAGGAAATTTTGTTTTAATCTTAAACGCATTCCTAGAAAATCCCAACGCAATGCAACAAATGTATTTAAAATATCTACACCCCAAGATAGTCATTCTTCATTAATTTGGGTTAGGAAATCCGACTTGGTTGCCTTGCAAAATAGGGTTTTTGATTCTCATTTACTTTCACATGCTTCATCCCTTGCTAAATCTAAAGGATGAATGTGTTAGTGTTTGCATACTTTAGCATTTGTACTTCATGCCATATTCACATGCTAAATGTATGCTTGTTTAATCATTTTCTAGTCTATGCTCCATGCTTATCACATGCTAGAATTATGATTTTTATTTGTCTTTTGTATTATATTTCCTTCATTTTGTTTGCATTAAATGGAAAATACAAAAAGATTGTTGTTTATCATTTGGATTTTATACCTTGGTAATTTAAGCTTAATGAAAAATTCAAATGATTTTTGTTTGCCTTTTGAGCATATATTTTTTATTTTTGGCTAAAAATTTCAAAAACTCAAAAAGATTGTATTTTGTGTGTATTTTAGTTTGACACACTTTAAGTGGCATATATTTGTGTTTGAATTCCATCTTTTACGCTCCCACGTGGCTAGAATTTTTGGTTTAGATTATCAATCCTAATTATGTTATTTACCAAAGTTTTATGGAGTAGTTGGATTTTGTGTTGTTTAAATGAATTCTATTTTTATATGCCTCTATTCACACATGCACGAGCTCTTTTGAAATTTTAACTTCATATGTATATTTGAGATATGTGAGGTGTTCTCCTACCAATCTTGTAATCTACATTTTTGTGACTTAGGAGGACTAGTGCATGTCAAAATCCGTTGCATGTGAGATTTATGTGAAAAATGAAAACATGATAAATATAAATATGCACGGGAAAGGGCTCCGAAAGGACTAAGTGATCCTTTGCGATAGTAAGCCACCGTTTTGGAATGGACCTAAAATAATACGTGTTCCAAAGGCCTAAAAACAGAATATATGGCATTAAAAGAAAATAAATTGCCAAGGCCTATGTTTGATTGATATATTCATTCAAATTTAATATAAATGCATATTGAGGGCAATTGGATGGTATATCAACGGTTTGCACAATGTCCGTTTATCCTAGTTGCATATTTCATGTCATGACTTTATTGGTTTGTAGAATCATCAATATTCTAGGCTTTTATGCATTGTGTATGTTTGTTCATTGAGTTCAATCTATCTTGTCACGTGAGGTTATATTTAAAAGTGATGAAGTTTGCAATTAAATGAGAACTCCGTGAACGTTTATTAAGTGTTTGGGTCTAAATTTAATTGTTTCTAGTTCACACCCCTACACTTCCGTTTCCATATGACACATTTTTGCCATACGAGTGTGCAAACTTATTGTATTTTTGTGTCATGTGTGTGTTTATATCTATACATATGTGCATATGCATTCTTGATATATTTATCGTACATATATATATGATATTGTGTTTTGCCTTTGCCTTGATTTTGTTGCCCATATGCTTTCATGTCTTATCACTTTAAGCTTCACCATGCTTTTATATTTGTTCTTTATCCTTTGTCTATTCCTGAACAAAAAGGGGGAGAATGATAGGGGGAGAAATGGTATCTAATCCTATTATTATCGTATCTTAGTTTGGGGGAGATTTATCTTAGAGGGAGACGTCTTTCTAAGTATGTCATTTGTTTGATAAAGGGAAGAATTAATTTAGGGGGAGTAATTAATTAATTGCATTTTATATTTCGATATTCCCTATGCATTTGATGAGTTTGCTTAAGTGTGCAGGAATTATTCTAAAGCGGCATCCTTCAATGGCAAAGCGTTTGATCCATGGGTTGAGTCAAGTTTGGGTGGGTTATATTTTGAGTCTAGTAGAGCTTGACGGCCCTTTAGGATTTTTGTTCGGTTTTTGTCCCGGAATAGCCAAAGGGGGAGATTTGTAAGGACACGAATTTCCAATTGAGTCCATTTATAGTTTTGGCCCAATTCCGGACAAAAACATTTATTCATAGGATAGTATTTAATTGTAATATTCTCAAAGCCTATGAAGTGTTTGTTGAAGACGTAGCGACAAAGAGTATAAATCTTCATCATCATGCCGATTTGAGTGCCTCGTTTCTACGTCATCACCTATAGTTCCATGCTCCCAAGGTATGAATGCAATTATATATATATAGGAGCTTGGAACAAGTTTTATTGGGTGTTAGGTTTAATAAAAAGTGTGTTTTATTTTCAGAAAGAATCAATTAGAACCTTAAAATAAGTTTATAAAGTTTTCTGGGCTAAAATCGAATTTTCCAAACTTTCTGGAAGTTCGTTCGATATGTCGTTCGAACGAGATTGTCGTTCGAACCAGATGTCATTCAAACGAGTTTGCCAACGACTTTCCACTAAGGCATACTGGAACTTCGTTCGAAATGTCGTTCGAACGAAATTGTCGTTCTAACGAGATTTCCAACGAGTTTCTAACGAGTCCATACTGAAGCTTCGTTAGAAGACTCGTTCGAACGAGAATGTCGTTCGAACGAAATGTCGTTCGAACGAGATGCCAGGAGGGAACAGTTTTTGGAACAGTTTTTTGGCAGTTTTTAACCCACTTCCCCACTTTGTTTTTAACTAACTTTTTCAGACTTTATCATGTGCGGGAACAACATTTTTCAACTTAACGATTCCATAACTTTTCATCTCTTAGAGAGTGTTTTGAGAGCAAAATTGGTTTAGGAAAATGTTCATATTTTGAGTGAGATTTTTAGAGGGAAACATATCTATTGCTTGAATTGAGTTTATTCCAAGTTCTTATATACATATCAATTGCTTGGACTTTGGCACCGGTTTTCTCTACACCGAATTGAAGAGAAGTTTTCTTTAATCTACCCACGTGGAGAAAGGCTTCATGTATGGGTGACGGTGACCATATAAATAACCTATCGGTGGATTCCGAGACCGCGGTGGTGTTCCAAGGTTATTCTCTAGGAAGAGGTGTCTACAAGAAGAAGCATCGAGACTTGAGAGGGATCGAGTCATGTGTTGTAAGTCTTTTGTCTTGTACTTGTAATTCCGTATCTAGTGAATTTGTGGCTAGGTCCGTCCGAGGTTGTTTCCTGTTTTGGGTTTTTCCTCGTACATCGTAGCGTAGTGTGATTGATTTATTTTATCTTGCATAACAATTTAGAACGCATGCTTAGGATAATTCAAGATAAAATTTGGTTTAAATTATCACACTTAATTTAATTTGGACTTAAATTAAATATTGGGTAAAGTTAGTTAATTCAAGTCATTTGCTCAAATTGGTTTGGCCTAACTTCGAAATATTAAAAATTATGACTTAGGCAAATTCTAGGGCTTGGATGAATTAACATGTTTTAAGTGAAATTAATATTTGTGCTTAGTTTAATTTCACTAGGTTTAATTTTAAGAAAATTAAAATTTGTTATTTATTTGTTTTAGTTGAACCATCACTTCTTTACGCTTTCGCATCTCGAGATATATATATAAAAGGAAATTATAACTTTTATTTTGAATTGAGATAATTAAGGTTCTAATTGATTCTTTCTGAAAATAAAACACAGTTTTTATTAAACCTAACACCCAATAAAACTTGTTCCAAGATCCTATATATATATAATTGCATTCATACCTTGGGATCATGGAACTATAGTTGATGACGTAGAAACGAGGCACTCAAACCGGCATGATGATGAAGCTTTATACTCTTTGCTACTACGTCTTCAACAAACACTTCATAGGCTTTGAGAATATTACAATTAAATACTATCCTATGAATAAATGTTTTTGTCCGGAATTGAGCCAAAACTATAAATGGACTCAATTGGAAATTCGTGTCCTTACAAATCTCCCCCTTTGGATATTCCGGGACAAAAACCAAACAAAAATCCTAAAGGGCCGTCAAGCTCTACTAGACTCAAAACATAACCCACACAAACTTGACTCAACCCAAGGATCAAACGCTTTGCCATTGAAGGATGCCGCTTTAGAAGAATTCCTGCACACTTAAGCAAACTCATCAAATGCATAGGGAATATCAAAATATAAAATGCAATTAATTAATTACTCCCCCTAAATTAATTCTTCCATTTATCAAACAAATGACATACTTAGAAAGACGTCCCCCCCTAAGATAAATCTCCCCCAAACTAAGATACGATAATAATAGGATTAGATACCATTTCTCCCCCTATCAGATACAATCTCTCAAGCTTTCTCTCTACTGTATATTTGGACAGAGTTTCAGCTAGGGTTGCTAATTTCGGGGTCCCTCTGCAAGAAGAAGAACACAAGTATATATAGTATGTGGGGGGGTGTAATGCACCCCCTATGCATGCAATGAGCATGTGTGTGTTGATCTAGCCAACCTAATGAAGACATCTGTCACTGTCACATGTAGAGAATGATGATAAAATATTCCCCCACGTGAGGGGAATGATTTGTTATAACTAATTTGTATACACGTATTCCCAGTCACACATATGCGAATAAGGGCTCTACTGTTTGCGATTGGTCCCAACCTCGGCCTGGAAGAGTACGAGGTTGGTGAAGTCTGGCCGTTGCCTAATCCGAGATTAATCATGGTGGCCTCGGCTCATGTTAAGCCAAGGTAAGTAAGTGAAGTCATAAGGTCGGCCTGGGCCGAGGTTAAGCAGTTGTAGATTAGGAACATCGGTTGCTTCTCTGTCGAGGTTGGTTGTGATTATGGTGTAGCTCTTGTAACCTCGGCCTGAACCCAGCCGAGGTTGTCACCTATGGATGGCTTGATGAATAACTGTCCCCATGGACCAGGAAGGTCTCAACTATTACATGACTATGAGGCACCTAGTAACGTCATCCATGGCCGACCTTGCTTAGGAAGAGAATGCTGGTTGCCAATCTAAGGCCCTTGTAACCTCGGTCATCTCCCCGGATGAGGTTTATGTCTCTGAGCTGTTGGGTACATTTAAGGCATATCAATCACCCCCTAGCCCTTAGTTACATGTGGTAACAGGTAACTATGGGGTGTACAGCTCCGAGGTCTTTCTTCTCTGTACCGATATTCCTTTGACACTTGTCAATTGCTGAAGTGGGAAGCGTACCTGGCAAGTGTGTGATGTGAACTATTCTTTGGGCTCCCATGGCAATGATGGGCCTTGGGATGCGTGCATTAGGTTTTGATGGTTATTCCCCCTTCTTTTCTCTTTCTTCCTCACTTATTCATTTTCTTCGCCAGAGCCTTTCCTGTTTTCTCTCTCTCTACAAGAGCTTGGTTAGCAGTGCATTGGGTGGAGTTCTTGCCAACGTTTCCCTCCTTCTCCTTCGCATTCCATCAGTTATCGTCTTATCACCTCTTCTTCTCCATTTTTCCAACCTTTAATTACTATTTCTTTCATTTTTCGACGAGTTTAAGAGTTTTTCGGCAACTACTTTGCATTTTCCGATTGCCTTTGTTCTTAACTATTCTAGTTTAAAACCCAATTTGATCCTTAGCCAAGTCAAGTCAAGTTATTTGTTCCTGGTTTAATATCCCAATTGTTAGGTCGTCCTCCTATGCTCAGACCGCTTTATCAACTTTTAGAGGAATTCCCCTCTCTTAGAGAGAAGACTTTGGAGAAGATTAGGCAAATAGATAGGGCCTAAGAGGAAGCTCATAGGGCTGAGGCCTTCCCTCTCAGACCTATCTTTCCACCCCCTCTAAAGGTCATATACCCTGAGCCAGCCGAGCCAGTTACCCAAGTAGAGGTCCCAGTTGAACCTACTCCCATGTCTGAGTCTGAGTCGTCCACCTCACACCCTATGTATGTTGACTCTTTTCAAGAGGCCAGGGCCTTTTCCATTCGGCAGGATCAGGTCCCTAATCAAGTCGAGGTTTCGAGCCGCGTCTCGTCCCATAACGAGTCTAGTACATCCCGAACTTCTTCAGATGTTGAGGTTGTCAAACCAAATATAGCCTTTCCTCCTCCTATTGATTGAGTCCCCCTATCAGCTCCAACAAGGATTGAGTTTGCTCAGAGGTTTCCTGAAGGTAATCCCTCGTCCGTTCCAACTGACATTGACCGAGATGAGGATGATGAGGATGAGAGCGATATCGACACCTCAGAGGCAGCTGAGATAGAGAGCACTGTCACTGAGCTCGACCTTCTTGCCTTCAGTCATCTATATTCCATTAGCCCCTCCATAAAACTCAGGAGTCCTCTGAGGGAAGAGAGGGCTTTCGGCGGCCGAGATAGTTAGATCTGCTTGTAAGAGTAGATGTTCAAGTTAGGATTTCGTCTGCCCATTCATTTCATCATTAGGGCCATACGTTCCTTCATCAACTTAGCTCCCTACCAATTATCTCCCAATGCCTAGAGGGTGATAATTGGAGCTATAGTTCTATGGAGGGCAGACCACCATTAAGACCTTCCTATCCAGGTCTTCATCGGATGCTACATCCCTTCCTCTGCCAGGAATCATCCGAGCTATTACCATTTCTTAGATCGGAAGTGAACTAAGAAGATGTTGCAGGTCACCCAAACTAGTAATCATAATTAGAAGTCACGGTATTTCTTTGCCTCAGGGGCATGGGAATTTGGCCCTTGTGTCCCTTCTTCGAACTTAAAGCCGAGGATACCCCTAAGATGGGGCAAGGTGTCAATAGCTACCAGGACTGACCCTGGGCTAAGCCAAAATAATCTTCAAAAAGTAAAAGACCTTCAAGATCAAGGGGAGCATGGTTTGTTGGTCAAGTTTGAACATCTGATGACCCCCTACTATCTCTCTGAGACTGGCCTTGGGGGGAGTCCTCTGACCGAGCTCCGTAAGTGCTTATTTTATTATTTCAACAAGTTAAACCTTTATTTTTTATGTCTCTGATCTTCTAACTCAGACCTTTCCATTTGCCAAAATCCCTAAAGGCATATCAGACGATATCTGGGAGATGTCTGCCCCAAGTCTCACGAAGCTGGTGAAGAAGGCAGGCCTGAATGCACCCCCTCCTCCCCCCACCGAAGATGAGTGTCGGCACGTCCAAGGCCGATGATACAAAAAAGAGGAAAACTACAACCACTTCCCCTGAGGATCAGAGGAAAAGTAAGGCCCAAAAGGCCATCCCCATATCCTTTGAAGATGCACTGGCTGCTCATCTGTAGCAGCTGAAAATTAATGATAGTATTATAGGCTATAGCGTGCAGGCGTTAGATTCCATCGGCTCTTCTATGACCGATGCTGACAAACGCTTCTGTCGCTCCATGGATACTCTCTGTTGGTTGAGTTTGGCCTTTACAGGACTATCCAGGTAAGATTTGAATTTTAATTTTATTCTGAAGTGTAACCTCTGCTTTGAATTTAAACTTATACATCTGTCTCTTGATTTGTAAGGCAACGTGGCTATGCATCATTTTGCCAACTGGACTCTAAAGAGGCTGCCCCTCATCGAGAAAAGACAAGAGGCCGAGAAGGTACAGGACTCTCTGAACGCCGAGGTAGACCGTCTAAAGTCTGCCTTTGAGGGGTCTGACAATATGGTCAAGCAGTTGGACAAAGAGATCTCTAAGCTTAAAAAGGAACATACCTCTGCTCTGAAGGCTAAGGACAATGTTATCCAGCAGAAGGTTGATGCTATAGTGAAGGAAACCTTTGAGGATGCTTCTGAGGGGATCCTGGCTGATTACAAAGTCTCTGATGAATTCATCAGCTTTGGCATTGAATACTTCGAAAGAGGTATTAAGGCAACTGGCAATTTAGTGGCTGCAAAGGATAAGGAGTCAGGGAGCTTGAAAGCCTCTGACTTTATTGGTCTGGGTTTTTCCAACCCTCAATTTACCCAGGACCTTCAAGAGGTTGAAGAGGAAGATGCTGCCCCTACAGAGACTTCTCTACTGGATGTTACAGAGATGGAGGGTGCCAACCTCAGAGATGAAGGGTCCCAGGTGACCAATATCGGCCAAAGGAATGAAGCCGAGGATGCCAACATTGTAGCTGCAGACCCTTAGGCCATTTTTGTGAAGCCTTTTGTAATTTTTCATTATGCATTTCAAATTGTAACCTCTGATTTTAAACTCAATTGCAGTGTATCTTGTAACACTTTGTCTATATTAACCTCTGACGAGGGCTTTATTTCTTTATTTGCTGAATGTTTTTTGAATGATTTTCTTCGCCATACAATGTGTGTTCAGGTTTGAAGTCTCGATACAATGATGTCTTTGTAAACCAAATAAATGGTGTATAAGGTCTGAGGTCATTCAAATATGGTGTCTTACCTCAGACCTTGTCACCAAATTATGATGTTATAAGGTCTGAGGTCATCACATAAGATGTTATCCCCATAAATAATTTTTCACCAAATTAATGATGTCTAAGGTCTGAGGTCATCCAAGTATGATGTCTTACCTCAGATCTTGTCACCAAATTATGATGTTATAAGGTCTGAGGTCATCACATAAGATGTTATCCCTATAAATAATTTTTCACCAAATTAATGATGTCTAAGGTCTGAGGTCATCCAAATATAATGTCTTACCTCAGACCTTGCCACCAAATTATGATGTTATAAGGTCTGAGGTCATCACATAAGATGTTATCCCCATAAATAATTTTTCACCAAATTAATTATATCTAAGGTATGAGGTCATCCAAATATGATGTCTTACCTCATACCTTATCACCAAATTATGATGTTATAAGGTCTGAGGTCATCACATAAGATGTTATCCCCATAAATAATTTTTCACCAAATTAATGATGTCTAAGGTCTGAGGTCATCCAAATATGATGTCCTACCTCAGATCTTGCCACTAAATTATGATGTTATAAGGTCTGAGGTCATCACATAAGATGTTATCCCCATAAATAATTTTTCACCAAATTAATGATGTCTAAGGTCTGAGGTCATCCAAATATGATGTCCTACCTCAGACCTTGTCACCAAATTATGAAGTTATAAGGTCTGAGGTCATCATATAAGATGTTATCCCCATAAATAGTTTTTCACCAAATTAATGATGTCTAAGGTCTGAGGTCATCCAAATATAATGTCTTACCTCATACCTTATCACTAAATTATGATGTTATAAGGTCTGAGGTCATCACATAAGATGTTATCCCCATAAATAATTTTTCACCAAATTAATGATGTCTAAGGTCTGAGGTCATCCAAATATGATGTCTTACCTCATACCTTATCACCAAATTATGATGTTATAAGGTCTGAGGTCATCACATAAGTTGTTATCCCCATAAATAAATTTTTACCAAATTAATGATGTCTAAGGGCTGAGGTCATCCAAATATGATGTCTTACCTCAGACCTTGTCACCAAATTATGATGTTATAAGGTCTGAGGTCATCACATAAGGTGTTATCCCCATAAATTCTAACACTAGAGCATAATGAACCAAGAATTGACATGGGAACTGATCTTCTCATTAATAATCTCTTCATAAGATGATACATTTACATGAAACTCTTGCAACATCATATGTAATACTTTTTTAGATGATCAGCATTCCAAGGATTGGAAAAAGGTTCCCCTTCTAGGTTTTCTAGTCTGTAGGTCCCGGGTACAACCTCCTCAATCACTTTGTAGGGACCATGCCAATTTAGGTGAAACTTATTTACCTTTTGTAACATCTTCTTCAGTACTAAGTCTCCCACGGCTATGGGTCTTGATTTTACCCTTTGCTTGTAGAACTTTACTGTTCTCTGCTAATAAACTGCTTGTCTGATTTCTACGTCTTCCCTTCTCTCTTCAATCAAATCTAGGTCAAGTCTTCTTTCCTCCCCATTCTTCTCAGGGTCATAGGTCTGAACCCTATGAGTAGGGAGTCCCACTTCTATTGGTATGACGGTCTCTGAGCCATGTGCTAGCATAAATGGGGTTTCCCTCGTTGGTGTCCTAGCCGTTGTTCTGTAGGCCCATAACATAGCATAAACCTCTTCAGTCCATCTTTCCTTGGCTTTTTCTAACCTTTTCTTGATTCCGTCGAGGATTATTCTGTTTGTGACTTCGGTCTGACCATTTTCCTGAGGTCGGCCAGTAGAAGAGAAAAACTACTTTATCCCAACTCTTTCGTAATATTTCTCTAAGGAAAAATTCTTGAACTGGGTTCCGTTGTCTGAGATGAGGGTGTTTGGGAGGCCATGCCTGCATATGATGTTCTTCCAAATAAATTGTAAGGTCTTCTGCTCTGTAATTATTATCATCGGGTCTGCCTCTACCCACTTGGAGAAGTAATCAATGATGACTATCAGAAATTGATAATTATTTGCAGCCCTTGACAGGGGACCCACTAAGTCAATTCCCCATACTGTGAGTGGCTAAGGGGAACTGATTGATGTCATAGGCTGATGAGGTTGATGGGGAATAGTGGAGAATCTCTGACATTTGTCGCACCTCTTCACGTAAGCTGCAGCATCTTTGGCCAAGGTCAGCCACTTGTATCCTTACGTAATAATCCTCTTGGCTAAAGGTCTTCCTCCTATATGACTGGAGCAAGAACCCTCGTGTAACTCTTATAGGACGCGGCAAACTTCTGTGGGGTGAACACATCATAGGAGAGGTAATAGAAATCCCTGCTTATATAAGACGTCTCCTATTATGGAGAATTTTGCAGCTCTGTACCTTAGTTTGCTCCTCTCTAGCTTTGACTCCGACAGTTCTCCCTCTCTAATATATCTGATAAGGGGGTCCATCCATGAGCACCCTAAGTTCAAATTGAGGCAAGGGTTACTAAACTCTTCTTCTTCAATGGTTGCCTTAGGCAGGATCTCGACCGGAACAGTACTTTTGATATCTGTTCTTGTTGTTGAATCCAACTTTGCTAGTGCATTCGCGTGGCTGTTATTTTGACGAGGTACTCTCTTCATTTTTACCTCTTTGAAATTTTCTAATATCATTCTTACCTTCTTCAGGTACCTAGCCATCCTTTCATCCTTGGCCTCATAAACCCCTAATACTTGATTAACAACAAGCCTTAAGTCACTATGAAGTAGGAGTCTTCTTACTCCCAGGGTCTTTGCCAATGAGAGACCTGCTATCACTGCCTCATATTCTGACTCGTTATTTGATGCCTTGAAGTTAAACCTCAAGGCGTACTCAACATTGGTACCATCCGGAGCTGAAAGTATTAGCCCTGCACCGCTTCCACTGTCGCAAGAAGACCCATCAACGAAGAGGTTCCAGATATCTTTATATGATGAGAAGCCCCCTTCTGACATGATTCCTTGCTTGAAAAGGTAATGGTCTTCCTTATTCTTAGAAATTCCATTTATAGTTCTCTTGGATACAACCTCTTTCGAATCTCGAAAGACGTTTTCATTTGACCCCTCTGCAGTCTCTAAGTTATTCTCAACCTCGGCCTCTTTCCATGTGAACTTAACAACAAAATCTGCAAGTGCCTGCCCTTTGATGGCCACCCTGGGCTGATAAGTAAGGTCATATTCTCTAAACTCAATGGCCCATGTCATCAGTCTACCCGACTTCTCAGGCTTGTGGAGAACCTGTCTTAGTGGGGAGTCGATGAGGTTGACCATGGAATGGGCTTGAAAGTAAGGCTTCATTTTCCTAGAAGCATGTATCAAGGCATAGGCCAAATTTTCCAACAGAGGATAATTCTGTTCAGACCCTTGAAGGGCCTTACTATTGAAGTATATGGGCCTTTGGATCCCAACGTCTTCCCGTACTATGGTTGCACTTATAGCTGATTCAGAGACTGCTAGATAAACATACAACTTCTCTCCTACTATGGACCGAGATAAGAGTAAAGGGGATCCGAGGTAAGACTTGAGTTGGTTAAAACCCTCATCGCACTCTTTGTCCCATTCGAAGGCCTTTCTAAGCACCTTAAAGAACAGAAGACACTTGTTTGTCGCTCTAAAAAAATCTGTTGAGTGCAGCTACTCTTCCAGTGAGCTTCTGAATGTCCTTGATACTCCTTGGTGTCTTCGTGTCGAGCAAAGCCTTGATTTTCTCAGGGTTTGCCTCTATTCCCATCTGATTGACAATGAATCCGAGAAATTTCCCAGCTCCTACCCCGAAGACACACATCGTTGGGTTGAGTTTCATTCTGTACAAGTCCATGGTATTAAAGGTCTTTTCTAGGTCTGCCATATGAATGCAGGACTTTAAGCTCTTCATCAACATATCGTCTACATACACGTCCATAGTCTTTCCTATTTGGTCTTCAAACATCTTATTCACAAGACGTTGATACGTTGCCCCCGCATTTTTTAGACCAAAGGGCATAACCTTGTAGCAGGAGGTCCCTTTGTCAGTGATGAAGGTTGTCTTCTCTGAGTCTTAAGCATCCATGAAGATCTGATTGTAACCTGAGTACACGTCCATGAAGCTCATGAGCTCATGCCCTGCAGTGGCATCTACCATCTGATCAATTCGAGGTAAGGGATAGTTTTCTTTTGGTCAAGACTTGTTGAGGTCAGTAAAATCTACGCACATTCTCCATTTTTCGTTGGCTTTGGGCACAATGACTGCGTTTGATAGCCATTCTGGATATATGATTTCCCTGATAAACTCATCCTCTTCCAACTTTTTGACCTCTTCCCGGATGACATGGTACTTCTCTCTTAAGTAAACTCTTCGTCTTTGTTTGATTGTCCTAGCTTCCTTAGTCACGTTGAGTTTGTGACACATAACCTCAGGGTTGACGCCAGGCATGTTCGCATGACTCCAAGCGAAGACACTCTGCTTCTTCCTCAAGAAGTTTATCAGCTCTTACTTGATCTCTGCTTTTAAGGGCTTGCCAACCTAGACGGGTTTTTTCGATTCGTCCTCATTGAGGACGATGGATTCTACCTCTTCTGTGGCCTCTCATTTCTTCAACTTTGTTTCATCTCTAGGGTCAAGTGTATTAATATTATAAGTGGTAGTTGCTCTCTTATGGGCCTCTCTCTCTTCAGTCGAATTGAAGTAGCATTCTCGTGCTATGGTATGGTCACCCTGCATTTCCCCTACCCTATAGGGGGTCGGGAATTTTAGCATTTGGTAGACCGTCGATGGCATGGCCTCAAACTTCTTAAGGGCTACTCTTCCTATGATGAGGTTATAGGCCGAGAAGACATTTTCGTCCATAATGAAAAAATTGATCTTCCAGGTTAACCTCTTAGGCCACTCATCGCCCATTCGTACATCCATCTCATACATGCCCAATGGATGGACGTTTTCACCGCTGAAGCCCATTAACGGATGATGATAGGGTACCAGCCTAGCTCTGCTAAGGCCTAGGCTCTTGAAGCAGGGCCAAAACATCACATCTTCTGAACTTCCTCCATCTACAAGAATTCTCTGTACCTCATATCCATGAACTCTTGTTGTGATTACCAAAGGGTCATCATGTGGAGATAGGATGCCCTTGAAGTTGAGTCGGGAGAAACCAACTATGAGAGTGTCCATGTCCACCTTTTTTCTCTTCTGCATTGTCTCGGAAGATGTTAGATTCACCACTTCAAGTTTGGCCACTGACTCGATGAGAAGTGATGTGAGTGGCCCGATATGTGTGTTTCAAACAATACCAATTTTTCTTCAAAAAAGATCCAACTTTTAATTATGCACCAAACCAAATTGTGAAATCCCAATTCTTACTTTAAACCAATTTTATCTTGATTAATACTAAACATGCATCTAGTGATTAAAGCAAGTAAAGTAAAGTAAAGAATACTCACAACGCCGGATGTACGAGGAAAAAACCAAAAACGGGAAAACAACCTCGGACGGACCAAGCCAGACAATCACTATGAACAATGGTTTTACAAAGACAGATTAGCCTTACACTAAGACTCGATCCCCACGGTTCTTTATGCTCCTTCTGATCTTCAATCGTTCTTCAATAGTGCTCACGCAAAAATTCCATCTTCCACGATCTCTGTCCACAACACACGCGTCCATGTAAGTCTCGGTGTCCACCGATATGGCTTTGATACGTCTACGATGTCGAACACAATGTCCGTCGCTTCTTCACCGCAAAACCCTTTGTGTTCAATGTGTAGAACAAACAACTTTGGTGCCGCAAGATCACTTAAACATATAAGAATGATAATTCGGACCTTTGCAAACTCTAAGGATGTGTTTAAAACTTTTAAAATTTAGAAAACATGTGCAAACAAGGTTCTGGTTTGTAAAACTGTTTTCCAAAAAACACACTACCGAAATTATGATGCAAACACTGTTTAAATAGGATTTAAATGCCGTCTAAAAAAACGTGTCTTTTGAACGACTTAAGCATGTCGTTTGCGCGACATTGTATCTCGTTCGAACAAGATCCAATGACGTTCGAGCGACCTTGCAAAAGTTAAACTTTCTTTGACTTTCAGATAAAAACGTCTCTTAACAAAGAGATTCAAATTAGTCAAACTCTATTTCGATCTTATCATCGTAAAACAAAGTTTAAACCATAAAAACACTTTTAAAAAATTTTAAATCATTTTTCTATATAAAAATTACATCCTTATCTTTTATCAAATAATTTCGAGCACCATTAATTATACGCATTCATACCTGAGTGATCTCTGAATGAAATTAATGTTGAATACGAGTAAACATGCACCAAATAAACATCGACATGATTACTTCTTTGAATCTTTGCCACAACGTCTTCAATTTCTTCAATACTTCATAGACCAAGTGGGATCGTGACAAAATAAAATTCTCCCTATGACATATTACAAACACAGTTTTTTTCACGGAATTAAGTCAAAACAATACAGGGACTCAATTGGAAATTTATGTCCTTACACATCTCCCCCTTTGACTATTCCGGGACAAAACTAAACCAGTGAAATACCTAATCGGGTCGTCAAGCCCTATGATGCCTAAATCCCATCCCATAAACCCAAAAAAAAAATACAGGACACGGACTAATATATGTAGCACCGGCAAGCTTGAACTGTCTGAATGTGATGTAGACTTGAAATCTCAAATCGCTGAAGCATTCCTACACACATGAAATAGACAAACAAATTCCAAGTGACGTATGGAGGAACAAATGAAACCATACCAATTTGAAACATAAAGTAGCACTCAACAAATCTCCCCCTACATCACAAACATCTCTCCCCCTTTTTGTCTCGAATAGACAATCCTGTGAAAAGATAAACTAATATGAAATATCTTGCATGAGAATATGATACCAAATAGAATCAAGTTGATACCAATTTTGAAAAATGAAAACTGCTAGATAAACAAGAGAAAACCAGCTAAACAAGATCATGTAATGCCAAAATAGTAGCTAGTAAACAAATGAATCACACAAGGAGTATGCCAGTCAAATCAAGTGTGATAAACAGACATATATGCAAAAAAAAAAATTGGGACATAAAAGAACCTGCATATAAACCAATTAATCCAAAAAATTCTTCCTGCAGTACCAAAAATATATCAAATTAAGCCAGAGGATTGCAAACCAATCGGAAGCCATTTTTCACCCTGTCGTTCGAACGAGCCAGGGACTTCGCTCAAACGAGATGAGGAAGTCGCTCGAAAAAAGTACATAATTCGTTCGCGCGAGATGAGATGTCGTTAGAACGACTTCGCGCGACCTGTCAAAATTTCCCAGTTTCCCAGAAATATTATAAAGTATTGCCCAGTGAAAAAATTTCCACAAAAAAATTCCAGGAAGGGACTGAAAGAAGCAAAACAGTGCTAAAACAATAAGCTTTTAATACAAAACGCAAAAAACTCATAAAAACTTAAAATGCGAGTTACATGCAAACATAGTACCGATGTGCTCAAACCTAGACATGGAATGAATGGGCGTGAAACTACAACAAATGAGTCACAATTCCAACACATCGAAACAATCAAGAAGCTCTAATTGATAGCAATAAATCATCAAACTTTATCATAGCCAAATGACAATTAAAGTGTGAGCTTAATGAACTAAACATACTACATGCACACAGATCCAGAATTTTGATGATTCTACAAACAATAGCGTCAAATTGCAATGTTTCAACATTAGGATTAGTTGTGAAAACACGTTTAAATTTTCTCCAACCAAACACCCTCATATAAACATACTTTTTCAAGTTCTTTTGAGGTTACTAGCATTCTCAACTTATAGAAAATCTTATTGTCCCTTTTCTTAGCATTTTGTTTTTTTCTTTTGGGCTCTTTTAAACGGTGGCTTTCACGGCGAGTTAATTTAAAACTCTCGTAGCCCTTTTTCGTGAATCACTCATCATTTTTTTAATATAAAATCCTCACGGTAAACGGTTATTACATGCACACTTCTCCTTAAGTTTACTTACGCATAGATGACAAGAATGGGATAAGAACACCTCACCAAATTCAGATATGCAAGAGAAGTCAAACATTCATATAAACTCGTGCATGTGTGTGATATTGACATATATACAAAGTCTAATCAAGATGCATATCAACTTCGAAACAACCCCATATATACAATGGTTAAGATCATTCTAAGCATCGATAATAATGACCAAATGTCCTAGCCACATGGAAATGAAACGATGGGGGGGGGGCGTCCAAGCACACCAATATGCCACATCAAACATGTAAACTCAAAAATAAAAATCGAAAACCTTTTTGGCTTTTCAAACATATTTTGACTCAAAGAAAAGAAATCTTTTTGGATTTTCAAAAGTTTTCTCAAAAACAAAATCTTTTCGTATTTTTTCAAATAAGACTCAAACAAATGAAAACTATAATACATAATGATAAACATGTCATAATACTAGCAATGAATATATCATGAAGCAAACTAGCATATGACAAACATGGAAACACTATCATCCTTTATATTTAGCATGGGAAGAATCAAGTTCACCCAAACGAGAATCATGAAGTTTAATTCCTAAATCCACTAAATCCGATTTCCTAACCCCAAGTAGGTGTAAAAAGATGCATGTGGGTGTGGGGAACCGGGGCAACTTTATTCCTAAACTTCCTATGAGCTTGTCTAAGGTCATAAAAATAATGCCTAAGGTGACTTTTCCTACCACAAAATGTGCAAGTGTAGCGGTGGTGGGAATGATTACCTTTATGGGGACCTTTTCTAACCATCCTAGTGTTTCTCACACGTGCGGGGGGAATGGGAACAACTCTCTCACCAAAACCTATACCTCCCCTATATCCCTTAATTTGGACGGTGCCTAAGATCTTATCTAACTTCTCCGACCTAGCCTCCAAAAAAAACTTGACTCTAGACGAGTCTTTCAACCTTTCGTCCAACTCAAGAATCCTAGACTCGAGTAAACGCCTAGTCTCCTCAAACTCTAAAATCTCCTTTTTCAAGGACTCCATCAAACCACGGAGATTGTCTCTCTCTTTCTCCACAAACTCTAGTTTCTCCCTAAGCTTCTTCTCTCGTACCCTAAGATCTTCAATCAAACTATCATTATTTTCTATGGCACGCTCATTTAACTTAGATTGCAATTTTGAGTTAGCCTTTTTCACCTTCACCGTTTCGGCATACAACTCATTAGACGCATTTTACAATTCTTTCACATCTATCTCCTCCTCGTCACTCTCTTCACCCTCACTAACATGGAATACACTCAAAGCCTCCTCGGAAGTGTCATTCACATGAGTACTGTCGTCGTCGCTCACATGGCATGCCATAAACGCAACAAAGTTACCTCAATGGGGGAACTTTCTCCCTCTTCCAGTTCACTATCACTTAAGGTGGCATTATAGACAACGGGTTGCTTGCCCTCTTTTTTAAGTCTAGTGGGACACTCCTTAACTTTGTGACCGTACCCCTCACACCCAAAACACTTATCCGACTCATCTCTCTTAGGCTTTTCAAACTTATCCTTAGAGGTGGGATCCACTTTGTTGTTCTTGAATTTTTCAAATTTCTTGGCATCTTTCGATTGTTTTTGAAACTTATTAATTTTTTTAATTTTCTTTGCCAACAAAGTAACATCCTCAAAATGAAAATCGAAATCCGAATCTGAAACTTTAATTTCCTCCTTTCGAGTTTTCAAAGCAATACCCTTTTCTTTCTTAGGCACTTGCTTGGAGGTAATCATGTCGATTTACTAGGTTTGTAAGTCACCTACAATCTCTTCTAGTTTCGTTGACTCTAACCTACCTAAGGAGTTTAAAATGGTCACTTTCGCATCAAACCTACTAGGCAACGACCTAAGGATTTTCTTAATGACACGGTTGTCGAGAATTTTCTCACCTAGGTTAAACGACGAGTTGACAATATTGGACAACCTAGCATAAAACTCATCAAAGATCTCACTCTCTAACATCCTAATGGTCTCAAACTGTGTAGTGAAATTTTGAAGTTTTAACGCCCTAGCCGTGCTAGTGCCCTCGTGAGTGAGTGTCAAAATATCCCAAGCCTCTTTTGATGTTTCACAAGTTATAATTCTGTTATATTCTTCGTGTGTGACATGTGAAGCAATAACCAGTGGTGTTCAAAAAACCGCCCGACCCGAAAACCGAACCGAACCAAAACCGCCGATTTTTTTTAGCCCGGTTCGGTCTACGATTTACGGATATAAAAAACCGACCATGTCGGTTCGGTTGTCGGTTTATACGTGGGAAAAACTGACTCAAACCGAACCGACCCGAAATCAATATATATATTAAAAAAACTAAATAACTTATATTTTTATATCCAAAAACCATTACCCACCTTTAAAAACCGACCCAAACAGAAAACCGCACTTAAATAAACCGGCCCAAACATGAAACCGTCGAAAATCGACGGGTTTTTTCATAGTCGGTTCGGTTTCGGTTTAACCTTTTCCAAAATCGAACCGATCGGTTTGGTTTGAATTAGGGTCCAAAACCGACCAAAACCGACCCGTGAACACCCCTGGCAATAACGTGCATACTCTTAGAATTATATTGTGCAAGTCTTTGTTTAGTTTTTGTCCAAGACTCAACAGGCTTTAAACTAGTGACTTCACCTACAATAGTGACAGGGGGGGTCCAACCTTTCGCAACTGCAAGCCAAACACGATCATCAATAGATTTTAAAGCACATCTCATTCTCATCTTCCAATAAGTGTAATTAGTTCCATTAAAAACAGGAGTTCGAGAAAAATCATTATATCCAGAATTCATCTTTGAAAACACACGAGATTACAAAACAAATAAAAATGTTTTCTAGCTCTGATACCAATTTGAGAAGTGATGTGAGTGGCCCAATATGTGTGTTTCAAACAAAACCAGTTTTTCTTCGAAAAAGATCCAACTGTTAATTATGCACCAAACCAAATTGTGAAATCCCAATTCTTACTTTAAACCAATTTTATCTTGATTAATCCTAAACATGCATCTAGTGATTAAAGCAAGTAAAGTAAAGTAAAGAATACTCACAACGCCGAATCTACGAGAAAAAAACCCAAAACGGGAAAACAACCTCGGACATCCCAAGCCAGACAATTACTATGAACAATGGTTTTACAAAGACATATTAGCCTTACACTAAGACTCGATCCCCACGGGTCTTGACGCTCCTTCTGATCTTCAACCGCTCTTCAATAGTGTCCACACAGAAATTCCGTCTTCCACAATCTCTGTCCACAATACACGCGTCTACGTATGTCTCGGTGTCCACCGATATGGCTTTACGTCTACGATGTTGAACACGATGTCCATCGCTTCTTCACCGCAAAACCCTTTGTGTTCAATGTGTAGAACAAACAACTTTGGTGCCGCAAGATCACTTAAACATATAAGAATGATAATTAGGATCTTTGAAACCTCTAAGGATGTGCTTAAGACTTTTAAACCTTAGAAAATATGTTCAAACAAGGTTCTGGTTTGTAAAACTTTTAAGTCGAAGCACTTGTCTGTAACGTGACCATGATCTTGGTGGAAAACGCACCACAAGTCCTTGTTCCTCTTGTGCGGAGGAGCCTTAAATTTCTCTGGGCATCTCAGAGACTGATCGTTCTTGATCTCATTGAGGATGTGTTCCCAGCTCACAATCAGAGGGGTATAGTGTGCGAACTTATCGTCAGCTGACCTCTTCTTTCTGTCCTTCTTTCTTTGGAACTTCCCGCTACTACTGCCATTCTCATCCTCACACTTTGTGGCCATAGCCTCTTCAGCATTCATGACCTTACCCGCAGTTTCCAATAGCTCTGCCATAGACTTGGGAGGGTCTTCCGTAAGTTTCCACAACAACTTCCCTTTCTGCAGACCTCCTATGAGGGCGGTCATGGTGATATTCTCTTCATAGTCTTCAACCTTAAGTTTTTCTTTATTGAATCTAGCGATGTAGTCTCTTAGGCTCTTGTTCTTACCTTGTTTGACATACAAAGAATGGGTGGTCTTCTTTTGAGCTCTTACCCTAAAACAGAAGTTGTGAATGAATCGTTCAGCCAATCTCTTAAAGTTCTCAATTGAATTCTCCAAAAGAGAAGTAAACCAAATGTGTGCTGCTCCCATAAAAGTCCCAGAGAAGGCCCGACACTTCATCTCATCTGGTATAGAATAAATGTCTGCCGCTGACTGGTACATCTCAATATGATGTACAGGATTGGTGTTACCGTCATACTTGGGAGACACTGTGGGCGGTTTAAACTTAGTAGGGGTTGGAAAACTTAGTATTATGGCCACGAATGGAGAGCATTCTGAGAAACCTCTTTGCAATGGGTCTCATCTTTTTATGAGGTCTCCTATCTTTTCTTCAAGGCGTTGGATGGAGTCATTCCATGGTCTTGCAACGTCGGCTTGGTCGAGGTTATCCTCAGCCACCTCCAAAGGGTGGACTGAGGGTTCTCCAGTCGTATCACAACGTCGGGTGTTGACCTCTTCCCGGTCTCTTCCTCGTCCTATATGGGGTCGTCCTTGATGAGGCCGATGTTGACCATCTTCGCAGGCTGAACTTTTCGACCTTGACAACCTCTGTCTTAGGTCGTTTACTGGGCCTAGCCTTTCAAAGGCCGACTCTCTTCTCAATCTATCAAAAGTTGATCCTCTTTGTTGGGATTCTTCACCTCTTCTGCCTCCACAACCTCGGCTCTGCTGGATAAGACGAATTATTTTATTCGAAACCTTATATGGCTCCAACACTCTTCTGGGACATCTTTCGCCTATAAATCATCATAACTATCCTCGGGGCAAAGGTGTCCTTGCCTCCCCAGGCATAAACGCCGAGGGTCAGAAACGTCCCTCCTCCGCTGGGGTGTAGGGTGGTCTTTGCGTGGTTCCTGGGGTGGTCCCCTGGCTTCAAGATGGGGCTGAACAACCGCCGGAGTAATCATCTCCGGTGAGACCCCGGATGGTCTCATCATGTTTTGACTGAGTTATGTGAATTGCTCTTTCATTGCTTATTGCGTTGCAGCCAAAGACTTCAAGGCTGCTTCCACCTCCGCCATTTCGGACTGAGGCGGTGCTTGGCTGGAACTAGGCCCTCCAGACCCAGGCGGTGGTAATTTCGGTGCCATAGGTTAACACAAAAGAACTGGTGTAGTAGATGAGATTAATACCTTAAAGGGCTTCTTTCAATGGTGAAATAGCTCCACGCAAGGGGTGAGGCCTAGTTCACCACCAGAGTCTCCGATGAGGTTAAGCAGAAAAATAGGAAGAGACATCTTCTCCTTCCCATAAACGGCGCCAAAATGATGATGCTGGAAACAACAACACCCTTCAAGATGATCTTAAGCTCAATTCAATGTTAACAAAGCAGTACAAGAGTAAAAGTATACAGTAGAAGGAGGTGAGGAGAAGAAGATGAACACAGTCATGTAAGTGCTTCAGCCAATCAGACCTACATCCAGTGTGCAAGTGTGTGATAAATATCACTGTATGTAGGCTCTAATGGTCATAGATAAAATCTCTCAAGCTTTCTCTCTCTACTGTATATTTGGACACCGTTTCAGCTAGGGTTGCTAATTTTGGGGTCCTCTCCAAGAAGGAGAAGACAAGTATATATAGTATGTGGGGGGTGTAATGCACCCCCTATGCATGCAATGAGCATGTGTGTGTTAATCTTGCCAACCTGATGAAGACATCTGTCACTGTCACATGTAGGGAATGATGATGAAATATTCCCCTCATATGAGGGGAATGATTTGTTAGAACTGATTTATGTACACGTATTCCCAGTCACACATATGCGAATAAAGGCTCGGTTGTCTGCAATTGGTCCCAACCTCGGCCTGGAAGAGTACGAGGTTGGTGAAGTCTGTCCGTTGTCCAATTCGAGATTAATCATGGTGGCCTCAGCTCATGTTAAGTCGAGGTAAGTAAGTGAAGTCATAAGATCGGCCTGGGCCGAGGTTAAGGAGGTGTAGATTAGGAACATCGACTGCTTCTCTACCGAGGTTGGTTGTGATGATGGTGTAACTCTTGTGACCTCAGCCAGAACCCAGTCGAGGTTGTCACCCATGGATGGCTTGATGAATAACTGCCCCCATGGACCAGGAAGGTCTTAACTATTGCATGACTATGAGGCACCTAGTAACCTCAGCCATGACCGACCTTGCTTAGGATGAGACTGCTCATTGCCAATCTAAGATCCTTGTAACCTCGGCTATCTCCCTGGTCGAGGTTTATGTCTTTGAGTTGTTGGATACATTTAAGGCATATCATATATATATGTAAATTTACTGACTATTGTAATTACTTTACAAATGACAATAATGGAGAGATGATTTTTTCTTAATTAGTTCTTGCTCACACATTATTTTTGTTGTTGTTGTTGTAAAACAAATGGATAGTTATTTATGTTTCAGCCATTTTGCAATAGTTTCTTTAACCACCAATTCCATGTCTTTTTAAGTTGTAATTTCTCTCATAACTATGGATAGAGCTACATGAGGCTTAGTAGGGGAGATACACCGAATTTTTCTGAGCTCAGCGGATCTTTCCGAAAAGGATAATCGGATAATTTTGTTTTTATCTTTAAACAGATCAAATAACTACGGTTCATTTTTCTTTTTCAGTTTTTCTCTTTAAATGTGCTTGTTAAAACTTGGCAAAAGGTTTTCCAGAGACGGATCGATTCATTTTTGCATAGGGTCAGATCTGTCCGGTATCCAAAATTGGACAGTAAGACTTCAGGTCATCGGGCTGGTTCAATTTTCTTTAGAATCGAATCGGTCCGGTCTCTATTTTGCTTCAGCTTCTCTATATCTGGACTCTTATGAACCAGAAAATGTTATCACGAACACACGATTGAAGGAAATATGTGTGACGCATGATGTTGGTGATGATGGATATGTGAAATGCAGAATTCAGATTGAGGCCGTTGAAATATGATCGTGCTGAGACGAGCCGACTGTAGCGATATACGACATATATTCTAGAATCTAGGATAAAACAAAAATACCTAGATACTACCCTAGACATTTTTAGAACATGTCCTTACAAATCTTCCCCTATGTCTATACCGGCACATACATAAAAACAAAATCCGAATTATGATCCCCCAACATAAAAGAACCAAATGTCATACAATGTAGTATTTCCAGTAAACCCAAAAACAGGAAAAACTCAATGAATGACTTCAACCATCTTCAAATGTTCAAACTTTCTTTGTCCTCATCAGGGTGTGCAAAAATATTCCTCAATTTGATACCTACACACATGAGGCAAGAAACAAGTACGCGTGACGCGTAACAGTTTGCAATATAATGATAAGCAACAATGAGTATATTCAGTATGAGCAAGCATATCATTATGAAAAAACCAAATCATTCTCCCCCATAATGAAAATAAATCCAGCTCCCCTATAATTTGTTCTCCCCCTTTTTATGATGTCCCCAAATAGACAAATAATAAGAGCAAAAAATGCAAATGGAGAATGTCACACGAAGAACCACTTTCTCTTTTTGAATTTTCAGAGTTTAGCTTGCAAAAGTAAACAACACATAATCGCACCATGGAAAGCACACTAAGACAACCAAGTCAATGAAAGCAGAATTGTAGGGGTGTGAACAAATTCGATAGGACAATCAATGCATACTATCATGACATATGTTCACGATGGAATATCATATACTCCTAACGAATGTACTCAATCCCGTCCTTAGGTGTAAAAAAAGTTAATTTAATTGAAATTGACTTAACCAAATTGCCAACTCAAAGTCTAACATGATTTTCACACGAATAACACCAAAAACTATTTAATGCTTTTTCAAGATGTTTTTCAAAAAGTACAAAACTGTTAATAAAATTTCCAACCAATCTCCCTCATGGATATGAATGAACATATACAATTAACTAGGTTGGCCCAATTTTGTGACTCTTTTAAATGACCTTGGAAAATTTTATTAGTTCCAAGCTTTTTAAATGGAGGAATTTCTCGCAAAGATTATTATTCCTTCGCAGCCCTTCTCCCGTTTTTCACTTATCAAAATTTTATTAAATACATTCCTCACTGAAAACGAAATAACATGCACGTCTTCAATTGTCAAGTTTTATTGCATTTTGTTCGTTGTATAAGTAGAATTGAGATGAAAACACTAACCAACATGGGATAATCAACCAGATTCATGCACGAGTGCAATGAAGGAGATAAGGAGCCAAACATGTATAAAGATATCACTAAACACATCTCAATGGTACCAAAACAGTGTAAATCACATGATGAAATGAAGTAGAAAATCTAGTCACTCACTACGAAACTGAGACATGAAAGATGGAGATGATGAGGTGACTTTGGCCATCCTAAGTATCTAACCATAAAAGTTGCAAACAAATTACAAAAATCGTTTTGACTTTTCATTTTTTTCTTAAAAAAATGAATATATTTTTGAACTTTTCATATATTCCTAAAGAACCAAAAATATTTTTGTATTTTTCAAAGAATAAAGAATAATTCAGTATACAAAATGATACAAATGAGACAGTCTAGTAATAGGAATCAGATGATATGAACATGAAAAATGCATCCTCCTCTAGACATGGAAATACCCCTCAGTCAATAGTGCAAATTCCTAAAGACTTCCTAAGACTCTCGAATCTAAGGGCATCAAAAGGATTCATCATAATATCGGCTAACTAAAGGTCAGTAGACACAAAACTCAAGGACACGACGTTTTCCTTTACAAGCTCGCGAATAAAGTGCTTGCGTATCCTAATATTCTTTGTGCGCGCGTGCTGGACAGGATTACGGGATATGTGTATCGCGCTCGTGTTATCATAGAAAATGGTCATGGTGTCCTATAATATGCCATAATCTTCCAGTATCTGCTTCATCCATAGAAGTTGCATGCAATAACTCCTGGAAGTTATATACTCAGCCTCAGTGGTGGACAAAGAGATGGAGTTTTGCTTCTTGCTCAACCAAGAGACAAGAGCCAAACCAAAATAGAAACAGCCACCAGAAGTGCTCCTACATCCATCTGCTTCCCCGGCTTAATCGGCATACGAATAGGCAGACAAACGGTCATTGATATCAAAGGAATACCAAATGCTAAAGGAAAGAGTTCCACTTACGTATTTGATAATACGTTTTAGAGCGAGTAAGTTTGACTCTTTGGGGGACGCCTGATATCACGCATAGACTCCAACATTAAAAGCGATGTCGGGACGACTAGCAGTAAGGTAGAGAAGACGACCTATCATACTCCGATACACAGTTTGCTCAACGTCCTTGCCTGAAGTGTCCTTACTAATCTTTTTCGATGTACTCATGGGTGTACGTATGTGCTTAGCGGAGTCCAAACTAAATTTTTTCACTAGGTCTATAGCATACTTGGATTGGGAGATGAACATCCCATCCTCTAGCTGATAAACCTGGAGACCAAGGAAGAATGTAAGTTCACCTACCATTCTCATCTCAAACTCACTCTTCATCTACTCCTCAAAGTGATGAGCATGCAGTTGACACCGTATCTGCCCAAAATCTCCTAGAAACATTACGACCAAGAAGCATAGATCTAGCCATTTCCTGAATCATCCGATTTTTTCTCTCAATAATCCCATTTTGATGAGGTGTCTTTACGGGTGAAAATTTATGTTTGATTCCAAGGCTATCACAGTAAAGATCTACTTTTTGTTCCTTGAATTCAGTGTCGTTGTGACTATGCATTCTATTGATAGTGACACCGTGTTGGTTTTGCAGGATACAACACTTGTTCGTCAAAAACTCAACATCATCTAATTTCTCTCTTAGAAAACCTACGACATAATATATAGAGAAATCATCCACCATCATGAGGATATGCCTCTTATCACCCAAACTCTCTGTACGAATAGGACCCACAACATCCAGGTGAATCAACTCAAGTACTCGAGAGGTGGTGATGGAGTTGAACTTCCTATAGGGGCTACAATTTTGCTTTACCAAATGATAGGCTCCACAAACTTTGGAAGTTGGTCTTCCAAGAGATGGTAAGCCACATACTAGGTCCTTTTTAACAAGACGATCTAAATCTCTAAAGTTCACATGACCTAGACGTTGATGCCACAGATCCATAGGAGTGATCGTGGCGCTGTTACAAATAAGTGAGGACTTGGGCACTATCCCATATTAGTTATCTTCTATCCTCACCCCTTGCAATACTAGTTTATCATCTTGATCATACACATTACAATCATCCCGATCAAACTTAACTGCAAAGTCAGCGTCTCATAGAGAAATACAATTTGACAAATGAAGACCCTCAGGCACCGATTTGTTGTTGTCAGCAAGAGCTTCCCACGATATGCTCTAAGGATAGCAGTGTAGAGAACCTTTTCTTAACACAAGATGCTCCACAAATGTGGGTATGGATGGGTTTAGAACGATTCACACTGAATTCTGAGTGTTTGTGAATCTTAAAGTGTTTGGGCTTGATAAAAGGTGAAGACTTGATAAATTAGGTCTGATGAATGTTTCCTCCAAAGTCTTAAACAAAAATGTCTCCGAATTTGGAAATTTATAAAACTCGAAGAAAACAGATATGCCGTATTTTTCTGAGCTTGTCGAACTGATCCGGAAAGGATAATCGGATCGGTTCAGCATCCGAGTCGGTTTGTTTTTCTCTTTAAACGGATCGTTACACTTGTTAAAACTTAGCATACGGTTTTCTAGATCTGAATCGGTTCATTTTTGCATAGGTTCGGATCGGTCCGGCATCCACAGTTGGATAGTAAGACTTCAGGTCATCGGACTGATTCGATTTTCTTCAGGACGGGATCGGTTCCATCTCTATTTTGCTTCAGCTTCTCTGTATGTGGACTCTTACGAACCCAAAAACGTTACCATGAACACTGGATTGAAGAAAATAGGCATGACGAACAATGTTGGCGATGATGGATACGTGAAATGTAGAATTCGGATTGAGGCCATCGAAATATGATCGTGTTGAGACGAGATGACAGTAGCGGTATACGATTTATATTTTAGAATGTAGGATAAAATAGAAACACCTAGATACTACCCTGGACATTTATAGAACATGTCCTTACAAGTACTGCAGCCCGAGACTTAGCTGCGATGCATGCATACTCTACTATCTAGTCCCAGTACATCTCATCACTATATAAAGGACTCTTGGTTCGGTATATCCCTCGAACCACAAATTTCAAAACACAAGTATTGGATGCGAACATAGTCCTAAGACTTTGAGCTACGCACATACCTACGCACCCAAATGGCCGTTCAATACCATTGTTTTCACTAATGGCAATCCAACCTAAGTACAATATTCTGAGGCAACAAGTCAAAAATCCTCCATAAGACTCATCAGGATATGACTGCCATCAACGTGCAAACCTCTCGTCGATAGCATGTAGGCTAGGTACGTCCTACACATAAATCATTAGGCAATAGGTATACACTCAACTTATATAATAATATGTACACACTCGACATATATAACGTATTAGGAATTCATCCTACCCCAAATACCCGTGTATTTCTCGAATACCACCCGTATTTGATAATTTCGATTTATTCTCATTATCGTTGTATTCTATGTATTTATCACTCACATTACTCCTTTCTTAATTCAATATATAATTTCCCAATATTAAACCAACTCTCTCACTCTTTGCTAATGCAGCAAAAATTATTTAGAAATTATCGTGGGTTAAAAATACGAATTTCCAAACTTTTTTGGGTTAAAACAAGAGTTCTGAAATCTCGTTAGAAGTCACTGAATTCTCGTTCAAACGACATAGCATCTCCTTTGAATGACGTCATGTCTCATTCGAATGATGCCAACGTCTCAGTAGTTCATCCCCAACCTCAGTTTTCTGCATTTTTCTCCATTTTCTTACACCCAAACCCACATGGAATATATCATAACAAGACCCCAATATCTCCACATCATTTATGCATGTTTATGGGTGATTAAAACACATATAAAACATCTAATTCCTTAATTTCAAGAAGGTTTTTATCTAAATCAATATAATCCTTAAAATTCTCAAATTCTATATTCATCATTTATGTTCTTCATAAAACCTAGAGTATAATTTTGTGATTTACAATTCAAATAATCAATTTGATAACCTCAACATGTGGATTTCTCAACTACATGCAGTACCTATCACATTAATTAATTTATCCATCATTTCATGCCCAATTTCACATTTCTCATAGGTGAATATTAATCCAATTCTAACATGGATATTATTCTCACTAATTGGAACAAAAACTACACTTTCCTTAAGGTCTAGGTCATTTCCTTTGGAGAAGATATGTGTAGGATGTCCCCTCCTCACTTTTTTGGTGGTGGTGCCAGGTTGTGCAAGGTGGTTGTCCCGTGGTTTGCTCTCAAAATCTCTTCCTCTCCATGGAAAAATCTCTCACTTCCTTAAAGACCTTTCCTTTGTTTTTGGGTAAGTGAACCTAAGTTCTCTAATCTCCTCACTTATATATTAAAATCCAATTTTCGAAGTTACTATTCATATCCCAATTAAAATGACCAAAGTACCCCTCTGGGGTGTCCTTTTGGTTCCCAATTGACCCGAGACCTAAATCAAACCCCTGGGTAGACTTTTCTGCTTATTTGGACCCTTTCGAACTCAACAGTACTCTTGAAATGACCATTCAAATAACTTAAAAATAATTTCCTGTTTAGCCCTTTCAATTTAGTCTCGACACGACTCACACGTGCGTTCCAACTTAATTTCAATAATTCGCGTATTATTCACTCGCGACCATATAATCATATATTACTTTATTCTCTAGAAATATTCAATCCGGATTAATTCCAATTATTATTCATAATTAATTCTAATTAATCCCCTTTTACTTTTAATTAATCTAATATTAAAAGTCATTAAAATTATGGGGTATTATATACTCCCTCCCTTATAAAGGAATTTCGTCCCAAAATTCGGAAATAAAAGTATACCTGGTAAAAAAAACTCCTAGTATCTGTCACGCATCTCATCCTTGCGCTCCCAAGTAGACTCCTCAATATTAAGGTGCGCCCACTGGACATGCACGAGCGAAACTACTTTCGATCCTAACCGTCATTCGCAGATAAATGATGAAGATGAGATTGTAGATGAAGATAAACATTCACATCAAGCATATAAGAGACAAAGGTTTTTAAAGTGGTTCGGCTATGAATAAAGCCTACGTCCACTGTTATTTTATTCCCAGGGGTTTACAATAGCACAATATGGTGTAGAAAGAGAGGATGTGTATCTTGTGTATGGTGTTTCTTAGTTTTCTCCCACCGTCCCCCCCTTTTATCTAAGGGAATACATGTCTTTATAGTGATGGGAGATAAAGAGATACAATGCCTTTATATATTCAGACATTTATGTCTACATACAATGAATCTAATTGTTGGCCTTCTATGATGGTTGATCCTCCTTGAATTTCTTGGTATGTTATGTGTTGTCATCTATTAATACAGTATAAATGTACATTAAGGCTCATTAAATTCGTTGTCATCTTTATTAATGCACATTAAATGCATAGTTATCCTTTGATCTTCCTGGTTGGTATGCCGACCAACTCTCCTCGGGTGTCGACTAACCCTCCTCGGGTGCCGACCAACTCTCCTCGGGTGCCGACTAACTCTCCTCAGGTACCGACCAACTCTCCTCGAGTGCCAAATATTGCCACGTAGGATGACATGTGTCCTTTTCTGATTGGTCCTCGTAGATGGAGGATTTTTTGCGTCAACAGAAGCCCCCAATGCTCCATACTCGATGGTTTACTGAAAGGATAGAGTATTTATTCTGCAGCGTTGCTCGGTGCTCGTGAAATTCTTGATCCGTCTTCTTGATTTGTTCAACATAAAGTGCATTATCTCCTGGATGACATATGATTCAGGCTGATCGATGGTTGCTAATATCTCTTTTGAGGAACTCCGTTCGTCAAGTGAACGTGTGCTATGTATCACCCCTAGGAATTTGGATGCATCCATGCCATAGTATGCAGCTTGTAGCTTGTCATAATCTTCAAGTATGTTGATTGGTTTGCTAGCCGACCAACTGCTTCCTGTGTCGAGCAATTGAATGCTAACTTTACGTGCTTGATTTTTCTGATTTATGCTCCTCTGAATACTTTGTCGAGCAACATACTAGCTTTTGAACCCAACTCTTCAATATTTTTAGTACCAAGCTAGTGGTGGACTTCGAAACATTTTCATACAACTTCTTCTTCATTATTGGTCGGGACAGTAGAAGTAAAGATCTCAGTGCTGTAGATGCTGAATTTGACTCCTGAACTTCAACATGCCTCCGTGTAAGTTTGTGGAGTTGAATTTGATACTCGACTGCATGATGTTATGAGAATGTGCCACCGAATGAACAACTGGATTTGTAATAGAAGCCCCCAAGTGTGGAATATGAACTTTGAGTACTTTCTTGGCCTTGAAATATGTTGGTTTTGCTAGAAAAATAAGGCCGACGAAATATTCCATGAAATGACTCCCTGAGATCTTTGCATGTTTGCATTTTCTTTCTTCTATTATTTAACTCAGTTCAAGTGTTTAAGAAGAATATATGTTGACATTTCAATTATGAATTTCTACATTTCTTCCATCATATGACTCTTGTCGGCTTTTGAAGAATCTGTTTGAGTTCCAACTTGGGAATTTCTACATGTGTTCTTTAGCTCAGTACGAGTGTTTGGGGAATAGATGTTTGAATTCTTAATTAGAAAGGCCTACATGTATCTCTTCTCTTAACTCGATTAAGTCAAGTATGAAGTTCTATACCCAGGATTGGGGCATGTATGAAATGAATCCGATGGTGCCAATTGAATTGTTGTTTGCAGTCTTGCTGCTGTGCTGTGTGCAGTCTAGCTGCGTTGTTTTTGTTCGGTATTGACCTTTTAAGGTCTTTATGTGTTGTTGATGAGCATCTAAGAATTGTACTGGGCAGATAATTTTGCCTGAGCACCTGTTGAGGCTGAGTCATATAAAAATTACGATTAGAATAATTATTCAGCCGACCAATATATAGTGTGTATCGGCTTCAATATTGGATAATTTAAATTTCCAGATAATAATATGTCATGTGAGCAGATTTTTATCAGATATGTGCCCTATGTAAGACATAATTGTGTAATCTAGGATTTTTGTAAAATTATTTACAATCCCAATAAATATTAAAAATTAGTTTGTTTTTAGAAATATTTATTGATTTTAAAAATATTTTTGAGGTGGGGTTGTAAACTGTAGATACTTGGTGTAATAAACCAAAAATATCTTTAAACACTAGGTGGATAAACCAAGAGTCCTTTTTTTAATAGAAAAAGAAGTCAAAAAGTGAGACTTAAGCCCTAACTTGACACGTATGATTTCAGTTGTTCTTGCTTGGCCACAACCTCCGACCAACATTAGAATTGCAGTTTATCTTTCTCGTCATCGATTAGCAAATGGGAGGTTTAAAATTCTAAATCTGCACAACATCTTCCGCCGACCAACTATGATAACCTTGTACTTACAGAAAATTGAATTTCAAGTCACCTATTAACAATAGGCGTCGCCGACCAAGAAGTAGATGCTTGTCGGCCTGTTTTGCTAGTTCCGACCAGCGCTGGATGGTGCCGACCTGTGCCGACCACCAGTTGATTTCCCCCGACCAACTATATATAACACCGACCATCATATAAGAGCTACCGACCAACAAAATGACCTACTGACCCAATAGGCTTTGGTCGACCATTGACGCCGATCAAGAAATAAATATGCCGGACCAAGAATAAGATATAGTTGAGCAATTATATATGATCTTCGACCAGTGATGGCCCAATAATAGGTGTCATCGGTTATTGTCGACTAAGAATAAGGCTGTCGACCAGGTATTGGATAGCCTCGACCTGTGCAGGTGCGGTTTGAATACCAATCGCCATTTTTAAGATCTGGCATCTCATAAAGAGAGAAAGATGAAATCTAGAGTCTCAGTTTCTTCTAATAATCAGAATCTGACTTTTAAAGTCTCAAATTGATACAAATGAGAATCAAACAAATATATATTCTTGACTCGTTGATGACTATCTCCTTCAACCATCACAAAAATTTATGGAGGCATTAGATCCATCATTGAAATTAGATCCACAATTCATATCAAGACGTGGATGTCCCCTATTTCTGTTTTATCAATTCTCACTCAATAAAGAAAATTATCGTGTGATTCACACAATTGGTAGATGAATTGAATTTGAATGGTGACTTTATCAAAACTAGTAAAATGAAACAATGTATACATGAAAAATATTGAATCGTTCTAAAGTTTATCCCCATTATAAAGTTTAGACTTGGGAATCAAGTCAAAAATTATGATTTTAAATCTTACTGTTTTACAGATTTCTCAATAAAAATAATCTAATAATTATGATTTTAAAATCATTATATGCAATATTTTGCAGATTTCCTAAATAAAAATTGGACAACTAATTTCTGTATATAAACATAAAAATCATGACTGAATCAAAATATGTATGCACAGTATATAATTGATTATACATATAGAAAATAAAAACTTAGCTTTTGATGGAGAACAATGCTTGTAACACGTTCCCACAGACGGTGTCAATCTGTTGAAGACAGAAAATGGCCACTGCCATTTTAGTGGCGTCAACAGCAGATAAATGATGAGGATGAGATTGAAGATGAAGATAAACATTCACATCAAACATATAAGAGACAAAGATTTTTAAAGTGGTTCGGCTATGAATAAAGCCTACGTCCACTGTTATTTTATTCCCAGGGGTTTACAATAGCACAATATGGTGTAGAGAGAGAGAGGATGTGTATCTTGTGTATGGTGTTTCTTAGTTTTCTCCCACCGTCCCCCCTTTTGGCTAAGGGAATACATGTATTTATAGTGATGGGAGATAAAGAGATACAATGTATTTATACATTCAGACATTTATGTCTACATACAATGAATCTAATTGTTGGCCTTCTATGATGGTTGATCCTCCTTGAATTGCTTGGTATGCTATGTGTTGTCATCTATTAATACAGTATAAATGTACATTAAGGCTCATTAAATGCGATGTCATCTTCATTAATGCACATTAAATGCATAGTTATCCTTTGATCTTCCTGTTTGGTATGCCGACCAACTCTCCTCGAGTGCCGACTAACTCTCCTCGGGTGCCGACCAACTCTCCTCGGGTGCCGACTAACTCTCCTCGGGTGCCGAATATTGCCACTGTAATACCCCGTATTTTTGGCGATATTTATTTTTGGGATTAATTAATTAAATGAGAATTAATTGGGAATTAATCCGGATAAAATACTAGCGAGATGTGAGTTGGTATTTGACTATATTGAGTATATATGATGTTATATGAATATTGAATTATGAAATTTGTCGTGAGTTTGATATACGGCAATTTGGTCATTTTATTGGGACGCGTGTGACAGTCGCGTCAGGATATAATTATTTTATTTATAAAAGTGAATTTAAATTCTATTAATCGTATGGTCGTTTTGAGTGCGCCAACGCGTCCGGAAGGGTCGAGATAGTCAGAAAACACTAGCCGGGGGTTTAGTTTGGGTCCCGGGGTATTTTTAGGCCATACCGACAACATTAAGGGTAGTTTGGTAATATTGTATTTTTGGGATTTAATAATGACGAAAATTAGGAGTCTTTATCTGATTGGGAATAGACCCACTAAACCCACTAACCAACCCTTAATGACCCAATAAGCTACGTGGGTTATCAGATTAGGTTTCCAAAACTTCCCCAAAGAAAACCCTAGCCACCTTTGGAGAAGAAGGCTTGTAGAGAGAGAGAGAGAAGGAATTCTGCAGAAAAGCTTCATCAAACCAACACCAAATTCAGAGACACTCGAGGCAAGTGATTTAATCCTATTTAATTCAGATAATGTCTCTTCCATGTTAGATAAATTGAAAGATTTACATTTGTTCTTGGAAGTTAAATAAAAACCCATTTTAATTGGACTTAGGACTTGAATTTTGAGGACAAATTGCATGTAGAATAGTATGGAGATGATTATTCTGATGTTAATATGTTGGATGTAACAAAAACGAATCTAGAATGGACTTATTGAGGATTTAAAATTCTAGGGTTTATGTTCTTGAAAATTTGGGGGAAAGGGTAGAGATTTGATGAATTAATGATGTTTAGGATGTGTTAATTCCTTAAAAGATGTTAGTATATGACCTTAGTATGTTTTAGGATGATTGGAGACCTTAAAACATTGTTGGGACGAATTTTGGTTGAGATTTTAGGTGTAGAAATTGATGAAAAACGAGATAGGATTTCTGGGCTTGAATCTGGTCACTCGTTAGAAGACCTACCCAGGTCGTTCGAACGTGCTCGTTCGAACGAGCTTCTAACGAGTTGACAGTTTGGGGTTCTAACGAGAGGGATGTTCGTTCGATAATCTCGTTCGAATGAGATCTCGTTAGATAGCCCAGTTCGTTCGAACGAACTCTCGTTCGAACAGCCTCGTTCGAACGAGACTTCTAACGAGCTGGCAGTTTAGGCCTTTTTGACCTGTTTTGATTTTTGGAGTCCCGTAAACTTGTTCGAGGATAGAGATAACATTCCTTTGATGGTGTATTAGTATACTTGGGACATTTGGGATATAATGAGGAGTAAATTATATAAGTGTGAATCGAATCAAATAGACATTTGAGTCGAGACGTGAGTGCCTACTACGACGTGAGAATAAATTATGGCGCGTATAAATATGGACCGGGATTATATAAGTTGTATATATATTAAATTGGTACGAGAATGCGATAAGTACTACAATTAAACTACGAGGATTACTAAGATGCGTGTTTACTTAGTATTGGTATATGATTTGTGTGTATGACATACCTACCATACTTGCTATCACGGGAGGTTTGCGTTCTTTTAGGGCCCTCTAATCCTTGTGTTGCCCGAATTTAGACTGGTTACCTCGATGAACATAGGTCAGAGGAGGACTTATTGGGATGTTAATAAGTCTGCTGATCGTGGGAGTGCAGGTATGTGCGTGACCCATGTGATGTGACTGTGTTCGCCTCCACTATTTGTGATTTGTGTTATCTGAACGATTCCTGAGAGATTCGGAATACGTGATTCCGTATGTACGTGATGTACCGGGAAGGATAGCAGAGTATGTGTGCACCGCAGCTTAGTCTCGGGGTGCTTATATTGTATATTTATGTTGTGGAAAATATACACTTAATAAACTGAGAACTTTCATATGGTATTGTGTGTAACTATGGAATAATGAAAGGGATGATCTATAATGAGTTGTATTACTTTTATGTGAGAACCTGAATCTACGTTAAGCCCCTATTTAATTGCGAGCATTATAATGTTAATGGGAACCGAGTAATAAGGGTAGAACCTATGACAGTCTAGCTAGGTATGATGTCACTTAGCTAGTGGTTAGTGTCATTTTAGATAGGTACTTACGTTAGGAGTGCACAGTTAGACGAGAGGTGAGAATTCCATGTGAGTGCACGTCCTAACATGTATTTTTCATTTAATGTTTTAAATGTTTTTAAAGCACTTGCAGGTTTTTAAAATATCTCCACATTCGGGCTCTGACCCGTTTTCTTTCAAATCTTTTCCTGTAAAACCATTTTTAGGTGCCCAGCCACAAGGACACCATGCATAGGATACTCATTCAGGTGACGAGCTGTAGCGGTTTGTGGAAGCTACAGGGATTTGCTCTTAGACGCTTCTATCATTTGGATTCCATATTCAGTATTCTTCAGTTGTAGGGCATGTTGCCCAAATTCTATTAGAGACTTTTCCGTTTCAGTTTTCAGACTTGGCATGTATTGATTTAGTATTCAGTATTTAGTTATTTCATTTCAGTTGTGGAGTTTGTTGTGAGGAGTTTTTCCTCCGGATTTATTTATTTCATGTGTTGGTTATTCTACTATTTCGTTATGGTGAATGGTGTTATTATTCCTGCTTTAAATCTTTTATTGCATGTTAATCAGACTTTAATTAAAATTTGGCAACTTACTTTTTAAATACTAGGTGGTTAGTAATAATAAAAATGTTTTCGACAGTGATGCTATTAGCTGAGCCAACTTGGCATTTTGAATTAATTTAATAAAGTAGTAGCTACCCGGTATTTAATTAGTCGGGGTGTCACAGGTGGTATCAGAGCATCAGGTTCTAGTGTCCTTTAGGATCTGTACGGCTATTATGTTTCCGCTAAGTTTCTTTGATATAGAGCCCTATATTTTAGGACTGTTGTACTCTTTTTGTGTATGTTTTGTTCTTCAGCTATTTTAAGTTTATAAACAGTGAACTTATAAACTTTATTCTTATTTCAGATGCCTCCACGACGTGCACGACGAGTTCCCAGGGATGCAACGCCTGAACCCCAGCCCGCTCCAGTACAGGGCATGATGAACGCCGCTGAGGTTGCAGCCATTGTAGCCCAAGCGGTAAATGCCGCAATTACCATAGTCCAGCAGGCACCACCTCAGGTGCCGATCGCCGCGCCAGTACAGGCAAATGCATTCTCGTCTGCTTGGGAACGTGTACGTGACGCTTTTCAGAAAGCGCATCCGCTAGAGTTTGCAGGTAGCTCAGATGTGGTAGTCTCGAGCCAGTGGAGGAAGGATATGCAGAGGCACTTGAGGATGTATGAGTGCACGGACGTTCAGAAGCAGGTGCTAGCTACTTTCAAGCTAGTTGGATCTGCACTGCAGTGGTGGGAGTCTATTACCACCGTGGAGGAGAGGGATACTCTCACTATTCAGGACTTTTGGGTGCGGTTTGACCGCAAGTACTTTCTGTCCGCTGTTCATACGGAAATGAGGAGGAAACTGATGAATCTGAGGCAAGAGGGTAAGACCGTGGCCGAGTTCACAAATCTGTTGAATTTAATTTATATCCTTCTCTTCCTACTGAAATACTCCACCAAGCCCCTGTAATGATGAATCAGTGCAAACTAAGAACTCCAAATTTGGTCTGGGCAGTGCTAGTACAGGTGCTGAATTTAATTTATCTTTCAGCTCATCAAATTCCAACTAACAAACATCATCCCAAATAAATGCTACGCCCTTACGGGTTAGATTAGTCATCGGACCCATAATCTTCGAGAAACCTCGGATGAAATGTCTATAATAATCGACCAAACCTAAGAAAATGCGTACCTTCGTCAGTGTCGTGGGTTGTCCCCACTCCCTCACCACTGATACTTTGCTAGGATCCACTGATATCCCTAACTCGGACACAATATGCCCCATAAACTGCTCCTACTAAATCCAAAATCCACACTTCTTATATTTAGCATATAACTGATGCTCACGTAGTGTGTGCAGTACCCATCGCAAATGCTCTGCATGATCCTCCTCTATTTGGGAATAAATTAGGATGTCATCAAAAAAGACAATGACAAACTGATCTTGGAACTGTTTGAACACCCTGTTCATTAAGTCCATGAATACTGCTAGTGCATTGGCTAACCCAAATGGCATAACTCGAAACTCGTACGATCCATATCTGGTCAAGAACGCAGTCTTAGAAACATCTTGCTCCCTGATACACATCTGATGATAACCAGATCTCAAGTTTATCTTAGAGGAGTAGGTTGCTCCTCTCAGCTAATCAAACAAGTCATCAATTTGAGGTAACGGATATTTGTTCCATATTGTGACTTTGTTTAATTCTCGATAATCCACGCACAGTCGTAAAGAACCATCTCACTTCTTTCAAAATAACACAGGGGCACCCTAAGGCGAGGTACTCCTACGAATATACCCTTGTCCCAAAAGAGGCTCTATATGAGCCCTTAACCCCCTCATCTCTGCAGGAGCCATACGGTAAGGCGCACGAGCTATTGATCGAGTACCCGACACTAAATCAATCACAAATTGTATTTTCCTGATGGGAGGAAACCCCAGTATCTCCTGGACTACATCAATGAACTCACAAACTACCAGTATCGAATTAAGGAGAATCATCACTCCTGTAAAGGTCTCCTCCTTTATATAAAACAAATAAGTGGACGATCCTCCCTCAGGACGAGGGATCACCACAAGGAACATCTCTTGTCCCAGAATAGCAAAAATAATGCTCTGACTATAGCAATCAATCATAACTCTGTACGCGACTAACCAATCCATGCCGATAATAGCATCATACTCGAACATGTCTAACATAAGCATATCAGACAGTAAAATCAAACTCCCTATCTCTATACTCACATTTCGATATATAAAGAAAATAGGCATTTCGTTACCCATCGGTGAGTCTACAAAAGTAACAATACTATTGGCCATGTCTAATAACCCTACGACCCATGAAAATATAATGACTATAAAAAAATTTGAGGCTCCCATGTCAAACAAAATATGCCCCATAGCCCCATAGATAGAAAACATACCCTCAACTGCTGGCGGTGGATGCTGTACTGCTGCCTGATGAACGTTGTAAACATGTTTTTACTGTATCTGCCCCTGCGATGCTAGAGCAGGTAGTGCTGGCACCTAAGCTGGTGTTGGGAGGGAGGTTGGAGGAAAAATGAGTCGCTGTGGCTCCTAATGAGCACCCTGTTGTTTAGAAAAATTACCCTTATCAGGGCAATCTTGTCGTTTATGGCCAAGCTTGCCACATATAAAGAATATACCAATAAATTTTCCCCCATTCTGTCCCTGCTGACCCTGACCCTGTTGGCCGTTACCTCCCCTCGGCCCTGCTATCCCTATTGGACCTGATGGCCATGCCTAGTACCTCTCCTCCTAAAGCAAAAACCTCAAAACGTAGACGCTTAGAATAGTCCCCCTGTTGGGAACCCTGCTCACCTTGACGTTCCTGACTCTTGCCTGACTGGGCCCCACTGGCACTGCCTCCCTTGTTCCTGCCCTACTCGATGGACTCAATCCCCCGCTTGCCTCCCTTAACATGGAAGCAGTGGTCCTGGCAGTGAAGCATTGCAACATTAAGTACATCTGCGTAAGTATGTAGTGAAATTTTACCCAATAAGTGTTGGCGAATGTTCCAGTTCAAGCCATCCATAAACATTTAAATTCGTTTTTCATTTGTAGGTACCTCTCCTGGCACAAAATTTGTAGCCTCGTGAATTCTTCCTCATATTCAGCCACTGTCCACCCCTCCTGGGTTAGGTCGAGTAATTTTTGCCTCATTTCAGTCTGAACGGTGGAAGGGAAATATTTACAATCGAACTGCACCCAGAAGTCCTGGATAGTCAAAGTATCTCTCTCCTCAGCGGTGGTAATGGACTCTAACCACTATAAATCCACTCCAACTAGATTAAAAGTATCTAGTATCTGACTCTGTACCTTCGTGAATTCATACATTCTCAAGTTCCTCTGGATTCCAATGGCTAGCAATAACGACATCAAAACCCCCTGAAACTCCGGTGGGTGTGCCTTTTGAAAGGCATCTCTAACGTGATCCTAAGCAGTGGAAAATGCCTGAGCTGGTGCTGGTGGCACTGCCGGTACTTGCGCTGGTGCCTGTTGAACAATCGATAAAGTTGCGTTGACTACCTGCGGAACAATGGCAACAACCTCTGCAATGTTCACAGTGCCCTGAACTAGAGCGGGCTGAGGTGCATGTCTTGGAGTCATCTGAAATGAGATAGATTATCTCCATCAGTATTCAATTTTAATTATCACAGAATGATAGAAGTACATATGTGCGTAATAAGAATACAACAGTCCTAATGATAGGGCTCTATATCAAAGGACGCTAAGCTGAAAGCATAATAAACCGTAGACGTAGCTCTCACACCACCTGTAACAACCCGCTTAATTAAATATCGGGTGACCAATCCTTTATTCAATTAACTCGAATTATTCTGTTAGCTCATTCTTAGCATTAGTGTCTGAAAATAATTTTCTTTCTTTATTAACCACCTATTAATCAATTGAGCTAGTGTTAAAATTTTCAATTTTAATTTTTAATAAAATTTCATTTTTAGAAAACCAACCATTTATAATATAAATCATTCCACAACAATGAATAATGAATAATGAATAATTATCATCATAACTTAATTAATGTAATTGGAATAAACTTTCCAGTTTCAAACATCTCAATACAATAAACCAAATAAAATCAAATGTATCCAAAATCGACGTAAATAAAACCACTGACTGAGATAAAATGAAAATGACACGAATCCTCTGGAAACATGCCATAAAATAAATGACTATAGAGCACATGAATCAATAAAATGAAGCATCTAATGCAAAGTCCATAACTCCATAGTATCCATAGAACTTAAATTTCCAATCCTCTATGTTGGGCGTCCCTGTGGCTGGACACCTGATATAGTATATACAAGAGGGAAGAGAATATGCAAAAGAAAACGGGTCAGAGCCCGATTGTAAAAGATTTTAAAAATAGAAAGTGAATAAATTCTATAATTAGCAATTATTATATACATGTTAGATTGTTGGACTCTCTCTTGAGATTCTCACATCTCATCTAGTGCGCATATCTAATGTATCTCAAGTTATTCTAGTTACTATTCCCATTTTCACTAGATTATATCACTGTGTCAACTATCTATAGCCCTTATCTTCCCCACGTATTTTCTTCGCAACACATGTAATAAATATATATTAGTTTAATTCTCAATAAAATTTAGTGTACTCATAATTAATTTCAGATTCCACTATCTTTCATGCCTACTTAATTCACACAGTAGATAATATCACAAGTATACACACACACACACAATATATATATATATATATATACAGTACAATACCATTGTTTTAACTGATGGTAATCCAACCTAAGTCCTATGTTTTAAGGCAACAAGTTAAAAATTGCCCATAAGGCTCATCAGGATATGACTGCCCTCAACGCACAAACTTCCGGTCGATAACAAGTAGGCTAGGTATGTCATACACATAAATCATTAAGCAATAGGTATATACCCAACCTATATAAAAATAGGTACACATTCGACCTATATAACGTATTAGGAATTCATCCCACCCCAAATACCTGTGTATTTCTCGAATACCACTCGTATTTGATAATTTTGATTTATTCTCATTATCATTGTATTTTATGCAGTTATCACTCACATAATTCCTTTCTTAATTCAATATATAATTTTCCAACATTAACTCAAGTCTCTCACTCTTTGCTAATGTACAAAAAATTATTCAGAACTTCTTGGGTCAAAAATATGAATTTTCAAACTTTTCTAGGCTAAAACAAGATTTCTGAAATCTCGTTAAAAGTCCTTGAATTCTCGTTTAAATGACATAGCATCTCGTTTGAATGGCGTTATGTCTCGTTCGAACGATGCCAACATCTCAGCAGTTCGTCTCCAACCTCGGTTTTCTGCGTTTTTCTCCATTTGCTTACACCCAAACCCATATGGAATATATCATAACAAAACCCCAATAAATCCACATCATTTATACATGTTTATGGGTGATTATGGGTGGTTAAAACACATAGAAAACATCTAATTCCTTAATTTCAAGAAGGTTTATATCTAAATCAATATAATCCACAAAATTCTCAAATTCTATATTCACCATTTATGTTCTTCATAAAATCCATAATATAATTTTGTGATTTACAATTCAAATCATCAATCTGATAACCTCAACATATGGATTTTTCAACTACATGCAATACCTATCACATTTATTAATTTATCCATCATTTCATGCCCAATTTCACAATTCTCATAGGTGAATATTATTCTTATTCTAACATGGATATTATACTCACTAATTGGAACAAGAATTACACTTGCCTTGAGGGGTAGGTCTGATCCTTTGGAGGAGATATGTGTAGGATGTCCCCTCCTATTTTTCTATCACTTTTTCGGTGGTGGTGCAAGGTGGTTGTCCATTGGTTTGCTCTCAAAACCTCTTCCCCTCCTTGGAAAAATCTCTCACATCCTCAAAGACCTTTCCTTTGTTTTGGGGTGAATGAACCTAAGTTCTCTAATCTCCTCACTTATATAATAAAACCCAATTTTCGGAGTTACTATTGACATCCAAATAAAATGACCAAAATACCCCTCCGGGTTGTCCTTTTGGTTCCCAATTGACCCGAGACCTAAATCAAACTCCGGGTAGATTTTTCTGACTATTTTGACCCTTCCGGACTCAACAGTGCACTCGAAATGACCATTCGAATGACTAAAAAATCATTTCCCTTGTAGCCCTTTTAATTAGTCCCGACACGACTCACATGCGGGTCCCGACTTAATTTGAATAATTCGCATATTATTCACTCGCGACCATATAATCGTATATTACTTTTAATCACTAAGTAATATTCAATATCAATCACATATTACTTTATTCTCTAGTAATATTCAATCCGGATTAATTCCAATTATTATTCATAATTAATTCTAATTAATCCCCAGTTTACTTTTAATTAATCTAATATTAAAAGTCATTACAATTACGGGGAATTACGCTACAACCTATACTATAATCAATGGAGCGAAATCCACTGCGTCCAATGCAACTACAAGCCTGATCTACTGTCAGTCCTTCTATCCTTGTCATTAAGAATACCCGGGGAGAAAAACATTGATAATTTGGGTAAGAGCCCTAGAGATACAAGGATTCTTCACTGTTAAATATGAAAATTGTTGTTAACTCATACTTTACATCTCTCCATCGACACTCACATGTAACTAATACCTCGCCTCTCATCTAGAAGCAGACTTACTCGTAGCCTCAATCAAAATGTCAATTGTAACTTCCATTATTTAATCTATAATGTAAAGAATAAGCCATATATCTATGCAATAACTAAAAGTGGGTACTCATGTCTGACACTCCAGTCCCCGAATAGATTTCATAATATTAATTACAGCACTTACATAAACTCAGTGCATATTCTTACGTCATATAATATTCCATAACCCTTGTCTATCTCTTCAGACTATTTAATAATTTAATTAATATTCCTTATCGTCCACCTCGTTAGACTATAAGTTGCATTCTCTTAGATTACCTAATTATTATTCTCATTAATAATTGGTTACTCCATTAACCATTCTCTTTAATTATTGTCCACATTCTTAGACTACCCAATTATTATTCTCATTAATAATTGTCTACTACATTATTCATTAGGACTCATCTTCATCCTTAATTATCTACATCATTTTATTAAACCGACTAAATTATCATGAAGCATTGTCTAAATCTTTAGACTAATAGGGCACATTCCCATATAAGGCACACCATAATGTGTGTGTGTATATATATCAGAAAATACACACAAGTTAGGGGCGATTCCTACGTAGGATACCCGTTCACGGCACATGCCCAACAGTGACACGGGCTGGGTCAGCGTCAACACCTACCTCCTCGTAGATGGAGCCTTCACGTAGTACCTATATGACCTACACAATTGTCAAGCCCCCAGTGCCAGCGTGTGGTATTCGGTCTGAACGCACGAACTCCCAAGCCGATAGGACAGTCCACAAATATTGGTATGTTCACACAAAATAATATGATACATATTATCATTCAATATGCATAATTAGTTACTTTATAACCACTCTAATACGAGTAAAATCTCAATTCATATAGAATATAGCCTTCTGGATTAATTATAATATTTTAGTCAATTATTCCATAACTAATTTTAAGTCGTTATCCTACGACTACTTCCCGATTAAATATTAAGTCACATATAGTTCCTTTAAGGCTTAAACCACATTTTCTTCATCATTTATTTCTCTTTAAATGTATGGGTACATTTATTCCCAACTAACCTTTCCAAAACCACTATAGGTATAGCTATCATCAAACTAACCTTACTAACACGATTATAGGTATAGTTATCCCCAACTACCTTTACTAACACATTTAATGATATTAGTATGTTGTCCTCTTAACTTAGACTTAAACCATTCCAAATTATTGATAATTATTCGCTCCTTGTTACCTTTTCAATAAGGTTTATATGTACATATATAAGGAGTCAACTAGAGTGAATAAGGGTTATATGTACATATATAAGAAATCCACTAATATGGATAAGTAATCTCACTTAACCTACTATCACGGCCGACGTTAACCATTTAGACTTAACCCCCTAGACTAAGGATACAATCCTACTTAACGTCATTATACGCTAATAATTTGAAGAAATTAATTATTAATTTTTAACCTCATACATTCGACTTATCCCAAATAAGTGTTTCTTTTTATTTAAACTCTCCCCGAATTAATCATAAGATTTTCATTGTATCTTTTAGGGTCTTATCCTCTAGGTGCCACTACCAGAATTTCCCAAATCATCTAGGTACATCTCGAACTTTTATATATTTATTTCATATAGCTTTATTTAAGAATCACGCGTAAATCATCTTGTTCATATGGTCTCATACACCGTAAATCATCTTGTTCATATGGTCTCATACACCCTTTCGTAGAAAAATCATAACTATATGAAATAAATATATAAAATTAAAAAAAATATGAGGTCGGCGCCCACGCGAACGCAATGAATTTTTGTACAAGCAAGTCTTTCCGAATCGATTCGGTTGGAGGCCAAATTGATTCGATCTGTCCAGTAAGCCGAGAGCAAGTCTTTTCCAAGACGAGATTTTTCCAATGATTTCTAAATCTATCAAACTTTGTTCTTATGATTCAAAAATCTCAAATGGCTTATGGGAAGGGGTTCTAACATGAAATAACATCATTTTAAACATGATCAACCCTCCAAATCATTCCTACATTATCACCAAATCATCAAGAATTTGTCAAGAATTCATGAACATGAAATTTTCAGATTTCATCTTATACTATCCTAATGATTTCCAGATTAATTATAGGGTTTTACAATATATTTTCTACAATTAATCTTCCACTTAAACTACATGAATACATAGACATGGATTACACAATTATTATCAATTTTTACCCAATTTAAAAGGTCTCTAAATATGCAGTCCCAAAATATGATTAAACCTTATTCTAAGCATGGTATCAACATTAATATAACATTAGCCCATTTTGAATGAGAATGGCAAGAAAATCCTTGCGTGAGATTGAGTTGAGAAGCCTCCTTTCCTCCTCCTAGGGTGTCCTCCATCCTCCTCTTGGGTTGTTATGTCTCGGATTCTTGGATGTAACTCCCAAATAAATGGATTAACTCTAATTATATGTTGTTAATCTTCAATTCCCAATTTGGGCTTTAGGCCTTAACTTCGGACCCCCAAATGGGCCCAAATACACAATCTAATTAGCCTGAAAACTACCCAACTCATATATATAAACCCCGGGACCATTCATAAAGGTCTAAAATGCCCAAACAAGCCCGTAATACCTATCAAAGTGTGTCCTGAATATTTTTATATAAAAAATATATTTTAATGGTGATGTGACACATGTAATTACTTTTAAATCAATATAAAATTTCATTTTTTTTAGATTTATCCCAAATCATTAAAGTTCAACTCTAAAATTTATAAATAACACTTAGTCCAACTACTCACAACCTTGATTAATTAATGTCATCGAATTAAATTAATCCCTATTTATTTTATTTTATTCCTAAAAATATACGGGGTATTATAGAATTTTTATGATGTCAGTCATTTAAATTGTATTTAAATATTAAACTATATTTTACTCCTCCAATTTTCACTCTAAGTTCTCCCTCTAATTTTAGATAAAATGTTTCGATTTTCTTTTGTTTTGTGTTATTGATGATTGATTTAAATTCTAGGTTTAGTTTTAGGATTAAACTATAATTGACTTTATTGATTTTGTAGATATAAATTTGGGGTTAAATGTTGATTTAACTTTAGGGTTGATGCTTGGATTAATTTTAGGCATTATTGGTCTATATTACAAATTCAAATTTTTATTTGTGGTTCTATTTTTTAGGGTTTAAAATTTTTAATCAATCAAAACTTATTTCTTTTTTCATTAGATGAGATAAGTATTTTTAGTAATTATTTGGTAAATATTCAAAAATAACCTCAAAAAAATTCGACTCGGGGACTCCCGCCCCTAAACCCTCAAAAATTACCATTAAATTAGTCCCTACTCTCAAGAAATCCTGGCTACATCTCTCCTCATAACCACCCTTAACTGCAACTATTTCACTTAGTTTTTTTTATAAAATGACACATGTCCTATATTTATTAAAACAATACCACAATTAAAAAATAAAATAAAAACTTAGGGTCAACTGCAAATAAAAATTACAAATAGGACTTAAAAATGATATGTTCCCTTATGTTACTATGTTCCCTTATGTTATTGAGAATTGTTCATGAGATAAACTAGGTTATATACCCTTCACATACCTCACAAGAAAATAGTGGTGCCCTGGATTTTCCCCACTACTCAGCCTTATTTTCCCAACCCATACGGACACAACTCAACCTATTTTCCAATATTTTTCGAAGCTACAAACAATTACCTCAAAATGTTATTTAGTTTTAATCAAACTGCCAAACTATTAATCCAATCCCCCCCCCCCCCCCCCCCTCGAACTTTAAGGCCTTTAAAAGTTTATCCCACAAGTATCACTTTGTTATTGGTTTACATAAAAAATAAAATAAACAAAAAAAATAGTTTGATAAATTTTGGTCCTTTTACCTTATGATTGTGGGTTTTAAATATTTCATTGTTGGTAGGGTGAAAAATTATTTCTGATATAACCCGTTTCTGAAGGAAAATGTTTGGTGCGAAAATATAATTTTTAGGATCCAAATTTTAATTTTTCCTCCAATTGTATTTTCCAGATTAGGGGAGAGTGATGATAAGGAGTGCAATGGGATTAATTGTGAGAGTGTGTGACTCTCACTCGTAACTAAGCAAACAATAATTACTTGCAAATAAAAACAATGTTTTATTTGTATCCAAATTTGGGCAAAAGGGTATCCTAGTCTATAAGTGGAAAACATGATTTATAAAAATAATTCCGTTTATAATATTCATTAAGAATATCAGAGAATAAAACTGTAAAAAAATAAATCAATCACTTGAGATTATTGTGGAAAAAATCTTTATCCAAACTGGGAATGTATGCGAAGGGAGAAATGATGTATAAACATGAACCTAAATAGATTAAATAATGTTGAGCCTCAAAAATTAATTGTTTCTATGTTGTATTCGTAAGAGTGATTTCGGGTTGCATCCAACTACCCGCCATATTAAAAAATATTGGCCTCGATCTCGATTGATAATGTTGCCTTTGAACCACTTTCAACCATTCTTTAAATTTAAATAAAATTTTGTTCTAATAAAATGAAAAAATTATCCATTCAAATATATTACCTAGGATGTGTGAGTACATCTTAAAGGTTGATGGTTTAGAAAAAAAAAATTGGCTCACTGAAAATCTCTAAAAAATGTTTATAAACTCAACCGAGTAAAATAGTTAAGACAACTAAATCTTGAGGTTTAAGAATAAGCAAAAGCATTTTTTATATGAAAAAATATAAAAATTTTGACACACAATGGAAAATGTCTTTTGAGATTTTTGTATTATTAAATCTTGAGACAAAAACTCTTATGTTATATAGATTACCAAGAACAAAATATATAGCCAATAAAGGTTGAGTGTTCAACCTCCTAGTTATGACTCGTTAGTATAGAACTTACAAAGGGGTAGGCACATCATAAACTATAAGCATATCGTGTGTGTGTGTGTATATATATATATATATATATTTCACTAGAATCAAGTGTGGACTTCATAATAAGAGGTCCCGCCTTCATTATTGCTGCTGGCAACAAAATGGTCAATAAGGTAAACCTCAATATCTTAACTCAAATATTTTTTATTCCATTACATTTATATTCAAAATATGATGAGTTTGATTTTAATGATATTAAACATATTTCTAGCATCAAAGCCCTTTAAATATTAGGAATTCATATAAAAAATATCATTTCAATTTTTTTATTATTATTTTAAAAAATGAGTATGTTGCTAGGAAGTATGTTGGAGAGTCTCTCTCTCTCTCTCTCTCTCTCTCTCTCTCTGTATATATATATATATATATATATAGTCGTGAATATAAATATAAAAACATATATGCATAAATTTGCGACTCATTAAATTTTTGTCTCTAAAATGTTATCACTTGTTCTGTCTACATGTCTATGTATATGTACACAAATTGTAAATCGTTTGAGAAGACTTAAAAGCAATTACAATAAAGTGTGTTTTAGATATATACATGTATGTGTGTAGTACGTGCATGAATGTGTTTTAGTAATACATAATAATAAACCTAAAATGAGCATTTTAGTTTAATAGAATTTAACTAAGGTTATTACTCTCGTTAAACACATTTTACGTTAGATACCATATTTTCATTTGACATTTATTACTCCACCATATATTTGAAATTATAAATGCATAAACATTTTTTTCATTTTGTTATAACAAGAAAAAATATAACGAACCCCACATTCATTTTTTGAATTGAACTTAATTAAAATTGACGCTCTCATATAACAAACATTTATTACTTACATTGTATTCATAGTCTACATAGCTCTCATTAATTATTTCACAAAATATTTGAGATCATAAATACCAAACATTTATCTGTCTTCTCTCCATTCATGGCATCTCCAAACATTTATCTGTCTTTCTCTCCATTCATGGTTTGGTGACATAGAGTCGAGTTCCTTTCAAGGTATTGGACACCCATCACCAATTTAGAGTAATTATTTTCAACAAAAACTACAATATAGATTCACACTTAATCGTCCAGTCCCTCTAACGAGTTTTTCATATAACCATTAAGTCCCTTTGATGAGATTTTATACCTACCACCGATTATCTTTAGTACATTATAATATATGTAATTTACATTTGAACTAAACTACTAAATTACACATAACATGTATAGATATATTATATATGTATATTGTGTTTTACATATATTATATTATAAAAAAATAATATATTATGTACGTTACATTTTAAGTATTTTAATAATTATGTAGATTACATTTGATATATAATGTAGAGCATTAGTATATTATGCACTATGTATTACATACGATAGTATATTACGTAGTATTACATATAATAGTATATTACATAACCGTTGAGTCCACTTCAAAATTTTGACAACTGACTCCCGAATCTCTTTAGTATATTATGTAATATACACAATATAACTATAATTAATGTCTTACGTAAATGAATATAGTACGTATTAATAATAAAAAAAGTACATTGTACATTACTTAATATATTAATATATTATGTAAACCATGCTTTAAAATGATAAATGTTTTTGTGTCCTTTTTGTATTTAAATTTTTGGGAGAAGCGTAATTTTTTATCCATTGGATTTACTTAATGGGGGGGGGGGGTTAAATTACTACTTTCGTTTACGGTGTAATAGATCAAAAGATGCCCAAATTCTAAAATAACCCCTCACTTTAGCATAATTTCTTAATTATCGTTTGAAGTTCAATGAGATAGTATACTGGAGTAATATTACCATTCAACGAGTCGAAGTTAATACTTCATGGGATAAAGTTGTAAACTGGTCAAACTTGAAGGTATGAAAATGTAACTAAAAATTAAAAAAACAAGAAGTATGCATATTTAAAATATATTGGATATTTCATTATCTTGAAATTACTTTAGAATGTGTGGTTGATGACCTTTTGTCTTGTAAGTAATAGGTAATAGGTAATTAATGAATGGATTGCCTTAAATGGTTCATGAGTTAAATATCATATGTGTCAATTAAGCCCATAGACTCATATTTTAGCCAATTACCCTCAAATTATATTATTTCAATACAGTCATTCGGTCCTAATTTGGCCTACCGATAATGAATTTGACACTTTTATTTCCTAAGTTAATTTGTTGTGTGGGAAGTCAAATGTTAACGATCAAATTATCTTAATTTAATAAAAGAATCAAATATCACAATAGTTAAAAGTCTAAATTTTAGCCATTGGTTGCCTACATCTATAAAAATCATCACTTTCAAAGAGGGATATATATTTTAGATGGAGAAGTACCTATCGTAAAAACTAAGAAAGGCAATGGGATAAATTATAATATCTCAAAATGTACTCTTTTTAGTTTTTTAACATTTTAGTGAATTTCCTGATTTTATTTAGTATTTTAGGCAGGGGATATATTCCCTTTGAATACTCGTGTAACCCTCTTTAGCCTTTTTATTCTTCTTTAGACTTTTTATCTTTCGAGTTATCTTGGCTAATAACATAACTTAGTCTACATATAAGAAATTTTACCAACTAATGTAATTACTTTATATTTGAGAATAAAGGAGTGTTATTTTTTTTCTTAATTTGTTCTCGATCTTATGTATCATTTTTCATGTTATATCAAACTGGTATAATGACCATAATCTGCAACAAGCCCTATTTTCTCACTTAAAGGCTGGTCAGGCACGATACGCCGAAGATACGGCTTGCTTGTCAATTAATGCGATTCTTAGCACAAACATAAATATAAATAATTATATTTAAAGTCCCACATTTGAAATGCCATAAATATATCCATAATATTTAAATAGATCCAAACCATCACAAACTAAATGATAAATCCAACCATTATAACAAAAATCTCAACCAACATAATGTAAAGAAATTCGGTCTTATGCCCTTACAATTGTTCCAAATAAATTAAATAACTACTGAATAAAAAACACATATGCTAGAATCGAAGAATCTAAAAACTGATGAGCAAAAGAGATTGCGAGACTTCTACATCATAATCCAGCTACCCCTGCCTAGGAGCACTAAAGGGATAAAATATTTAAATTTGGGTTAGCGCTCGAGGTGAGCAAGAATTAACTTAATCAATTTAAGATGCAATAATACATTTGATGCAAAAATGAATATTCCCCTTTCGTCACTCGCATGCATTTAACACCTCACCCCTTATTTAAGTGTGATCTTATTCTCATCCCAATAAGTTTCGAATAATAATTATGAACACGTGTCAAATTAGTAATAATGGATTTGTCGATAATTAAATGCTTAAGTATACCGACTTCATTTAATTTCAAACACCCGTAATATTCCAGTCTCATAAGTTTCACATAAATGGCATAAACATCTATTACACATTATAGAGTTAGAGTTTTAGTTTATGTCCATAATATTGGACATTTCAATTTATTTCATATAAAGTTCAGGTATATATATATATATATAATCTTCATATATTTGACACACAAAGGTTTCTACCGTTGGTATCTAGTTCGTGCTCTATCGACAAGTCCGGAGGAACGCCTTATCCTAAGCGGACATCACAAACACACATAAGTTGGGGTTGGCCCCTACGCAAGATACTTGTCCACGGCCCACACCCATCGGTGACATGGGCTGGGTCAGCGTCAACACCTACCCCTCGTAGATCGCGCCTCCACGTAGTACCTCTATGACCTACACAATCACCAAGCCCACCTGTGCCGGCGTGTGGTACCCGGTCTGAACGTATGAACCCCCAAGCCGATAGGATAGTCCACGAACATTGGTATGTCCACACAATACATATAATACATATTATTATCTCATATAATATGTATAGGTAACTACTCCATAATTACCATAGGAAAATCCCACATAAGATTCACAATTTCCCATATATTAATAATTTACCATCTAGTGAATTATTAATTCCACTCCATTACATAATTACTTAACCAACTAGTTAAGTTGTAATTTTCCCAAGTTAATGTGGGTACATGTGTGTATTGTTTAATAAATTCCCTATTGTCCCAAACATGGTCACATCCACTCGCTTGAACTCCTAAGAATATTCATAACCAAACCCCATTCCCAACTTGTGCAACCCCCAAGGTCGAATCGATTCAGTTCTTGGTCGAATCGATTCACTGCCAGGACGAATCGATTCACTCCAAGGCTGAATGGATTCGGACCTGGGTAGAAGCCCATATCTATTCGTCTATTTCAATACGGGATTTCTATGTTTCATTCCAAATCCTCTCCCAAAGGTTTTTACAACTTTATAGTTATATAGTTGAGTCCCTACAACTTAATTAGTCCAATTAGGATCATTAATTACATGCATCAATCCTAATTTCATGCCCAATTTTCCCAATATTTATGAACATTAAATACCCATTACAACTCAGATTTCAATCCTAATTCCCACACTATTTAATTCATATAATAGGGCATCAATAATGAGGTTTACATTAGAATTTCATTCCATAGTCCACATTAATATTATCTATACTAAACAATCAAGATGTCCCCAATTAATATCAAGAAACCTAAGGGATCTAACCTCAATTTCAAGAATATGATGCCTAAATTTCTGGGACTAATACTATAGTAAATTCAGTCCTCTAGATGCACAGAATATTTATTCATCATCAAATCATTCATATCAAACCTATATCCAAAAAAATTTAAGGGTTGTCATCATGCATCAAGAAAATACGTTGGAAACTTAAATTAAGTAAGAGAATTCTTGCCTTAATAAATTCGTAGAAGAAGCCCCTTGAATTCCCTCTGATTCCTTGCCCCTTTTCTTCCCTTTTTTATTTATCTCCTTTCCTCTCTTGATAGTAGTTGTGTTATGTCTTTCTGAATAATAGTGGAGGAGTGGTTTATCCCCACTTAAATGCTTATTAGATGCTTACTCACGAGTTAGGCTTAAAACCCAATTTTTGGACCCCCAAAGCACCTAAATTCATATCCGAGTTAACCTAAAAACTCCCCAACCTATATATTATTGACCCGGGACTATTTTTAAAGGTCTAAAACACCCAAACGAGCCTATATGTGCCCCAAAACATGACCCGAATTATTTTATGTTAACATTGGGTGCTTTTAATTGTGTCACATTAATTATGTATTTTTATACAATACAGGCAATGCCATAACCATACATATAAAAATAAATCACACACCAATATAACTTAATAACAACATTTAAATTTCCTAATTTAGTCCAATTTTAGAAAATATCCCAAAATTAATATTTATTATCTATTTTAGAAAAACTACAGGGTATTACATTCTTCCCCCTAATAACGGGATTCCGTCCTCGGAATCAAGAAAATACGTACCTAGCTAGAATAGTTCAGGATACTTGGTGCACATATCGTCCACCCTCTCTCAAGTTGACTCGTCTTACCGATGGTGTCCCCACTGTACCCGAACCAAAGGAACAACTTTGGATCGAAGTCGGCGCTCCCGTCGATCCAAAGTGGCTATCGATCTCTCCTTGTAGGTAGCATATGATTCAAGATCTATCTCATCAATATCAATGTTCTAGTACTCTACCTTATCTCTAAAGAACATCCGCAATGAGGATATTGTGACACCCCGCCTAATTAAATACCGGGCGATCACTCCTTTATTAAATTAAATCAAGGTGAACAGTTACTTCATTCTTAGCATCACTGTCGAAAAATAACTTTTCCAATATAACACCCTAATTAATTAAGCTAAGTGTAAAAAACATTTTTAGACATTACTTTCCAAATTTTATTTTATAAACCAAGATTTAAAACTTTGCATAATTCACAATTTAATAGTCACATCACAACCATCCTGGAACATATAATCCAAATAATCAAACATTCAACTAATTGAATCCCAACATTTAAAACTTAAAGTAAAACATCCAGATAGTAATAAATCCCAAAGTGACAATACTAGAAATAAATGAATTATAATATCCCATAAAACAACTGAATAATTGAAACGGGTGACACATGCCCAGCAAAATAAATATGCTAGGAGTGGAATCAAATAAGTGAACTCGTCTAAGCAAGAGGCCTGCAACTCCCACCTAAGCTGCAGCGCGTTCCTTCCAAAGGATCCTATGTAAGACGCCCATGTGGCTGGGCACCTGTAATATATACATATATATACAAGGGAGAAAGAGAAATAGAAACGGGTCAGATCCCGATAGTGTAAATAATTTAAAATTTGTTTAGCAAGTATTTAAAATGTTTACAGGCCAATGCAACAACATATTAGTGCGGCACTCTCTTGAGAAATTCTCACCTCTCTTCTAATGTGCACGCCTATCGCACTAACCTTCCCAACGGATTATCTTATCTTATATCGCACTAAACTTCTCAATGGTTTAACTTATCTTAGATTACTCGTAAGATTTAAAACTGAACAATATAATGGTTTATGAGGAAAATTTCATTCAGTAAAAAAGCTCTCATTTTAACTTTATTTATTAATAAAGTTTCCCAGTGTCATATTATACTTTTTTTTTAAAACAAGTATTTCCAATTTGAGTCATTATACATGTCTTACTTACCATAACACAATAGGTAGTTCCAAATTTCAGAATTTCATATATATATTAAATACTCGTATAATATATATATTCTAACAGCACCCCACATAAAAACTATGGTGCGGGCATACTCTGCTATTCAATCCCCGTATCACTCGTACTAAGGGAAATACAAATTCGGAATCACTCTCGAACTGTATTAACACATACACAAACAATATTGAGGCGAAGCATAGATTCCAAGTCTCTAAGAGGATAGCACATGCCCCAAAGTCTCTTAGGACCGTCTGAACTATCGATTCGATAGCCTGTACCAAGGATTTCTATCTTCTAGGGTACGAGTCAATATCACCCATAAAGGTCCCATCGAGATAAGACTGTCCCAGCGCGGTAACCTCAGGGATAGCAAGTAGCGCGGGCATGATTTTCACACATAGATAGTATATGCATAAACACAGTCATATAACTATACTAATATTACCATATCAAATTAGGTACATCTCAAATTCCATAATTACGATATTTGTCCTTATTTCTCATTATTTAGTTCTCACGTATAACCGTTCATTTCTTACTTTAATTTGAGGGATCATTCCAACTTATTACGTAATACACATGGACTTTATCCTCCCAAGTGTAGAATTCAGTAGGTACTCATCTAATTTCCAACGTAACTATCTTACGCATCTCTCCCCTTAATACATAATTTCATCGTCCCTTATATGTAAATATCCCAACAATATAAATTTCGCCTCACATTAAAGGTCTCTTAATCATTAATAAATCCTACTGGTCATCTTTATCTCCCAAAATATTTTAATAAGGGTGTCTAAGGAGTATTCTTCATTTAGAATTAATTCAACAATTTTAAAAGGGGAATTTAAATCTGCCAGGAGGGGTCGATCGATCGAGGGCAGGGGCTCGATCGATCGAAGCTCTTGGCTCGATCGATCGATCATGCAGGTTTGGCGAATTCTGCAGTTAACCAGTTACGGGTTCTAACACACAACCTCATCCAAATCTAGATTTTTCATTCCTAATCGCCCAAAAATTTGTACTACTAAGAGTATAAACCCATATCATACATCTCCTACGTAAAGCATGCAAATTTCCATTAATAACCCTGGATTAACAGGCCAAAATTCATGTAAATCTCAAGAACCCTATAAATCTCTTTAACATGGTTCTAATCGGTCTTTTCCCAGGAATTCTACTCCTAATGCATCATAAATTCATGGTTAAGCCTCTACATATGAAGGGGTTTCCAAATTATCAATCAAATCATAACTACATGCGGTTTTCCTATCTCCAACATGGGTTTTCTTCTATTAAACTCATCCTAATCACCCTAGTCTAACATGAATGATGTATTAACGAAAATAAGCAAGATAAATACTTGCCTGGGATTTTTCTGAATTTTTATTTGCGGACGATTTTGGTGTGGTTGCGTTCCCCGTCGCGCAATCTACGCGTTGGTGGTGGTGGCGGTGCGATCGGGTGACTTTTTGGCCTTGGATTGCTTGGAAAGATTCCTCCTTCCCTCTCCTATGGACGTTTCAAAGTTTTGAGTTGTTTTATCCCTAGAAGGTAACCTTAGACATCTGATATAACCCTTTAAATTTCGTAGGTTTAATTACCCAAAAATGCGAAATGTCCAAAATGTCCTCCCGGGGTACTAATTAAGCCTAAAAAAGTCCCGAGACCCAAACTAAACCCCCGGGTACACTTTTCTGACTAATAAATTATATGACTGTGTATAATTTATTCACTTTTATTCATAAATATTTAGTCCCGACGCGACACGGGCGCGTCCTGACTCAAATTTCCAAAATTGTCATTTTATTCACTCGTGATATTTAATATAACCAATATTATATATTACTTTTCTCATTAGTAATATTCAACAAATTTACCATAATTACTAACTCTCATCACATTAATAATTATAACATAATTAATTTTTGGATTTATATTAAATAATTAATTCACATAAAAAAATAATTAATTCACAATAAATTTAATAAATCCCCAAATTAATATAGCATAAAAATACAGGGTATTACATACTTCCCCCCTAATAACGGAATTTCATCCCGAAATTCGAAATATAAGGCATACCTGGTAAAAATAAATCTGGGTATCTCTCGCTCATGTCTGCCTCGCGCTCCCAAGTGGACTCCTCCACATTATGATGTTCCCACTGGACCCATACAAGTGGAACTACATTGGACCTCAATATCCTCTCGCTATGGTCTATGATAGCCACCGGTCTCTTCTTGTAAGAGTTGTCAGGCTGTAATTCTATCTCATCTATCGCGATGTGAGTATGGGCCATATCATCCCGAAGATATCGTCTCAACGACGAGATGTGGAATACATCGTAAATGCGATGTAAATGCTCTCGCATTCCCAATCTGTATGCTACCAGCCCAATCCTCTCGATAATGGAAAATGGTCCCACGTACCTAGGGGCTAATTTCCCTTTCTTCCCGAACCTCTTAACTCCTTTCATAGGAGATACACGTAGTAACACTTGGTCCCCCACATTAAACTCCAGGAAGAACCGTTTCGCATCGGCGTAGCTTTTCTGCCTGCCCTAGGCTACTCGAATGCGACTCCTGATCATCTCAATCCTCGCGGAGGTTTCCTGAATTACCTCTGGTCCCAGCAACTTCTTATCCCCCACCTCGAGCCAACAAGTTGGGGAACGACAAGGCATGCCATACAAAGCCTCGAATGGAGACATGCCAATAGTGAACTGATAAGAGTTATTATAAGCAAACTCTACCAGTGGAAGATGTGGCTCCCAACCTCCTCCAAAATCAAGAACATGCATGCGTAGCATATCCTCCAGCATCTGATTAGTACGCTCTGTTTACCCATCTGTCTGTGGGTGATAAGCTGAACTCAACCTCAACTCTGTACCCATAGCCTCCTGAAAACTCTCCCAGAAACGCGACATGAAAATCTTGTCTCTATCTGACACAATATTAAGGGGCACCCCATGTAATCTGATAATCTCAGCAATGAACAACTGAGCATACTGACCCGTGGTATAGTCTGTCCGCATCGGCAAAAAATGATCCACCTTGGTCAAATGGTCTACAATCACCCAGATAGAGTCGTGGCCCCTCTGTGATGTAGGCAACCCTATAATAAATTCCATGGAAATACTCTCCCACTTCCACGCGGGTACTTCCAATGGCTGAAGCAACCCTGACGGTTTCTGATGGTCCACTTTTACCAGCTGGCAGGTAGAACACTTGGACACGAACTCAGCAATGTCCTTCTTCATCCCACTCCACCAATATTTCTGCCTCATATCCTAGTACATCTTATCTCCTCCAGTATGTACCACAAATCGGGACCCATGAGACTAGGTCATCACTGCATGACGTAATTCTGCTCCTTCTGGAAATACCAATCTCCCATTAAACCTCAAACCCCCATCAGAACTAACAGAATAGGACTCAACACCCTAGGCTAAAAGTCGTACAATCTGCTCCGGGCAAAACGGGTCTGCGGTCTGTGCCTGTATCACCCTCGTAACAATCTCGGGTGTCACTGTCATAACAGATATGAAGGCACGGGCTACTGTGTCCTGGTGGCCTAACTCCTTCCACTTTTCTTTCCAGGTGTCCGCTACATCGTCTACCGGTCTACAGCTCAACGCATCAGCAACTACGTTGGCCTTCCTCGGATGGTACTGTATGTCGAACTGATAGTCCTTAACAAACTCTAACCATCTGCATTGACGCATATTCAGCTCTCGCTGAGTGAACAGGTACTACAATGACTTGTGGTCTTTGAACAAGCGGAATTTCTCCCCCAATAAGTAGTGTCTCCACATCCTCAATGCAAAAACGACCGTTGCTAACTCCAGGTCGTGGGTGGGGTAATTCTTCTCATGCGGCTTAAGCTTGCGGGAGGCAAAAGTTATAGCCTTCTCTTCCTGCTGAAGTACTCCCCCAAGTCCCCGTAAAGAGGCATCGGTGTAAACCAGGTACTCTACACCCGGCTTCGGTAACGCAAGGACTGGTGCTGAAGTAAGCTTGTCTTTCAGCTCGTCGAAAGCCAATTGGCAAGAATCATCCCAAACATATGGAACCCCTTTGCGAGTCAAGATCGTCAATGGACCCGCTATTTTAGATAATCCCCGAATGAATCTCCTGTAATATCCGGCTAACCCCAAGAAACTTCGCACTTCCGTCGGTGTCGTGTGTTGTCCCCACTCCCTCACCGCTGACACTTTACTCGGGTCAATTGATATCCCCTGCTCAGAAACAACATGCCCTAAGAACTGTACTTCTTGCAACCAAAATCCGCACTTCTCGTACTTAGCATACAACTGATGCTCTCGTAGAGTCTGAAGGACCTGTTTCAAGTGCTCGGCATACTCCTCCTCGGAGTGTGAATATATCAAAATGTCATCTATGAAGACGATGACAAACTGATCCAAGAACTCTCTGAACACTCGGTTCATTAAGTCCATGAACACGGCTGGAGCATTTGTGAGGCCAAATGGCATCACTCTGAACTCATAGGACCCATATCTCGTCAAGAAAGCAGTCTTTGAAACGTCCTGCTCCCTAATAGGTAGCTGATGGTACCTCGACCTCAGATCTATCTTCAAAAATAAAGTTGCTCCCCTCAGTTGGTCGAACAGATCATCGATTCGAAGCAACGGATACTTGTTCCGTATCGTGACCTTGTTCAACTCCCGGTAGTCCACACATAGCCTCAGTGAACCATATCTCTTCTTCACAAACAAGACTAGAGCACCCCAAGGTGAGGTACTCCTGCGAATGAAGCCCTGACCTAACAGCTGCTCTATCTGATCTCGTAACTCTCGCATCTCTGCCGGAGCCATACGGTATGGAGCGTGTGCTATCGGTCTAGTATCCGGTAATAAATCTATGACAAAGTCTATCTCTCGACTGGGGGGTAGGCTTAGTATCTCCTGAAATACATCGGAATACTCACGAACAACTGGAATCGATTCTAAGGGAATCACAACCTCCTTAGAGGTATCCTCCTCTATGTAATACAAATGAGAGGTCGAGCCTCCCTCTGGGAGAGGCATCTCCACTACAAACATATCTTTCCCCGGAATGGCAAAAACAATACTCCCACCAAAATAATCTATCATGGCTCTGTAAGCTGCGATCCAATCCATACCGATAATAACATCGTGCTCATGCATATCTATGACTAACATATCTGCAGGTAATACCAAGCTACCAATCTTTACCCCCACTCCCCGACATATAAAGAAAATAAGTTACCCACTCCCCAGTGGTGAGTCTACACACGTCACAGTGCTCTCAGCTGTGGCTAATAACCCTAAGGCCTTAGCAAAATGGGTAGCTATAAAATAGTTCGTCGCCCCAGTATCAAATAAAACCCGACCCATAGTACCATGGATAGGAAACATACCATCAATCGCGGGTGGTGCCTGTGGAGCTGCTGCCTAGTGGACGTTATAGATACGTCCGTACTGTAACTGCCTCTGCTGCACTAAAGCTGCTGGAATGGTTCGTAGGGCTAGTACCTGAGCTGGTGCTGGGAGGGCGGTTGGAAAAAGTGGCCTCTGTGGCTCATTACGGGCACCCTACTGCTGTGGGGCCCTATCACCCTCTGGGCAATCCTGGCGCCTATGGCCATGCTTGTTGCACACAAAACATCGGCCTCTGAAGTTACTCCCCCTCTAACCCTGCTGCTGTCGGTGTCGGCCTTTCTGGCCTTGCTGACTTGGGGCTTTATTACTCTCTGGGCAATTCTCACACCTATAGTCTTTCCTTCCACATTGGAAACACCTCTCTCGAAACTGTTTCACTTCACCACGTTGTTGAATAGTCTCGCTTTTTCCCTGGTCTTGCTCGCCTTGAGGGGAAATTTGCGGAAAAACTATGTCAGGGTGAGGACAATCCCTCCACTTGTGACCCGGCTGTACACATTTATAGCAGAGTTTCGAAATTCTTCGCTGGTCGGATTGTAGTTTATCCCCAGTCTGATTCGGACAAGATTGACGTTTGTGACCATCCATTCCACAACTGAAACACCTCTTTGTGATTTCATTCTGAATCTAACTTCGTTGGCCCTGACACTTTTGACCCTTTACATAAATTTTGTTACTTATGGAACTGACTCGGTCTTGAGTGTTTTGTTGTCGTAATTTCGGTGCCTTCGCACAATTGTCAACTTTAGTCACATGCAGTTGGTTAACCTCTCTAGATCTTTTGCCTCCTCTAAGTTGTATGCTGCGTTCGTGGTACTATAAAACTGCAGTGGTAACTGCTTGTGCCACAATGCCCGCAAATTCGGCGATTGGTACCCTTTTCGGAGACACCTGAGGCTTGAGTTGTCCTTGCTCATTAACTTCCCCAATGGTATTAGCTTGTTCTTCCTGATGGGCAATCTGAAAGTTTTAAAATTACATCAGAATAAGTTTAACATTCGTATCGACAAGTTGCAGAAGCACGAATTTCCAACGCATAAAGATGAATACAACATTCCTAATGTTAGGGCTCTACAGCAAAAATGTTAAGCTAAAAGCGAAATAAGCCGTACAGATCCTAAGGACACTAGAACCTGATGCTCTGATACCACTTGTGACACCCCGCCTAATTAAATACCGGGCGATCACTCCTTTATTAAATTAAATCAAGGTGAACAGTTGCTTCATTCTTAGCATCACTGTCGAAAAATAACTTTTCCAATATAACACCCTAATAAATTAAGCTAAGTGTCAAAACCATTTTTAGACATTACTTTCCAAATTTTATTTTATAAACCAAGATTTAAAACTTTGCATAATTCACAATTTAATAGTCACACCACAACCATCCTGGAATATACAATCCAAATAATCAAACATTCAACTAATTAAATCCCAACATTTAAAACTTAAAGTAAAATATCCAGGTAGTAATAAATCCCAATGTGACAATACTAGAAATAAATGAATTATAATATCCCATAAAACAACTGAATAATGGAAACGGGCGACACATGCCCAACTAAATAAATATGCTAGGAGTGGAATCAAATAAGTGAAGTCGTCTAAGCAAGAGGCCTGCAACTCCCACCTAATCTGCAGTGCGTTCCTTCCAAAGGATCCTATGTAAGACGCCCCTGTGGCTGGGCACCTGTAATATATACATATATATACAAGGGAGAAAGAGAAATAGAAATGGGTCAGAGCCCGATAGTGTAAATAATTTAAAATTTGTTTAGCAAGTATTTAAAATGTTTACAGGCCAATGCAATAACATATTAGTGCGGCACTCTCTTGAGAAATTCTCGCCTCTCTTCTAATGTGCACGCCTATCGCACTAACCTTCCCAACGGATTATCTTATCTTATATCGCACTAAACTTCCCAATGGTTTAACTTATCTTAGATTACTCGTAAGATTTAAAACTGAACAATATAATGGTTTAAGAGGAAAATTTCATTTAGTAACAAAGCTCTCATTTTAACTTTATTTATTAATAAAGTTTCCCACTGTCATATTATACTTTTTTTTTAAAACAAGTATTTCCAATTTGAGTCATTATACATATCTTACTTACCATAACACAGTAGGGAGTTCCAAATTTCAGAATTTCATATATATATTAAATACTCGTATAATATATATATTCTAACAGCACCCCACATAAAAACTATGTTGCGGGCATACTCTGCTATTCAATCCCCGTATCACTCGTACTAAGGGAAATACAAATTCAAAATCACTCTCGAACTGTATTAACACATACACAAACAATATTGAGGCGAAGCATAGATTCCAAGTCTCTAAGAGGATAGCACATGCCCCCACGTCTCTTAGGACCGTCTGAACTATCGATTCGATAGCCTGTACCAAGGATTTCTATCTTCTAGGGTACGAGTCAATATCTCCCATAAAAGTCCCATCGAGATAAGACTGTCCCAGCGCGGTAACCTCAGGGATAGCAAGTAGCGCGGGCACGATTTTCACACATAGATAGTATATGCATAAACACAGTCATATAACTATACTAATATTACCATATCAAATTAGGTACATCTCAAATCCCATAATTACGACATTTGTCCTTATTTCTCATTATTTAGTTCTCATGTATAACCGTTCATTTCTTACTTTAATTTGAGGGATCATTCCAACTTATTACGTAATACACATGGACTTTATCCTCCCAAGTGTAGAATTCAGTAGGTACTCATTTAATTTCCAACGTAACTATCTTACGCGTCTCTCCCCTTAACACATAATTTCATCATCCCTTATATGTAAATATCCCAACAATATAAATTTCGCCTTACATTAAAGGTCTCTTAATCATTAATAAATCCTACTGGTCATCTTTATCTCCCAAAATATTTTAATAAGGGTGTCTAAGGAGTATTCTTCATTTAGAATTAATTCAACAATTTTAAAAGGGGAATTTAAGTCTGCCAGGAGGGGTCGATCGATCGAGGGCAGGGGCTCGATCGATCGAAGCTCTTGGCTCGATCGATCGATCAAGCAGGTATGGCGAATTCTGCAGTTAACCAGTTACGGGTTCTAACACACAACCTCATCCAAATCCAGATTTTTCATTCCTAATCGCCCAAAAATTTGTACTACTAAGAGTATAAACCCATATCATACATCTCCTACGTAAAGCATGCAAATTTCCATTAATAACCCTAGATTAACAGGCCAAAATTCATGTAAATCTCAAGAACCCGAGAAATATCTTTAACATGGTTCTAATCGGTCTTTTTCCAGGAATTCTACTCCTAATGCATCATAAATTCATGGTTAAGCCTGTACATATGAAGGGGTTTCCAGATTATCAATCAAATCATAACTACATGCGGTTTTCCTATCTCCAACATGAGTTTTCTTCTATAAAACTCGTCCTAATCACCCTAGGCTAACATGAATGATGCATTAACGAAAATAAGCGAGATAAATACTTGCCTGGGATTTTAAGAATTTTGATTTGCGGACGATTTTGGTGTGGTTGTGTTCCCCGTCGCGCAATCTACGCGTTGGTGGTGGTGGCGGTGCAATCGGGTGACTTTTTGGCCTTGGATTGCTTGGAAATCTTCCTCCTTCCCTCTCCTATGGTCGTTCTAAAGTTTTGAGTTGTTTTAACCCTAGAAGGTAACCTTAGACATCTGATATAACCCTTGAAATTTCGTGGGTTTAATTACCCAAAAATGCGAAATGTCCAAAATGTCCTCCCGGGGTACTAATTAAGCCTAAACACGCCCCGAGACCCAAACTAAACCCCCGGGTACACTTTTTTGACTATCTCGACCCTTCCGGAGACTTTGACGCACTCGAAATGACCATACGGGTGACTTATAATTTATTCACTTTTATTCATCAATATTTAGTCCCAACGCGACACGGGTGCGTCCCGACTCAAATTTTTAAAATTGTCGTTTTATTCACTCGTGACATTTAATATAACCAATATTATATATTACTTTGCTCATTAGTAATATTCAATAAATTTTCCATAATTACTAACTCTCATCACGTTAATAATTATAACATAATTAATTTTTGGATTTATATTAAATAATTAATTCACATAAAAAAATTAATTAATTCACATTAAATTTAATAAATCTCCGAATTAATATAGCATAAAAATACGGGGTATTACAGATATGTGGAAAACATCGTGCATCCGCTGCTAGTGATCTGGTAATGCCAATTGATATGCCACGAAACCAATCCTCTCTAAAATAGGGAACGGTCCCACGTATCGAGGATCCAACTTCCTTTTCTTACCAAATATCATCACCCGCTTCATGAGAGACACTTTAATCAACGAATGATCTCCAACATTGAAGTCTAAGTGTCTTCGGCTCGCATCCACATAGCTCTTTTGCATGTCCTGGTCCATCCATATCCTAGCTCGAATCATCTCTACCTTCTCTGAGGTGTCCATAATGAATTCTGGCCCAAGTAATTTGTTCTCCCCCACCTCTAACTAGCATGAGGGTGAACTACATGGTCTTCCGTGGAGTGCCTCAAACGGTTCCATTCCTATTGTGAACTGGTAGTTATTATTGTATGCAAACTCCACTAAAGGAAAATACTGCTCCCAGCTCCCCTTAAAGTCCAAATGCACATTTGCAACATGCCCTCCAACATCAAGTTCACCCTCTTTGTCTTCCCATCGGTTTGAGATTGATATTATATGCTTAATCTCAATTCTTCCCCCAAGGCCTGCTGAAAGCTCCTCCAAAAGTGGGACACAAATGTCATATCCCTGTCTGACACTATGAAGAGTCTGACGTACTGCTCGGAGCTAAATCTGTTCAGACCGATAAGAAATGATCCACCTTCATCAATCTGTCGACAATCACCCATATCAAATCATGCCCCCTCTTTGATGTAGGTAGCCCATTAATAAAGTTCATCCAGATGCTCTCCCATTTCCACGCCGAGATGTCCAAAGGCTATAAAACACCTGCAAAACTCTGGGGACCCACCTTCACCAGCTGACAAGTAGCACACCTGGACACAAACTTAGTTATATCCTTTTGCATCCTGGCCCACCAATACTGACACTGCATGTCGTGGTACATCTTATCCCCCTAAGGATGCACAGTAAAAAGTGAACTGTGAGCCTCCAACATGAAGGCTTGCATCAATTCCTCTTCATCTGGAACAACCAATCTCCCCTGGAATCTCAAACCAACGTCTGACCCAATGGAATAGTGCTCCACCCACTACAAGAACATTACATATTTAAGACGCCTTTATAAATTAAATAACATCATTTAAAAGTGAAGTGTTGTAAACTCTTTCGACCTTTGGTTTTTACATCTCCCTATTTATTTGTTAACTAAATATATTTTAATTTTCTCATTTATACAATGTTTTTATTAAAATCCCCTTAATAATGAATCCCTCTCAAACACAGTTATCCATTCCCAAAACCGCAAAACTCTGCATCCTGATTTCATCTCTTCCATACCCAACTTTTCCTCAATCTCGCTCATCTTGGGTTGTCACCTTTCTCTCATGACCTCTCTCTCCTCTACCTCAATTCTTCTCTCTAATTTGGTTTGCACACGTTGTTGTTGTATCCAAAACATGAATCGGGTGTTGTATCTGGAGGATGTACAACCTACATCTTAATTCACGGATAAAAAATCGACCACACGCACCAAAAACTTTTTCGCAAGTTGTTGCCTTGTCACCGCAATTCTATCTAAGTCATCACCTGGTTTCAGCAAGTCACCGCAATGGAAATCATATCAGGTATTTTTTTTAGGATTCAAAACCCAATACGGGTTATATATAGTTCAATTAGAAAAATTAACTCTTGAAATCTCATTCTTGTCGAGGTAGAGGATTTACACTTATATAGATGTCAACATACATGGTGAATTACTCGAGGTTTAAAAAATAAGGTATGAGATTAATCAATTAATAAACAAATTAATGATTCAAATATAATGATAAGTTATTCGAGAGAGTTCTGCCAAGTTATTGAGATCAAAGTAAGGTAATTAAGGTTTTGAATGACAAATGAACAAACAAAGCTATGGTTTAAATCCCATTAGGAATGTTTTTGTTTGTTATATAGATTTGGTATCGGTACATTTCATATAATGACTCTAAAATTCTAAATATAATGAGGAAGTACAATGCCATGTCCTTTTTATTTTAATTAATTTTGAATCATATATTTCTATAATTACTACAATATTATCAAAGTTCTTTTTACTCTATAAAGGACCCGATATTGGGTGATTGAAGTTGAGCCGAAGTTGTTTTATTTTTTTGTAGCGCTATATTTTACTCTTCTTTGTTTGATTATGCAACTGTGACAATTTCTTTTTCACAAACCCCTAATTCCTTTATTATAGTTTGTATAGTTTAGTAAATAATTTTAGTGTCATCTGTACTCGTCTTACAAGATGTCTGCAATGTTAAGGTATATGGTTACATATCTTTTATCTTCTCTATAATTCAAATACACATGTTTTTTTGTAATATATCTTAGTTCATAATTATTATTGGAATAAACTTGAATTATTTAGATATGAAGGTTTTTCTTTAAATTTCTCTGTACCATCAGAAGTGTAATAATATATATATCTATCTATAGTATTTATATAATAAGAAGTAGAATATCTATATTTATATCTATATATAGTATCTATACATTTCATATAATATCTATATCTATCTATAGTATCTATACTATAAGTTGACAACTTAATTAAGGGTCACGATTTAGCCACGTGTTAAGATCTAAGGGTTCAAAATAAAATGGCACCATGGTAATTGAAGACAATAAACAAGGCAATTACTAAACTAACCCACGTGGGGAGAGACAGCAGCGGCCGCTCAATCATCCACTTTGACTGCAAAAGTTTCACTATCTCTCCTACTTTAATTTGAAAATAGTTTCAACTTTTCATCTTCTCTTCTCTACTCTAACACGCCTAAACATAACTCCTCACTTTCAAACACGCTTCTTTCTCCTCTTCATCTTCTCTACCGAGAATCAACATCGCAATCACAAAAAAAATAGTAGGAATTAATGGGCAAACAACTGTGGTGGTGAGGCATTGATCTGCAAACAACTGTTGTTGTTTTTTTCTTTTCTTTTTAAACCCATGTATCTCATTTTTTAGGTGGGTCACGAGTGTTGGTTATAGAGAAAAAGTATAGCTCCGTTTGATTTCCGCAGTTTCTCAATCTCAAGCCGTAGCCCTTGGATCGATAGCTACGGCCGGTAAATGTTTCCCTAGTTTCATCTCTCTCAGTTTTGTAATTTTTACAATCAGGTTTTTATTTCAGATTTAGGATCCTATTGTAAATGTTTTTAGGCATAATTTGTGGAGTTACTTGATTTACTTTCATTATATGCCTTGAACATGTCCACTGCTTTAACTGTAGGTTCAAGTTTTATTTGTATGTTCTTTTGGTTTGAAATGCTTTTTTTTCTTTTTTTTTTGTGTTTAACCAAGGTTTAATCTATGCATTAAATTTGAGTTTGATTTTTATACTCTAAGATTCTCCTCACACTCCCTATGCAGTCTTTGAATTTTTTACACACAAGATTATGGCATGTTGAATACACATTGCAATGGTGCTTAAGAGAAACTAATAGCCCAAAATGAATTCACCATTGTGCCATTGGCACAGGTTATAATTTCTCTTTATCTCTCACTGTTTTTAACCTCTATTTTCAATAACTCTACTGGGCTATTTGGATATCCAAGTTATACTAAATCAAGAGTGAATATGCTTTTTAAGAGAAATCGCAAAAGGACTTGACTCAGTTGTAATCTCAGTTGTAAAATATTCCAGGTCAGTCATTCTTAGAGTATGGCTATACATAGTATCAGTTGTTTTAATGCAAATTAAACTCCCAATGTTGGTACACTCTATTTTTTTTAAAAGTCTTTTTTAAAAAAATTCGTTATCCTATGTTATTCCTCGAAACAAAAGTCTCTCTCTTGGTTAAATGTTGGAGATATATAACACAACATTCGGATAAGATAAAATTGTAGTGCTTATTTTAATATTTTACATCAGCTATTTAAAAAATCATTTTTATTTTATTTTTGACAACCTTACATTATTTGTTTACAAATGCATAACATTCCAAAGTTATTTGAATCGGTTGATAAGTCGTCGCGGACAAAGTGAATGAATCTCTAAGGACCGCAAGTCTGACCAAAGGTCTGGATAGGCAGGCCTCTAGCATGAGGTCATAGCAGGAGCAAAGAAGGCCTGGGGGGTTGATTTAGTTACTTTTTGTTGGATGTTTATAGTTACTCACTGCTGTCTTTACAGATCATGTTGGTTATTTATATCATGTTGGTTCGGATTCAAAGTTGCGATGTATAATTTCTAAAGTATGAAGCTTTCTTTTCTAAATGTATATAATTTCAAAGTTGCAATGTATAATGGTGGATGTTACGGGAACAATGATAGCTTACAATGGGAAGCTCAATGACTATTGTTGCATGACATCCAAGTTGTCATCGTAGGTTCATCATCGAATATGATACTACTCTGACAACAGTATTAGAAGGAGTATTAGAAACCCTAACAGACGTACGCACATTTCGTGGTGTTGGCTCAGCCATGCTTCTGTTTGTGTACGATGTCGAGGTGTGTCCAGCAGCCAACGTCCTAGGTTAAATTTCAGAGGGATCAGTGAAGATGTCATGCCCACTCAGTTCCTTGCAATTTGCATCTGATAGTTATTTTTTATTTTTACTGTCAGACTCAGTTTAGAACATACTTATGGCAGGTTCAATAACAAAGAATATAAAGCCTCAAAATATATGAAACTAGCTTGGAGCTAGAACACTAAAGGATGATAATAGTGAAATATTTGAATTATTCTCTAGATTGGTATAAAAACATTACCGTGTTGCGGTTGATCGAGAAGTGAAGGGAGAGACAATGTGATGGTATGTAAGATTATTGATATTGACTATTTCTGTTAAATTTCTAATTGAAGGTAAATGTGTTTGTGTTGGAAGAATTTGTCTGCTCACTTCTTCTGATGTGGTTTGGGCAATCTTTGATGGTGGTTACAGGTAATATATAAATATTTCCATCATCCATTTTTTTATTTTTATCCACACCTTTCTACGTATGTTATGATGCTATTTTTTAATGTATGTATATATTTTATGTTTTAATCCACAGCCACTGAAGATTATTAGAAAAATCAAAATTTGAAATAATAGTCCCGAACAGGGGCGGACGGACATACGGTCGAAGAGGGGCGACCACCCTGGTTGAATATTAAAAAAAAGTTTTTTTTGGTAAAAACACCCAATGTTTAACCTATTTCTCTCTCTCACCCGTGTAAATTGTATTCCTTCTCCTTATCTCTCCCATCTCTCACGACATGACCCATCCCTTGCCACCTGCTCTTCCCTCCCCTTCCCTCCCATATCATACCCCTTATCTTCCCTTCCCTCCCCTGACTCAGTCTCAGCCTCTGGTCTTCTTTAGACCGCCTTGCTACTACCGCCACCGAACGACAGAAAGGACACCTAAACTTCAGCCGCTACTTGCTCTTCCTTCTCATCTCCGTATTTGCAAGACTGCAACTCAGGTAAAAAAAATTATATGTAATATTTTTTATATGCAATGTAATCAGATCAGGTGGTGTATATGTATAATATATATATATAAGAGAAATTAAAATTTTAGAGTTTATTATGTATATTAGAAATCATGGAATATGTATGTGTATAACAATATATAGCCTATAAAATTTGTGTATATAGCAATTCCACATATTTTTTTTAAATGTGTATATTTTCATAAATATGTGGTTTTATATCTTTAGAAATTTTATGGTTTTGTGTGCACTTAGAAACACATTTTAGGGTATCATATGTTCAACTATGTTTGAGTTATATGAGAAAATATGGTGAAATTCCACTTATTGTGATTTTGCTGCCAAATATTCCAACATTTCATTGCCCCAAATTCATGGAGTTACATGTGAATAAATATATTGTCCAAATTATGTATTTTGATGATGCTGACGTTGTTTATAGCAGGAAGAATCCAGCTGGAGGTGCGTGCGGCCAGGATTATCAGTGATGTGGCCTAGGATTTTATCAGTACTGTGGCCTAGGATGTGCATGGGTTCTTACTCAAAATGATGTGCACAGGTGCTTAGTTGTCCCCCTTACGAGGTATGCATTTTTTTAACAGCTTCCTAGATAACATCTCAGTGTTAACTTTTTTTTAGTACCTGTTATGTTTTTTTTCTTGGTTTTAAGCTTTGTGGAATTGTGTTTTTGTTCCTTAGGTAGCATTTCTTCCGAAATACACAGTAGTGCGTGTTTTTGGTACCTCTTACACTTATTTATTTTTATTTCTTGGTTTTCATCCCTGGAGTAAAAAAAGAGGAGGGTGAGACAAGAATAAGTGAGGAAAGCAGGGGGTAAAATTGAATATATGCTTTGGAATTTTTATAACTAACATATGTTTTAGGCATTTCTACATATGTCCTCTTTTTCATGTGTAATTGTTTTAGATGTTTCTTAGAATTTCTTAAACTATCCACTTATTGGTTTATTTTTCCATTATATTACCTTAAAGTGTCATATTTTAAGGTTTAAACAATTTTGGATAACATCTATTACTGCATTAACACAAATACACATTTGAGAGTGGGGTTTGATTATATCATTTCATGTGGCTTTATGACACTTGGCATTCTTTTTTTTCATTCTCAAAGTTGGAACAAATGACAAAACTGTTAACTAGGAGAAATGAGATTTCTACACTTTATAGATTTGATTTTGGCGACGACAGAGCACCGTGTTATACACAAGGTATGGAATCTCATTCTGGAGTAGCGTGCGCTTTATCATGTGGAACAGAGTGCTTTGAACTTTTTGGTGTTTGGGATCTTTATAAGTAGTCTATTTTCAAACACCCTTATGTGATAAACTTATAAGTAGTCTCTTTGCATTGATTGCCTGCTTTGGCGTAAACTATAAATTGTTTTGTAAGTTTCACCATATTCTATTTCATGAATTAATGTTATCACCCACCCCTTTTTTGGACTTTCACAGGTTACTTAATTGTGATTATGTTACTTGTACAAGTTATACCACTTTCCAATGGTACGTTCTTGGACGAAAACCTGTTCAAACATGCATAGACCCTACTTGATTTTGATTATGTAGTCTCTAATGTAACCATTCCCTTTCTCTTTTATAATTCCAAGATTGTATTTGACTGATGTGTCTCTTATCAAGCCAATTAGTTTTCTTATATGTTGCATTACCTAGAATTTTTTCGATGAGATAAATGTTATTATTTAGAATCTTTTGACTGTTATTTTTCTAACAGATAAAATATTCTAATGATTATCATTCTAATTTAGAATCTTTTGACTGCGTTTCTATTTATTTCTACAGGTTAAGTTATAGAAAGAAAAACGGGATTATCGTACTAAATTAGATGGAGAAAATAGTGCAGGTTTCTTCTAAATTCGTGTCACGAAAGGTGATTTCCTTTTTAATTCATTCAAACTGGTTTTTGTTTCCACACGAATCTGTTATCAAGTGTATTATTGTTCACATGGTCTCTAGTAGCAATAGAAGGCACTCCTGAACGATGAGTTGATTATAACATAATTTTTGGTACCTCCATGTGATGCTTACATGTATCTGGAGTAGCTGTCCTATCCATATTTTAGGAATTAACATATCTCATTCTTGAAATCATTTCAGTTTTATAGCCATGGCACATTTTTGATTTAAAATGGTACAGAACCACCTACAATAGTGAATTGTGAAGACTACACCCTGAAATAATTTATTCTATTTTAGAAGTTGTGCTCTTTTTTTATCTTCGGTTTTCATTATTCGCATGTGAGTTGTATATTATGTTATCGATTTATATCTTTTTTTTTTCATTATTCGCATTCGTGTTGTATATCTTTTGTAGGAACATATACAACCGAAAGATCTTAGTAGTGGTGATGATGAGGTTGATGCATTTATCAAGTCTCAAAACAAATGGAATGGCAGAATTTACAGAAGATAGAGAGAAGATGATGAAAAGTTAATGATGAAAAGATGGCAGAACTTGAAAAGTCGTATTGGAGGAGAAGATTGGGCTTGAGAGAATTCAATTAAGAGTTTACTTATCAGCTCATGGAGAAATACACCCCACATTAGGAAAAGTACAAAGAGAGTGATAATCTTATGATCTTGGATCTGAACAAACATAAATCTTTTATTCATTTGTGTTTCTTGGTTTTGTTTTAGGGAGTAATAATCTTATGATCTTCACAGATTATAACATTAGATGGATCTTTATATTTATTTCTAAATGATTTTTTCGACTTCATAAGTGATCTAACGTTTTTGTTTATTACCGATTTTTGTAGCATTATTACAAAAAGGTGTCATAGATACATGTATACTCGGGGGAACTAAAAAGTGTAGTATTTTACTTTTTTATAATGATATTTGAATTAAAAAATAATTAAAGTTAATTTCTTTCCTATTTTAGAATTCATCCATTTTGGTTGCTGATACAATTATTCCCTATAAAAATGTTGATACCTTTTTAGTTTTGCTTGCTGATACACTTATTCTGAGATATTTGAATGTTGGTGAACATTTTGTTATTTGCTACGCAGGGTGGAGAGTCCTATAAACGAAGGAGGTTATAACCAATTTTTTTTAAATTACACGTTTTGTTGGGGAGCGATAATTTTGCCGTTTTGCAATTACGTACTTGGAAAATTTTGCCGTTTTGCGATTAAGTACTTTTGAAATTTTCGTCGTACCATCAGGCACGGGCATTCCGCTAGTATATTTATAATTGGAGATTTTCAGTACAGGTTGCCATGTGGCGATATTAAATGACGAGCTCCTTTTCTATCTTCATCACTTAGGAGTTAGTAGTGCCTTTTTCTATTCCATCTCTTTTTACCATGGGCAGTATTGAGAGTGAGTTGGAAAATGTTAATGGTTTTGTGAGTGATGTCGATAAATAAATTTATGTTGGAGTCCTTCCCCTTATCCCCTTATCCCCTTATCCCCTCCTACATTCCTCCATTAAGAAACTCCAAGGTTCGAATTCTCTTACAAATCTTCAGGTTTTCCTTCCCATTACCCTACTTTAGAAATAAAATTTATGTTTCCCTTGAGCCCATATGCTGTTAAGATTCAATCGAGTTAAACTTCTTTTAGTTTCCATTTTCAATACTTGATCATCATGTAATCTATGTCATCCATGTTTTACATTGTATTTTCACCATCTAACAGGACAAACATTGGAACACCCCCTTTTTCAGTAACATTTTGATTTATACATCGTTTATGATGTAAGATAAGAAATTTTAGCTTTGTTCTATTTACATATATAAACATATGTTGGTGAAATAAACTTGATGTTGTCTGAAATGAAATATGTGAAATCCAAAACGAATTAAGTCATCAAATTCATGTTGATCATTGCTCCCAGCTCTAGCTCCTAGCACGAGAGGGGGGAGGGGTCTGGAAAAAAGAGAGAGGAAGTTTCTCAGTGGATTCACTAGAAAAAAAGAATGAAGAAGAAAGCGAGGAACCTCTAAATGTCTTGTTGTCTATTTCAGTTCACCATGTTTCTTTTTAATTTATAACAGCTTATGCTTATAAGTGGATGAATTTGCAATATGATTTTGTTTTATGTGCTTATCCTTTGAATGATTTACCAATAATTTAACTCGATCAATGCTATTCCTAAGATTTTAATAAAAAGTTTCATAACCTTACCTTTCTTTCCTTTTAAACTTCCTATTGTGTTTCATATCTTATTTTATTATAGTATAAAAATTCCACTAGTTGCTTTTGTTTCTTTTCTATTCTTAAGATTGTTTATCTTCTTCATATTTCTAAACTCTCTATGTGAAAATGGTCTTATTGGAGGTGACGTGTCAAATCGGCAAAAGATATTGAAGGCAAAGGTTTTTGTACTTTTTTTTAACAATACACTTTTTTTGTCAGTTTGTTTCTATCTAATTTTAATTCAATGACATTTTTTTGATGCAGTTGCCACTATTACATATCATTTTTTTAGTTCTGTTGGCACCGGAACAGCAAAATCCCATCTACAATTGCCAAGATATAATTAAGGCCTTTTAATAAGTTTTCTTAATCAACAACATCTTATCTGACATTTGTGTTTAGGTATCCTCTCAACCCTCTCTCGCTACCTATATCAATTTATTTAGGGACTTGAGTAAAACATGTTAATGACCAGTAATGTAGGCAGCCTAATTTACAAGCCCAACTATATATACCAAAACTTATACTAACCCATGCATTATACGGGATTTTTAGATAATCTCAGTATTAATCATGTCCTTAAATGTAATATAGTAATACCGGTTTGTACTTTCATGTAACTCCACCTCTAACCTTTATAAATTTTAGTTACTTAAGAAATTAGGAGATGTGAAGCTCCATCGGATTTATAATTCCAAATTTGTCCATTGCACGAATGGTTTTAAAATGTATATCTAAACAATTAGTTTAAGGGCAACTACGTAAATTAATAAGATCTTCCTGATGAATATCACATCTTCTATCCACATTCTATAACTTCGTTCATGGTCAAACAATTTTCAATAATTAATTTTCCAATGCCCAATTATAGAGCAGAAACGTTTTATCTAAGAAGAATTTTAATGAATGAAGGTAGTCCTCCCCCAATGTTCCCTTTAGCCCATTGCCGCACCTATACCGAAAGGAAACTAGAGAAAGTGATAGAAATATGTACGTGTTGTATTCTTCGTGAGAGAATGAAGTAAAGATATCCATTAAAAGGTAAATTTGTAGTCAGGCTTAATTTCTACAAGCCTTGGTTTGCACATACTCAATTATATGTAATAAAAATTCAAATAAACAAAATTTCCACCTCATATTTTCACTCCCAAATTCATCATTTACCTTTTGTGCCTTGGTATCAGTTGCTATCTATGGAAATTCATCTTCTCTGCACTACCAACATAGATGTTGATGTATATTAACTCTCAAACCAACTCGATATCTTCCTTTTCATTAGCAAGGCTTCACTTTCTTTTGATAGAGATTGAGTTAAAATAGAATGAAAATTAAAGAGATGAAGATAACGACTGGTCCAAAGTTGTCTTGATCATCATTTTACACTTATATTGTCTTTTGATTAAGCGTCATTTTTTTCAATTGACACAGACATGTGAGTTAAAGATATAATTTATATTTATTTAATCCTTTGTAATGAAACATAAAATTCTTGGAGTAATTAGTAAGTGTGAGCAAATAATATAATTTTCCTATTTTGTTTTTCAGAGTGTTAGGAAAAATTTAATATGATTCACATTTATGAATTTCATATATGTTTTGCTAATGACATGATTGATGAAATGACTTCAAATTTTAAGATGGAAGATACGACTAAAAGAATTCTGACATAAATAAATATACTAGAAGAACTCACACTAAGACAATCATTATCCCACTAAGCCGAAATGAAAATGTTGGTCAAATCCTTTATATGTGGCTCATTATTATCCATTGATTTGTGATTGTGTTCTTTGCCAAGAAGTGTATACAACTGGATTTACGCCTTTGAATACTATGTATGTCGGGTATGTCATGTGTATGGAAAAAATTAAAATGTAATCATTATAAAATTCTTATCAAATCAAATATTATATAAAAATGAATAACCTCGCTATGTGTGTATGTGACTATATGCAAGTCAGTACTCAGCAAATGTGTGACACCCCGACTAATTAAATACCGGGTAGCTACTCCTTTATTAAATTAATACAAAATACCAAGTTGGTATAGTTAATAGCATCACTGTCAAAAACATTTTTATGATTACTAACCACCTAGTATTTAAAAAGTAAGTTGCCAAATTTTAAGTTAAGTCTGATTAACATGCAATAAAAGAATAATGGAAGAATAACATAAATCCATTCACCATAAATAAGTAATGAAATAACCAACAAATAGTAATAAGTCCGGAGGAAAAACTCCTCACAGCAATCCCACAACTGAAAATAATATGACAAGTCTGAAACCTGAATTAATTACATGCCAGAAGTCTGAATAACTGAAATAAATGAAATATCTCTAAAAAAAATGGGCGACATGCCCTACAACTGATAAATGATGGATATAGAGTCAATATAGATGAAGCGTCTATCATCAAGGTCCTGTAACTTCCACAAACGGCTACAGCTCGTCACCTGAATGAGGATCCTAAGCATGGTGTCCTTGTGGCTAGGCACCTAAAATGGTTTTTTACAAAAAATAGATTTGAAAGCAAACGGGTCAGAGCCCGAAAGTGGAGAGTATTTTGAAAACAGCAAGTGCTTTAATAACATTTAAAACAATAAATGCAAGATACATGTTAGGACGTGCTCTCACATGAAATACTCACCTCTCGTCTAACTGTGAACTCCTAACGTTCCTGTACCCATTCATGTGTTTTTCTTCTAACTAAACCATCATAAGTACTAACCCAACTACTCGATTCACAAAATAAATTCCCATTGTTAATACTTAAATAGATAGCTTTACTTGCATTCGGATTCTCAATTTGTAATACAATTCACCATCGGTTAACCCGTTATGTTTTCGCAAAACATTTCCATAATTATATTCACAAAACCAACATGAAAGTTCCCATAATTAAGTGTATATTATTCACGTCATAAATATACAATACAAGCACCCGAGACTAAGCTACGGTGCACACATACTCTGCTATCCATCCCGGTACATCACGTACATAAGGATCACGCATTCCGAATCTCTCAGGAATCGTTCTCAGATAACAATAATCACAAACAATGGAGGCGAACACAGTCACATCACATGGGTCACGCACATACCTACGCTCCCACGATCAGCAGACTTATTAACATCCCAATAAGCCATTCTCTGACCTATGTTCTCGAGGTACCAGTCTAAATCCGGGCAACACAAGGATTAGAGGGCCCTAAGCGAACGTAAACCTCCCGTGATAGCAAGTATGGTAGGTATGTCATACACGTAAAAATCATATACTAAGCATGAACACATCTTAGATAACTCAATATTAATAAAGGTATACTCTACATCCTTATACCATTATTCCAATTTATATATATTAAGTCTCCCGATAATATAGCGTTTAAACTGTCGACACGTCCTACCTCGTAATTTCTTATACTTAAAACCTATCTCAATTAGATTATTAAGTTCCTATTATTTCCACATATAACATCTTTATTCCTACGGTCCTTACTTCTGCCCCAAACCTCATTTCATTAAATTATTCAAATTTACACTTTTAGCCCAAATATTATCTCACTTATCGAATTTCATTAGATTAGAATAATTCCTCGAATTGAATTCTAATAAAGGTCCAAATTTCATAATCATGCCTACTGGTCCTCCTTAAGTTTAAGGGTATTCATAAGGTCTCCAATAATATTTTCCAAGGGTTAACTTCATTAAAATTTAAATAGGGAAAACTTTACTCATTCTGGGAAGGTCGATCGATCGACCTTTACCTTCGATCGATCGATGGTGGTCGATCTATCGACTGATGAACATCGATCGATCGAACGCACCAGGTATGGCTACGGACTGCTTCGTTTTGCAGTTTTCAAATCATCCCAAAACATACTTTTAATGCATGAAACTCTAATATAACGTTATAGTATCATCATACAACCATCCTACAACATTATTAACGTTCTAAAACTAATAATTCATCAACCAAGGGCTATATTTGGATCAAATCTTCATCAAGAACCCTAGTTTTCTACTTCTTTCAAGAACATTAATAAACCTCTTCTTAAATCCGTTTTTAGATCATCAAGGGTCATAATTCTGAATTCATAATTCGTCCAGAATGTTTCTACATGCAGTCCCTAACATAGTTCATAGTTTTACATCTTCAAATTCCTGGGTCTAATCAATCTTCCAAGATAAATTTGATAATTTCCTAAACATGGAAAAGCATAGCATTGAAATCAATTGTGATTAAACCACTTGCCTTAATCTTTATCTGAATTTGAGATTGAATCTTGAAGGTTGAATCTGTCCTCTCTCTCTCTCTGCAGAATTCTCCTCTTTCTCTCCCTTTCTACAAGTTCTTCTCAAGGTGATAATGGAGGTGGGTTGGTTTTTTGCTAAGTTTTAAAGTTTCTAACTTCTCCCGTAGCCCACTACCTAAATTGGGGTTGGAAAATGGCTTAGTGGGTTAAGACTAAGTCAGATTTTTAACTCTAATTTTCGTGGGTTTTAATTACCCAATTTCCGAAATTACCAAAATGCCCTTTATAGTTACCGGTATGGCCCAATAATGCCCCGGGACCCAAACTTAACCCCCGGCTAGTGTTTTCTGACTATTTCGACCCTTCCGAACACGTTGGAGCACTCAAAATGACCATAAGGGTGATAAAAATAAAATTCACTTCTTAATTTAAATAATTATTTCCCTGACGCGACTGTCACACGCGTCTCAACAAAATTCCAAATTGTCGTATTTCAATTTCACGACAAATTTCATAATTCAATATTCATATATAATCATATATGCACATTATAATCAAATACCAGCTCGCATCTCGCTAGTATTTTAATCCGGATTAATTTCCAATTAATACTCATTTAATTTAATTAATCCCATAAATAAATATCACAAAAATACGGGGTATTACAAAATGTAAGTCTCATTTACCCATGTTCACATTTAAAGATAAAGCTACAACTAGTTAATTTATTTTCTCATGATTTCTTGTGCTAACATAATGGAAAGAGACTTTTTGCTAAGACATATATGCACACCTACATAGGAACATCCAAAATGCTCTTGACATTTGTAGGTCTATGCTCTTGACATTTGTAGGTCATAATCTAAAATCTAATGAATATATTATTCCAAGACTACTAAAATTGTGTGTGTTAGTGTGAGCTTCTGTTTATGGTTTGTGTTATTATGAATTTATGGTGTGTGTTACTTTGTGTTTAAGGATTTTACTAAATCACTTCATTTGGTCCAAAATAATAAGATACAACATATATAAGGATAAGGGGGAATAAACCCCAAAAGTTCACATACAAAATTAATAGAGGGGGAAAATAAACATCAAAATATATATAAGGATTTTAAGATGGGATCTTTATTCATAATGAAGGCCTTAGAGCTTAGACAATCCTAAGTATCTCCGATGTTCAATTTTATTTTTTATTCATGTGATTGTTGTATGGTTTGATAAGGTTTTGGTGTAAGCATCGGCAGAAAATAAAAAGTACTCTCAATCTCATATATTCCTTATTTCATTTACTTCATATATGTTACTGTGAATAAAAAGTACCTTCAATAAGAAAGTATATTAGTTAAGGGGATTTCTTGCAATTTACCCTTATTGTTATTGTGAAAAAATTATATGTTACTATCTATCTAAAAGTCTCATTTTTTCAAAGCACGTCTTAGAACAAGGGCATTATATGAAGTTGATAAAATAGCCTCAGACAACCAAGGAGGATTGAACCATTTTATAAGTGCACCCAATTTGCTAGAGTACAAGTGCCTCGGTGGAAAGGCCTAAAAATGTTCGTAGTCATCGTTCAAGCCTTTTAGTTGAGATGAAATTTAAACGGACCTTGGAGAGAAACATGGCCATAATCATAAAAACCCATATTCAATTCAAATACCATATAACACTAATAATAAATAAAATTAGATAAACATGATCTTATAAGAGCTTACCATCAAGTTCCCAACCAATATAGAGGGATGTGATCCTAATTGCATCACGGACAGCACAAAAGCTATTATCACCGGTATCCAGTAATACGAAAGAAAACATTCCATCCAACATGTCCACGAACTTTTCTATGTGTTATTCGTACTAATGAAAAGAGACTAATAGAGAATATTAGAAACTCTATTCAAGTTAGGGTACTACTCACATGATGTGCAATAATATCACAATCACTACCACTTCGAAATTTGTCACGGGGCAATTGTTTCCTCAATTCCTCATGGTTGTACATTTCTCCATTTCCCTGAATTCAACACGAATTTTTCAATTAAATCAATACTTTTTTTGTGATCTAGTCAAAATACAAAAGAATAGAACAACCAAAAAACAAAAATAACTATAAACGGGACTAGGAGATGACCCACTATAACAACAATTTTGCCATCTTCATTATAGGGACGTTGATCACAAGAGCCGGGATCAATAATTGCTAGGCGTTGACATATAATACACGTATATATGGACTTTGCATGCATGGAAGAATTACTAACATTCGGCTACAGTTTTTGGGAATGTCATATATAATATCATATAACATTTTGATTTATGGATATTGTCATCTTGAACTTGTTATTTGAGTTAAGGCATAGGAATGTTATTCTTACAGTAGTAACTTATAATACTATTATGCACTGGCTTTGTAGGTGTGGGGATTTGGAGGATGTTAGGGAAATCAAATACGAAATGATCAGTCATGACATTCTTCCTAATGTTTTTACGCATACGATTCTAGTTAATGGTTCATTCAAGGAAGGAAATTTACTGATCGGTAATGAATTATTTGATGAGATGTTGCATAAAAGGTTGGAGCCCGACCAGTTTGCATACACAACTCGAATAGTGGGGGAATTAAAGCTAGGTGATACATCTAGGGCCTTTAGTCTACACGAATAAATTATAGAAAATGGGTTCCCACTTGATTTAATTACCTATAATGTTTTTGTGTACGAGCTTTGTAATTTTGGGAATTTTGAAGAACCTTGTGAGTTGTTGCAAAAGATTATTAGCAGTGGTATTGTTCCTGATTATGTGACATATACTAGCATTATTCATGGTCACTTGGAAATTAATCATCTCCGGAATTCTAGAGAGTTGTTCCCTGAGATGATGAGCAATCACTTACTCCATACCATTGTGACATCTACAATACTGATTCATGCTCATGCTAGTAAAGGGAGGCTAGAACTGACGTTCATGTATTTCTCAGAGATGCAGGAAAGGGGTGTTCTTCCTAATGTGATAACCTATAATGTGCTGATAAATGGTCTTTGCAAATTAAGAATAATGGATCAAGCATACAAATTTTTTCTGAGATTGAAGCAAGTGGTATAGTCCCTACTAAATGTACATATACAATTTTAATAAATGAAAATGATGACGGGGGTAATTGGCAGGAGGATTTTCGATGCATAGGAACTCATTCTGATTCTTGTAACCATAGTGCTTTGTTAAAGCAACTAGGTAAAGACTATGAATTAAAAGCAACTAAGTACTTAAAATATTTAGTTCTAGGTAGTGGCGGACAAAAATGCTGAAGTAGAGAAAAAATAAGCCTTTGACGATGTTCTCATTTTATCAGTTACGGGTAAGGCATAAACATAGTCTGGTGGTATTTACACGCTTTCACAAGAAAGATTGTTTTCTGTAATTTTTATTAGCCATCATTGCAGAAACAATTCTATACTGGCAGCCAATACCTCTGACCAGAAGCTTCTAAGAACAGTCAGTCATTGTCATCTTTACATGTTCCTTCTAAATTTGAGGTACAATTTCTCTTTATTATTATGTTGTCGTTTTTTACTAGACCTGGCAACGGATCGTGTTGGGTCGTGTTCGTGTCGTGTTTTAGCGTTTTCGTATAAAATCATCCAAACCCGAACACGACCCGTTAGCTTAACGGGTACATAAATGTAAAACCGAAAACGACCCAATAATTTTAACGGGTACACGACCCAAACCGTTAACACCCGTTAGTTAACGGGTTAATTTGGGTCGTGTCTTAATTAACCCATTAGTTAACCCGTTACCCGTTAAGAAAATTGTTTCTCAATAATTTAAAAAATTATTTTATATTAGTTTTTAAATCAAATTTTAAATTTGATACCAATTTTAATAGTAGCAGCAGGATACGACTTTTGAAAACTCAAGTTCAAAACAAAATAATAGTGCAGCAACAACTTCTACAAGTAAAGTTCAACTTTTGAAAACTTTAGTTCAAATTAATAGCAGCAGCAAGAAACTTCTTCTATCATTGAAAACTAAAGTTCAACTTTTGAACTTATAAATAATAGTAGCAAAAAACTTCAAATTAGTAAGCACATAGCAATTGCAGAAGTAACAGCAAATAAATTATGGCCATTCATTCCACATTAAAGTTCAAACTTCAAACTAGTAGAAGCAGCAACTTCAAATTACATTGGAAGTAACAGCAGCAACATCAAAATAAGACTAGTAGCAGCAGCTACTTCAAATTACAGTCACTTTTTTACAGTCACTTTTGAACTTCAAAATAACATAAGAGTAGCAACAGCTTAAAGTTTCTTACATAATATTCACAACCCAAGATATTACGAATACAGCAGAATCTGGATATTAAATATTACAAGATCATCAAAATTAAGGTGCATGCATCCTTGTGTAAACAATATTTGCACCTCCTTCCTTTTTCAACATATTCCTCCTACAAATAGAAAAATTACACCGAGTGATTAAACATATTTAATACTATATGAAATTAATAAATAAATATTAATGAAAATTTTCTCACCAATAATCAAAATATAGAAGACAACAGATATCATGAAATGACCAAAATGAGCACATCTCCTTGTAGTAACAGCAACATTTTTCAGCCCTTTAAACTGTTTAAAAGTTGACAACAATGGATCATTTAATTCAAATATATATAATACACTAGGTGATAAATGAAATGATAAAATATTTGGAGCTTACTCACCAAAAAAGTCGATTACTTGGAAGAACGCTTGCAATTCAAAAATGCCATAACTGAATATCTTGGATGAAACCTAAAAAAATAGAAAATTACAAAATTTATATACACCAGAAATTTAAAGAAGAAAAAGAAAATTTATGTCAAAATTAAATATAAACCTTGTTACTCATCGATAAAAATAGTGTTAGAACATTGGGCTGAACCAGATTTTTGACTTATGTGCAAATTAAAGATATCCTCCGTTAACTCATTCACATCGGCAGCTTCTTCTTTACCTATAGCTGATGAAATAAAAAGATGTAATATATTATAGAAGGTGAGGCAGAAAAATGAAAATTAATAGTTGAATATGAAAATTTTACCAATTTTATCAAAAAGCCAATCCCTAGTGCAAAGCAATGCTTGGACAGTTTCAGGTAGAAGAGAACTACGATATTGGTCAAGAATTCTACCTCCAATACTAAATGCAGACTCAGAAGCAACGGTTGAGATTGGAATCGATAATATATCCCGAGCCATACAAGAAAGAACGGGGTAGCGAAATTGTTCCCCCTTCCACCAAGTAAGAATATCTAGATCTTGCTTCGTTCCCAACTTTTCCTCGTCAAAATATTTATGCAACTCATTTTTTTTATCAGAAGCACCCTCTTTATAGCAATTGTCAAAGACCTATATTATTTATTTTATGAGTTAGATTAAAATAAATAGCTAATGAAGATGAAGTATAAAAAACATCCTATGTAGCATAAAAAACAACATATGAAGTATAAAAATGCATTAAATTGAAATATGTACCTGGAATATAGAATCCCCAGAGGCATTATGGGAAGGATGACAAGCATCAAAATCAGAGTTACTTGAACTTACAAGATGCGAGTAATTCAGACTATAGACATCAAAAAGATCAAATAAAGTGTCGCGTACACGGCTAAACTCATGAGAATCGGTACCATGTAACCTCGTATATGCGAACTCTACAAATTAAATTTTGAACCGCGGGTCCAACGTGACAGCAATAGCAAGAATAACATTATATTCAGCCCAATATTTCTCAAATTTTATGTTCATTTGCACTCCCATTCTGCGTAAAAAATTGTCTGTCCCTTCCATTGCTTCTTTAAGCTTAAGTTGAATTATGAAAACTTGAGGGAAGAATAAGTTGACAATTGGATATTTAGTTCCAGAGAATAAGCATGTTACTTCATAAAACAAACTCAAAAAGTTCGAAAAAATTTCGATTCTATCCCATTCTTCTGGAGAAGGACAATGTTTATAGTTGGAATCACTCAACTGTAAATGGATGAAGGCACGACGATAAAAAATCGCACTTTCAAGCATTAAATAGGTTAAGTTCCATCTGGTCGGAACATCTTGTCTTAACCCCCTACTACACTGTAACGACACTTGAGAAACACAATCATAGAATTTATATTTTCTTTGGGGTGAACCTTTAATGTATTTCACGCTCTCCCTAACTTTAATCGCATCCTCGTCAATTTCTTTGAGTCCGTCATGGACTATAAGGTTCAAAATGTGTGCACAACAACGAATGTGAAAGAACTCACTATTCATTACAAGGGCGCCCTTTAAATTCAATTGACTTCTTAAAATATCGATAAAAGTAGTGTTACTTGAAGCATTATCTAACGTGACGGAGAACAATTTCTTTTCAATTTCCCACTCACTCAACAGTGTATAAATTTTTTCTGACAAAGCAACACCTGTGTGTGGAGGAGGCATGAGATAAAAATTCAGTATTCGTTTATTTAACTTCCAATTGCTATCAACAAAGTGAGCCGTAAGGGTTAGGTATCCGTCCGTGGCTACAGATGTCCATAGATCAGAAGTCAAATAAATTCTCCCATAAACTGAATTTAGTTGAGCTTGAAGTTTAATTTGTTCTCTTTTAAACATTTTCAGCACTCCTGCCTTGGCTGTATTTCTAGAGGGCAGCTTGATTTCCTCGGAAATATATTTAAAAATAGCCCTAAGACCCTCATACTCGACAAAATTAAAGGGCAGGTTGTGCTTGATAATTGCCTCAAATATCTAGTCATAAAACACCTCTATGTCAAATGTGGATGATTTCAATGACATAGACCCATTAGTTTGGGAGAGAATACGTTGGCCAATGTTCGTGGCTTCATTTTTAATACAATTATTCATATGAGCCAACATATTCCCAGTGTCATACTGACTGTCACACAAATAAATTATGCCACATCTACGACATTTAGCTCTCTTTTTGTTATCCTCACCTATCGGTAATTCTTGAAATAAAGTCCAACAACGGGATCTTTTTTTACGAGTCAAACGAATACCAGATTTTTTCTTCACCTTTACAGCATCTTGTTGAGTAGACTCTTGTTCATTTATCTCCAATTCAACAGCTTCACCAACATCATCTTCTGACAGATCAACATCCAAAGAATTCCCAGTATCCATTTACATAGAACCTGAAAATATAATAAATAAGATGAATAGACATATCAAAAAACATATCAGGTGTTTAAAAGAACAATAAATCAAGGGGGGTTAAAAGAAAAATAAATAAGAAAATATATCAGATATACTGGTTTGAATCATTTGAATATCGTTTGAATATCAGATAAATCAGAAGAAAAAAAATGAGTTTATGAACAAACATATGAACATGGTTTGAATCATTTGATGGCCTCTGTACTGTTGTCCCTGATGGACTTTGTACTGATTGCCCTACCCCATCTGTCCCTGGCCCTATTGTACCTACGTCTGACAGTAATCTGCACCTCAAAATTTCTTATTCTGATCAGTGGACGAGATGCCCCTGTGTTTTTGGGTCCAGAATTCGCTTCCCCCACCCGGCTTGCCTTATGGGGTCGACGACTCCGCTCCGTGATGTTTCTCTCCCTTGATTTTCAGAAATGCCCTGTGATCCTGGCAATGGAGAAGTGCATCATTAACCAACTGATTGTATGCCATGAAGGTTGGATTCCCCAGAAGACCCTTCCTAATGTGTAATGCCGATCTCGTGATGAACCTATCCATCCATCTCTGGCCAGTTTTAACATCCTCTTTTATGAAGTAAGAGAGGGCGGTGAATTCCTCTTCAAACTCAACAACAGTACGCCCCTCTTGCTTAAGCTCTGTGAACCTTCTCCTCGTCTCAAACTCCATGGATAGGGGAAAATATTTCCACTCGAACCTCTCCTATAAATCATCAATAGTGAGGTTTTCCCTCTCAGCAACTGTCATAACCGCCTCCCATAACTGAAGTGCGGCCCCCACTAATCTGAACGAAGCCAACATCTACTTCTGTACCGATGTGTACTCAACTATCCATAAGAGCCTCTCAATATCCTTATTCTAACTACTCGCCACCAATATATCAAGACCGCCTGCGAACTCTGGAAGCTGGCCCTTAACAAAGGCCTCCCTCCCTCTGTCCAACATATAACTTGGTGCCTGTGCTAAAATAGCCACCTTCTATGGTGGTGGTGGTTGCCGATGTGCCTGTGGTGGTGGGAAGTGATGAAGCATGGATTCCATAGCCGTAGAGACCGCCTGAGACACGATGGTGGTTATCTCAGCATGTGTAATCAGTTGTGGGGTCGGTGGCTGCTGCAATGGCTTTGGGTGAACCTCCTCCTCGTCAACAGGTCGGACTACTCGCCTTGGTCTTTCCCTCTTTCTATTTTCCATCTGAAAGCAAACAAGGTTCGAATAAATACCAACATAATAATACAATGAACCCTAAGTGTAGGATCTACATATTAAAGAACACAACGTAGTACATAACGAACGCAACACAGATCCTAAGGACACTAGAACCGTGCTCTGATACTAATTGTAATAATCCCTATTTTCTCATGTAAAGGTTGTCCATGCACGATACGCTGAAGATAGGGCTTGCTTGTAAATTAATACAATTCTTGGCACAAAATTAAATATAAATAATTATATTTAAAGGCCCACATTTGAAATGCCATGAATATATCCAAAATATTTAAATAGATCCAACCCATCACAAACAAAATAATAAATCCAACCAGTATAATAGAAATCTCAACCAACATAATGTAAAGAGATTAGGTCGTATGCCCTTATAATTTTTCCAAATAAATTAAATAGTTACTGCGAAAAAAGCATGTATGATAGAACCAAAGAATCTGAAAACTGATGAGCAAAAGAGACTGCAAAACTGCTATAGCACAATCCAGCTATCCCTTTTGGGGGAGAAAATATTTAAATTTAGGTTAGAGCCCAAGGTGTGCAAGAATTAACTTAATCAATTTAAGATGTAATTATGCAGTTGATGCAAAAATAAATATTCCCCTTTCATCACCGCCATGCGTTTAATACCTCACCTCTCATCTAAGTGTGATATTATTCACATCCCAATAAGTCCCGAATAATAATTATGACCACGTGCCAAATTAATAATAATGGATTTGTTGATAATTAAACGCTTAAGTGTACCGACTATATTTAATTGCCAACAACCGTAGTATTCCAGTCTCATAAGTTTCACATAAATCTCATAAACATCTATGATGCATTATAGGGTCAGAGTTGTAGTTTATGTCCATAATCTTGGACATTTTAATTTATTTTATGTAAAGTTAGGGTATATATATATATATATATATATATATATAACACATAAAGGCATCTATAGTTGATGTATAGTTCGTGCTCTATCGACAAGTTCAGACGAATTCCTTATCCTAAGCGGACATCACAAACACACATAAGTTGGGGGCGGTCCCTATGCAGGATACCTTTTCACGGTCCATACCTAACGATGACCCAGGCTAGGTCAGCGTCAATACCTCCCTCTCGTAGATGGCGCATCCACATAGTACCTATATGACCTACACAATCGCCATTCCCACATGTCCCGACGTGTCGTACCCTGTCCGAAAGCACGAATCCCCAAGCCGAAAGGAGAGTCTATGAACATTGGTATGTCCACAATACATATAAGCACCTATTATTATCTCATATAATATGTATAGGTAACTACTCCATAATTACTATAAGAAAGTCCCACATAAGATTCACAATTTTCCATTTATTAATAATTTACCATCTAGTGAATTATTAATTCCATTCCATTAAATAATTACTTAAACAACTAGTTAATTTGTAATTTTCCCAAGTTAATGTGGGTACATGGGTATTTGTTAATAAATTATCTATTGGCCCAAATATGGTCCCTTCCACTCACTTACATTCCTAAGAATATTCATAACCAAACCCTAGGCCCAACTTGCGCAACCCCGAGGGCCGAATCGATTCACTGCCAAGCTGAATCGATTTACTCCAAGGCCGAATGAATTCGGATGAGGGCAAAAGCCCAGATCTGTTCGTCTGTTTCAATACGGGATTTTTATGTTTCACTCCAAGTCCTCTCCCAAAGGTTTATACTACTTCATAGTTCCCTACAACTTAATTAATCCTATTAGGATTATTAATTACATGAATCAATCCCAATTTCATGCCCAATATTCCCAGTATTTATGAACATTAAATACCCATTACAACTCAGATTTCAATCCCAAATCCCACACTATTTAATTCATATAATGGGGGGTCAATAATGAGGTTTACATCAAAATTTCAATCCATAGTCCAATATTAATATTCTCTACATTAAACAATCAAAATGCCCCCAATTACTATCAAGAACCCTAAGGGATCTAACCTCAATTTCAAGAATACGATTTCTAAATTTTTGGGACTAATCCTATAATAAATCCAGTCCTCTACATTCATAGAATATTTATTCATCATTAAATCATTCATATCAAACCTAAATCCTATAAATTTTAAGAGTTATCATCATGCATCAAGAAAATACATTGGAAACTTAAATTAAGCAAGAGAATTCTTGCCTTAATAAATTTGTAGAAGAAGCCCCTTTTTCTTCCCTTTTTGGTTTCTCATCTTTCCTGTCTTGATAGCAGTTATGTTAGGTATTTCTGAATAATAGTGGGGGAGTGGTTTATCCCCACTTAAACACTTATTATATGCTTAATCCCGAGTTAGGCTTAAAACCCAATTTTTGGACCCCCAAATGAACCCGAATTCATATCCCAATTAGCCCAAAAATTCTCCAACCTATATACTATTGACTTGGGACTATTTCTAAAGGTCTAAAACACCTAAACGAGCCCATATGTTCCCCGAAACTTGTCACGAAGTATTTTATGTTAACATTGGGTGCTTTTAATTGTGTCACCCATTAATTATGTATTTTTCTACAATACACGTGATGTTATAACCATACACATAAAAATAAATCACACGCCAGTATAACTTAATAACAACATTTAAATTTTCCAATTCAGTCCAATTTTAGAAAATATCCCAAAATTAATATTTATTATTTATTTTAGAAAAATTACAGGGTATTACATAATCTCTCACAAGTTATTTTTGTTGACGTTGTTGTTGTAAGGCAAATGAATAGTTTTTTATGCTTTAATCATTTTGCAACGATTTCTTTATCCACTGATCTCATGTTTTTTTAAGTTGTAACCGGTCTCATAATCACACTTAACTAGGGCCGGATCTACTAAGGGACAAGGGGGTGCAGAGACCCCCCTCACTTTTCCAAAAAAAATTACAGAGAAAAATTTTTAGGAGTGTTTTGTGTGAAATAAATAATTGAAAGGTTTTTTTTATAGGGTTTTAAAATATATGGGGCCAAACCAAAGATAACATTTGTTTTTGGATACTGTTACTTTTTTTAATGTTAAAATGTTTGTTGTTAGTATTTGCTCCAAAGAAAAGATGTTGTGTATTTTTGGCTATTCTTATTTTTTTGCTACTCTCCATACCATTTTAATGTTGTTTGTTGCCGTGTATATTTTGAGATTTTGATATTTGAATTTCTCCATTTTTTTGTAATATTGAAGTTGTTCATTTTTAATGTTAATTATTTAGGCAAACTATACTATTTAGACATAATATTTTTAATTGTATATTTATGCCGGATAAATCTTAATTATATTTAGGCATAATAAGGTATTTTTATTAATATTAAAAATTATTATTAACTTATTTTTATTAATATTAAATATTAAGTTATTGTTACTTTTGGTATATATTGTTGGGGGGGGAAATTGTTGAAAAAAAATAACTCTAAAAATTTGTATAAATCTTAATTAAAGTTCAATTAAACCTAGAAACTCGGCCCCGAAGCCTTGGCACCATTCGAAAGTTCGGATCCCCTGAACAAAAATTCTGGATCTGCCCATAACCACAACTATTTTCACGCATATCCAAATCTTTGTTGAACGACACATTGTGACACCCCGTCCACTTTAATCGTGGTTGATCAGTCCTTTATCAAAATAAACAAGAACCTCATTTGGATCATTCTTAGCATTACTGTTAAAAAAAATTTAAAACACTAACAACCTATGTCAAATTAAGTTGGTGCCAAATTTTATCTTTCATTAACATACAATACTATGTATAATAAAATAATACAACTCATCTACACTAATAATGGAAGTCTGAATCATCACAGGAAAAAAAATAATAAATACCGAATAACCATTGGTTCCCAAGTCCAATCCGTAAGTCCACTGAAATAAAATTGAATCCAAATACATCGTTTGGTAAAAACTATAGAATTAATCAACTAAAGGGGGAAGAATCCCCAAATGAAATATAGAACACGAATCCTGATCTAGTGATGAAATAATCGAAGTGTCTACTGAAGTCCTGCATCCTCCACAAAAATTACAGTTATGCATCCCTAGAATGAATCAACAAGTCTAGTATCCCTGTGGCTAGACACCAAAAAGTTTTTGAAAAAAAAATAGATTTGATATGGGCCAGAGCCCAAAACCTTTTAAAAACATTTAACAAGTATTTAAATTGCAATTTAAAAGCAGTTTAGATGCACAAGTTAATTCTATGTACACTCCCTTGAGTTCCTCACCTTTTATCTAATGTGCACGCCTAATGCATCCTACCTAGCTATGCTACCCAGCCTAACTAGACATCCGTATTTAACTAATAACAAAAGGTTTATCTCCCCCATACTGCCCATACAATAAGCTGTCGTACTACCAATAACTAATATCTCCCGCATATTATTATTGAATCACTTTGATTAAGGTTCCCATACTTAATTCACTTTTAGATATACACTATTGATCTTCCTACTGTCACACAAGTAGAACAATCACACATTATTATAACACCATTAATTAAGTTTCATCACATTTACTCTACTTTTAGATATACATTATTTATATCTTCTTGTATATTTTTATCACACATATAATATATGCAACAACAGCATCGACGGAATGTCCCCTCGTGATGCTTGCATACTTTGTTATCAAGTTCATGTACGTCTCGTTCCAAATCAAGGACTATTGGTTCAGCATGTCTCATTGAACCCAAAATCAATCAACACACAATGGAGGCAAACATGTTTCTAAGCCTTTAGGCTATGCACATACATAACGTACCCAAATTACCTACCAGTTCCACTAATACACAGCACATAGTGAGCTACCCCAAGTTTCATGTTCTGGAGCACAAATCCAAACCTCGCTGGAATCGTCAAGGTGGGATTGCCCTCTGTGCGGAAACCTCCGAATAGCAGGAAGCGTAGGTATGTTCACACACATAGCAAATCATATCGTAGGTTTTCACACAACGTATATATATATATATATATATATATATATATATATCCAACATAGGTATACACACAACCTATAAGCATGCCTAGTATAAGTATACACACAACCTATCAATATAGCTAGTATAGGCATACACGTAACCTATAATATATCACGTACGTAGTATAGAACTCTCAAATACTTAACGTACTATCAATTTACCATAATGACCTCTCATATAAATATTTTAGAATTACCCCTTAATTAATGTCAGTAGATAATATATCTCTATCCTACCGGTTTATGACTTAGGTTTACTCACTCTCCCCATAACCCATTCCAATTCTCTAAATTTCTTCAACTACACATTATTCCCGAAAGGACCTAGCCTTAAATACTCTTCTTTGGCTAAGCCCGAACACTACCATAGTCTACTGGAATTCAATAGTTCCCTCCCAATAGTTTAAACAATCACCCAAGAAGTATCTCAATCAAAAGTTGCAATTTCGGGCATCAACAAGAGAAATTGGTGAACTCTGGGTAGCCGAATCGAGTCGTAACTATTCTGGCATAATAAACACCTTGTAGTAACATTATGATTTCTCCCTCTACAGAACTCCAGATGACCTCATTTAAATCTAATTGGAAAGCTAAGACCTGACCTTTCCTAAAATATGTGGCTCGTACTCTAATTCTAAGCATAATTAAAATGGCGTAAGTTTAAAGTAACGTAAAAAATTATGGCAGATTACTATGATGGCAGATTAAACACCCTATAGTAAAATCCCTCTACAAAACTCCAAATGACCTCATTCAAAGATAATTGGAAAGATACCAGAAATATATGGCTCGCACTCTAATTCTTAGGGAAATTAAAATGGTATACGTTTAAAATAACGTAAAAAACTCTGGTAGATTGTCATCTTATGTTCATGAAACAAACCCTAAGCTATTCAAGATTCATCTTCTTAAACCAAGAACCCAATAAGATTCCATCTTTATGCATCTTAAAAATAAAATTTTGAATTATAAATCCAAAGAGGTTAGATTCTAATATGATTCCCAACAAAGCATGAATCAAAATCCCAAAATACATTCTTAAATCATGTATTCAACCACTCTTAACCCTACAGTATCATGGGTATTATAAGTGCTATAAAGAATTAAAAGTTTAAACACTTACCTTATGTTTATAGGTCTGATTTTCGTTGTTTGATGGTTAATCTGTTCTTTTCTTGCTCCAATCTTGATTTCGGTGACATCGGTCATGAAAAATGGTGTGGAATGACCCAACAAGCCTCCCTTCTTCCTCTCCTATAGCCACCATTTTCTCTCAAGTTTGTAACCCTAGACTTTACACCAAAAAATTCTGATATATAACTCCCAAATTCAGAGTTCTCCCAACCCTAAACTCTCAAATGACTAAAATGCCTTTAAATGGTGCTAGGTGAGTCTAAAAACGCTCTGGGACCAAATTAATACACTCGGGTACACTATTCCCCCTATTTTGACCCATTCGGGATCAACCGTGACCTCGAAATTGCCACTTGAGTCATTATACATAATTTTATATCTCAACCTCAATATAGTCTATACGCGACTTCTGGTTAAGGTGTTATATAATCCTGACGATATCACTCGCTACGACATATAATAATTACCACATGTTATTTACTACACACTCAATAAATTTATTCCATAAATATTAATCATAATCTCTCTAGATAAATATTTAATAAACACATAATATATAATTCATTTTATTACGACACACGTGTAATTTAAAAATATACCCGAATTCATTAAATTCTAAATTCTCAGAAAATACAGGGTGTTACATACTTTACCCCTTACAAAGGAATTTCGTACTCGAAATTCGGATAGGCTTTCTACTAAAAACCCCGGATAGTTCCTCCCCATTAATGGTACTTTTCAGCCCGATGGTCTATACACTACCGTTTAAATTAGTGATCAGTTCGCTTCGATCACCTTACATCAATATACCAATTGTTCAACCCATACGTTTCCACGAGTTGTCACCACGGATGATACTGAAAAGGTCATCAAATTAGGGCGCCCATACACCCTATATCCCATGAACATCTGCACAAATACATCCCGCTTCCACTAGCCTGAAATCATCAAATAACTACTAACTCATTATTTTATTCACATACACGTGCAACAACATAAATACTAACACCATGCCCTAATAACCCCACATCTCTCAATTCTCGACGCTCACTAAGGTTCATACTTATATGTCTTGCAAGCGAATCAGAACAAGGAACCCCCCAGATACACTACTACCTAGCATTGTCGGTCATCGAGATTTATAGGCCCAAAGTACATAACTAAGATATCCAAAATCTTACCCCCAAATGTATAAGTATAATCGTCCACTCCCTTATCACTAAATGAGTCATGCACTACGACGCTCTCACTATCACTAGGTCCTCAGCACTAATTGAATAATGAGTTAAATATCTCCACTTGATAGTAAACCCAATATACCCTGAAACACATCAGTACAAGCCCCTACACTCTGGGATCAAATGTAGCGAGACAACTATACTCTCTAAAGTCTCATACACAATATAATATATATACAAGTTCGACCCTCTTTCAGGTGATACCTTGCAAAACAACCCATCCTGTCATGGAACAACAAACACGATAGTCTTGTTATAATATCCCACCATCGCTCAAATCATCGCTAACCAGCCCATACTCATGATAACATCATACTCGCATAACACATATATAAAATAAGTAAACCCACTAAAACATATCCTCTTAATGACTATACCCACTTCCCTACAGATGGGACCAAAGAGAACCCTGATACTAAATGATAAAATATGTGCACACAATAGTAACACCAACGATACACCCACTAAACCCATCTCACACACGAATCTATTTCTAACGATATACTATGACTCGCTCGAGTCACACAAAACAGACCCCATTCACCCTATAATAAAACTCACACTTTCAATTACCAGTAGCACTGGCGGTCCAAATGCTTCCTAGTCATAACAATGTCATCCAAATCAATCCAAAAACTTTTATAAGTATTTCCCCTGTTGGGCATCCAACTCTTGTCCCCTAACTCGTTATGGACAAGGTCAATACATGCGGCCCTACTCTCTACACATAGGAAACCTCTTTATGTCATCCCCCTATCTCTCGACCCACTGGCAATATCGAGGTTGTCCTTCTCTCGGACCTGGTAATCGTGACCCCAATTACTACCCTTATTGTTCCTTTGGCTTTGTTAGCCCTGTGGAACACACTGTTGTCCCTGGCGGCTGTGGCCATCCCTGCCGCGGAGGGAGGAAGAATCCTTCGGGTCCCGCGCGTCCCCTCTCGGGAGAGCGCTTCGGCCGGCGTCGATTTTGTAAGGTGTGAAAAATGTAGAGAGATTCAGAGTCGCCAGTCTATTTTACTCAAAATAGACAAAAGAAAAAGAGGAAGCCACCCCGAAGGATGGCATCCAAGGACATACTGGTGCGTACGAAACCAAAATGATTCGAAAGGGGTTCGGAGGCTTAGTTACGAAATGGGAAGGTGTTAGGCACCCATTCCGCCCTTTCGGTCTCTCGTGGATATTTGCTATTTTCCTTTATGTTTCCCCCCGTGAGATGTGTGCATGTGTATATATATATAGGATGGAAGTAGGAATCCTCGGCTTGTATCATGGAAAAGATAAAGCGAGTCATCCATAGGAAGATTATAAAAGTAATATTAGAAAAATAAGATTTACGCGGTTACCCCTACGTTGATCGCTATAAAGGAACGATAACGCACATGGAGTAATGTGTCACTAAGACTAAGGATATATATAATATAAGAAAAATGGATTTAGAGAAAATAGGAAATGAGAGAAAAAGTGAGAGAAAGGACTCGAGTCTCGGGTTTTACCCCGAGACGCCTACGTAGCCTATAAAGGCATCAAAGTCCACGTAGTTCGCATACAAATCAAAGGGGTGGGGTTTATCCCATAAATCCAAATGTGGGATCTCTTATTTGTAAGTGTGTTTGTGTGTGTAGAAATGGTGTTTTAGTGGTGAGAAAAATGTGGAAAAAGTGTGAGAATCCCTACTTGGAATTTATGAGCAAACCCTTTTTTTTTTGTTTTGGGGTTTTTATTTATATGAAAATAAGAGATGTGAAATAATACTAAGTAAAAAAGTATATTAGGATGTGTGAGATGAGATTATAAAAATGCTAAGTAAGAAAACAAGTTATTGAGAATTCAAGAGAATTTAAGAGAGAGAGTTTGAGAAAGTTGGACCTTCTTGAAGATCTTGAGCTTGATCTTGAATGTTGGAGAGCAGACCTTGAGCTTTGATGATGATGGAGAGTGGCTAATTCAACAAGTTTGATGAAAAGGATGATGAAAAGTGAAGGTAAAAGAGGGATTTGGAAGTTGAAATCAAGCTGCCTTCGAGAGAGGTTTCTGGGATTCGTTCAGAGAGAATTCTATTATATCTGGGCTCTCCCTGCAAATGAGGCCAAGGTCTCCTTTTATAACCCCAGGGGACTTCCAATCGGCCCTATCATGGCACTGCCTATCGGCAGGTGCCAATAGGCAGGATCTGGGACCTGCCATTTGGCAGTGCGCCTCAGGCTTTTTCGGAAAATTGGCCATCGAGGGCAAACCGTTAGTCAGAATTGCGTACGGGGCATACCATTGGAAAGGTATTTCAGAGACCTTAGAAAGTCCTTTGGACCGCTCCCGAGTTCGGGAGTTGACTTTGGGTCAAATGTGGCTCATAAGTGTTTGTCGGTCCATTGGACGGGGAATCGCACGGACGCAAACGGCGCGTTCGTCCGCATGGTAAGTCTGAATCATGCATGAGGCATACCGTTAGAAAGGTTAGGAGATGTATTTCGACATTCCAAAGAGTTTGACCCGGTTTGGAGAGTTGACTTTGGTCAACCGGGCCCGAGAAACGCTCGGTGGCTTCCCGGAATCAAACGGATCGTTCGTCCGCATGGAAAGTCGAAATTGCGCACGAGATGGACCGTTGGAAAGGGTATTCAGTTACCTTTGAAGATTCATTCAGCCTCAGTTGAGCTGAAGAGTTGACATAGGTCAAATAGAGCCCGGGAACGGCCGGTGGCCTCTAGGTCAGGTTTCGGACGCAAATGGCGCGTTCATCCGCATGGTAAGTCGGAATCACGCACGGGGTGGACCGTTAGAAAGGTTATTCAGTGACCTTCAAAGATTCATTGAGTCTCGGTCGAGACGAGGAGTTTGAATTTTGGGTCAAACTGAGCCAGGGGGTGCCCGATGGCTTCCAGGTCAGTACTCGAGACGTGTCCTGGGTTTATAGTGATGAAGGGAGGTACTAGGGACCTAAGGAGAGTTAAGGGGTAACAGAATGGGGTGTCTACAGGGCCCCTCGATGGGTGAGTTTGGAACAAATGATAGCCATTGATTAGACACCGCATGATGCTTTTGAGGGAGTATAACCGATTCAGAGGGTCGAGGTCGATTCTGAGGACCTAAGAAGTATGCTGGGGATGATCAATTCGAAGGATCGAGGTCAGTTCTGAGGATCTAAGGAGATGAGGATGAACAATTCAGAGGGTCGAGGTCAGTTCTGACCTAAAAGTGGTGACGACCGAGGACCGAGGTCAATTCTGACCTAACTAAGGTGACAATCCAAGACCGGGGCCAATTCTGACCCAAGAGTGGTGACGACCAAGGATCGAGGTCAATTCTGACCTAACTAAGGTGACGATACAAGACCGGGGCCAGTTCTGACCCAAGAGTGGTGACGACCGAGGACCGAGGTCAATTCTGACCTAATTAAGGTGACGATCCAAGACCGGGGCCAATTCTGACCCAAGAGTGGTGACGACCGAGGACCAAGGTCAATTCTAACCTAACTAAGGTGATGATCCAAGATCAAGGCCAATTCTGACCCAAGAGTGGTGACGACCGAGGACCGACGTCAATTCTGACCTAACTAAAGTGACGATCCAAGACCGGGGTCAATTCTGACCCAAGAGTGGTGACGACCGAGGACCGAGGTCAATTCTAACCTAACTAAGGTGACGATCCAAGACCGGGGCCAATTCTACCCCAAAAGTGGTGATGACCGAGGACCGAGGTCAATTCTGACCTAACTAAGGTGACGATCCAAGACCGGGGCCAATTCTGACCCAAGAGTAGATAAAGATTGTATTTTGATTCTGTTGGAGAAAGAGCTTTGTGATTCCAATTTGAGCAGGGGAGCTACTAGCTGGGGGAAGCTTTTTAGGAGACCTCGTAGGGGAGAACAACCTATTTTGGGTGCTATAAGAGAATTCCGCTGGGGAAGTGATCAGGTGATCCTTAGGGATTTTCCGTAGCTTTGCCGGGAGGAGTTTTCACTTAGTTTTTGAGGATTCCGCTAGGGAAGAGGGGTTCCGCTGGGAATAAGAATTTGGATCTGAGATTCCGCTGTGGAATGATGAATGGGCCAGGGAAAATTTGGATTGTCCTTTGGGAGAGATTGCTCGGGGCGAGTGGTTCTTCTGATTTCTGCTGGGAAAAATACCATGTGATATTGTACCGCACCGGATAGCCGATGGTTGTAAAGTCTGATGAGGAGGTGATTCGGTGGTCCGGGCGCCTTGCCCGAGAGGTCAATCGCTGGGATTTTGAGGGCTCCTTTAGGGAAAACAGTGAGTCGCCCGAAGGAGTGCAAAATTTCCTTGATGAAAACGTTCTAAATCCTTCCTGGGATTTTTAAGGATTTTTTTGGGATTTTTCGAGGGTTTCTGGTATTTTCTGGGAATTTTTGTACGAAATTTTAAGGGGGGAGCCGGTCGGCATAGACTGAGAGGTGCCATTCGGCAGTGGCACGGACTTTTGGGCTGCCTCTGGAAGGTGAGGAGACAGTGCCGATCGGTATGGTGAGGTGGGTTGTCGATCGGAATGGCGTTTGGCCTCCTATATAAAGGGGGTAAATTCCCCTCATTTTTCACAGCTTCCTGCCTTCTATCTTTCTGCGATTCCTCTCTGCAAATCGTTTTAGCATTCCGATCTTCAAGAAATGGCCCCTTTTGTGAGCACCGCTGTCCACCGGGAGTGGTTGACCGTTGATGACTGGGCGAATGTGGATTGGAGGGACAGGGTGCTCCTTGCTTTGGGCAATGAGAATGCCTTTGATGCATTCGAGCCGATTGCGGATGAGCGGACCTTACTGCGGGAGCCGTCGCGTCATCGCTCTTCGAGAGTGATTCCCGGTGGTTATGTAAGTAACCTGACCTTTGACATTTTTTCCTTTTTGGGTGATTTTTCCTTTTCTTGACCTTTGACTGAATTTTTCCTTTTGATAGTCGGATATTTCTTTGAAGAACATGCGTGCCCGCTGGACGACGGGGCTTAGGGATGTTTGGGAGCATCTTCCACCCGTGGTGTGCTGGATGGTATCATCAGCGAGTTTTGGGAGGTTGACGGTTGCGCTGGATGAGACACCTGGTTCGACATCAGTTTTGTGTGCCTTGGGGGAGAGGTGGTGGGACACTACCCACACTTTTCATTTTGGCTTCGGGGAGATGACGTTGACTCCCATAGATGTGCAGTAACTGCTGGGGCTGGATTGTGACGGGGAGCAGATAGAGGTGGACCGCTCTTTGCGGGTGAGGTCGGAGGCGGTGTATGCGGCACTCGGTGATGTGAGGAGGATAGTCTCTGGAGATTCAATCCGGCTGTCCTTGCTGAAGGATGTTTTGCTGAGCAGGGTGGTTGATGTGGAGGACGGACTGCAAGTGAGGCAGATGGCCCGATTGTTCATTTTGTTGGTGCTGGGAGGTTTCATGGTGGCGTCGAGCGGAGATGTCGTCCATTTGTGGTTTGTGTCATACTTGAGGATGTTTTCGAACATCCCTTTCTATGATTGGGGGAGTCTGACCTTGGCGACCCTTTACTCTTCTCTGGATGCGTTCAGCCGGTGCTGCCGGCAGACTTTTACTGGAGCCACGTATTTCCTTGAGGTATTCTTTACTTTGTGCATTTCCATTTCATGCATTCTCATTTTCCTTTCATGCATTCGCATTTTCCTTATGCGTCTCTTTTTTCTCGTGAATTCAGACGTGGTTTTATGAGGTGATTGGGTGCAACACCCCACTGATTGCTTTGAAGGATGACACCGTCGAGGACTTATATCGCTTGTATCGATGGCGTAAGGCTAACCGGCAGTCGAAGGGATCTCTCTCCCTGGAGGCGGTGCTTCAGGTCTTAAATGACCTGACCAGTGGTAGGGTAAGACTCTTTCCGTTTCAGCCTTAGTTTTTTTTCCTCTTCTGATTTTGTTGACTTATGCCTGCTTGGGGATTTTTAGGTGACCTTTTATCCTTGGGGGACCGTCATTCAAGATACGGGGGTGACTGGGGTGAATGCGCAGATGAGGCATTTGTTGGCGCATGAGTTCAGATTCCTGGTACCTCGGGGAGAGGGTGATCCGTCAGATTGCTGAGGAGGAGGTGGTGGTGCCTCCCGTGCAGCGTCCTACTTCTATGAGGCGGGAGCGACAATTGTTGGAGGATGAAAGGATCGCGGCAATGATTGGCGAGTCCTATGCGTTTTATACTGATACGGCCGCGCCGTATGATTACATGGACTTTGTGACGAGTTGGTTGATGGCGCCCAGCATACATGATGCCTTGCCTTTCCCTCCTGCTGGTTCGAGTCGGGCGGTGGGGTCTTCCCACAGTGGTGGTGGTCCGTCTGCACCTGCGGCGGCGGCGACCTCGGAGGTCCCTTTTGTTCGGCTGCACACTCCTTCGTACAACATCCGGCGGGCTGATGGAGGGACGGTGCCGATGCTACACCGTCCTCTTGCGATGGATTCGGAGGAGGTGGGCTTGATAGAGGACGTCCTTCATCCTGCGGTAAACCTTTCGGTTCTTTTCCTTTCTTTTTTGATTTCTTTTGCTTGATACTGATTCTGCCTTTCCTTTGCAGCAAATCCGGGTGTCGACCACTTGGCTCAGGGACATCAGGGATTGGATATCGTTGGCGACTGCCCACATTCGGGAGGTTGTCCCTATTCCTTCTTGCTTGGTGTCGTCAGCCTCGTCCGGTGGAGACTCTGGCTCGGGTAGTGGGGGCGTGTCGTCTCGCCGTAGGGGAAAGAGAGCGCGTCGCTCGAGATGGAAATTCGAGAGAGAGAGAGAGAGGGAGTGAAATGTGGGTTCGGGCTGAGTCCCATTGTTTTTGGCTTTTCTTTATTTCCTGCAAAAATGATGTAACACAGAAAACATATATATGCAATGCAATGCAGTTTTTCTACTATCTTTTATTTTAATGATATAATGAATGCATGCACTTTTTAATTTGCTGTTGAGACCGTAAAAAAAGGAATATTTTTAGAAATCTTTCAAAGGAAAGTTATTTTATTCAAAACGGGGAATCCCATAAGGAGGGAACAGGATTCTTGAAATTCTTTTGAGAATATCAATTTATTTTTATGGAGTTTTCTGATTTGACAAAAAAGGAATGGAGGAAATTTAAAAAAGGGAATTATATAAGGAGGAAAATGGATTTTGAAATTCTGTTGAGAATATCAATTTTTATTCTTCTGATTTTGACAAAAGAGGAAAAAGGTAAATTTCCAAAAATGGGGGGTTGCCGATCGTCAAGCACCCTGGCCTGCCTATCGGCAGTTCAGTCCAGTCCCATCAATTGAAAGCTTTGATTGGTACCCTCTTCAGCCTTTAGTACCTTGTGGGGTAGGGTTCCTTTCGATTTCTGCAGGGATTATGTCCCTTGTGAGGATTTTTAAGTATAAAAAGGGAGAAGGGTGGAGTGTTTTCCTCACACCTTTTACATTCTTCATACCCACCCATCATCTTTTAGTCTTGCAAGATGGCTCTCCCTAGTAGCATTGAGTTTGTCAACTACCTCGAAGCCTTGGAAGCCATGTGCTCTTATAATGTCGACTATGATGCTTTCAACATGCGTCGAGTCTCCTTGTGGCGTAATCGACCTTTTGAGTGGAATATGCTGATGGCAGCAGTATAATTTTGGTACCCCGAAGACCATGTATTCCGCTTTGGGCTGGAAGAAGTTTGTCCTACCTACGAGGAGTTTTTTGCCATACTGGGCGTGAATCCTAGTGTTTCCGCTGCTTTACCCGAATTTTCCCGTTCTCCTAAGAATTTATTGGCCGGGCTTTTTCATATCTCGCCTTCGGCGGCTAGGTCATTGGTTGCTAGAGGGATGATCTCCCTCCCGGCGATGTTGCAGTCCGTGCGTTCGCGGGAAGTAAATGATGCTGGCTATGCTGGAGCCGTCGTTCTGGGCCTGGTTTCAAAATTGTTGTTGGTGACTGGGGAATTGCAGGTGGACCCATAACTTGCAGCCATTACCTCATGGATGTCATACCGTCGCAATCCTGCGACGGTGATATTGGCAGAGACTCTGAATGGCCTGGATGCTTGGAGAGAAGGCCGTTCAGACTTTTTGAGGGGTAGACCTGTGATGCTGTTCATGTGGTTGTCTGAAAGATTCCTCTTATCAACTCCTCCAGAATATCCTTTGTCGGCTGTACCCAATTTCTTTTCGCGCTACTTCATCCGCATGGGCCTGTATGTTGAGAACTGGGAGAATTGGCTTGTGGAGTACGGGGCTCGTGGACTGTATTGGTCCGTGCCTTAGTGGGGACAGTTGCAGCCTGTTCTAGAGCTAGTAGAATATTCATATGTGCAGATGGTTGGTCTCAGGCAGACCTCTTTTTATTTCCTTGGCGGCTTTTGCGCCAATTTGGCTGGGCGCAGGTCGTGCCCCCTCGGACCTCAAATTTCTTTCCAGTAGAAGATTTGACCGAGCGCTTGCGTCTGTTGCTAGGATCTCTGTGGGAAAATCGGCGTCCGTCGACCCGTCCCTCTCATTCTGTTGGGAAGGTTTGCCATATCCCTAAAGATTATATGAAGTGGTTGTGGAGGAAAGTAGTCAGCAAGATGTTGGCAGTAGAGACCGGTCGGAGGTGGTTTATTTTATCTGACTCTATGGAAGGGGGTGTTGTGGTCTTTTCGAAGATGGTTAAGGCTCATCGGTCCATGGAGTGTTTGCGTCACTCCATTCAGGAAGGAGAAAATTGGGATCCTCAGGACGTGGATGATGAGGGTGCAGGCTCTTCGGGTAGCTGTGGGTAGGACTCATGCAGAGTTTATTTATGTAACAGATGTGGGGGATTTTGTCTGGTTTTTATGGTAGTAGGGGGGAGGGGAGTTATCCGTTCCTTTTTCTTATGTAATCCATGCTGTAGTTTCTTATGTAATGAAATAAACAAGTTTCTGATCATCCAGCTATGCCTTTCGATGAATTTTGTATTTTAAATTATCTATACCAATCGCTAAGGCATACATAATCCCTTTGTTCAAGTAGATGTTTAGAATGAACTGTCGTTCTCGGGGGTAAGAAAAGAATGGTATTTTGTGAAAAAGAAGGGGATGTGCTCATGCGAGGAGTATGAGCTGCCTACGTACCTCTGAGTTTTGAAAAAGTTCTTAATAGTTTGAAAATAGTTTTTGCAAAGGATCAGGCCCACGTAGTTCTGGGTAGAGGGAAATGGAGAGAGTTTTTTTTTTTTAGAATAGAAGGGGTATGAGAAGAGTCGTAGCGCACCGAGATTTTGGACTAGGGGTAGAACTTCTTGAGACGGTCCAGATTGACTGGACGAGCCATATCTTCCCCCATCTAGGTCAGTGAGCATGGCGGCACCGCCGGATAAGATTTTCTTCACAATGTAAGGGTCTCTCCAATTGGGCTTGAACTTTCCTCTGGGGTCCCAGATGGGTTCGATTATCTCTTTGAGGGCTAAATCCCCCTCTCGGACACCGAAGTCCTTGACTCTCTTGTTGAATGATCGCGCTATTCGGTGATGGTATCCTTGTATGTGGTAAAGATCTTTTAATCTCCGCTCATCTAGGAGGGTCAGCTCATCAAGACGGCCTTGGCACCAGTCTTCTTCACCAACCTTGATTTCGAGCATGACACATAACGAGGGTATTTTCAGCTCCACATGTAGGACTACCTCCATCCCGTAAACCAGGGAGTAAGGGGTAGCCCCAGTAGAGGTTCGAATTGAGGTTCGATAGCCCCAGAGGGCGTAGGGGATCCGGTCGGCCCAATCCCTATAACTTTCGGTCATCTTTCTGATGATGGCTTTGAGATTTTTGTTTACAGCCTCAACTGCACCATTGGTCTGAGGTCGGTAGGGAGAAGATTTGTGTCTCTGAATCCCGTATTCGCTGACTATTTATGTGACTTCTGCCTCAAAGTGCAAACCATTATCCGACACTAGCTCGTGCGGGACCCCATATCGGTAGATGATATTCTTCTTGATGAATTTGGCCACCTTCTTGGCATTTAATACTGCATATGACTCAGCTTCGACCCATTTGGTGAAGTAATCGATGGCAACCAGGATGAACTCATGCCCGTTTGACGCTTTTGGTGTAACTTTCCCTATGATGTCGATACCCCAGGTGGAGAACGGCCAGGGAGAAGTCATGTTGTATAATTCCCGCGGAGGTAGATGTTGGAAATTGGAGAATTGTTGGCATTTAGGGCACCTCCGAACATAGGCGGTGCAATCCTGGGCCATGGTGGTTCAGTAGTAGCCTTGTCGAATGATCTTTTTGGCAAGCATGTGACCGTTCATGTGAGGTCCGCATTCCCCCCTGTGGATTTTTTGCATTATATTTTCAATGTCAGCCCCTGCAATACAGTGCAAATGAGTTCCATCGAAATTCCTCTTGAGTAGTGCTTTATGGAAGATGATGTACTGAGCGGCCAGCCTTCGGAGGGTAGCTCGGTCGTTCTTGTTGGAACCCTCATGATACCTACCATGTTTGAGGAGGCACCAAATATCATAGTACCAGCAATCGGCTAGTTCGGGATCTTCAGTGGAGACAAGCTCAATATGGTAGCAATGGGTCGGTCTGTCTTGTTTTTGAACTAGGAAGGGAGTCATTGTTATTCCCTCGGGCATATCGACCATGGAAGCCAAAGTAGTGAGAGCATCGGCTAGGTTGTTCTTTGCTCGGGGTAGGTAATGGAAGGTGATAACTCAGAATTGGGAGGCTAACTCTTCTAATTGGGCATGAAAGGGTTGAATCTTTTCGTCCTTGACCTTCCACTTTCTGAGCACTTGACCGATGTTAAGGGTAGAATCCTCGTATACATCAAGGTATTGAATACCTTTCTCGAGAGCGACCTGGAGGCCCACTGTGCATGCCTCGTATTCTGTCATATTGTTGGTGCAAGGGAAATCCAATTTAATGGCGATGGGAGTATGGGAGTCATCTGGGGCGACCAGAAGTATCCCAATGCCATATCCCTTTTTGTTGGCAGCGTCGTCGAAGAACATTTTTCGTCGGGGGCAGTCTTGAGTGGTACAGAGGATGTTTTCATCTGGGAATTCGGAGATCTAGACATCTGCCTCTTCTATAGGGTAGTCAGCGAGGTAGTCAGAGATGGCTGTTCCTTTAACGGCTTTCTGTGTTACGTACACGATATCAAACTCGGTTAGGAGCATCAACCATCGGGCCATTCGGCTGGACAAGGCAAGTTTTTTGAGAAGGTATTTGATGGGATCTATTCGGGATACTAGTTTAATGGGGAAGGCGAGCATGTAATGTCGCAACTTTTGGGTGACCCAGACAAGTGCGACACATGATTTTTCCAAAGCAGTGTAGTTAACCTCGTATCCGGCCAACTTGCAACTGGCGTAATAGATGGCTCTTTCTTTGCGGGAGTCCTCGAGGTACTGGGCTAGCAAAGCCCCGGCTGCAGTGTCTGTTATGGTTAGGTATAAGAGCAAAGCGAGACCAGGCTGTGGTGGCATGAGAACTGGAGGTTGGGTTAGGTATTGTTTGATTCGATCAAAAGCTTCTTGGCAGGCCTCGTTCCAAACCTTGGTTGAATCCTTTCGGAGGAGCTTAAAGATTGGTTCACAGATGGAGGTTAGCTGGCTGATGAACCGGCTGATATATTGTAATTTCCCCAGGAATCCTCGGACTTCCTTTTCTGTTCGGAGAGGTGGCATCTCAAGTATGGCCTTCAGCTTGGCGGGATCTGCTTCTATCCCCTTCTCACTGATCATGAATCCTAAGAGTTTTCCCTTCGTAATGCCCAAGATCTACTTCTGTGGATTAAGTCTCATCTGATACTGCCGCAGTCGTTCGAAGAACTTTCGGAGAGCGGGAACATGACCTTCTCTAGTTTTGGACTTGATAATCATATCATCCACGTAAACCTCAACCTCTTTGTGGATCAGATCATGCAGGATGGTTGTGGCAGCCCTTTGGTAGGTAGCCCCAGCATTCTTGAGACCGAATGGCATAACGGTGTAGCAAAAATTTCCCCATGGGGTGATGAATGCGGTTTTCTCTTGGTGGTCGAGATGCATCTTAATTTGGTTGTATCCGATAAATCCGTCGACAAATAAATTGAGAGCATGAATGGCTGTGTTCTCCACGATCATGTCGATGTTGGGTAGCGGATAATTATCCTTCGGAGAAGCTTTGTTTAAATCTCGGTAATCCACACACATTCGAACCTTTCCTCCTGATTTTGGTACAGGTACAATGTTAGCCAGCCACGTGGGATATTCGGTTACTCGAATGAAACCCACGTTCAACTGTTTGATCACCTCTTCTTTGACCTTAAGCGACCATTCGGTGCGGAGCTTTCTGAACTTTTGTTTAACTGGCTTGGCATCTGGGAGAATGGGGATCTCGTGCTGAGCTATTTCGGGATCAATACCGGGCATGTCGTCGTAGGACCATGCGAAGACATCCACAAACTCCTTTAGAAATTCTTCGAGTTGTGTGCGCTCATGCTCGTCAAGGGTGGCCCCTATCCTAATCTCGTGCAGTTGGTTACTAGAACCGAGATTAATAACAACAGTCTCTTCTTCATTAACTTGAACGCGGTTATGTTGTTTATTATTAACCTTATTTAGATCAGTTAAGAATTGTTCATTTGCAAAATTATCATCATCAAAAGTTTGATTAAAATCCACACAATTAATGTAAGTCACACCAAGATACTCAAAATCTTCGTTTATTTCATTGATAGGAAAAACAGCATTGAGAACCTCATCAAAAGAGGTCTCGATTACATTTGAGCAAGGATGGACAACAGTAGATAAAACATGGTAAACATTGGGGTTGAGGGAGATTTCAAGATGTAGAACTGGCGCAGCATGCCAGTTGAGGAGAGGTGTATCAGCAGCTTTAATCAGACGGGATGATCCCTTGATGTAGTGCCTGAATGAACCATGTCGAGTGTCAGGCCCAGTGTCTGCAGGTTGAAGGAATCTTCAGAGTCACTTTCCTCAGTTTTTTCAGTATCTTTGATAAGCGGTGGCACCTGGTATTAGTAACATTTGGCCCATGGGTAGCTATCTTCGAAGAAGATCTCCATTCCAGGCTTCATCTTCTTATTTGTATGGTCATGCCACGGTTCTGGAAAACCGCAAAAGGGGAAATCCTCGCCTTCCTTGATGAATCTTCCATTTAAAGAATCTCCCGAGATAGTTCGGACGAAGTCTAAACCTCTCTTTGATCGAGTCTGGTGGATCATTCTGAGTTCTGGTTCTGATGGTTGATATCCCAAGCCGCAAGGAGGGAAAGATTTCTTCAGTTCGATGGGCTCAATAATCCCTTGCTGCCTTTGTCCCAGCCCCAGTCCGGGCATGAAGTGCATGTTTCTGAACATCTGAATCACATTGACATTGCCATGAGGGTCATATTCTGGACAAACCCTTTCTTTGAAATCGTCCCCTGCCGGGAATAGGGATGGTTCAACTTAGAAACCTGATAGGAGCATATCATTTTACCCGTGTTGTATCTCAAGAATTGGACTACTGGTGCTTGCACCCTCGGCGTTACCGTCGTCACCCAAGATGGTGATGACTCGCCCATCGGCGAAGAACTTCAGTTTCTGATGGAATGAGGAAGAGACACCCTTTATACTGTGGAGCCAGGGTCGTCCGAGCAACAGGTTAAAACAGGTCGGGATATCGATGACTTGGAATTTGACGACAGGGTTTATATGTCCAACCTCTATTACAAGTTTTATGGATCCCATCACCTCACGGCGGGTATTATCGTAGGCACGCATGGTAGCGGATGTTGGAGCGAGGTCACTTTCTTTCAGACCTAGAAATTTGAAGGTTCTCAGCGGGCAGATATTCAAAGCGGATCCATTGTCAATGAGAGAGAGTGGTACAACCTTCCCCATAACTTCGACAAAGATGTTGAGTGCATGATTGTGATTTGGCCCAATTTTAAGGATTTCTTCTTCAGAAAAGGATAGCATTCGGGTAGAGGTCAAGGATCCGACCAGGTTCACCGCTTCTTCTGGTGTGGTAGAGGGAGGAACTATGGGTCCAGTGAGTAATTTGAATAAAGCGTTTCTGTGTAGCTGGAAAGACATGAAAAGCCCCCATAGAGTGATGTTAGCTTGAGTTTTCTTCAATTGATCGAGGATCTTGCTCTTCTCGAGGGTCATTTCTGGTATAGGAAGGTTTTCAACGCCCTTCCCCTTATCATTGGTTGGTAGCGAGTTTGGAATTTGGTAATGTCTCCCAGATCTGGTCATGTGATTTACTGAAGAAGGGAAAAACTTAAATCCAGTTTCCTCATCAATCTCAAGTTGTTCTTCCACCTTATCTATTTCTCCGAGGAGTTCGTCAAATGATATCATCCAACATAAGTCAGCTATTGGGCCATTTCCTCCTGAAGCTTGTTCTTCATTTTAAACTTTGAATTCTTCCCCCCATCCGGTGGCAACAATTCTATTTTCCCTTGTGAAGTCAATGCATTCCATAACTTCAACAGCTTCTTCATATAGGTCTTCCCATTATGTGGGAATGTGTAAGGGTGAAGGGACCAGGTGCCCTTGCAGCTTCAAAGCGTCAAGTAACTCGGTGATACTGCAAATGTTGTTGGTTTGCCTGAATGCTTCCGTCATAATCCGGACAACATCATCTAAGAAGATTTCGTCGGTTGGTACCATCCACCTATCTGATTCTCGCGCCCATTTTCGTGCTTCCAAAAACAACGTATGGAACCTCTGGCCGTCGATAATCATCTGTGAGGGCAATTTCATCCTGAACTCTAGGAGTTGGTTTAACACCTCTGACAATTCCATACCTCCACTTTCAGAACAGGTCCGGACAGTGATGCACACTCTGGTAAGGAGTGACAACGCCTGATCAGCGGGGCTAGTAGGGTGTAGGAGGAAATAAGGGCAAAGTTGAAGGGGTTTAGGAGGGTATAAGGGTGTGATTTGAGTTGATGGATCGAAATCTGGGTTTTCTTCCAAGAAGATGGCATTGGTGTGATTTGGGAGTGGGTTATGAGTAGTGTTTGGTTTAGGATTAGCTAGTGGGGGCGATGGTACCCCGATCAATGAGATCTTGGATTATGTTTCGAAGGTGGAAGCATTGGTCGGTGGTACGGCCAGCTGTTTGGTGAAAGGCGCAATGAGCATCGGTCTTGAAATTTTTAGGAAGTGGATTGGGTAATGGACGTGGATCCAGGGCCTTTATAAGGTTTCGGCTTAACGGGGCTTGGTAAACTTTGGAGAGGGGAGCATGGAGCTCAGTGTATTCCCTTCGGACGGGAGCAGGGCGGCTTTCCGGTGCCCATGATGTGGTTGGTTGAGAGATGTTGTTGATGGTTGAGACTGCGGCACTGACAGGCTTGTCATATTTTCTGGGGGTGAACTGTACGGACACCTTCTTTGGTTCAACTTCTGTTTTGGCAAGACCCTCTTCGATTTCTACTCCTGCTTCTCTGAGAGCTCGAAAATGGGGGTAGTACTGTCCTCCCATGGTTGCTCGAACATGGGGCAAGAAATTCTTCTTCACTATGCTGACTTGTTCTTCTTCAGACGGCCGATTGGTCATGGTAGCCGATTTTTCCCTCCATCGGGCTATAAAGTTACTGACTGATTCTCCGGAGTTCTGTTTGAGCAACTCTAAATCACGGTGGGTGATCTCAAGTTCTTCGTTGTATTTGTACTGCGACATGAATTCTTGGGCTACATCCTCTCAGCTACGAATTCTAGATTCCTCAAGAGATAAAAACCATCGGAGAGCACTATCTTTCAAAGTTTGCTGAAACAATTGGGCCATCACTTCTTCCGAAGCCCCTAGTAGAGTCATTGAACGATGATAACTGCGAAGATGAACAATCGGGGGACCACTCCCTCTAAATTTCTCGATATTTAGCATTTTGAACTTCTCGGATAACCTTGCTTTAGGATAAGGAGACATATGGGTGTAGTCCATGTAATTCCCAGAGATCCTGACTTGGTCAAACTTCTTGGTGAGCATCTTGAGATCCTATTTGACTTTGTTCAACTCCTCCTCCTTTGGATCAGCAACCAGAGGCAAGTTAGCCATAGGCTGGGCAATGTTTGGCAATGGAAGCTGGGCAGGCGGCGGCCCATTAGCAGGAGGGGCACGCGGAGCTTGCTGATATTCTTCTGGGACCCAGATGGGCTCGAGTGGACCCATAGCACGAGGGAACAGGGCCTCGGGCTCTTGAGGAATAGGACCTTGGTTTTGTTGCATTTCTCGGACCTCAGCTTGGAGGTTGTCAATCTTGGCCACGAGCTGAGCTAGGACTGTCGGCAGATCTGGTTGTATGAGTGGTGCTTGATCCGTATTCTCCATGGATGATGGATGGATTCCGGACTCGAAAGAAGTAGTAGAGGAACGGACGAAACTCCAGGGTGATTTGACTGAAGACCTAAGCCAATAGGGAGCCAGGCCAAGGGCGTGCGGTCAACCTTAGAAGGCGTAGGATGAGATTTATTTTTGAGAAAAGGGGAGGAACTATTTTTGGTTTTTTGATAAAAAGGGAGAAATGTTTTTGGATTTTTGATAAGAAAGGGAGAAATATTTTTTGGATTTTTGATAAGGAAGGGAGAAATGTTTTTGGAGACGGAACTCAGCATGATTATTATGATTATTATGTTCTCACTTGAAGTTGCACCACCGTTTGCTATGGTGGTACTTGTGAAAAATTTCTACGCCTTAGCGATTATCTCAACATCAACTACTTGAAGTATAATAGTGGTGACTTCTACTACAGTCATCGTTCCCAGAATACTTTATGGCTTCGATTGAGCCTCTCATCCTACAGTCCTCCTAACGGCCCTCGCTGGTCATCCTATATTGTTCGGAGTACGAATCTCAACCGCATTCATATATGATTCACATCAACTATACTTAACAGCAGAAGAATGTAATTCGCATTATGAATCAACAATCCTAAGCATAGGGCTCTATACCAAAGAAAAACAACGTTGAAATCGTAGTAAGCCACAAAAATCATATAGACTCTAGAAGTTGATCCTTTGATACCATCTGTGACACCCCGCCTACTTTAATCATGAGTGATCAGTCCTTTATCAAAATAGACAGGAATCTCATTTGGATCATTCGTAGCATCACTTTCGTAAACTTTTTAAAATAATAACCACCTATGTTAAATTAAGCCGGTGCCAAACTTTATCTTTAATTAACATATAGTACTATGTAGATATAAAATAATACAACTCATCTACGCCAATAATGGAAGTCTGAATCATCACAGGATAAAAAGATAAATAATAAATACCAAATAAACCATCGGTTCCCACAATTAATTCCAAGTGATAAGTTTATTAAAATAAAACTGAATCCAAATACATCGTCTGGTAAAAATTAAGTAATGTATCAACTGAAGGGGAAACATGCCCAAATGATGTACTGAACGTGAATCTTAATCTAGGAATGAAATAATCGAAGCGTCTACTCAAGTCCTGCATGCCTCCACAAAAGTTGCAGCTGCGCATCCCTAGAATGAATCACCAAGTCTGGCATCCCTATGGCTAAACACCTAAAAGTTTTTGAAAAAAAATAGACTTGATACGAGTCAGAGCCAAAAACCTGTGAAAAACATGTAGCAAGTATTTAACTTGCAATTTCAAAGCAGTTATTAAATACACATGTTATTTTTGTGTACACTCCCTTGAGTCCCTTACCTCTCATCTAATGTGCACGCCTAACGTATCCTATCTAGCTATGCTACAAGCCTAACTAGACATCCATATCAAACTAACCACAAAAGGTTTATCCCTCCTATACGGCCCATAAAACACACTTCCGTACTACCAATAACTAATATCTCTTGCATATTATCATTAAATCACTTTGATTAAGGTTCCCATACTTAATTCACTTTTAGATATACGCTATTTATCTTCCTATTGTCTCATAAGTAGAATAATCACACATTGTTATAACACCATTAATTAAGTTTCATCACACTTACTTTACTTTTAGATATACACTATTTATCTTTTCTACTCTCACACATAAGTAGAATAAATCACACTTGTATATATTTATCACACATATAATATATACAACTATAGCATCCACGGAATGTTCCCTCATGATGCGGGCATACTCTGTTGTCAAGTCCATGTACCTCATGTACCAAATCAAGGACTATTAGTCTGGCATGTCTCCTCAAACCCAAAATCAATCAACACACAATGGAGGCGAACATGGTTCTAAGCCTTTAGGCTACGCATATACCTAATGTACCCAGATGACCTGCCTGTCCCACTAATACATAGCACATAGTGAGCCGCCCTAAGTTCCATGTTCTGGGGCATAAATCTAGACCTCGCTGGAATTGCCAAGGTGGTAGTAGGCAGCGTAGGTGTGTTCACACATATAGAAAATCACATCATTGGTATTCATACAACCTATATATATATACTCACAACCTATAAGCATGCCCACTATAGGTATACACACAACCTATGAATATAGCCAATATAGGTATACACATAACCTATAATATGTCCCGTACCTAGTATATAAGTATCAAATACTTAACGTATCTTCAATTTACCATAATGACCTCTGATATATATATTTTTACGTATCACTCACTATACGAAGGGTAATAGTTACCCCTTAATTAATGTTATTATATTATATATCTCTATCCTACTGGTTTATGACTTGGGTTTACTCACAGTCCCCATAACCCGTTCCAATTCCTGGAATTTCTTCAACTACACATTATGCCTGAAAGGTCAAAGCCTTAAATCTTCTCCTTTGGCTAAGCCCGAACCTTACCATAGTCTACAGGAATTAAATAGGTTCCTCCCTATAGTTTAAACAATCACCCAAAAAGTATCTCGATCAAAAGTCACAAATCCGGGGATAAACAAGAGAAATTGGTGAACTCTGGGTAATCGAATCGAGTCGTAACTATTCTGGCCGATTAAACACCCTATAGTAAAATTGTGGTCTCTCCCTCCACATAACACCAAATGACCTCATTCAAGGCTCATTGGAAACCTAAGACCTAGAACTTTACAGAAATATATGGATCGCACTCTAATTCTAAGCACAATTAAAATATCTTACGTTTAAAATAACGTAAAAATTCTGGCAGATTACTATGCTGGCGGATTAAACTCCCTGTAGTAAAATTGCGATTTCTCCCTCTACAGAACTTCAAATGACCACATTAAAATCTCATTGGAAAGCTAAGACTTATACCTTTCCAGATATACTTTAATCATGTGTTACACTTTAATTCTAAGTATAATTAAAATGGCATACATTTAAAGTAACATCAAAAATTCTGGAAGATTGTCATCTTATGTTCATCAATCAAACCCTAAGTTATTCAAAATTCATGTTCTTCAATCAAGAAACCAACAAGATTACATCTTTATGAATCTTAAAAATCAAATTTTGAATTATAAATCTCAAGAGGTTAGATTCTAATATGATTCCCGTCAAAGCATGAATCAAAATCCCAAAATACATTCCAATTCTTGTATTCATCCAATCTTAACCCTACACTATCACGGGTATTATAAGTTCTATAAAGAATTGCAAGTTCAAACACTTGACTTACATTTGTAGGACTGATTTTCATTGTTTGATGTTGGATTTGTTCTTTTCTTGCTCTGATCTTGATTTCACTGACGTCGGTGATGAAAAACGGTGTGGAATGGCCCAAGAAGCCTCCCTTCTTCCTCTCCTATGGCATCCCTTTTCTCTCAAGTTTGTAACCCTAGCCTCTACACCCAAAAACGTTTATATATAACTCCCAAATGACCAAAATGCCCTTAAATGGTGCCGACTTGGCCTAAACATGCTCCGGAACCTAATTAATACACTCGGGTACACTATTTAGACTATTTTAACCCATTGGGATCAACCGTGACCTCGAAATTGACATCCGCATCGTTCTACATAAATTTCCTATCTCGATATCAATATAGTTTATATGCGACTTCATGTTGAGGTGTAACATAATCCCGTCGATACCACTCGCTACGACATATAATACTTACCACATGTTATTTATTACACACTTAGTAAAATTATTCCATAAATATTAATCATTATCTCTCCCGATCAATATTTAATAAACACATAATATATAATTCAATTAAATTATGGCACACATGTAATTTCAAAAAGAAATACCCAAATTCACTAAATTCTAAATTTTCAGAAATATGGGGTGTTACACACATCCCATATTTTGTTCAAATAATACTACAATTTAAAAAAAAAATAGGATTGTTTGAAAAAAAAAATTACCAATAGGACTTAAAAACAATATTTTTATTACCATTCCTTACTAAATTTTCTTAAATGGTGCTTTATATGTTTGTATAATGGTGCTTTTAATGTTTAGTTATGTTAGTGAGAATTATTAGGTTATATACCCTTCAGATACCTCACATGAAAATAATGGTGCCCAGGATTTGCCCCACTGCTCAACCTCATTTTCACAGCCCATATGGGCACAACCCAATCTATATGTACACAAATTGTGAATATGTGAGTGGTATGTGCATGAATGTCTTTTATAAATACATAATAATAAATATAAAATGAGCATTTTAATTGAATAGAATTGAACCAAGGTTATTACTCTCATTAAACACATTTTACATTAGTTACGTTATTTTTACTAGGCATTTATTATCCCACCGTATATTGGAATTATTAATTCATAAACATTTATTTCTTTTCATTGTAATAAAAAAAATAGTCCCACACTCATTTATTTGAATGGAACTTAATTATTATCAATTTTGTCATATAACAAACATCAATTACTTTCGTTGTATTCATATACTACAAATTTATATATATTTCTCCCAAGCATTAAGAGAAGAAAAAACCAATAACCAAGCATTGTTTCAATAGAGATCAAGCTTTGCCTCATTATCCTACTGCTTGCCTCGTCCACTGTAGAGGAGGTCACGGGAATGGTGATAACATATAAAGTTATGGCGAAGGATGAAGTCCCATGCAAGAATAAGACAAATTGTAACGTGGTTGCAAAAGTTAACCCTTACACACGTGGTTGCACTTCTGCCACCCAGTGTGCCTGGGGAGATTGATGAAAGAGATATCAACTTCCATTCATGGAATCATAATATAGGATTCACGAGGAAAGTTTTGATATATTGCTTCTTTAAAGAGATATCAACTTTCCTCGTGAATCCTATAATATTCAACAACCTGTATGTTGCTTCTTTAAATTGTATGTTGGTGTTTTTAGGTGTTGAATATTAATTGGTTCCAGAATAAACCAGATGAGGATGATGAGGTAGTTGTTCATATTCATTGTGAATATTTATTAAGCGTTGTTTATTTCTTGAAATTAATTAGGTATTTTTAATAATGATTGGGAGTGGTTGTTTTGGCATTATAAAGCTATAATTTGTATAAAACTCAAAATAACCCAAAAAAAATTACCACGGGGACTCCCGTACCCAAAACCCCGGCACCACTCAAAACTTTCACCCCTCGGATCCGCCACTACGTACAAACACTTGAATACCAGAAAATTGAAAAAACTAATACTATAATGCATTTTTATGTGTGTAAAATTAGCTAATTTAAAAACTATCTAAACAATGAAATAATAATAGTGTAATATACTTGGTGGTCATTTCTCGAGATATAAGTGGTTAGTAATTTTTTTTTAACTTTCTGAATTTGGTTATACTTTTAATTTTGGTATACTTGTGATTTTCTTGTTTGAAAATGGTTTGGTACGCGTATCTCATAGACCCTTTAATATGGAAAACTCAAAAAACTAACAATAGAATGCATTCTTGTATGTGTAAAATTAGCTAATTTAATAACTCTATGAAGAGTGAAATAATAATAGTGTAATATACCTAGGGGTCATTTCCCGAGATATAAGTGGTTAGTAATTTTTTTTTTAGTTTTTAACTTTGTTTTTGAATTTGGGTATGATATACTAAGAAGCATATGCGTATCGTATAGTAAACATGTGGATGTAGCGAAAATAAAAAATAAAACTAGGATACAATGTATGTATATGTATCAAATAATTTGCTAATTTAATAATTCTATGAACCATATAATAATAATAATAATAATAATAATAATAATAATAATAATAATAATAATAATAATAATAATAATAATAATAATAATAATAATAATAATAATAATAATAATAATAATAATAATAACAACAATAATAATAATATACAATTAGTACACAATGTTTTCGAATTTGGATATGCTTTGAATTTTAGTATACATGTTTTTCACATTTAGTAAATATTATTACATTATATATTTACTACATGTAGTTAATATTTGTTATGTGGTTTGCACAAGTTGCATAGGTATTTACTACTTGTTTTCTAATGGAACCAATTGGAGCAAAAATATTTTCTGATGGGACAAAATTGACCAAATAAAGTTTTGTAAGACCAATTTGACTATAAATTTAGTAAACAATGCCTATTAGTAGAAAACCCTAAATTAAATTATTTATATATTTAAAACAGAAATAGAATTTTTAATTCTTAATAAGAGAAAAACTATGTTGTATATATAAAATGATGAAAAATATCAAATATTAAAACCATATTCATTTTAAATGAAGCATATATTTTTCTGTAACTCTATCCAAAATGTAATATGCATGAACACAATATATAATGATTTTGAGAAAAGTATACATAAAATAAAATATATGCACTTTTGGTTTATGAAATTAATTACTGTGTGTGTGTGTGTGTGTGTGTGTGTGTGTGTGTGTGTGTGTGTGTGAGAGAGAGAGAGAGAGAGAGAGAGAGAGAGAGAGAGACTTCACTTAAAGGAATAACAATTTTGTAATTCTATATATTATTTAACTCAATGGTGGTAAATATACCTTCATGTATGTATATTGAGTAGTTAATGGTGTGCTAACCTCGTCTTGGGGGGGAACATTTCCAAAATATGAGTGAAATACAATTTGTTAATATGACAAATGTTCTTGTGTCATATTTTGTATATAAAATTTTGGTAGAAGCATAATTTTTTCTGTTAGATTTAATTATTAGTGGGATAGTCAAATTATCACTTTGGTTTACGGTTTTATAGATGAGAAGATGCTCAGAATCCAAAATAACCCCTTACTTTAGCCTAATCTCCAAAATAACCCCTCACTATAGCATAACAATTAAACAAACAAGAAGTACTAGTTGAAGGAAGGGTAATTTGAAACTAGACATTTCTACAAAGGAGATGTATGCATATTTAAAATAAATTGGATATTTTGTCATCTTGCAATTACTTTAGAATGTGTGGTTGATGCTATTTTGTCTTGTAGCTAAGTGGTAATTAATTATTAGATTACTTTAAATGATTCGTGGGTTAAATGTCACATGTGTCAATTAAGCTCATTGGCTCATTTTTTAGTCAATTACCACCAAACTTTATTATTTCATTATAGCCATTGCATCCTATTTTGGCCTTTACCGATAATGAATTTAATTATTTTATGTCCTAAGTTAATCCTACTTTGTTTTGTGGGAAGTTCATTTTTTCTTTATTTAATAAAAGAATTTACTATCACAATAGTTAAAATCTAAATTTTAGCCATTGATAGACTACATCTATAAAAATTATCACTTTCAAAGAGGGCTAAATATTTTAGATGGGGAAGTACATGTGATAAGGACTAATAAGTGAAATGGGATCAATTATAATATCTTAAAATGTATTCATTTTAGTTTAAACGTTTTAGTGAATTTTCTCATTCTAATTAGTATTTTAAAATTTTCGGTAGGGGTAATATTCCCTTTTGAATACCCTTATAGCCCTCTTTAGTATTTTTAACAAAATAACTTGTCTATATATAAATAATTTTACCAACTAATGTAATTACTTGGTATTTGAGAATAATGGATTTTCTTAATTTTTTTTCTTGCTCATACGCTATTTTTGTTGTTAATGTTACAAGACAAACGGATAGTTATTTACGCTTTAGTCATTTTGCAATAGTTTTTTTAACCACTGATTCCATGTCTTTTTAAGTTGTAATCAGTCTCATAACCATGGATGGAGCCACATGAGATTTAGTGGGGGCTTGAGCTCCCACAAAATGTTCAAAAAAAAAATTACGTGTTGATACTAAATTTAGTCTGCTGACGTGGATCAGTTAAGTGGAGACACGTGTCAATCTACATGGCACTTACAAACATTTCTGAACAATACTTTGACTTCGAGGAACTCAACCTCCCCAACCAACTCAGACACTCCGAGCAACAGGTGCTCTCCGAGGAACTTTATTATACCGAGCTACTTAGGCGGTCCGAGCTGCACCTCGTTCGGAGCATTTATAACTGAATAATTAAGAGGATTGAATGCGCATTAAATGCTGATTATTATCATACAGATGTACACGCCTATTGGACAGCTATGTATTACCCTTTCACATTTACATCCTGGGGGCTATAAATACATTGTATCATCCTCATCGTAAAGGGACTCGGAATTTCTTGGTAAAACCTGTAATCGAGAATTCCCAAATAGTTAATAATAACACTAACAGTGGACGTAGGCCATTCATTCAAGGCTGAACCACTTTAAAAATCTCTTGTCTTATTTATTTTTTACCTGTGATTAAGTAATTAGAGATAATCTAATTTTTTACATCAACAGATTAGCGTCGTCTGTGGGAAACGACTGAAATTCTCGTTTTTCACCAAAATAATTTATCACCAATGGCTGATAATCTTGAATCCAGTAATCGAAATGCTGGAAACCCCCCGAATCCATCCGCTCCTCCAAATGTCCAAGATCTGGCTGGAATTATGGCTAATTCGGCTCAAGGCCAGACGACTATGCAAGAGACAATGCGACAACTCATGCAAACTATCCAAGGTGGAGCGTCGACCCATTCAGGACAACGAAGTGTTCAAAGAAATACCCGTTTAGTTTCTTCGCGTATTAGGCAAAGCGATTCATATCGCACTGAGAAATCTGATGATTTTTCTTATCAATCGGGTCGAACTTCATCAGTACGAGCCACATATACTGGACAACACATCAGTCTCTCTCTAGAAAGAACTAGTGCATTGGAGAGATTAAGTAGGATATCTCCTTTTGATTGATTGGGCCCTAAGAAGAATAAAAGTCCTCCTAAGGTTGTGTCGAGAAACTTTCGACGACCATTTGATCTAAAAGAGGGTTCTGCCCAATCACAACCAGTTGCTTGACAAGATAGATCCCAGGAAGCGACTTCAACACGATCAATTGCTCGAACCAATAGGCCCGAAGAGGGAAAGGATGCATGGAAAGGCTCTATTCAAAGGTTGAAGGATAGACTAGGGGAAATGGTTAAGGCCAAGAATCCTTTACAAAGAACTTTTGTCCAAGGGACACCTTTTATACAGGCAATTGTGGATTTTCCCACACCATCGAAGTTCAAAGCACCTGTTGTGATCCCTAAATATGATGGAAAAACTGACCCTGTCCTTCATATAGAACAATACCAAGATGCTGCCGACATCTATGTCGTGCCAGACGAGATGAGATGCAGGGCATTTTCGGGAACTCTTACCGGATCTGCACAAATATGGTACAATAATCTTCCTCGGGGGAAGATATCAACTTTCTTTCAATTGGACGAGCTCTTCATTGGAAATTTATGTTCTGGAGCAAACCCAGTTAAACGAGTGGCACATTTGTTAAGTGTTAGACAAAATACAGGTGAGAGCACCAGGGATTACATAACTCGTTTCAATAACGAGAAGCTCAAAGTTATTGATTACGAGGGAAAGACAGCAATTACTGCTTTGATGAGTGGACTATTGCCCAATAAATTGTACTATACTTTGGCCAAAGATCCACCCAGATCCATGTCAGAACTAATGGCAAAAGCGGCCAAGATCATGAATGCCGAGGAGGCTATGGCTGCGAAGAAGAACATGGACACCAAAGAGACCAAGGCGGAGGTTGATAAGGCTAAAAAGAAAGAACATAAGAACAATGGTAGTGACAAGCAGTCAAAAGCAAAGCCTTCATGGGAAATATTGAAGAAATTTGAAAATTATACTCCTTTGAAAGTAGACATAAACCATGTCCTGGAAGAGATCAAGAACAACGAGGAATTAAACCGGCCTGAGAAAATGAAGTCAAATCCTGACAAGAGGAATAAGGCCAAATACTGCGAGTTCCATAAAGACCATGGTCACACGACCAAAAATTGCATAGCTCTCCAGAATGAAATCGAAGCACTCATCAGATGAGGAAAGCTGGCCAAGTATGTTGATCGAAGAAATAAAAGAAAAAGCAACGATCGAGCAAGACAGAGGTCTAGATCTCCTCGTCGATCAGAAGAAAACAAGAAAAGAGATCATGAAGATGATCCAGAAGATAACCCCGATCTCCCTAAGATACCAAGACAGCCAGAACGTGAGGTATTTTCAATTCGTTTTAGATCATTTGATTGTAACGTTATTACAAGTGGAGATGCAGGAGGTGGGGACCTTACTGCAGAAAGGAAAGCTTACATCAATGAAGCTCAATCTTGTTCATACATTCAGCGAATAAATCTAGCTGAGGATGATCGCCCGAGGAAGGTGAACAAAGAAAAACTGGTCATTGGTTTCTCCAAGAACGACCTCGTAGGTGTATTATATCCTCATGATGATCCACTAGTGATCAAAATGAGGATGAAGGAAGTAATAATTTCAAAAGTACTGGTGGATAATGGTAGCTCAGCGAATATCATGTTCTACCCATGTTTTGATAGTTTTAATCTAAAGTTGTCTCAGTTGGAACCTTATCACAGGCCTCTCCTCGGGTTTGCTGGCGAGAAAGTCTTTCCACTTGGGATGATCAAGTTGGATATGTTCATTGACACATGGCCTGCTTGTCGAACAGAAAGAGTACGTTTCTTTATGATGGATAAGAATGTCCAGTCAGCTTATAATATCATCATGGGAATGGTAGGTTTGAAGAAGTTCGAAGCAGTACCATCTACTGTACATCAATATCCGAAGTTTTTAACCAATTTTGGAGTGGGAGTTGTAAAGGGTGACCAAAAAGTTACTGGGGAATGTTATTAATCATCTGCCGAGCAAGAAGAACTGGAAAAATCTAGGAAAAAGACTACGACCTACCAAGTGGATGAAGGTGCAGAGATTGAAATATTGGATCCTAGAGACGAATCACAACTCGTGAAAGGTCAGGTGGGGGAAGCTACTGAAAATATCATTTTGGACGACGAGCACCCGAAATGAACAACTCAAATAGGTTCGTCGTTAGATGCCTCACTAAAACAGGAACTGATAGTTTTCCTAAAAAGTAGAAAATAAACTTTTGCTTGGAGTCATGAGGATATGCTAGGAATAGATCCAAATTTCTTATGTCACGAGCTTAACGTGAATAAGGAGATCAAGCCAGTGAAGCAGAGACGAAGAGTGTTCAGCCCCGAGAAGAACCAAGCCATACAAGAGGAGGTCGAGAAGCTCCAGAAAGCTTGCTTCATTGACGATGTTAAATATCCAGAGTGGTTGGCAAATGTAGTAATGGTGAAGAAGAAAAATAACAAGTGGAGGATGTGTGTAGACTTTACCGACCTTAACAAAGCATGCCCAAAGGATCATTTTCATTTTCCCCGAATTGATCAATTAGTGGATGCTACCTCGGGACACGAGTTGTTGAGCTTCATGGATGCTTATTCTGGTTACAACCAGATTAAAATGAAACCTGAAGACAGGGAGAGTACCTCTTTTATTACCCCTAGGGGAACTTATTGTTATAATGTTATGCCTTTTGGTTTGAAAAATGCAGGTGCAACATATCAACGGCTGATGAACAAGGTATTTGCAGAACAAATCAGTTGCAATATGGAAGTTTATGTTGATGATATGCTGACGAAGAGCAAGAGAGCTGCTGACCATTTAATTGACTTAGGCCAGACCTTTGATCAACTAGATAAATATCAAATGAAGCTGAATCCCACCAAGTGCATATTCGGAGTACGAGAAGGCATGTTCCTCAAGTATATTATCAACCAACGAGGAATCGAAGAAAACCCTGAGAAGATCAAGGCTCTATTGGGACTACGATCTCCAACGACGAAGAAGGAAGTACAAAGTCTCACTGGGCGAGTTGCAGCACTTAATAGATTTGTATCCCGAGCAACAGATAGATGCCTCCCATTATTCAAAACACTTCTAAAAATGTTTGAATGGAATGACGAATGCGAGAAGGCTTTTCAAGAATTGAAGAAATCTCTGGGAGCACCTTCACTGTTATCCAGGCCAGTGATGGGGGAAAGATTGTACTTGTATTTGGCAGTGTCGTAGAATGCAGTTAGCTCGGCATTGATAAGAATGGAGGATGGAGTGCAAAAACCATTATATTACACTAGCAAAGCCTTCTGAGGAGCAGAGATCAGATATCCAAGACTAGAAAAGTTGGCGCTAGCTTTGATCGAAGCAAGTAGAAGGATGAGGCCATACTTCCAAGCTCATACCATAGTCGTGTATACCGATACGCCGTTGAGACAGGATCTTCATAAACCAGAAAAATCAGGGAGATTGATGTACTGGGCAGTAGAACTTGGTGAATATGACATAGTTTATGAGCCTAGATCGTCGCTTAAAGGGAAAGCAGTAGCAGATTTTATAGCAGAGTTCACCTATCCTGATACCTTCGAGGAGCAAAAGCTGGATACTGACCAACCTGTGGATGTTACAAGATCATCGAATTTAAACCCCGATCAACTTACGTTGGTCGACGAACAAAAGAAGTTGGTCGACGAGCAAGAGAAGTTGGTCGGCGAGCAAAAGAAGATGGTCGACGAGCAGCAAGAAGTGCTAGAGGAGGATAAAAGGAAGCGGCAAATATTCCACCGAGGAACTATGTCCGATCAAGAATTTGAAGACGAGGTACCTATATGGAATCTATATATGGATGGCCCATCTTGCACTACAAGTTGTGAAGCAGGGATTATTTTGAACAGCCCGAATGAGGTCGATGTGGAGTATGCTCTGCGCTTCCAATTTAAGACTTCTAATAATGAGGCTGAATATGAAGCTATGATTGCAGGTCTTAATTTGGCAAAAACCATGGGGGCAGAGCAAGTTATTGTATTTAGTGACTCGCAATTGATCGTAAATCAAATATTGGGAGTATATGCAGCCAAAGGAGAATTAATGATTAGGTATCATGCAAAAGCGATGGAGATTTTATCAAGTCTGATGGAAGTGCAGATAATTAGAATACCAAGATTAGAGAATGCCAGAGCAGATGTCTTAGCTCGGTTAGCTTCAGCCACACGCACCGAACTATGAAGAATAATCCCAATAGAAGTCTTGGCTAGTCGGAGCATAGATGAAGATCTGATGATGAACTTTATTACCCTTGATTTAGGACCATCTTGGATGGATCCTATCAGAGCATATATTAAAGAAGGGTATTTGCCAACTGATAAACTCGCAGCCAAGAAACTAAAGTTTAAAGCTGCTCGTTATATATTGACCAATGGTGTTCTATATAGACGAGGAATTATAGCTGGCTTACAGAGATGTGTACATCCCGCCGAGGTGAAAGACTTGATCAAAGAAGTCCATGAAGGGTCTTGTGGAGCCCATGTAACAGGTCGGACACTTCTGCAAAGAATACTAATGCAGGGATACTATTGGTCAACAATGAGGGCTGATTACATAGCCTATGCCAAAAAATGTGACAAATGTCAACGCTTCTCCACCATCCGAAGAACTCCCCAAGCATTGTTGACACCCATTACTTCCCCTTGACCATTTTCCATGTGGGGAATTGACTTGGTCGGGCCACTTCCAATGACCAGAGGAAGGTTTAAATATCTCGTCGTCGTAATGGATTACTTTACTAAGTGGGTGGAAGCTGAGCCCCTTATCGATATGACATATGACAGAGTGTATCAATTTATATGGAAGAACATCATTTATAGATATGGTCTTACCCATGCATCCATCACAGACCATGGAACCCAATTCGACAACGAGGAGTTTGCTGCGTATTGTCATCAGTCGAACATATTGAAAACCCACTCTGCACCAGGCCACCCTCAAACCAATGGACAAGCTCAAGTGACAAACAGAACGCTGCTGAATGGCTTGAAGAAAAGATTAAATGATGCAAAGGCAAATTGGATCAACGAGCAACATTCTGTACTATGGGCTTATCGTACTACTCCACGAGCAGCCACAGGATAATCTCCATATATGCTGGCATTTGGAAGTGAAGCTGTTATACCTGCCGAGCTGGGTCTCCCCACACACAGGGTGCTGAATTTCAACTCTCCTATCAGTGACTTGATGAGAAGATTAGATTTGGATATGCTCGAGGAAGTTAGAGAAGAGCCAGCAATCAGAAACGCTTCATATCAGTAATGGACAGCTCTGTTCTATAACAAGAGAGTAAAGAAATGCGACCTGAAAGAAGGAGACTATGTGCTAAAGAAAGTAATTCAAAAGCACAACAAATTAGAAGCTAAGTGGCATGGGCCCTACAGAGTAATAGAGGTTGTTCGACCAGGGACGTGTAGAATCTAAACCTTAGAAGGTGAGGAGTTTAAGAACGCATGGAACGCAGAACATCTGCGCAAATATTATCAGTAATTTAATCTCTATGTAATGCAGTTTTCTTCGATATGAATAAAGTTTTGGATATTTTGCCCAATTCTCTCCTTTTGTTGAAAATTTTTCGGGGTATTAATTCTACACACTACGCATCAAGCCCAGAAATACCAACTACGGTTGGATGGGAAGAAAATTCACCAACTATAGTTGGTCGGGAATAAAAAATTTCCCAGAAATACCAACTACGGTTGGTTGGGAAGAAAATCCACCAACTATAGTTGGTCGGGAATAAAAAATTTCCCAGAAATACCGACTACGGTTTGTTGGGAAGAAAATCCACCAACTATAGTTGGTCGGGAATAAAAAATTTCCCAGAAATACCGATTACGGTTGGTTGGGAAGAAAATCCACCAACTATAGTTGGTCGAAAATAAAAAATTTCCCAGAAATACCGATTACGGTTGGTTGGGAAGAAAATCCACCAACTATAGTTGGTCGGGAATAAAAAATTTCCTAGAAATACCGACTACGGTTGGTTGGGAAGAAAATCCACCAACTATAGTTGGTCGGGAATAAAAAATTTCCCAAAAATACCGACTACGGTTGGTTGGGAAGAAAATCTACCAGCTAAGGTTGGTCGAGAAAGAAAATCTACCAGCTAAGGTTGGTCAAAAAAGAAAATCTACCAGCTAAGGTTGGTCGAGAACAAAAATCTGCCAACTATGGTTGGTCGGGAACAAAAACCACCAACTCCGGTTGGTCGGAAACAATTGGTTAAACAAATGAAAGTCATCTCAGGGCTTAAAATTAAAAAGTGTAAAATTTCTTGATACTTATGGCATTTTAAAACTACCACCATATTTGGTCGAGAAACAAAATATCACTAACTCTGCTTGGTCGTCAGATAATTATCATCAATTCAGATAGTCAACAAAAATATCTTTATCTTTTCAACAAATATACATGCACAGTCATTAGAAAATGTCTTACAAAATATTTCCAAAGACAATGACAATTAAGATTGCAAAGAAAACTGTAAGTTTTTCATTAAGTCCATAACAAAATACATTAAGAAACGAAATACATATTATATGAGAAGTCATTACATAAAATCCTATTCTATCGGTTTCTTTCCCTCTGCCTTTGAAGCAGGTTCCATTCCGGCAGGAGGATCATCTAAGTCATAGGGGGAGTTTATGAAGTTTATGTCTTTCAACATTCGAATATTCATCACAGAAGTACGAGCAAGCAGGTGCTCTGGCCGAGATATCTCAAAATTAGAGTGAAGACTGTAGTCACCGAGATACTTTGAAATCGGGCATTGAGGAATGGCCCGAGCAGGAATCCAGCTCATATCAAGTTTTAAGGGTGGCACTGGCAACTTAAGCAACCCAGGGTAATAGTAATCCCACAAGTAGTGACCTTGTTCCAACTGTAGCACACCCAAGGCATTCAGCCATCCTTGCTTATACCCTTCGTTGTTCGATTGCTGGATTCGGTCGGCAAGGTGATAGAGGGCTTCATTATAACCAGCCATCCAGAATTCTCTGGGTTGCTTGTGGAATTGGTAGGTCAACCTCTCTAACTGCTCGTGAAGATTCTTCACCAAATTTGTTTTATTCTCCAAGGCAGAATTTTGGGCAGCTAGTTGTTCATCAAAGTTCTGAATCTTCTTAGACATCTCAGCTAATGCCTGATTCTTCGCCATCAACTGGAAGGCCTGATTCTCCAAGGCTGATTGAGTTCTTTGTTCCTCAATTGAAATATGAGCAGACCTTGTCGTCCCCGAGAAGCTCTTGCTCATCCGTGAGCAGAGGTAGAAGGACCAATTCTCTTCAAGGTTTTCAATTCGTCTCTCAAATTGGCGTTTTCGACCTCCAGGAAAGAGAAACCTTCGTCATTAACAGGGACCAAAGCTCCCGAGGTAGATGTTGTTGATTTCAATTGGGATATCTCTCCTCACAAGCTATTGTTCTCCTGCTCTAACAGTTTGGCGATCTGCCTGTGCTCTTCAACCTCGGTCTTCAAAGTCCTTTCCTTTATATCATAAGCAGCAAACAACTTATCATATCCCTTATCAGCACTCAATTGCTGATACTTTTTCTCATATCCCTGATGCAAAAGAGCTGTAGACTCCTTGTATTGTTGTTAAAGTTCCTCAAGAGTACCCTAGAGGTATTCAATCATCTCGTAATATGCTACATTGTTGGCCACTGCACGGTCGAGCAAGCATTTCAAAGACTGGTAGGCTTATACTGCTCACTCTGAAGCATCTGGACCGAGGATATAGATGATTTGAGATTTATTCAAGTTAGCATGGCCAGCCTTGAAGTAATCGTTACATTTTTTCATCAGTTATGTATCATGGGCTGACAAGAGTTCCATTCTAGCCATAAACTAGTAAAGAAAAAAGATGGAAAGAATCAATAAAATGCAGATAGAACAAGAAGAATAAAAGCAGAGCAAGAAAAAGGGAGTTAAGTTGCACAACCAAAAATTTCAAATTTTATTACATCATAAACAGAAGTACATAGCCCAGAGTTACATTTAATAAAAAAAAAAAGCAAAGAGAAAAAGTCCGAACAACGCTACACCTTCTCCTTATCTCCTAAAACTTTCTCGGGAGGCTGGGACGAAGAGGTAGGTTGCTCAAAGGCATAGAAGGTTGCTCGGAGGGTGTTGGAAGATGCTCGGCTGAAATATTGGTTGGTTGAAGCTGCTCATGGGAAGTTTGGATAACTGGGGCATGAGAAATCTGATTTCCAATCACCATGGAGGATTCCTCAGAAGCAGTTTCGTCTTCTTCTTCTTCCCCGGGAGTCGGAGGGGGGCCAAGAATGTGTCGCTGAAATAGGTCAGAGTTCTCATCGACATTCATCTCTTTCAGAGCAGCCACCCAACCATCCCTGAAATATTTAAGGCTGACATACTCCATTTATGAGACCATGGCAGCTAAACCCTTATTCCAACCCTTGTCCTAGCCGGTACTGAAGGACTTCTTAACAGTAAGTTTCCTCTTCACTTTATCTGGGGAAACCCTCTCAGTCATGAGCTCCTCGATAGCTTTTAATTTCTTTTCTGCCTCTTCCCTCTGGCGATCCACTTCACGGAGTTTGCCTAACTCCTCTTCAGCAGCCTTGAATTTGGTCTCAAGCTCTCCAACATTTTGGAGCTTCCTCTCGAGCTCTTTATTCTTATTTTCCAAGTCTTTTATCTTCTTCTCCAAACCCTTGGAGACCTCAACAGCCTTATCTCTCTCTTGCTCGGTGGCTTTTAGTTGCTTCCCCCAAGCAACTTTGTCTTCGTTATACTTCTGACGAGAATCCTTTAGAGATTGGGATAATCCAGTAAAAGCCTCCTCTACACCTCCCGAGGAGATTGACGATTTGATGGCTTCTTCCTTCTTCAGAATAGTATTAAAGCATGTTACCAACTAGAAAAAGAAAATAACTGTATGTTAGTACAGGGACATAATATTGAAAAATGAAAGTTTAGAGTAGTAATACTTACTGAGGCAATGTGTTGAGCTGCCAAGGTGGTAACCCTATCCCAAGAAAGACTGTCTTCAATACCTTGGATCTCGGGGATGATCCAAGACTTCACCGAGCTCATGGCAGAGCTAGGAGAAACAAAAGTGGGAACACTATTTCCAGTAGGTAAAGGCTGAGATATGGATTCAGCCAAATTATCCGAGGAGCTTTTCTTCAACTTCCTCATGGGAGCAGGAACATTCTCGACCAAGGATGTCATCTTGGTCGGTGATATAACTATAACCTCGCTTGGAGGTGAAACAGCTGCAATCTTGCTTGGAGCCACAGGAGGCTTCTCGGCAACCTTCTTAGTAGCAGCTGGAGGAGGTGCCTCAATTTGTCTTGTCCCTTCTTCTGGGATATCCTGCTTACTTTTCTTTACCTCTCCAGCAGTAGAGGCAGACTTATCAAAGAGGGCAGGAGCTCTTCTTCTCTTCATTCTGTCACTGAGAGGAATATGCGATTCAGGAGAAGAACCTTCAAAAACTGGTGCTGGTTCTATGTTACTTATCACTGGACGAGTAGTAAAAGACGAGGTGTAACTCTTGTACTATAACAAGTACGAAGCTGATCTGATATGTTCGTCAGCGACAGTTTGATGCAAACCCCAGATAAGTTTCAGATGCTTTAAATTAACTTTTATTTCCTTTGGAGACCTTCTTTTGCTGTCAACTGCAAATAAATAAAAATCAAAATATCAGTGATGCATTTTATCGAATATAAAGAAAACATGATTTCAAAAACTAAATAAAATAAAAACAACCTATCCCATTGCCATAGGGAGGGCATCTGGGACCCTGATATACGTCGTTTTCAGTTAATGGAGCATGTTGCCAATTTTTCATGACAACCCCATGCTCAAAGTAATCCCTGTTGGCATCTGGGAGATTGATAACTAAAGCCCTATTTAAAAACCTAGTTTTCAAATAAAAAGTACTGTCACTAACAGCCCATCTATAGCAAAACATAATCTCTGGAATTCCTAAACGGGTTCCATGAATCTGATTTAACCTATGGACTCCATTAACTATTCTCCATGTATTGTGGGCTATTTTTGCAGGTACTACATCAAAATATTGAGAGAATTCCAAACACAAGGGGTTTGGAGGAAAAGAAAAGCCACATTCGGCTACAAAGAGACTGGGGAACCAATGTCCCTCAGCCAAACGAAAATAATCAGGAGGACCAGAAAGTTCTTCCAAAATGACCCAAGAAGGAATAGAAAAATCAAAATGAAATTTATCAAGCGACTCAATAAGGTAAACCATGATGAACAAAGAAAATAAAAGATAAGGAAGAAGATCTTACAAAAGAAGGGTAGATCAGTTGATAACGAACAATGGAAGGAATGAACGCACAAGATGGAGAAGAAATGGAGAGATCAAAGATACAGATTTGAAAAAGTAAGAGACGATAGGATTTTCTGCAATGCTTAAATACCTTACCTTGGGAAGGGGTAAAAATAATGATTACAAAGAAAGACGTTTGCGCTACCAGCGGCTAAAAGGACAAAAAAGGCACGGAGACCAAAGCAGTGGGAAAAATTCAAAAAGTCTGATTCTATGAATTAGAAAAGAAAATTAAATACAAGAAAAACACTCCTAAAATTCAGGATGACTATTTAATCCCGCCATATTTCAAGAAGAATGTTCCACACTCCTCAACCTCGAACTGTGAAACATTGGGGGCTTCTGTTGATACTAAATTTAGTCTGCTGACGTGGATCAGTTAAGTGGATACACGTGTCAATCTACATGGAAGTTATAAACATTTTTTAACAACACTTTGACTTCGAGGAACTCAACCTCCCTGACCCACTCAGACACTCCGAGCAACAGGTGCTCTCCGAGGAACTTTATTATACCGAGCTACTTACGCAGTCCGAGCTGCACCTCTTTCGGAGCATTTATAACTGAATAATTAAGAGGATTGAATGCGCATTAAATGTTGATTATTATCATACAGATGTACACGCCTATTGGACAGCTATGCATTACCCTTTAACATTTACAGCCTGCGGGCTATAAATACATTGTATCATCCTGATCGTAAGGGGACTCGAAATTTCTTGGTAAAACCTGTAATCGAGAATTCCCAAATAGTTAATAATAACACAAACAGTGGACGTAGGCCATTCATTCAAGGCTGAACCACTTTAAAAATCTCTTGTCTTATTTATTTTTTATCTATGATTAAGTAATTAGAGATAATCTAATTTTTTACATCAACATTACGTATGTATCAAAAGAAAGTTATAGGGACAAAATAAAAAATTTAGAAATTTAAGATGGGGTTTGCTAAATATCCAAAACCCTTTTATTCTTTTTCTTTCCACATAGCTCTTTGAAAATAAAAGGAAAGAACTTTTCTTCTCATTCTATTTAATTTATAATTTTAGATTTTGACTTAATTTTCGAATGAATTTTTTTGATGTCGATCATATAAATTGTATTTAAATAATAAATTATATTTTACTCCTCTAATTTTCACTCGTAAGTTCTACCTCTAATTTTAGATAAAATGTTTAATTTTTTTTTTTACGATTATTGTTGGTTGGTTTAAATTCTAGGTTGAGTTTTAGGATTAAACTGTGATTGACTTTAGGGATATTGTAAGTATAAATTTGGGGTTGAATGTCGATTTAACTTTAGGGTTAATGCTAGGATTAATTTTAGGAATTGTTGGTCTACATTAAAAATTCAAATTTTTATTTGTGCTTCTCGTCATTTGGGTGTAAAATTTCTAATCAATCAAAAACTATTTTTCTTTTCATTAGATTAAATAAATATTTTAGTAATTATTTGGTAAATACTCAAAAATAACCTCAAAAAAGTTCAGCTCGGAGGCTCCCACCCCCAAACCCCCAAAAATTACCATTAAATTAGTCCCTACTCTCAAGAAATCCTGGTTATGTCTCTGATCATAACCACCCTTAACTGGAACAATTTTCACTCATATCCAGTTCTTTATAGAATGACACATGTCCTATATTTATTCAAACAATTCCACAGTTAAAAAATAAAATAAAAACGTAGGGTTAAATGCAAAAAGTAATTACAAATAGGACATAAAAACCATATGTTCCCTTTTGTTATTATGTTCCCTTATGTTATTGAGAATTGTTCATGAGATAAAATAGGTTATATACCCTTCACATACCTCACATAAAAATAGTGGTGCCCTGGATATGCCCCACTACTCAACCATATTTTCCCAACCCATATGGATATAACTCAATCTATTTTTCTGCATTTTTCGAAGCTACAAACAACTGCCTCAAAATGTTATTTAGTTTTAATCAAACTGCCAAACTATTAATCCATTCTCCCTCGAGCTTTTCAACCTTCTATAGAGGGGTGCTGATAGGATGTAAGCCTAGGGCGAGTGAGCCCATCTAGAGTGGCTCCCACTTCCAAAATTAGCAAGAAAAGATTTAGAGTGAGGGGGGTCATCTTGAGTGACCCTATGACTAAATGTAATACATGGGTGAGGGGACTCACCACGAGCAACCTCTCCACCTAAGGTTGGAGCCACAAAAAAAGGGGCAATGACGAGGGGGCTTACCATGAGAAAATCCTCTAAACAAGATTGAGGCCACATAAAAAGGCCAAAGAATAGGTGGCTCACCTCGAGAAACCCCTCTACCCAAGACTGGAGCCACAGAAAAAGGGGCAAGGACGGTGGGGCTCAACACGATCAACCCCTCCAAAAAAGACTGGGTCCACAGAAAAAGGCCAAGGAAGAAGGGCTCACCATGAGTTACCGCTCTACCCAAGAGTGAAGAAAAGGTCCAGGGCGAGGGGACTTACCACGAGCAACCCCCTCTACCCAAGTTGATACCTAGTAAAAAGAGGTAGGGCGAGGAGGTCCATCTAGAGTGGCTCCTTTGCCCCAAATCACATACTACAAAAATGACAAAGGGCGAGGAGGTTCACCTTGAGTGGCTTGATCCCCAAGACTTTTTACATAGAAGATAACAAAGTACTAATATTTACTTTCTTGTACAGGTAGCCTAGTTGAGAAAGCAGGGATCAAACAGGCCAGTTGGGATCTCTTGGGAGTTTTGGCTTAGTGGCTGAGAGATAAGATTTGTTGAGCAAGCTCGACCATTTATCACTTTAAGATAGAGGGAATACTAGTAGGAGTCAATCAATCCCTTACACAGCCCATGCTTAGTCATAACAGAACTGAGTAGCCAAGAGGTTACCTGACAAGAAAAACACTTTTTTACAAAATGATTTTAGAAAGGGTGGCCCTCAAGGCCACTCTCAAGTATACAAAGTTTGTACAACAAGTTACCATTTAAAAAGATATTTACCAAACATTTGTTTTGTCACCATTAGGAGACATATTTGATTTTTGACTCTGGTATACACCAAGTGTCATCTGTTAGAGGGGACAAGCGACTACAAACTAGATAGGGACAAAAGGTACTTTACAGACCTTGTGCCTCAAGTTTTCTCTCATTTTTATCGCCCAAAAAAGCCCAAGACAGCCCAAGTATTCAGCAATAAATAGGATCCTTGGTAATGTCAAGTCAGAGATCAGAAATTCAAGTTAAGTTGTTACTCTATTAAAATCACACCAGACCTAGTACTCTCTCCCGACTCTTTCTCTCTAAGTGTTAAGTGCTTGTCCCTTCATTCTCATTATTATAGCCATCATTCTTAAGAGATTTTTCTCTCCAATTTACTATTATTGTTTGTGAAGTTCATTTTCTCGCAGGAAGAGGTCATAGTGTTCACTCCATTTTTACCAGAAGAGGAAGGGTCTGCCAGAAGCTTCTCCTGAGACTTTGAGGACCTTGAAGACATTGTCCATTAGACTAGGTCACGCCTCATCCGTTCCATTTTATTCTCAGACCCCAGTCATACTACCTTCCTATATTTGGAGACTCCACTGGAGAGGTATCTGTGACACCCCACCTAATTAAATACCGGGTGATTAGTCCTTCATCCAATTAAAATAGGAATCTCATCTGGATCATTCTTAGCATCACTGTCAAAAACTTTTTAAATTTAAGTAACCGCCTTGTATTCAAAAAAACTGATGCCAAATTTTATCTATTTTATTAAACATTGACAATAAGTGAAAAAATCACAATAACCAAGACATCCCTACAATAAATAAAATCTGAACTAAACACTAGATAAATAATAAAAATAAATTAGAATCGAATAAATTATTGTTTCTCAATATAAAATCCAACTAAACATCTAATGAAATCAAACTGAGCCCACAAATACAAAGTCTAATAAAGTGAATAAAATACATAACTAAAGGGGCATCAGGCCCAATTGAAATAACTGAACTGCATCCTACTCTAAGAATGAAGTAACTGAAGTGTTTAAATCCAAATCCTGGAAGCATCCACACATGCTACAGCTACGCATCCCTGGAACAGGTCATTAAATAAGGCGTCCCTGTGAGTGGACACCTAAAAGGTTTTGGAAAAAAAATTGTAAGTATTGGTCAGAGCTCAAGTAAAAACCATTTGAAAACATTTAGCAAGTATTTAAATTACTATTTAAATGAACAGTTATTAGATACACATGTTAGCCTGCGTACACTCACTTGAGTTCCTCACCTCTCATCTATAGTGCACACCTAACGTCCCACCTAGTCAAACTACCCCAATCTAACTAGGTCTTAAGTATCTAATTAACCATACACCGGTCTAGCTCTCCCGTACTGCCCATACAATACGCTACAGTATACTCTAAATTCTCATCATGCCTTTAGTTAAGTTTCTCCTTAACTTACCCCTACCGCCGATACATTATGTTACCAAACAACTAATAATTAACATGTCTCTTACGTTATTATTATGATCCTCATGTTAAGTTCTCATCATTACTTTCCTTTAGATTTGACCTATCTATCTTTTCTACTATTTACTCTTAACTAGATTAGGCATTGTTTAGATATACACTATCTAGTCCCCCTTAGTATCACACATAAGTAAGATTAAACATTGTTTAGATCTACACTATCTATCTCCTTAGTAAGATTAAACATTGATTAGATATACACTATCTAGTCTCCTTACTATCACACATAAGTAAGATTAAACATCCATGAGTATATATATATATAAATATAATAATGATCTTGTGTGGACTGTCCCGCATTTCAACAATGCGGACCCCACATGTGTCGCCTGACGGTGAGCCTAAAAATTATCGCCTAGATTATATAAGCTATCTCTCTCTTTTCTGGGCTCACCGTCGGTTGACACATGTCCAGTCCACACTGTTAAAATTTAGGATAGTTCACACAAGACCAGTACTGTATATATATATATATATATATATATATCGCATCTCTCGTACATGTCATAACGATGCGTACTCGTGTACTCTGCAATCAGTCCAACTACCTCTCATACCTAATAATGGACTATCGGTTCGGAATGTCTCCTCGAACCATCAATCAAATCACATATATTGGAGGCGAACATAGCACTAAGTCTTTGGGGATCTGCACATACCTAAAGTACCCAAACGACTTGGTGGAATCACTATTTCTCTCACATAGTTATCCACTATCAGTACTATGCTCTGTGGCACCAATCCAAACCTCACTGGAATCATCAAGGTGGGATCGCCCACTACGCGGGACCTCCGTGATAGCAAGTAGCGTAGGTATGTTAACATACACAAAAGCACATAAGGATTCACACAATAGGTATTCACACAACCTATATTTACAAATGATATCAGTATAGGTATACACTCAACCTATACTATATGTTTCAAACGTAGTATATATAACTCCCGTATATTCTACATATTATAAATTTCCCATTATACTACTCATCATATTTTTCTCGAGTCTAATTATCTACTCGAAGAATCCTCATCATCCATTAAGAAATATCATAAGTTAACACCTCACCATTCTACTGGTACTAATCCTTAGGTAATCATTTTTTCTTCCCCTAACCCAATTCATAAATTTTCGACGCAACACAATTAGCTAAATATCGTGGGCCTTAGTATAATTTTATCGTCATTATGAATAAGCCTAAGCCTCGACTATAGGTCTATTGAAATTCCCAAAGTCCTCGTATACTTCATTACTGATTTTACACCCCGATTTAATTTCTGACTATGAATTTCGATCTCAGACACCTTTTCGTAGAAAAATCATAACTAATTCAAAACAAATCAGAAAAATACGAGGTTGGCGCTCACGTGATCATAATGAAAACACCTAAAAATTTCATTTTTAATTAACAATTAAATCAAATCGGTTCGACTTCAAAATCAAACCCGTTTGTCATACCAGATCTGTCAACCTTCTTCTTCTCTAACTCATTTTTCCTCCATTTTTGACACCTTAAACCTTCATGAAACCTCACCAAATTTCAAACCAACATAACTAATCACTAAGTAGATATATAGAAATGATTTCCAATATAAATTAATCACTAATTCTTCACGAACTTAATCTAAGAATCTATTATCTCTAAAAGCACATAAAACCCTAGTTTCTCATGTTCATCACATCTTTTAATTAAGAACCCATATTTCATTCACATAAATCATTCCAAACCCTATGATTTCGTGTCACCAACATAAATAAATATCACTACATGCAATCCTACTTCAATTCATGGATTATACTCACCCATAATTCATATAAATCTTTCACAAACATGTAAATCAAACCATATTCTACATGGGTATTATAACATGCTTAATATAAACGCAAGATAAATACTTGCCTCTTAATTGAAGGTCTGACTTCATTTGTCGATGATGGATTTGTTGGTCTTCCCCTTCAATCCACTCTCCAATGATGTTTGTGGTGCAAGAATCACTTGAATATTTTAAGAACCCTTCCTTAAGCTTCAAAAATGGCTTCTCCTTCTTCTCTAATGGCCTCTTTTTGTTTTCTATCTTTATAACCCTAGCCTCTCCCAACTATATACTGATAAAGGCTTTGTAACTTCATATGTATCTTTACCCTATTTTACCAAATGACCAAAATGCCTTCCTACGATATCGGTTTGGTCTAAAATTGCCCATGGACCCAAACTATACCCCCCGGGTATACTATTTTGACCCTTCCAGAATGAACTGTGACATCTAAATCGTCATCCTCGTCATTTTATAAAATTATCTTATTTTCACCTCAAAATACGATACACGTGAAATTGAAATAGCCTGAATTAATATAAACTCTAAATCATCAAATTAAATCATTTCTCTGAACTAAATAAATCCCAAATCACCGATTTAAACAAATGCTAAATCGCTAACTTAATTCAATCCTATATCCTCAGAAGTACAGGGTGTTACATACTTCCCCCCTTACAAAGTAATTTCATCCTCAAAACTCAGATAGGACTAGTACTCCAAGGTTTCTACACTATCTTAATTACGTACTACGAAGATCACTACACATACTTCTATCTCCACTAATCGCAAATTATATTAAAAAGAATTCAACTACCCGGGGTGCTCATACACCCTATACCCGTGCATAACTGTATCAATATTACCCAGCTCCACTAGCCTCAATTTATAACATAGTTATCATCCCTCAGATATAACTGCATAAATAAACCATAGCTATGGTACTAAACACATGTCCTGATGGCCAAACATCTCCCTACTTCCAACGTTGCGCTAAGTTTCATGAGTGGAACGTCTCGCAAAGAGAAATCCAAACAAGGAACCCCCCGATACACTACTACCTAACATTATCGGTCGTCGAGTTTCGTTAGGCCCTCAGTCCATAGCACGTATACCTAAATCTCCGTCTCTCGACATTAAAGTATACTCATCCAATATCATGCTACAAAAGATAACATATATCACATCGCTCTTACTATCACTAGTTTCTTAGCATGAATAAATCCCGAGTTATATCTCTCTGCTCGATAAAAATCCAATATACCTTGAATCACATCAGTAAACGTCCCTACTCACCAGATAAAATATAACCATACAAATACATTTCTATAAGTTTTTCATGCAATATATTATAACATATACACGCGTATATATAGGCTAGACCCTCTTTCAGGTGATACCTAGCAAAATAAATCGTACTCTAGGGCAGGGAACCCAAATTCCTACTATTGCAGTCTACTCTTGCTCAAATCATCGCTAACCAGTCAATACTTGGAAAATAGTCTACTCATTTCTCTCAATTCTTGAAAGCAGTTAACTAACACATAATGGAACCATCCTCATAGTGTACACCCCCTCTCTCTAGTTGGCGACACCAAAAGGCCCGGCTACTCCCACGATAATTAATCATAAATATACACAATAAGCCTATTACGGCCAACGCACCCACTAAGTCTGACTCACTCGCGAATTCTAGTACTAATAATCTTACATCGTAATGCCCCCGTGTCATTAAAAACCATACCATATGTAGCATACCATGTTTACTTAAATATAATTGATCTAAATGTTGATAGAATATGCAAAAAATTATGGAGTAATATGTGTTCATATATAGATTAACAATAGGTGAAATAAATTATCTAAATTTATTTCCTCAGTGTTAGCATCTTTATAATTAATATTCAAAGACCATACCCATGTGGGATGCTTTATAATTATGAGATATAACTATACACAAACAATAATTTTAAGTTCGTTCCTATGAACTTTAGAAGTTCTATAGAAACATTTCTTGGAATATTTAATATTTGCGGTACACCACACACCCACATCATTTTTCTACTCCACCATTGGTGCCTCTATCGTAATATCCTTGTGGTACCTATGGTGATTAATGCATATGAGCTCCGGAACAAAAAAATCATACCACGGTGGGTATCATTGCCTTGTATGTAGCATCTTGAGAGGATGAAGAGGTAATGTATTTAACACTGAAATAGAGAGAGTAATAACAAAATAAACACCCCTAAAAGAAAAAAGAAAATAAGTTTAACGTAAAAAAGAAATAAAAAAGAACTTGTTGAATAAATTACAATAAAAATCCAAAGCGATGAACTTATCCCAAATTAGAAATCTACAACGCAACATTAATTTTTTCAGATCTTAAAGACAAAAGAAACCTACAGGATCCAACACAAACCAAGTCATTCACAAAATGAAAAAGGAAATAAAAATTAAATAGAAACTAAAAATTAGTGAATCAAAATAAAAATTATCCTTAAATGAGAAATGTAATGTAACTAAACCCTCAACGAACATCAAGCCCCTAAAGCATTATGGAAATACCTAAACTTCAATAAACCCAGAGGGGGGATATGACACACCTTGGGTGGAGCTAACTTGGGTTATTTCATCTCTACAAAACAAAAACACATATCATCTTTCATCTCTGGAAAACAAAAGTGCAAAGTAGGCTTTAAAGAGATTTAAGAAAAACAGAACACAAAAATAGAGGGCACTGTTAGGATTAGGAGAGTTAATACAAACAATGAGTTAAAAATATATGGTAAGTGTAGAGAGAGAGAGAGAGAGAGAGAGAGAGAGAGAGAGAGAGAGAGAGAGAGAGAGAGAGAGGAGAGAGAGAGAGAGAGGGGACTGCTTAGCTCTATGAGATTCAACTGAGGCTCTGGCTAACCCGCACCATTGATTTTTCCCTCTTTTACGTCAAAATGGAAAAGAAGCAGAGGATCAGTCACAGTGCCACCGACATAAACCATCATGAAAACCAGTTGGCTACCATAATCATGCATGACAGACACCGCTTCACTCTTACATCTGCAAATCGTCACTTTGAAAATGTTTAAAAGACAGGCAAATAAACATTAAAATAGTTTTTAACTAAAAAATCCAAACCCAAGAATAATAAACTCTGAAAAAAATTGGAGAGAGAGACTTAGACGAGTCCGCATTTTTTATCATTATCATTTAGGAAAAAAAATGAGAGTCTCGTTTGTTTAATGTTTAGAAAAAATGGAAATGGTGTGTGCTTGCATTTGAGAGGGAGAGTGGTGTTGGTGTAATGAGAGGTGAGGGAGAGAGAAAAAAGGGAATTATGAGAGGGTTAAAAATTGATTTCCATTTTTCAGGTCTTGAGAGAGAAAGATATGGGCGTAGGTTACTATTCAAAGAGGGGGCCATCTTTCTCTTGAGCCTGATGCGCTCTCTAAACAGATAATGGCTCTCCTCTAGGTCTAGTAATAATTGTACTTTTATCTGATGGGAGTGAACAACACTCTAATGTGTTGCAAACCTAATTTTTTTTTAAAAAAAATTGGAAGATATAAAACCTATATATATATATATCATATAATTGTCATAAACAGCTATTATGTACAACAAAATAAGGGTCTGTAAGTTATGTCTTCATTCGTAGACAAATTAATTAATCTCATTTAATCCGGATAATTTATATATATATATTTCCTTTCATATATGCGATACTCAAAGGCATCTACCAGTGGCTTCTTGTTCGTGATCTATCGACAAGTCCGAAGGAATCTCTATCCAAGTCAGACGTCACAAAACACACACACAAGTGGGTCGGTCCCTACGCAATACACCAGTTCACGGATCATACCAAGCGATTACAAAAGTTCCCACTATCAACACCTACCTCTCGTAGAGGCATTGATACGTAGTAACTAAATGAGATACACAACGTCTAGCCCACCTGTGCCGACATGTGCTACAGTTTCGAACACGCAAAAATCCCAAGCCAATAAGACCATCCACGAATATTTGGTATGTTCACAAAGATACACATCAATAAATATTATTATTCCCATATAATATGCATAAATAACTACTCTATAATTACCTAAAATATTCCACATGATATCCACAAATATTCATCCATTAATAATTGACCATCAAGTTAATTATTAAATCCATCTTCTTTAACCAATTATTTAAACACCTAGTTAAATATAATGTCCTAATTAATATATGTGTCAAGTTTATATTTTTAATAAATTTACCGTTGGCCCAAACACCATCCTACCAACTCGTATGGACTTTAAAAAATATTTCAAAACTAACCCCGGTCCTAGATCACTTAGCCCCCAGGACCGAATCGATTCGCTCCAAGGCCAAATCGATTCGGAATGGGGCAGTAGCCCAGATTCGCCAGTTTTGTTTTGTACGAATTTTCTTAATTCATTCCAAAGATCCATTATAATCGTGATTCCCTTTATATATACATGTGAATGGATTATTACTACTTAATTATACATCATAGAACAATTAATTCCATATAACCACATCAATTTCTATCCCCAAGTTCCCAGATATCACATGAATATATCAAGAACTTTAACCTAGATTTCTTCCACAATACCAACTATATGTAATTTAGATTTTGGGGGATATAACATGGAATTAAAGTCCCAATATTCAGATCATAAACATATATTAAAATCCTCTACATGTGATTCTAAGATTTCTCCAAATCTACTCCAAGAACCCTAAGGCATCTATTATCAAATTTCAAGAATTCGATTCCTAAATTTCTGGGTTAACACCCTATGTTCCAATTAATACTCTGCGTGCATAAGATTAATTCCTAACATTTAATCATCAAAATTCAACAAATCATATGGGGTCATTACCATGAATCGAGAAGCAAATTGAAAATTAAATTGAGCAAGAAAACTCTTGCGTGGATACGTAATTGATGAAATCCCCCTTTGAATTCCGCTTCAATTTCTTGTTATGGATTCTTCCCCTCTCTCTCTCACACACACATAATGGTGTAGGCTAGGGTTCTTAGATGATCTCCATGGAGTTAATTAACTTCTTAATATAAGTCATTAACTCTCAAATTTCGAGTTGTGTTAAACTCCCAAATTTTGGACTCCCAAATGGGCCCGAACCCATAACCTAACTAGCCTAAAAGTCTCATAACCTATATACCTATACCCCATGACCATTTCTAAAGGTTTTAAACACCTAAACAAGCCCGTATACTTCTCAAAATACGTCATAATTATTTATCACAACATTACACTTTTATAACCACGTTACCCATCATTTATGAATTTTCTACTACTCAACAAATTGTTATAATTATTAACATCACAAAAATCGACCACATATAATTACGACATACCAATGAATTACATGTTCGCAATTAATAAGTTAATTTCACTGATTAAATTCAATTTCCACAAAATTTTATTTTACCCCAAAAATATAGTTTTATTACTTATTCTAGAAAAATACGGGGTATTACAGTATCTTTGCTCAAAGTAATGCGAGGAATACAAAGTTTACCTCAAAGCTCAGAGGGGTGAGTATGGTGCTATCAAATTGAGAAGGCTCCATGTGACTTTGAATGCCAACCTAACAAAGAAAAGGAAAGTTGGCATCAATATATATTTATCCAAGTTAGAAATTATAATTTCTAAAAAATTAGCTAAAAGTAAATCTGGTATGACAGTTTAATCCCTGGGAGTGCACGGTATAGCACTCACAGCGTGTACCGCAAAACTAGGGATAGCCGTCTCACTAACCTGAAAATTAGGACACAGGGGTGTGCGGGCGAGCATACTTGCGCAGTAATAGCAAAAAGAAAGGGAGGAGTAGAAAGGAGAAAAGGGTATCATAGTATAATACCTCTCTCATAGTTGTTTCCCCCAGAGTAACACGAATAACTGTATCACTAACCTGAAAGTGATAAGATAAGCAAGTGTTAGGCCTAAAAGTGATAAGACATGCAAGTGTTAGTGAGCAGTTGCACAATAAAAGAAATTTGAAAAGCAACAATGCATTAATTAAATACCTAATGAGTCATTGCCCTAGAACTCATAACAAGTCCCGTTGATAATGGGACCCTAGCTATACTGGCCTGATAGCAAGAAAAATTAGATAAATGTTAGCAAAATAATAGTACAGATTAAGCCACCCTTATGCAGGAAATGTTGTACCTGGAGGTCACCTCCACAGTGCTCATAGTAGGACCTGCAGATGAAGGGGTCTCACCAACGCTAGTCTGAAAAAAATAAAAGGATACAAGTGTTAGCAAACCACCCGTGTAGTGAAGGAAAATGCATATAATTGTTTTAAAGTGTAGATGAAGTAGATACCCGGAGGGACGCTATGGTGGTGTCTCTATCAGAGCCCATGGTAGAAGGAGCCTTAATGGCTGAAGGGGCCACTAGAGAAATAATTGAAGAAACGGCCAAAGACGTGGAAGTATGAGCCAGTTGAACAATGAACAGACAGTGGCAACTCAAGAGAGCAAAATTTCAACGATAAATAAAAATAAGTCAAGAATATAAGATTTAAAAATACCAGAACCCCCTCAAAGGAAGATGGAGGAAAAGTAACCATAGGAATGGCCGATGCGGTGGTAGTTTCTTGTTCATCATAAAATTGTTATAAACAAGCACAATTAAATGAAAGAGTTCATACTAATAAAGATAAATTCTACCTTAAATGAGGTGATAGCCAATGAAACAGGCTCACTGGAAGCAATAGAGAAGATTAGATAAGATGGAATGATAAGTACATGGGGCCTATTATCCATAGGCACATAAACCCAGGAGATAAGTATCCTCCCGGAAGGTGACAGGCCGGGGATAGTGACTCCAATGAGCAGCACCATTCCCCTGGTGGTGGAAGGGCTACGTGAAGACGAGCCATGTAAGGAAAAATGACAAAATTAATACAGTCAACATAAATTTTAGCCATAGATAAAAAAAATTAGACAGAAAAAGATTCCAAAAGTAAAAAAATGCAAGTACCTATAGGAGCCCAACTAAAGAACTACCCACTACAGAAGAGGCAGGAGGTGGGGAAGTATGGCTAGGAGGAACGGTTCTGTGCAAACACATAACGAGAAAGACATCAAGATCTGTATAAAAAGATGATATATCAGAAGAACTAGAGTAGTTGATTCTTACCTAAACAGAACGAGAAGACACAGAAAAGGTCCTCGTGGTGGTGGGAAACATAAAAAATAGATGCAAAGGCAAAAAGAAGTAAGTTATGTCAGTAAAATCTTACAAAAGAAGAAAAGAAGAAAGAAATAGTTGAATAGGGAGTAATTAATGAACCTCTATAGCTAAACCCAAAGAAGATACATGTATGGAATTCCTCTCCTTGGGAAATGGTGCTCAGATAAGAGTTGGAGGTGAGGAATCCCTCAGTTCAGTAGAAGAAACCTATAAAATGTCACAAAGATAAAGATGAATTAGACAAAAGCCATAAAAGTTAGATAAATAAAAGGTCGAATAAAGGAAGTCAGGAGAAAAGACTTACAGTAGTTGGGCATGTGTTTTACCCATATGGGAGATGTCTGGTGGAAGGACTACTGGCGGAAAGAGAATATATCATAGTGACTTCGTTGGAAGACTCCCTCGAAACTAGCAATAAAGTAGAAGCGTCAGAATGATGTTCACCATGAGGGTCAATGTCACTCACATCATTTGAATAAGAACTGTCATCATCACAGGAAGGAGTACATTCGTAATTAACTAGTTCCTCTTTAAATGAATGATAAGGGGAACCAGCAGATGAAACCCATCGAAGACAGTTTCACTAAGTAAAGAGGAGTCAGGTATAATACCTTCAGCAATAGGAATGGAAGTAATAAGAGGCTCATAAGAACACAAACCCAAGGCTTCATAGCTTTGCGCGCGCACAGTCTTGTAGGTTCCTTCCACTCCTAGGTCATCAGTGTTAGACTCCTGATCTGGTACGAGAGAAAGTGCAGCAGCTTTAGCACTAACTTTATTTTTCTTCTTTCTCGCCCTAGTCCTTACTGGTGAAGGATTAGAAGCAGGGGAAGTAGTAAGAGTAGTAGCAGTAGCAAGTATAGCAGCAGTGGTTGGTATGAAATTTGAGACGTCTACATCAGGGTGCTTCCTTTTGTAACCAGTTGTGGCTTTTTCTTTACCCTTTCCCATGGGCTTGACAGGTTGAGGCTCAGGATGTTTTGTATATATAGATTCATCGAGCGGAGGCCTCACCAAGATTGGGGTGACTTTCTTAAGAGGGGTCTTGGAGATTATATTATCATGCCACAACTATCTTTGGATTCTTTTACCCAAGTATTTCTCATTATTAGGGATTTTAGTAGGAATGGCCTCGTTAGGGACATCATTCACACAGTTTTGAATGAGGCTCGCCTACCTCTATCACAAAGTGAAATAGGAACGAGTAAAATATGGAAAGTAATCTAGAGGAGTCACATATTGTAATACCCCATATTTTTACGCATATTTATTTTTATGGAATTATGGAAAATGGGGATTAATTAATTTAAAGGGAGAAAATTTAATTTGTAATTAATTCGATTTAATGGTAATAATTACTAGTGTAACGAGAGTTAGTAGTTATCAAAGTAATATTATGGTCGGGATGAGATACACGACAGACATGTTATAATTATTTGGGGCGCGCGTATGAGTCGCGCCACCGGTATGTATTTAGGCGTTAAAAAATAAAAATTATTTTTATATAACTCGAATGACTATTTTGAGTGCTCCAGAGTTTCTGAAAGGGGAGAAATAGTCATAAAAACACTACTCGGGTATTTAATTTGGAGTCCGGGACAATTTAGCCCAAAACGACACCCCGATAGGGTATTTTGGTCTTTTGGGATTTTTGGGTAATTAAATGGACGAAAATTGGGATTAATTAAAAGCATTGAGGGTTAGTGGTCTGTCAGTTTCAACTTACGTGAGAAAGAGAGAAAAGAGAGAGAGAACCAAGGAAGAAGAAGACTCCATTAGAGCCCTAAGCCAAGAACTCGAACTTTCATACCAAAAATTACACCAGCGCATAGATCGTGTCAAGACGATCGTCCCCACACCAATTTCAGCCCACGAATCAGAAGTTCATTCCGAGGCAAGTGTTTATCTTTCTCCTCTTTTAGTATATATTGTTCCTGTTCATTTAAGTTTGATGATATAAATTTGGTGCAATGAAAACTTAGGTTTAATTAGACTAAATTGTGAAGAAAACTTATGAATTGGAGATGGGTATGCATGTAGAGGTTTTACCCCTGATTAGACTAATAAAATCTGGGAATTTTATGTCTTAATCATAAATTATAATAAGAGTTTTGGACAATTAAAATTCTAGGTTCATATTTAAGAGATTTATCAAAAATTTAAGAGATTATTGGATTTCGATCGATTTTATAAGGATTTGACCTTTAATTCATGCTAGAAAGTATCTTAGGGTGATTGGTATTAGTGTAGGAACATTTAATTTGGATTGGGTTGAGTATTCGTATGTTTTTTAGGATTAAAAGTTGAGAAAAATCAAAGTTGAGGAAGAACTGGGTCTGTCCGGAATTTTGTTAGAAGATCTGCCTAGGTTGTTCGAATGACCTCGTTCGAACGAGAATCCTAAAACTTCTAACGAGATTCCAGATTCAGATTTTAGGGTCCGTTTGAGTTAAAAACCATACTAAGGTTATCCAAGCGAGTGTATTAACCTACGTGAGTAACGGGTAACTTAAATTCCAAAGCGTTAGGGAATTAAGGGTATAATGGTCCTCGGGCTATTGAATTTGTGTGAAAACCTAGGAGATAATGTTAGTCGTAGAGAGGCTATATATATACGGATATTGTGGAGAGTAATAGCGTTAATATTACTTATGGATTTTAGTATTTGGGTTACGTGATTACCTAGCTAAGGTATATAAGTTGCGTGCATGCTTATTACTTGGAATATCATGTGTATAACATACCTAGCTACTGGTTATTGAACGGGGGTTAACGCGTTGTGGACGACCATATCTTGTGTGCCTTCGGGGGATTTCGAGTTGTACCACTAGAGCATGGAACCTAGGTACGGACAATCTATGAGAACGATAGTGTTGAGGGTCGTATGGGTGCGTAGGTATGTGCGTAGCCCATCGGCTTGGGACTATGTTCACCTCCAATATGTGTATATGTTTCATTGGTTCTTGAGAGATTGAACCTGCTGTCCTTTATGCGTGAGTGTTGCAATGGGACTAGATAGTCGAGTATGCCTAGCACCAGGGGTTTATTAACCATGGGTGTTGTATAGATATATTTGTATGTATACATAGTGAGATTTTATATATGTATACTAAGTTATTGCTCTTTGTTTCTTGTTGGCTACTTTATTAACGTATATACTTATTGGGTCATCCATTGGGAATAAAGAATACTATGAGAATGAGTTATAATATCCTTAAACCTATTCCTAAATAATAATAGTATATTGGTTTCGGGTTATTAAATGTTGTACCCAGCACAATGATTATCCTACATATAGTCAGGTAGAGTGACGACACTAGTATGGGTAGTTAGACTCTCTAGGTGTGCACATTAGATGAGAGGTGAGCATCTCAAGTGACTACGCTAAGTTAACATTGATAATATATGTGTTAATTAAATCAATTTTAAGCACTTGTTATAGTTAAACTATTTTCTACTCGGGCTCTAACCCATTTTTCTACATATCTCTTTTCTTGTTCTATTATTTTAGGTGCCCAGCCACAGGGACACCAGACTTAGGAGATTCCATTCATTTGTCGAGCTGTAGTTGATGTGGAAGCTACGAGATATTGCTACTAGACGCTTCTGAGTCTATTTCTCCTTATCTATCAGTCATATATTTCAGTTGGACATGTCGTCCCTCCTTTCTTAAATTCAATGATTTAGATTTGATGGATTTTATTATTAGACTTGGATTGCATTTATTCGGATTATTGTATGGGATTCTAACAGGAAATGTTTACTCCAGTTCTTTATTTAATTCAATTAGTTATTTCCTTATTTTTATTGTGTTGTATGGTGGTGATTGAATTTTCCTTTATTGATGGTTGTTAATAAGATTAAAATTTGACACCAACCTTTTTAAATATTAGGTGATTAGCTTTTATTAAATTAAAAATTTGAGTTTTTGACAGTGATGCATTATCTGACCAACTTGATATTCTGAAATTAATTAATTAAGGACTGATCACCCGGTAATTAATTAGGAGGGGTGTCACACACATAAACCTCCCAAATGGCTGACTCTGTGAACCATCCCCTCAAAGGTGAAATTAGCATAAGCCTCAAGATACAGCTCGAAGGGAGAGGTACTTGAAAGATAGGAAGGTGAATGAACACCTTGATCATAGACGAATTGTCTACTCACCCTCTCAGAGTAGTAAAACTCCACACTTTGGTCCAGGTCAGTCAATAAAGGAAGCATGCAACTTAAAATCATAACTACCACCTCAATATAAGGATAGGTAGAAACAGACTCAGCATCTGAGGGGTAATAAAAAGTACCCCTGATAATAAGAAGGAGCCCCACATAAAAATATCACCAACTCGTATGCAATAAGATCGAAAGCAGTACTCATAAATTTTATATATCATAGGGATTAGAGGAGCCTTGGGAGCTTTCTTATGCCACCTTGTAGCTCGAGCAGCTTAACTATGGTAGGACCTTGCCTCTAGGGCAAAAGTTAGGGAATCTCCCAAACAAGAAAGACATGAGAATAAAAGAGTTTGTGAAATTTATTGCATCATAATGCCCATAGGATCGCTCGACATCAACATGAGCATGATCTATCCAAGTATATATAGACCCCAAGGTTAAAGCTGTGAGGGGAATCGCCCTCCCTCGAGCAAGTCTCACAGCAAGTCTAAAAATAATCTTACTAGGGGAATCGTCTGGCCTCCCTGTGAATAGAAACCTACTAAGGAAAGTAACAAATAAAGCTACCTAATGAGAGGAGGAATTTTTTGGGGGCCCTTCTAGATTCTCAATGCTCTACTCGAGCTTTCCCCCTGGGGAAACTGCTCGAAAACTTTAAACCAATACCTTTGACATTTGGTAAAGGTATGTTTGGTGGTGCCAGACTAATTTATCTCTATATATTTAGAGCATTCACTTAAATTTGAGTGGAGATCTTCTACCATACCCTCCTCGACCTTATCCTCATAGCCATATGAAAGAACATGCTCTCCGAACAGCTCACAAATGTCCTCCATGGTTATAGTAAACTCGCCCCATCTAGTGATAAAAGTGTGTGAGTCCCTACTCCAAAGAGAATCCAATAGAGTGAAAGTACTGGCATGCTTGGTAATGGAACAAGTATTTAAACTATTAATGGTGGTCGCAATGCCAATCCCCTCGACAATAGCCTTGTCCGAGGAGGTGGCAAAGGTATTATCTACCCATCGGGCCCACTTGTCAGGGGAACCTCAATAAACTTTGAGTTTAATGTTGGAATGGGGAAAATCACCCCAATCCACTCGAACCCTAAGAAAAGTATCAGGTAAAAGAATAGGAAAGTCAGTAGACTCACACAAACCCACATGGGGCTGCTTGATGATTTTAGCCATAAACTCCTCCTTAAAATTGGTAAGGGTGGGCATAAAGGTGTCTTGAGGGGGAAAGTATGAAGCAAGGCAATATAGCCCAAAATCCCTTTACAAACGGTTTGATAAGCATTCCCTTTGGGATTTGGAATAAGTGGTGGTGGTCGAGAGATCCCCACTCATAACAACTTTAGAAGTTGAATCGTTCATGACACACGCAGTGGAATCCAAAATAGTAGTGGTGATTGCGGTTGCTTCGTTGCCCAAGACAGTGGAAACCAAATGGAAATAGGGAAATAACCCACAAGAACCTCACTAGTAGTGGTGGAACGGAGAAAGAGGGTTTCTTTGAATAAGAAGCCATTTTTTTAAAAGTTTGAAGAGTTGGGGACGACTAGTTTGGTGGCTTTGTAAAAATGAGATATCTCTCTCTCTCTCTCTAAAAGGCTCTGGTGAAAATAAAATGCTAAGGTAAAAGGATAATGAAGTTAAAATGGTTCACTTATACTAAAAGAGGCCCACACGCTCCTGCCAATCAAAAGTCGAGGAAATACTTTTCCAAATGATGGGATGTCTGTTCTTTCACATGTCACCTCGAGAATCTTAATGTGGGATGATGTGACAAATCCATTTAATGCCAATAGTGTAATGATGACACTGAGTGAAACTATTCACATTCCAAGACAAGTTAAATCATTGCGTACAAAACCCTTTGGTATACCCAATACAAAGATTTTTGTATAAGGGGACTAATGTAGAGGGGTGTTCATATGAAGTAATCCTAGTGAGAGTGAGCCCACCTAGAGTGGATCCCACTGCCCAAATTAGCAAGAAATGGTTTAGAGTGAGGGGGCCCACCTTGAGGGACCCTATGACCAAATGTAATACCTGGGCGAGGGGAGTCACCATGACACCCCTCTAAACAAGACTGAGGTCACCGAAAAAGGTCAAAGATGAGAGGGCTCACCACGAGAAACCCCTCCAAACAATATTGGGGCCACAGAAAAAGTCCAAGGACGAAGGGGCTCGCCACAGGCAACCCCTCTACCCGAGAGTGAAGGCCACAGAAAAGGGCCAGGATGAGGGGACTCATCATGAGCAACCTCCTCTGCCCAAGTTGATACCCTGGAAAAAGAGGTAAGGCGAGGATGTGCACCTAGAGTGGCTCCTCTACCCCAAATCGCATATTACAAAAATGACAAAGGGCGAGAAGGTTCACCTTGAGTAGCCTCATCCCCAAGGCTTGTTACTTAAAAGATAACAAAGTACTAATATTTACTTTCTTATACAGGTAACCTAGTTAAGCAAGCAGGGCTTAAGAAGGCCAGTTGGGATCTCTTGGAAGTTTTGGCTTGGTGGGTGAGAGATAAGGTTTGTTGTGGAAGCTCAGCCATTTATCACTTTAATATAGAGAGAATAATAGTATAGGGACCCTAGGAGTCACTCAAGACCTTACATAGCCCACGCTTAGTCATGACTGAAGTGAGTAGCCATGAGGTTGCTCACAAGAAAAATACTTTTTTACAAAATGATTTTAGAGAGGTTGGCCCTCAAGGCCACTCTCAGGTTTACAAAGCTTGTTCAACAAGTTACCGTTTGAAAAGATATTTACCAAATCATTTGTTTTGTCACCATTTAGACACATATATGCTTTTTAACTTTGGTTTAAGTGTCGTCTGTGAGTGGGGATAGGCGGTCGTAGACTAGGTAGGGACAAGTATAACTTTATTATTGGCTTACATAAAAAATAAAATAAACAAAAAAATTAGTTTGATAAATTTTAGTCATTTTACCTTAAGATTGTGGGTTTTAAATATTCTATCATTGGTGAGGCAGAAAATTATTTCCGATATAATCCATTTTTGAAGGAAAATTTTTGGACCAAAAATATAATTTTTAGGGTCCAAATTTAATTTTTCCTTCAATTGCATTTCTTTGAACTATACTCATAAACAACTTTCAAATATCGAGGACAATATTTTCCAAATAAGGGAGAGTGATGATAAAGGAGTGCAATGGGATTAATTGTGAAAGTGTGTGTCCCTCATTGGTAACTACCCAAACACTAATTATTTGCAAATAAAAGTAATGTTTTATTTATATCCAAATTTGGGCAAAAGCGTATCCTAGTGTATAAGGGGAAAACATGATTTTCAAGAATAATTCAGTTTATAATAAATATTCATTAAGAATACAAGAGAATAAAATTATTAAAAAGAAAATCAATCACGTGAGATTATTGTGAAAAAAATTTGTATTCGAACTCACACCTTACTTCGCTATGAATAAAGGATTACACGAATGGATAAATGACGTAAAAACATGAATCTAAATAGAATAAATAATGTTGAGCCTTAAAAACTAATTATTTCTGCATGGTATTCGTAAGAGTGATCTCGGGTTACATCCAACCAACAACCATATTACAAAGTATCAACCTCAATCTCGATTGATAATGTTGCCTTTGAATCACTTTCAATCATTCTTTAAAGTTAAATAAAAATTTGTTATAACTAAATTGAACAAATATTACCCACTTAAATAAAACATTTAGTATGTGTTAGAGAAAATAATTTGGCTCACTCAAAATCTTTAAAAAAATTATATAAACTCAAACGAGTAAAATATTTAAGATAATTAAATCTTGAGGTTTAAGAATAAGTAATATTATTTTTTATATAAAATATATAAAATGTTTGACATACAGAGGAAAATGTTTGGGGGGGGTATTTTTTTATAAAATCTTGAGGAAAAACTCTTATGTTATATAATTGACCAAGCACAAAATATATAGCCAATAAAGGTTGAGTCTTCAACCTCCTAGTTAATACTAGTTAGTATAGGTCTTATGATGGGGTAGACACATCATAAAATGTGCTTGTATTCCCTTCATGGCACTTGAAATTTCTCTCACCCCAAACATAGTATATGACTCTCTTTAGGATCAGGCTAGTAAAGGCCGAATTATGAGTTTTAATCTTAATTAATCCATCGATAAACATCATGAAGGCTGCTTGCGGGTTGATCATATCCACATTCAGAACGGAGCTGAGCCCAAATCCACCCTGCATAGTTGCACTGAAAACAGAGATGTTCGACACTTTCATCTTCATGCACGCACAGGCCACAAAGAGTCACGGTGTTAGGGAAAAATCAGCTAACTTGATCACCTCTAAGAATCCTAGAGCGAAGGGCCATCTAGGCAATAATACTGTACTTAGGGATATTCAATTTGTTCCAAAACATTCCTGCAAAAAAACCAATAAGTGGGATTGATTTACGAATTACCGTTAGGGTCCCATACTGATGGTTCTCCTCCGCATCACCAGCATGTATTTTACCCAATTCTTCAAGTCTCCTCTCAGGATATATATATATATATATATATATATATATATATATATATATATATATAGAGAGAGAGAGAGAGAGAGAGAGAGACTCCTGTAAGGATTCCTTATGGAGCAGACCCCGATACATACCATTTTTTTAAAATAGTAAACAAATGAATTTTTTGATGAAACTTCATCGATATGATCTTCATGGTGAGAAGATCATCTCCAATTATTTTCATCAAAAAATTCAATAAAAAACTATTGAGATGAGGTGATATGTAAAAAAATGGTATAAATATGCATTTTCGACCGTTGAAATGTTGGCGATCATCTCACCCACTTTTTGATTGAATTTTTTTATGAAACTTCATGGATATGATCTTGATAGTGAGAATATCATATCCATGAAGTTTCATAAAAAAATTCAATCAATAAAACCCGACCTAATATTTAAACTGTTGAAAATGAATATTTATACTATTTTTTTACATATCACATCTTCTCAACGGTTTTTTTATTGAATTTTTTGATGAAAAAAATGAGAAATGTTCTTCTAACCGTGGAAATCATATCCATGAAGTTTCATCAATAAATTCATTTTTTACTATTTTAAAAAAATGGTATATACCGGGGTCTGCACCATAAGGAATCCTTACCGGAGACTTTTTGTATATATATATATATACTCACACATGGAATTAAGAAGATGGTCACATCATTTCACTCGAATCAAATGTGAACTTCTTAATAAGAGCTCCCACCTTCATTATAGCTACTGGAAATAAAAAGTTCAATGAAGTAAAATGTGAACCTAAAGGATTTCAAAAGAATAAGTAAATACATTTTTATGACAAAATTCAATTGATAAAATAAAAACCTCACTATCTTAACTCAAATGTACTTTTTCATTATATTATACTCAAAATATGACGAACTTGATTATAAAAATATTAAACTTGTTTCTAGTAACAAAGCCCTTCAAAGAAGATGTCAATCAATATCACAACAATAAAAAGTTCTCATCACCAAAATTTAAACTCCAAGAAAGTTCATATTCAAAATTTAAAAGAAAAATTTTAAAAAGATCACAACAAATTTAAGTTCGCAATGATCAAGTTTCAACAATACACAAACCCTTCACTTACGTTCAAACAAGGTTCAAGGAGATACGAGGCGACTTTGACTAATTTAAGAATTATTGTAAAAGTGTTTGTTGATCTTTAATTTTTTATTATATTGTCTTAAACACTCACAAAAATCTTTACACAATTAAAAACAAGAGTTAAAAATTAATTTCATCAACTTGATATGATTAAGTTCAGTGAAACATGTTTGGATGACTTAAACATGTCTCGTCGAATTAAATAGTTATAAATTTTATGCAATTATAAAAAATGGCATTTTACGATTGCTAAAAAGAATCAAAAGAGGTCATATACAATCTTTTTACGAATTTTAAAATGCCGCATAAGCCTACGACTTAAAAGGTTTCAAACAAGCATCGTAAAATTACATAGGCTAAAATAACACATGCAAGACACCTCACAGTTTCAAGAGATTGCCCCACACAAAATAGGCCATTTAAATTATACCCTTTGTGAACTCAAACAAATAAATATACATAAAATTGTTAAACTTAGGGTATAGTCAAATGCATCACAAATGAGTACTCTAGCATTCCAGGAAATGTCATCAAAAATTAAACAATGCCACAAAAGATCGTTATAAATGTTCCTACATATCATTTTGGAGTGTTAGAGTAATCACTTAAAGTGAATTTAGTCGTATCCTAAACTTATTATGTGTGTCAAACATATATTCCACATAGCAGGATTTAGTGCCCAGCACTGAGGCTTTTGGTTTAGAATTCTACACTAGGTTAGGCTCAAGATGGGGACAATATTTGTGGCTAGTGGGTCTGAGACCCTAATAGAAATAAAGATATTTCCTAATTACATTAGTAACTATTTATAAATTGGGGATTATTTTCGCTATAGTGAAACCTTGTCTTGGTTAATGGGAAAAGGTTTTTGGGTCAAAATGTAAATATATAAATTATAGGTTCAAGGTGAAGCAAATAATATTAGGTGCTTAAATAGAAATTTCCATACTAATGCCACCTTAAATGCATAAAATTATTTTGAGAAGGTTTGAAATTATAGGTTCACGTTTTATATTTTGGCTAAGATAGTGTATTAAATGATATTAGACATGATAATTATTATAATACCCTGTATTTTCAGAATAAATTATTATGAAGGAAATTGAATTAAAAATTTCGGATTAAAATTGAGAATGAATTTCATCGAAGGGATTTAAATTTAAATTGAGAAACAATACTTATTCTTGATTTTAAATTAGTGGACTTAATTAGACAGGATAGGTTCACTCATAGAAAATAAATCATAGCGTACTTAATTTATGGTTACACGTCGTCTAAGCATAATAAAAATGCCTATGTTGAACAAAAATAATTAGGATGCGTTCTAGGAGGTTTTATGAGCTCGTTTAGGCATTTAGACCTTTAGAAATAGTCCATCGGTATATGTATATAAGTTGGGAGGTTCTTGGACTATTTAGATTATGAGTTTAGGACCATTTGGGAAACCAAATATTGAACTTTAAGCCCAACTTGGGAATTAAGTTTAAAATATATAAACTAAGGGATTAAGGAAAGTCCCCGTCATTAACCAAGAACCCTAGCAGACACATTAGGAAGAAAAATGAGGCTAAGGGCTAAGGAGAGGGAAAAATTAAGAAAGAAATCTAAAGAACCCATTAAGAAATCCTCAATAAAATCAGGAAAGAATTTTCTTGCTAACTTTATTTGTCCAAAATATTTCTTAATTCATTGTGATTTATCTTCCATGTAGAATCCTGGATTTTATAGGGATTTGTGGGGATATAATGATGAATTGAACCATGTTTGTGGAGGATTTGAATCTAAAAATAGGATAGAAAATTCATAATTTAGGATGGTTATTAATTGTGAGTTGGATGATAGGAGTTCATACTTTAAAGCCCTGGTTTAAAAGATATGGTTGATCGCATGTAGAGGATTATTTTTTATGATTAAAGATCTAAAAATTTATGTTGATTATAACCCTTGCATCCTGGTAGAATCATAGGGAATTTATAGGTATAAATCTGATTTTGTATAAAACCACCAATAGCATGAAATCCTGGGATTAGATACTTGAATCTGACATTAAAATCATAATAAATGATACTAATAGGGTAAACAAAGTCGTACGAACCTATATTAAAAATTATATTAAGAAATAAGTCATTGGAATTATGTTTAGATGGAAGTATTAAATTCACAACCTTGGAAAAATTTTGGGGAAGTAGGTTATCGCGCAGGGGAGAACTGGTTCGCCCTTGGTCTGAACCGATTTGGCCTCTGGAGGGTCTTAGCATGAGGCATGCTATTGTATCCTAGGGATGTTTAGGAGTTCATACGAGTTGGTGGGACCGTGTACAGGTAACTATGAAATTAATTAAAAATGGATTGGTGACGTTACTAATAATTGTGAAAATTAAATTAACTCGATTGTTAATTGTATGTTATAAAGAAAAGAATTTAGTAATTCACGTGATGGTAGATCATCAACGTAGAACGTTTATGGGACAGCAAAGGGGTAATTTGTGGGCTAATTCCTGAAAGGAATTAACTGGATGATTTAAAGAATTATTTGAAGGAAAGGGACTTAAATGATTAACGAGATGGTTAATTGTATTTTATAAAGAAAAGAAAGTTAATAATTTACATGATGGTTAGTTATTAACTAAGGATAATTTTGGATAATCCTTACGGGGCAACTAGGGGTAATTATAGAGTAATTACCTTTACATATGATAATATGTATTTATATTGTGTGGACATACCTATATTCGTGGACTGTCCTATCGGTTGGGGTTACGCGCGTTCGGGACCGTAGCACACGTTGGCACGGGTGGGCTAGGCGTAGTGTGGGTCAAATTTTAGGTACTACGTAGTAGCGCCACTTATAGGAGATAACTATTGTTGTTGGGATCCATGTGTCACCACTGGGTATGGGTCGTATAATGGTGTACTGTGTAGGTACCTCCCCACTTGTATGTATATTATGATGTCCGTCATGGATAGGAGACTCCCCCGGACTTACCGATAGAGCACGAACGAGACACTGTTGGTAGTGCTTTACTGTCGCATGTATATAAGGACATATATATAAGTTAATGGAAATTAATAAGATAAATTCCTAGTCTAATGATGTAGACTATAAAACACAGACCCAATACTATGTAGTATGCATGATAAATTGTTATATCACTTTATAGGTAGTGATTGGGGTACCTTAGGTAGTCATAACTGGAATGTAAATGATTTTATTTCAGTACGCTAATTATGATAGATCCACCCTTATATAATTATGTTGGCCCATTTATCTGTTATCTACTTTTGGACTTGAGTGGTTGTACATTTAGCATTGCTCTTAGATGAGGGGTGAGATTCTTAATGTATGTGAGTGACGATGGGAAATGTTCACTTTGGATTAACTATACTTTTTGCACAATAAATTTAGTAAGTTAATTATAGCACACTCTAGGGAGCTGAACCAAATTATAAATGCCTCCCCCCCCAGGTGCTCTTAGACAGGGATAAGAGGACTATCCAAAGATTAGCCTTTTAGTCTCACCTTCCGCATCGGACTTCATATCATTAATTCTAGACTAGGTTGTTTCTCTATTTTAGTTTTACTGTTTTGGGATTTTTGTATGGGCATAAGCCCGAAGTCTATTTTATTTCAGTTGGTTTGTGACACTTATGTTTATGTTGGTTTTTATGCGGACTATATGAATGTTACATTTAACATTGTCTTGATCTTTAATTAAAATTTAGTTTTAATTCAAATGTGGGTTGCAAATAAATATATTTTTATCATCTTGATGCTGATAATGATATAGGTTGTATGACAAGACCCATCTTCGGCGTACTGTGTTTGGCTAACCTTTACGTGAGAAAATGAGAGTTGTTACATATGGTATCAAAGCATCCAGGTTCTAGTGTCCTTAGGATCTCTGTTGCTTCCATTCCGTTTTCTACTAAGCATTCTTTGATGTGTCTAAATCCCGTTATAAGATTTTATAATTCAGTGCCACAATGACGTGTGTGTCGATATCGTTCGTTATCATTTGAGCATTAGCAAGATTTTTGGAGTATTTGAGCTTAGAAAAGCATGATAACGAAGACCATTACAAGCTAGTACTTAAGCATGGAAAGAGTGGTTGGACAAGGGTAGGTAAAGTCTGCAACTTAAAGACTCTTAGGGGCACAGGTTAATGAATGTCTTTCATATTGAGTCCATTTTTGGGGATATTAAGGAATTTTAGTTGTTGAGGATATTATTGGAGTTTTGGGTTTTACTTATGGTAATATGGGTTGTGATGGAAATTTAGCCTAGTAGTTAGACCTTATGAAATTTTGTACAGGTAAGAGAGAAGGCAGTGAATTGCTGTGTTTTTGGAAAATATAAGGATTTTGATGCAAATTTTAAATTGGGATTAATTCAAATGGAAAGGTTAAATTAGTGTTATGCTCAAATTTGAGTAATGTCCAATTATATGGTGAAACCATTTTTTATCTAGGTGATGATAAAATGAGAGTGTTTGGACTTAGTAGTAGGTTCATCATGTGGTGGCGTGATAGGGGCCAGAGACTAGTTGGATTATTTGTAATACACCTATGTGAGTGGAAATTGGAAAAGAGGACACTAATTTTCTGGGTGGTTCGAGTTGAGAGAACCCAATTAGATAATTTTATGAGGATGGAGTTACATGTGCATTCTAGGCATGTACTTTATTAGTGTATTAGTTTTAAATGTTGATGTAAAAAATTAGATCGTATCTAATTATTCAATCACAGATAAAATAAATGAAATAAAGAGTTTTTAAAGTGGTTCGGCCTTATAAGAATGGCCTACGTCCACTGTTATGTTATTGCTGAGTGTTTGGGAATTCTCGATTATAAGTTCTATCAAGAAATTCCGGTCCCTTTACAATGAGGATTGTACAATGTATTTATAGCCCTGAGGCTGTAATGTGAAAGGGTAATACATTAAATGATGTACATATGAAAGGGTAATACATTCAATGCCCTTTAAGCGTATGCGTCTGAATGATAAGCATTTAATGAACAATCAAACTGTTGGTTATCCTGCTATTAATGCTTTGTTCGAGGTGCAGCTCGGACCGCCTGAGTTGCTCGGACCGCCTAAGCTTCTCGATACTCAAAAGTTCCTCGGAGAGTTCCTGTTCCTCAGAGCGTATGAGTTCCTCGGGGAAGCAGTGTTCCTCGTTGTAGTATGGTTCCTCGGAGCGTGTGAGTTCCTCAGAAGTGTTTGTTGTTGCTACGTAGATTGCTACGTGTCTTCACTTTATTGAGCCATGTCAGCAGACTAAATTTGGTATCAACAGAAGCCCCCAATGTTTCATAGTTCGAAATTTGAGGAGTGTGGAACATTCTTTCTCGTAATATGGTAGTTTTAAATGATCCTCATGATTTTTAGGAGTGTTTCCTTCGTATTTATTTTTCCTTCCAAATTCGTAGAACCAGGCTTTTTTGAATTTTTATGCCCACTTCGATTCCCGCGCCCCTTTTCGTCTTTTTAGCCGCCGGTAACGTAACCGTCTCTTTTTGTAATCACTACTTTTCATTTTCCCAAGGTAGAGTATTTAAACGCTGCAGAAAATCCCATCGTCTTCTACTTTTTCAAATTTGTATCTTCGAGTTTTCCATCGTCTCTTTCTCTCCTGTGTATTCATCTCTTCCATCGTTCGTTGTCAACAGATCCACTCTTTTTCTGTAAGATTTTCTTCCTTCTTCTTCATTTCTTTTATTCATCATGGTTTACCCTGTTGAATCTCTTGATAAGTTTTGCTCTGATTTTTCTATTCCCTCCTGGGTTGTTCTGGAAGAGCTTTCTGAGCCTTCTGATTATTTCCGTTTGGCTGAGGGACATTGGTTCCCCAGTCTCTTTGTTGCTGAGTGTGGATTTTCTTTTCCGCCCAATCCTCTACGTCTGGAATTTTGTAAATATTTTGACGTTGTTCCTGCAAGAATAGCCCTCAATACATGGAGAATAGTTAATGGGTTCATAGGTTAAATCAAATCCATGGAACTCGCATAGGAATTCCAGAAATCATGTTTTGTTATAGATGGGCAGTTGGTGATAACACCTTTTATTTAAAAACTAGATTTTTAAATAGGGCCTTAGTAGTCAATCTCCCAGATGCCAATAGGGACTATTTTGAGCACGGGGTTGTCATAAAAAATTGGCAACATGCTCCTTTATCTGGAGATGAAATGTATCAGGGTCCCAGATGCCCTCCTTATGGCAATGGGATAGGTTACTTTTATTTCATTTTATTTACTTTGAAATTATGCTTCCTCTACGTTTGATAAAATGTGCCACTAATGTATCAATGTTTATTTATTTGCAGTTGATAGTAAAAGAAAGTCTCCAAAAGAAGCAGACGTTAATATAAGGCACTTAAAACTTATCTGGAGTTTGCATCAGAGTGTTGCCGATGAGCACATTAGGTCGGCTTCATATCTGCTGCAGTACAAGAGCTACACCACTTCTTTTACTGCTCGTCCGGTAATAAGCGAAGTAGAACCACTACCAGTTTCTACCAGTTCCTCGCATGAGTCACACGTTCCTTTAAGTGAAAGGATGAAGAAGAGAAGACCTCCCACCCTTTTTGAGAAACCTTCCTCTGGTGCTGGAGAGGCAAAAAGAAGTAAGATTGACGTCCCAGGGGAGGGGACAAAGAAAACTGATGCACCTTCCTCGGCTGCTCCTGTGAAGGTTGTAGAGAAGCCCCAGTGGCTCCGAGCAAGCCTGCTGCTCCAGGAGAAGTGATTGTAATATCACCGACCAAGATTTCATCCTTGGTTGAATCTATTCCTTCTCCCCCGAGGAAGCTGAAGAAAAGCTCCTCGGTCAATTTGGCTGACACCGTCTCTCAGCCCCCGACTAGTGGAGTTCCCACTTTTGTTCCCCCAGGCTCTTCCATGAGCTCGGTGAAGACTTGGATCATTCCCGAGATCCAGGGTATTGAGGAGAACCTTTCTCGGGACATGGTCACCTCATTAACTACTCGCCATATTGCTTCTATAAGTCTTATTACTTTGTACTTTTCATTTTTCTCTTCTTATATCTGTCTCTGACTTGCTTTCATTTTCTTTTCACAGTTGGTGAATTGCTTCAATACAATTTTGAAGAAAGATGAGTCGATTAAAGCTTCAAGCACCTCATCTAGTGTGGAGGAAGCTCTGGAGGAAGCTATTAAGTCTTTGGAAGACTCTCTTCATACTGACAAGGCTATTTGGGAGAAGAAACTTACCTCCACCGATCAGGAGAAAGCTCAAGTTGTTTAAGTCTCCAAGGGGTTGGAGAAGAAAATAAAGGACTTGGAGGAGAAAAATAAAGAGCTTGAAGGGAAGCTCAAGAATGCTAAGGAGTTTGAAGATAAGCTCAAGGTTGCTGAAGTAGAATTAATCCAACTTCGGGAAGTAAGTCGGAAGAAGGAGGAGATTAAGAATAAATTGAAGACTGCTGAAAACCTTCTGTCCGAGAAGCTTTCCTCGGAGAAGTTAAAAAGAAAATTGGTTGTGAAGAAGTCTTTCAATGCTTGCTGGAACAAGGGGTGGAACAAGGGATTGGCTTCCATGATGTCGCAAGTAGAATATGGCAGCCTCAAGTACTTTAGGGATGGATGGGTCGCTGCCCTACAGGAGATGAAAGTGGATGAAAATTCCGAACTCTTTCAGCGACACATCCCTGGTCCCCCTCCAACTCCTGAAGAAGAAGAAGAGGATGAAGCTACCTCCGAAGAGTCTTCTATGGTGATGGGAGATCATCCCTCAGCCATCCAGCCTGCTATCGAGGAACTTCAGCAGCTCGCTACTTCCTTTGAGCAACCTCCAGCACTTCCTCAGCTACTATCTGCTCCATCTGAGCAACCTACTTCCTCGTCCCATCCTCCCGAAAAAGTTTTGGGAGATAAGGAAAAGGTGTAGAGTTGTTCGGGTTTCTCTTTATATTTTTCTTTTGTCAAAAGTAACCATGAACATGTAACTCTGAACCTTGTGATATAATAAAACTTGAACTTTTGTTTTTGCATACTGTTGTCTCTTCTTCATGCTTAGTTGGTACTTTTATTGATTACTGCTTTTTCTTTCTCTACTAGTTTATGGCCAGGATGGAATTACTATCTGCTCATGATACCAAGCTGTTGAGGCAATGCAATGATTATTTTAAGGCTGGTCACACAGATCTGAGTGCAGCACAAATTGTCGACATCCTTGGCCAAGATGCTTCGAAACAGGTGGTTGAGGCCTACCAATAGTTGAAGACCCTGTTTGATCGTGCAGTGGCCAACAATGTGGCTTATTATGATATGATCGAGGATCTCCAAGGCATTCTTGAAGACCTTCAGCAACAATACAAAGAATCCACTGCCCTTTTGCACGAGGGGTATGAGAAGAAGTATCAGCAACTCAATGCTGACAAGGGGTACGATAAGCGTTTTGCTGGCTACGATGTGAGGGAGAGAACTCTGAGGGGTGAGGTCAGGAGTGCAGACAAATCGCTGAACTATTAGAGCAAGAAAATAACAACCTACAAAGAGAGTTGTCACAGTTGAAGTCTGCAGCTTCCACTTCAAAAGCCTTGATCCCAGTTACTGATGAGGGATTCTCGTTCTTGGAGGTCGAGAACGCCAACTTGAGGGATGAGTTGGAAACCTTGAAGAGGTCTGGCCCCTCTACATCTTCTCGTGGTCGAGCAAGAGCTCCTCGGGGACGAGCAAGAGCTGCTCGGATTCCTGTCGAGGAACAGCGGACTCAATCTGCCTTAGAAAATCAGGCCTTCCAATTAATGGCGAAGAACTAGACGTTGGCTGAAATGTCAAAGAAGATCAGGGACCTGGAAGAGCAACTTTCTACGTAGAAGTCAGTCTTGGAGAATAAGGAACTCTTCATCAAAAATCTCCACGAGTAGCTGGAAAGATTGACATATCAATTCCACAAACAGCCCAGGGAGTTTTAGATGGGTGGGTACAACGAGGCTCTCTATCACTTGGTAGATCGTATCCATAATGCCAATAATGAGGGCTACAAGCAAGGCTGGTTGAATGCCTTAGGTGTGCTGTAACTCGAACAGGGTCATTACCTATGGGACTACCACGATCCTGGGCTGCTCGACCTACCCGTGCCACCATTCAAACTGGATATGAGTTGGATCCCTGCTCGGGCCATTCCTCGATGCTTGATTTCCAAATATCTCGGCGACTATAATCTCCATTCAAATGTCGAGATATCTCGTCCCGAGCACCTCCTAGATCGACCATCCATGATGAATATCGGGATGTTAAGAGATTTGAACTTTATAAATTCTCCTCTTGCTTTAAATGATCCGCTTGCTGGCGAGGAACCTGTTTCAAAAGCAGAGGGGAAGAAACTAATAGAGTAGGAATTTTGATGTAATAGTTAGTATACATTTCATTCTCAATGTAATTTGTTTTTGATTTTAATGAAAAACTTTTATTTTTGTTCGTAATCGTAAAACACTTTATATTTGTGCATGTGTATATGTTAAAAAGATAATGATATTGTGTTATTCGTCGACCAACTTATTGTCGAGTAGTTTGAATTTGTGGTAATTATTTGGCAAAAATAATATTTTGTTTCTCTACCAACTTAGTAAAAAGTTACCAGTATCGAAAATGTTGCTCGAACACTTTCTCGTCTTCATAAAATGTTTCCGACCAACCAAGGTCGGTAAATTTTCTTTGTTGACCAACTACAGTTAGTGGGTTTTTATCCCCGACCAGCCATAGTTAGTGGATTTTCACTTTTTGGAATAATTTTACTTCCCGACCAACTCAAGTTGGAATTTTCGAGAATATATTTACTTCCTAAACCCACATAAGTTGGCATTTTTAGGAATATTTTTATTTCCCGAGGAACATATAATTTTACTTCCCGTAGGAATACAAGTTTTATTTCCCAGAGGAATACAAGTATCTTTACTTCCCGGAGGAATACAGGTAGCTTTACTTCCCGAAGGAATATAGGTAGCTTTACTTCCCGGAGGAATATAGGTAGATTTACTTCCCGGAGGAATACAGGTAGCTTTACTTCCCGGAGGAATATAGGTAGCTTTACTTCCCGGTGGAATATAGGTTTCTCGACCAACCTTAGTTGGCATTTTCGAGAATAAATTTGAGTAGTCCGAGTTTTGCCGAGTTGTGTGTAGCACTATTCCCCAAAAAAATTTCAATAAAAAGAGAGAATTCGGCATAATATCTTCATTTATTCATCACTGATAATACTTGCATAGGTGCTCTGCGTTCCATGCATTTTTAAACTCCTTCCCTTCTAAAGTTGCTATTCGATAAGTTCCTGGTCGAACAACTTCTGTAACTCGGTATGGTCCATGCCAGTTTGCCTCCAGTTTGTTGTGCTTTTGAATTACTTTCTTCAGCACATAGTCTCCTTCTTTCAGGTTGCACTTCTTCACCCTCTTATTGTAGAACAAAGTTTTTCGCTGCTAGTAAGCAGCATTTCTAATGGTTGCTTCTTCTTTAACTTCCTCGAGCATGTCTAAATCCAATCTTCTCATTAAGTCACTGACAGGGGAATTGAAATTCAGTACCCTGTGTGTTGGGAGGCCCAACTCGGCAGGTACAACAGCTTCACTTCCAAACGCCAGCATATATGATGATTCTCCAGTTGCTACTCGGGGAGTAGTTCGGTAAGCCCACAGTACTGACTGTAACTCATTGATCCAATTTTCTTTCGCATCGTCCAATCTTTTCTTCAAGCCATTCAGCAATGTTCTGTTTGTCACTTCAGTTTGTCCATTGCTTTGAGGATGGCCTAGTGCTAAGTGGATCTTCAAAATGTTTGACTGATGACAATAGGCCGCGAACTCCTCGTTATCAAATTGTGTTCCATGGTCTGTGATGAAGGCATGAGGAAGACCATATCGACAAATGATGTCCTTCCAAAAAAATTGGTACACCTTGTCGTACGTCATATCAATGAGAGGCTCAGCTTCTACCCACTTAGTAAAATAATCTACTGCGACGACCAGGTATTTGAACCTTCCTCTGGTCGTTGGCAGTGGGCCAACCAAATCTATCCCCCACATGGCAAATGGCCAAGGGGAAGTGATGGGTGTCAACAATTCTTGTGGAGTTCTTCGGATGGAAGAAAAGCACTGGCACTTGTCACATTTCTTGGTATAGGCTATACAATCAGCCCTCATCGTCGGCCAGTAGTGTCCCTACGTCATCACCCTTTGCAAAAGTGTCCGACCTGCTACATGGGCTCTACAGGACCCTTTATGGATCTCTTCAATTAAATCTTTCACCTCGGTGGGATGCACACATCTCTGCAAACCTGCCATAATTCCTCGTCTATATAGAATACCGTTAGTTAATACATACCGAGCAGCTTTAAATTTCAATTTCTTGGCTGCGAGCTTGTTAGTTGGTAATTCTCCCTCCTCAATATATGCCCTGATGGGATCCATCCAAGATGGTCCTAAATCAAGGGTGATAAAGTTCATTATCAGATCTTCATCTATACTCCGACCAGCTAAAACTTCAATTGGGATTGTTCTCCGGAGCTCGATACGAGTAGCTGAGGCTAATCGAGCTAGGGTGTCTGCTCTCGCATTCTCCATTCTCGGTATTCTGACTAGCTGAATAGCGGAAAATTCCGACACTAGCTTCTTTGCCTTTGTGTGATATCTGATCATTAATTCTCCTTTGACTTCATATACTCCCATCATTTGGTTTACGATCAATTGAGAATCACTGAAAACAATAACCTGCTGCGCCTCCATAATTTTTGCCAAACTAAGACCTGCAATCATGGCCTCATACTCAGCCTCATTATTGGAAGCCTTGAATTGGAAACGCATGGCATATTTCATGTCGACCTCGTCCGGAGTGCTCAAAACTATCCCTGCGCCACGTCTTGTAGTGCAAGATGAGCCATCTACATATAACCTCCATATAGGTAACTCGTCTTCGAATTTCTGATCTATCAGAGTTCCTCGGTGAAATATTTGTTACTTCCTTTCATCTTCCCCTGATATTTCTCGCTCTTCGTCGATCATCTTTTCTTTCCCTTTTACCAACCGGAGTTGGTCTGAGCTCGAATTTGATGATCCTGTAACATCCACTTGCCCTTTTACCAATCGGAGTTGGTCTGAGCTTGTGTTTGTTGATCCTGTAACATCCACAGGTTAATCAGTGAGCAACTTTTGCTCCTCGAGGGTATCAGGATAGGTGAACTCTGCTATAAAATCCTCTACAGCTTGCCCTTTAAGCGATGATCTGGGTTCATAAACTATATCATATTCACCGAGCTCTATTTCCCAGTACATCAATCTCCTTGATTTTTCTGGTTTATGAAGGGCTTGCCTCAACGGCATATCAGTATATACGACTATAGTATGAGACTGGAAGTATGGCCTCATTCTCCTACTCGCCTCAATCAGCGCCAGTGCCAATTTTTCCAGCCTTGGATATCTGATCTTTGCTCCTCGGAAAGCCTTACTCGTGTAGTAGATTGGTTTTTGTACTCCATTCTCCACTCTTATCAATGCCGAACTGACTGCATTCTCGGACACTACCAGATATAAGTATAACTTTTCTCCCATCACTGGCCTGGATAACAATGGAGGTGCTCCCAAGTATTTCTTCAAGTTTTGAAAAGACTTCTCACATTCATCATTCCATTCAAAAGTCTTTCGGAGTGTCTTGAAGAATGGGAGACATCGATTAGTTGCTCGTGATACAAATCTTTTGAGTGCTGCTACTCGTCCTGTAAGACTTTGCACCTCTTTCTTCGTCGTTGGAGATCGTAACTCTAATAGAGCTTTGATATTTTCAGGATTTGCCTCAATGCCTCGTTGATTGACAATGTACCCGAGAAACATGCCTTCTCGTACTCCAAATATGCACTTCATTGGGTTCAGCTTCATTTGGTATTTATCCAGTTGATCAAAAGTCTAACTTAAGTCAACTAGATGATCGGCAGCTTTCTTGCTCTTTGTCAGCATATCTTCAACATAGACTTTCATATTGCAACTGATTTGTTCAGCAAAGACCTTGTTCATCAGTCGCTGATATGTCGCACCTGCATTTTTCAAACCAAAAGGCATAACATTATAACAATAAGTTCCCCTAGGGGTAATGAAAGAAGTACTTTCCCTGTCTTCAGGTTTCATTTTAATCTGATTGTAGCCAGAATAAGCATCCATGAAGCTCAGCAGCTCATGTCCCGAGGTAGCATCGACTAGTTGATTAATTCGGGAAAGTGGAAAGTGATCCTTTGGGCATGCTTTGTTGAGGTCGGTGAAGTCTACACACATCATCCACTTGTTGTTTTTCTTCTTTACCATCACCATATTAGCTAACCAGTCTGGATATTTAACATCTTCAATGAAGCAAGCTTTCTGGAGCTTCTCGACTTCCTCCTGTATAGCTTGATTCTTCTCAGGGCTGAACTCTCTTCTTCTCTGCTTCACTGGCTTGATCTCCTTATTCATATTGAGTTCGTGACATAAGAAATTTGGATCTATTCCGGGCATATCTTCATGACTCCATGCAAAAGTTTGCTTTCTGCTTCTTAGGAAAGTTATCAATTCCTGTTTTAGTGAGGCTTCCAATGAAGAACCTACTTGAGTAGTTCGTTCAGGGTGCTCGTCGTCCAGAATGATGTTTTCAGTAGCTTCCACCACTTGACCCTTCACGAGTTGAGACTCATCTCTAGGATCCAATGTTTCAATTTCTGCACCTTCATCCACTTGATAGGTAGTAGTCTTTTTCCTTGATTCCTCCAGTTCCTCTTACTCGGCGGATGAATAATAGCATTCCCGAGCTACTTTCTGATCACCTTTCACAACTCCTACTCCAAAATTTGTTAGAAATTTTAGGCACTGATGCACTGTAGATGGTACAGCCTCAAACTTCTTCAATCCTACTCCTCCCATGATGATATTGTATGATGATTGAACATTATTATCCATCACGAAGAAACGTATTCAATCTGTTCGACAAGCAGGCCACGTACCAATGAATATATCCAACTTGATCGTCCCAAGTGGAAATACTTTCTCGCCAGCAAAACCGATGAGGGGTCTATGATAAGGCTCCAATTGAGATAGCTTTAGATTTAAACTATCGAAGCACGATTAGAACATGATGTCTGCCGAGCTACCATTGTTGACCAGTACTCTTGAAATTATTACTTCCTTCATTCTCATCTTGATCACCAATGGGTCATCATGAGGATATAGAACACCTGCAAGGTCATTCTTTGAGAAACCAATGACCAATTTCTCTTTGTTAACCTTTCTCGAGCGATCCTCCTCAGATAAATTTATTCGTTGAATGTACGAGCAAGCTTGAGCCTCACAAAGGTAAGCTTTTCTCTCTGCAGTCAGGTCTCCTCCTCCTGCATCTCCACCTGTCATAACATTACAGTCAAATGACCCAAAGCGTATTGAAAATACCTCTCGTTCTGGATGCCTTGGTCTCTTGGGAAGATCGGGGTCATCTTAGGGATCAACTTTATGGTTTCTTTTCTTGTTCTCCTCTGCTCGATGAGGAGATCTAGACCTCTCTCTTGTTCGGTCGTTGTTTCTTCTTTCGCTTCCACGATCAACATACTTTTCCAGCTTTCCTCGTCTGATGAGTGTTTCAATCTCATTCTGAAGAGCTATGCAATTTTTGGTCATATGGCCATGATCTTTATGAAACTCGTAATACTTTGCCTTATTCCTCTTATCAGGGCTTGCCTTCATTTTCTGTGGCCAGTTTAATTCCTCGTTGTTCTTGATTTCTTCTAGAACATGGTTGATGTCCTTCTTCAAAGGAGTATAATTATCATATTTCTTCATTACATCCCATACCGACCTAGTTTTTGAATGTTTGTCATTACCATTGTTCTTATGCTCTTTCTTCTTAGCTTTATCACCTTCCACCTTGGTTTCTTAAGCATCCATGTTCTTCTTTGCAGCCATAGCCTCCTCGGCATTCATAATCTTGGATGCTTTTCCCATCAGGTCTGACATGGTTCTAGGCGGATCTTTGGCCAAAGTGTAGTACAACTTGTTGGGCAGTAGTCCACTCATCAAGGCGGTAATCGTTGTCTTCTCCTCATAATCAATGACTTCAAGTTTCTCGTTATTAAAACGAGTTATATAATCTCTGGTGCTCTCACCAGCTTTTTGTCTAACACTTAACAAATGTGTTACTCGTTTAACTGGCTTTGCCCCAAAATAGAAATTCCCAATTAATAACTCGGCCAGTTGAAGAAAAGTTGAGATCTTACCCCGAGGAAGATTATTATACAATATTTGAGCAGATCCGGTAAGAGTTCCTGAGAATGCCCTGCATCTCCTCTCATCTGGAACAGCATAGATGTCGGTTGCAGCTTAGTATTATTCTATATGAAGGACAGGGTCAGTCTTTCCATCATATTTGGGGGTCACAACAGGTGCTTTGAATTTTGATGGTGTTAGAAAATCTACAATGGCCTGGACAAAAGGCGTTCCTCAAACAAAGGTTCGTTGTAGAGGGTTCTTAGCTTTAACCATTTCCCCCAATCTATCCTCCAGCCTTTGAATAGAGCCTTTCCATGCATCATTTCCTTCCTCGGGCCTGTTGATTCGAGCAACTGATCGCGTTGAGGTGGCTTCCTGGGATCTATCTCGACGAGCAACTGGTCGCGACTGGGCAGATCCTTCCCTTAAGTCTGATAGTCGTCGAAAACTACTCGATGAGGCTTTAGGAGGAATTTTGCTCCTCCTAGGACCTAATCGATCAAAAGGAGATACTCTGCTTAATATTTTTAGCGCACTGGTCCTTTCTGGGGAGAGAGTGATACGTTGTTCAGTATCTGTGGCTCGCACTGACGAACTTCATCCAGGTTGATAAGAAAAATCTTCAGACTCCTCATTGCGATATGAATTGGTACGCCTAGTACGCGAAGAAGGTGCACGGGTGTTTCTTTGAATACTCCGCAGTCCTGAATGAGTTGGTGCACCGCCATGGAGGGTCTGTATGAGTTGTCGCATAATTTCTTGCATGACGGTCTGGCCCTGAGCCAAATTTGTCATTATTCCAGCCAGATCTGGAATATTTGGCGGAGCAGATGGATTTGGAGGGCTTCCAGCGTTTCGATTGCTGGATTCTGGAATATCAGCCATTTGTGATGAATTGTTTTTTATGAAAAACGATATTACCAGTCGTTTCCCACAGACGGCGCCAAATCTGTTAATGTAAAAAATTAGATCGTATCTAATTATTCAATCACAGATAAAATAAATGAAATAAAGAGTTTTTAAAGTGGTTCGACCTTATAAGAATGGCCTACGTCCACTGTTATGCTTTTGCTGAGTGTTTGGGAATTCTCGATTATAAGTTCTATCAAGAGATTCCGATCCCTTTACAATGAGGATTGTACAATGTATTTATAGCCCTGAGGCTGTAATGTGAAAGGGTAATACATTAAATGATGTACATATGAAAGGGTAATACATTCAATGCCCTTTAAGCGTATGCGTCTGAATGATAAGCATTTAATGAACAATCAAACTGTTGGTTATCCTGCTATTAATGCTTTGTTCGAGGTGCAGCTCAGACCGCCTGAGTTGCTCGGACTGCCTGAGTTGCTCGATACTCAAAAGTTCCTCGGAGAGTTCCTGTTCCTCGGAGCGTATGAGTTCCTCGGGGAAGCAGTGTTCCTCGTTGTAGTATGGTTCCTCGGAGCGTGTGAGTTCCTCGGAAGTGTTTGTTGTTGCTACGTAGATTGCTCCTGTGACACCCCGCCTAATTAAATACCGGGCGATCACTCCTTTATTAAATTAAATCAAGGTAAACAGTTGGTTCATTCTCAGCATCACTGTCGATAAAAATAATTTTTTCAATTTAACACCCTAAATAATTAAGCTAAGTGTCAAAACCATTTTCATACATACTTTCCAAATTTTATTTAAAGAAAAATGATTTATTTATTTATTAACAACTTTCAATAAGTAAGAATCACACCACAATTAAATTCTGCAACATAGTCCAATTTATTTAATACATTCGTCAATCGAATGTCAACATATGAAAACTAAAGTCATACGTCCAAACTGAATAAATCCCATAGTAACAATACTGGAAATAACTGAAATACCAATGTCCAATAACAATGAAATAACGGAAAGGCTACACATGCCCATCTAAATGAGAATACTAAGAGTGGATCTGAATGAACGAAGTCGTCTAATCAAGAGACCTGCAACTCCCACTTAAGCTGCAGCGCGTTCCTTCCAAAATATCCTAAGCAAGACGCCCCTATGGCTGGGCACCTGTAATACATACATATATATACAAGAGAGAGAGAGAGAGAGAGAGAAAGAGAGAAATGGGTCAGAGCCCGAAAGTGTGTTTGATTTAAAATATGTTTAGCAAGTATTTAAATTGATACAGGCCAATGCAACAACATATTAGAGCGACACTCTCTTGAGAAATTCTCACCTCTCTTCTAATGTGCACGCCTATCGTACTAACCTTCCCAACAGTTTATCTTATCATTTTATCATACTAACCTTCCCAATAATTTAGTTTATCTTAACTTACTCATAAGATTTCAAAACCGAACAATAACATTGTTTAAAAGAATACTTCCAATTAGCCACACAACTCTCGTTTTATCTTTTATTAATTTATAAAGTTTCCCAGTGTCATATTATACTTTCACAAAACAAGTATTTACTATTTGAGTCGTCAACCATGTCCTACTTAACAAATCACAGTAGGCAGTTTCAAATTCCTGAATTTCATATATATTAACTACTCGTATAATATATATATAATAACAGCACCCCAAATGAAACTATGGTGCGTGCATACTTCTACTATCCAAACCCCATACCACTCATATCAAGGGGAATACAAATTCGGAATCACTCTCGAACTGTATTAACACATACATAAACAATATCGAGGCGAAGTATAGATTCCAAGTCTCTAAGAGGATGGCACATACTCGCGTCTCTTAGGACCGTCTGAACTATCAATTCGATAGCCTGTACCAAGGATATCTATCTTCTAGGGTACAAGTCAATATCCCCCATAAAGGTCCCATCAAGATAAGACTGTCCCAGCGCGGTAACCTCAAGGATAGCAAGTAGCGCGGTATGTTTTTCACATGTATATAATATATGCACACACAATCATATAAATATACCACTTTTATCATATTAATATAGGTTCCTCTCATGACCCATAATTACAACATTTATCCTTAATTTCACATTAATAGTATTACGTATAAGGTTTCATCTCTAACCTGAACTCGAAGGGTTTTCTTACTTATTACGTGACACTCATGGACTCTATCCTTCCAAATAGAAAATTCAGTAGGTGTTCTTATTATGTTTCAACGTAACTCTCTTACGCGCCTCACCCTTTAATATACTAATTTACTAACCCTAAAGTAAATATCCCATAAATACCATTCTCGTCGAATATTAATGATCCCAACATTTTCATACGCCCTACTGGTCCTCCATGTCTCCCAAATCATTATACTAAGAATGCCCAAGAATTATATCACGAAAATTCGATTTTTAAATCATTTACAAAGGGAAATAGGAGTCTGCCAGGAGGGGTCGATCGATCGAGGTTTGGGGCACGATCGATCGAACCTTCGATCGATCGAAGCTCTGGGCTCGATCGATCGATCAAGCAGGTCTGCGAAATCTGCAGAATTGCAGTTACGGGTTTCATCTCCAAATTTACACCAAATCCATATTTTCAAGTTCCAATCGTCCCAGAATTAATACTACTAACCTTATATCATCATAACAGGTATATTCAACGTAAAACATATCAATTTACATCACTAAACATGGATTTATCATGCCATAATTCATTTAAAACTCAAGAACCCTAAAAATCTCTAACTCGTGATTCTAATCTGTTTAATCCCAGAATTTCCTTCCTATTTACACCAAAATTTCGTGGGTTATCTTTCTACATCACAAGAGACTTCCAGAATAAGGTTTAAGTATTTACTACATGCAAATTCCTATCACAATTTGGGTTTTCTTCCATATTTTTCATCCCTAATCATTCCTAAACTAATATGGAAATTGCACCAACGAAAATAGCAAGATAAACACTTACCTGGGATTTTCAGAAGTCTGGATTTCGGCTGATTTTGGTGTGGTTGCGTTCCCCTTCTCGCGATCTACGCGTTGGTGGTGGCGGCGGTGCAAACCGGTGACTTTTTGGCCTTGAATTGCCTTGAGAGCTTTCTCCTCTCTTCTCCAATGGCCGTTCTAGGGTTCTGAATATTCTAACCCTAAATGACTAACCTAAATGGCTGATATAGGTTGCTGAATTTCGTGGGTTTAATTACCCAATAATGTAAAATGACCAAATGCCCTCCCGGGTTACTAATTAGGCCTAAAAACGCCCCGAGACCCAAAATACACCTCCGGGTACACTTTTTTGACTAACTCGACCCTTCCGGATGCGTTGGCGCACTCAAAATGACCATACGGGCAACTTATAAAATATTCACTTTTTAATTATCAAAATTTAGTCCCGACGCGACACGGGCGCGTCCCGATTCAAATTTCCAAAACTGTCATTTTATTCACTCGTGACATTCATTATAATCAATATAATATATTACTTTGCTCATTAGTAATATTCAATAATTTTTCCATAATTACTAACTCTCGTCACGTTAATAATTATAACATAATTAATTTTTGGATTTTTATTAAATAATTCATTCACATTAAATTTTAATAAATCCCCAAATTAATATAGCATAAAAATACGGGGTATTACAACGTGTCTTCACTTTATTGAGCCATGTCAGCAGACTAAATTTGGTATCAACAATAAACAAGACTTAGGAACAAGTGGGTTCCAAGAAACTTAAAGAAAGAGCATGTTTCAATTAAGAATTGTAGTTGCGAATGTAGGATTTAGAGTACCCCTATTAAAGAAAATTAGGGGAAATCGAAAGATGATGTTACAAAATGGAGAGTTTAGCCGAGAGGGAGGACTAAAAGGTGAATTGTAATTTCAATTTTACGATGTGGGATGTCTGGAAACATGTTTGCCAATTGCCCGAATGTGGATTCTGGGTATGGTAGAGTAAAACCAAGGATGGTTCGGTTGAGGTTTTATAGATTTTATGTGGTGAACATTTCTACACGCAATGGGGTAATATATGCAGGTTTCATAAGGTTAGAAAAGTAGCACCTGGTTGAGAGTGGGTGCGATGATGTGATGATTTTAGGTTGGTTATTGACGTAGTTGTTGGAGTATAGATATAATAAAGTTCTATGCATTGTATGGTGATGTACCTTGTTTAGTAATGATGGTATTGCTGAGAGTAGCCTCTTTATAAGTTAATTGACTATTGACGCAACCAGGTGGATTATGGGTTGGTGTTCACTGGGATTTGGTATTGGTCGTGAGAGATCTCATTCATACGGAAGTGGCTATGAAATTTATCATGTATGGATAGATTATATGGACATTCTCCCATAGATATTGGATAGTGGTGGGAATATGAATGTCCCTTAAGTTGTTTGTACTTATTTCTATATTGGGAGAGGGACTAATGGTTGATGGGTTCCATAGACACCTTATGTGTTCTAGTCGTTATTATTGGGCAGTTGTGATGCCCTACTATGGATTACCATAGTGAATGTGATGATAAAAATTGTTACAACATGAGTTTCACTATTGGAGGTGATTTTTGAGTTCAAAGTATTGATATGGGATATATGCTTATGGAGGCATACATAATGGGATGGCTACGTGGGATAATTATCCAATGACGATTTTATTTTCGTATTAAGGACATGAGTGACGAGAAGTAATTATATGATAAAATGGATGGAAATAAAAACTTCAAATTGGTACAATGATTTTTTTAAAGATTAGAGAGAACTGCTTAGCAATACGATTATGAGAATTTTGAGGAGAGATTTTGCGGGCACACAAATTACGATTAGAAAACATTAATTGATGATGTACTCAGATTGGGCAAGATTTATTATTTTGTTACATCGTTCGTGATTTCGGTGAAAATTAAGTACGAGTGTTCGGACACAGGAGCTGGGTCACCGTGTAATTTCGGAATATGAGGAGCAGCGACACAATTAGAAAACTTATACAAGTATGTGTGGCTTGTGCATTACAGATGTGTGTTTTATTAATGCACTAAGGTGGATAAATGAAAAAGTAGGTGTCTAATTATGAACTTCTGGAGATAGTATCGTAGGACCTATGATGGTTCAACGGAGTTATAACTATATAGTAAGAGTTTATATGGACTCTAGGATTATACTCATATGAATTAGAAACAGTTGTCTTATCGAGAGTAGGCACAACAATGTGAAAATTTCAAGATGGGTTACAAAAGTATTTCTTGAAATAGAGAAACAATGAATGTTCGATGCAGGAAATGAACGTAGACTAAATACTAATAACGGTATATTTTGAGAGATAAATAAATGCGATAATTATCTAGCGATGAAATTTTCTTATTTATGTCAATTGTATGCAAAGTGTAAAGATTTTTGTTGTCAATTTTATCAAATACCGCAAGTGCACGGGCTATTATAGAATAGCAGGTGTAAGTACGAGTCGAACCCACAGAGATTTGTCAATTTTAATTTTTAAAAGAATTGCAATTGTCTAACTAGATAAAATGGGATAGAGAATGTGTACTAAATTAAATAAAAAAAAACTATGATAAATGAGAGTAACGCAAGAGATTTGTAAACAATTAGAAAATAATTAGGATTCGGGGTCCATTTATCACGTAAATAATATTGCACACTAATTTAATATTGCCATTCCCTTTTTATAACTCAAATTAAACCGACTCTCGCTGCGTTTAATTCCAAAAATATGGCGATTATGTTCAAAATATTTTTAACATCTCTACTAGACGGTTAAAATCCCTATTCCCTTAGAAAATACAAGTTTTAAAATTTGCAAATGTATTTAAGCATGGACTATCAAAACAATCAAAATGCAAGCATAATCCATCAAAAATTACTATTTTTAAATCTCAAAACTTGATTGACAAAACAATTTCGAAGGTTTTAAAACACACTCTTGTGTCGTTTTAAAATGAATAACGAATCTTTAATAACAATTAAAATAAGTAGGGAATAGACAACAATCAAATTAACATGACAATATTAGTTAACTATGATACACTTCTCCCTAATCCTAATACAATAATCAAACTATCATAATGAAAGAGAAATTGCAAGAATAAGAAGAGATTTTCATTGATAAACCAAACTTACAATAAGTTCTCTCACAATAATCTTCAATCCTCTAAGAAATGATAAAGACTTGGCCCTCAAATTGAATACAATTGCTCTCTAAGATTCTGCATACGAAATTGTCTACACTTTGCTCTACACCCGAAATAATGATCCAAAGGATTCTATTTATAGGCTTAGGGTGAGGCATTAGGGTTTTGGTGGAACTCTTCAATTTCCACCTTTTCACTTTCTACCTCTTCACTTTCCCCTTCTCGAAAAGTCTTGTCTTTTCTTGCTCAACACGCATGTCAAATTTCGTCCAATTCATAGAATAAAAATTCCATACTTTTTTACGATTTCACAAGAATAATCAAGCTATCATATGAAAGAGAAACAGCATTTTTTCGAACGACCATAAAAATCTGCTTTTTCGCGCCTTTTTCAAGTTGATCATCAATTTGCACCAAATTCCATTATTACCTGCAAAAATTTCACTAGGCAACTTTTTTCACAAATTAGCACAAGAATATTATAAATTATCGAAGCACCCATTTTTGACTTGGAATTGCCATTTTAACTGTGAATTCAATCATTCTTGCATTTTTTCTCTTTTCAATAAAATGATCTCTAATGTATCAAAAATAAAATGATCTCTCAAGAACTTATTAAATAAAACAAAATGGGACTAACAAGGTATAAATTTGGGTACAAAATATACAAAATAATGCACTCATCACTTTCATATTGTAGAAGTATTTGGTTCCTTTGAGAACGTTAGGACTAGTGATAGTCTCAGTTACATGATGGTGTGTACAATCATAAATAATGTTATTATAATGATGATGTCATTGGAAATAGGTAATAGTAGCCTTTACTTTAATGAGTAGGCCTGTGGAGCTTTATAAATAATTAATCACATTAATAGACTTAAGTCCTGGACCGAAAGAACTCAATGACCGACGAAGCTATACATTAGTGTATCGAGAGGGATACTTGTTTGGATTTCTCTTATGAGACGTCCCATGCACAAAGTTAGCAAATGTTGGGAGTTGAGAGATGTTGGGTCCTAGGACGTTCTGTTACTATTCTTGGTATTATCAAACTGATAAATTTATCGGGATTTAGTGTATCCCTTAGGAGTGATGAGACTTCTGTTAGCAATGGGCACAAATTAGATTTATATTATTGGCATAAACGTTTATTTTTATTTTCTTTTAAGTCTTGGACCAACGGATATCAATAACTGAATAAGCCGTTTAGTAGTGTATCGGGAGGTTTTCTTAATTGGATTTCTCTTGCGAGACGTCCCAAGCACTAAATTGCCAAATCTCGGGAGTTGAGGGAAATTGGATCTTAAGATGGTCACTTTTTATGTTTACATATGTGGTGGTATACCTTGATTTATAGATATATTTGGTGTGAATGGTTTCAGATGGGATGTATATGTGTCATTAATATTTGATAATGGTACATGTGTTTATGCATGTAATGTGGAATATACGGGCCCACCAATGATATTATAATAGGCATTGATGAGCCTTTTTTTTACCTCATGGAATATGAGTATGGACTAATTCAGTGTAAAACTTACGATAATGGTGAGGATTAAAATATAAGGTTAAGCTTTAGTGAATTCCGAGGACGGAATTTCATTGATAGGGGGAAGAATGTAATAACCTGTATTTTCAGAATAAAATATTATGATGGAAATTGAATTAAAAATTTCACATTAAATTTGAGAATGAATTTAATTTAAGGGATTTTAATTTAAATGAGTAAAATTTAAATTGAGAAATAATACTTATTCTTGATTTAATATTAGTGGACTTAATTTCATAGGATAGGTTCACTCACATAAAAGAAATCATATAGTAATTAATTTATGGTTACGCATTGTTTAAACATAATAAAAATGTTTATGTTGAATAAAAGAAATTGGGACGTGTTTCGAGAGGTTTTATAAGATCGTATAGGTATTTTAGACCTTTATAAATATCCCCCAGCTATATGTATATATGTTGGGAGGTTATTGGACTATTTGGATTATGAGTTTTGGCCCATTTTGGGGTCCAAATATGGGACTTTAAGCCCAACTCGAGAATTGAGGTTAAAATATATAAATTAGGAGATTAAGGAAACTCCATATTATTAAACAAGAAGTTTAGAAGACACATTGGGAAGAGAGAGGAGGTAAAGGGCTAAGGAGAGGGAGAAATCAAGAAAGAAGGCTAAAGAACCCACCAAGAAATCCTCAAAAAAATCAGGTAAGAATTTTCTTACTAACTCTATTTGTCTAAAATATTTCTTAATTCATTATGATTTATCTTTCATGTAGAATCCTGGATTTTGTAGGAATTGGTGGTGACATAATGATGAATTGAATCATATTTGTAGAGGATTTGAATCTAAAAATAGGATTGAAAATTCAGAAATTAGGATGGGTATTAATTACAAGTTGGATGATAGGATACTTTAAAGCCCTAGTTTAAACGATATGGTTGATCACATGTAGAGGATTATTGTTTATGATTAAAGATCCAAAAATTTATGTTGATTATAACCCTTTCATCATGGTAGAATCGTAAGGAATTTATAGATATAAATCTGATTTGGTATGAAACCACTAATAGCCTGAAATCCTGGGATTTGGGACTTGAATCCGACATTAAAATACGTGATAAATGATCCTAAGAGGGTAAACAAAGTCATAGGGACCCGGATTGAAAATTATATTAAAGAATAAGCTATGAAATTATGTTTAGATGGAAGTATTGAATTCCCAACCTTGGAAAAATTCTAGGGAAGTAGGTTGTCGCATAGTTCGCCCCTGGTCTGAATCGGTTTGGCCTTGTGGGGGGGGGGGGGGGGACGTGGGGTCCGCAGTTATATCCTAGGGAATTTTCGGAGTTCATACGAGTTAGCGGGACCGTGTACGAGTAATCGTGAAATTTAATAAAAATGGATTAGTGACGTTACTAATAATTGTGAAAATTAAATTAACTAGATGGTTAATTTTATGTTATAAACAAAAGAATCTAGTGATGTACGTGATGGTAGAACATTAATGTAGAACATTTACGGGATTGCGAAGGGGTAATTTGTTGGCTAATTACTGAAAGGAATTAACTGGATGATTTTAAGTATTATTTAAAGGAAATGGACTTAAATAATTAACTAGATAGTTAATTGTATTTTATAAAGAAAAGGAAGTTAATAATTTATGTGATGGTTAATTATTAACTAAGGATAACTTCGAATCATCCTTAGGGGGTAGCTAGTGTGTAATTATAGAGTAATTAACCTTACATATGGTATGTATTTTTATTTTGTGTGGACATACCTATGTTCGTGGACTATCCTATCGATTGGGGTTATACGCGTTCGGGACTATAGCACATGTTGGCACAGGTGGGCTAGGCATAGTGTAGGTCATATTTTAGATACTATATAGCAGCGCCACTTATGGGAGATAAGTGTTGATGTTGGGATCCATGTGTCACCGCTAGGTATGGGTCGTGCAATGGTTAACTGCGTAGGTACCGCCCCACTTGTATGTGTATTGTGAAGTCCGTGGATAGGAGACTACTCCAGACTTACCGATAGAGCACGAACGAGACACTATTGGTAGATGCCTTACTGTCGCATGAATATATAAGGACATATATATAAATTAATGGAAATGAATAAGATAAATTCCTAGTCTAATGATGTAGACTATAAAACACAGACCCAATACTATGTAGTATGCAGGATAAATTGTTATATCACTATATGGATTGTGACTGGGGTAACTTGGATAGTAATAACTGGAATGTAAATGATTCCATTTCAGTACGCTAATTATGCTAGATGCATCCTTATAATTGCGTTGGCCTATTTATCCGCTATCTACTTTTGGACTTGGATGGTTGTACGTTTAGCATTGCTCTTAGATGAGGGGTAAGATTCTTAATGTATGTGAGTGAGGATGGGAGATGTTCACTTTGAATTAAATGTACTTTTGCATAATTAATTTAGTAAGTTGATTCTTGTAAACTCTAAGGCGCTGACCCAAATTATAAATGTTTCCCCCTCCCTGGTGCTCTTAGATCAGAGATAGCAGGACTATCCATAGATTAGCCTTGCGGTCTCACCTTGCGCATCAAACTTCATATCATTGATTCTAGACTAGGTTGCTTTTTTATTTCAGTTTTATTATTTTGGGATTTTTGTATGGACATAAGTCTGAAGTTGACGCGACTTAATATTTGTCTCAAAAGTGCGTATTTATCTAGGCTCAAGTGCAAGCCTTGTCGCTCAAGTAATAACCCGGTAAGTCGGGATCGTCTCCACAGGGATCAAAATTGCCAAATAATAACAAGGAAAATTACCAAACCGTGAAATGATTTCTTAAAAGAAATGAAAAGATGATTGATTTTTGGGAAAATTTCTAAAACTTACTTATGAAGAACGATTGGAAATTAACAGCAAAACTAGGTTTTAACAATTTAGAGAAAATTAGGGTAGGGTACAATCCCTCAATCCTTAACAAATTATCCTTTAGAATATTAGAATTATAAATCAAAATTCTTGATTAAATCCAGTCCTTATCATCACTAAGCATTACATATATGAGGGTCAAGCCCGCATCATATGAAATCAAAGATCAATATAAGGCGGTGAACGATAAATTATACATACAAAACATTCTTAAACATCCCAAGTACCTAGGGTAAGAGAGATTAAAAGATATGACAATGCATCTATAATTTTCATTCACGATTCAACCAATATTTTCATTTATTTTCTAATTTTCCATACACATAATTTGCCGTGGATTGAGTTCATGTACCCCAACCCTTAAGAAATTAGCTACTCATGATTTTATTGAAGAACAAAAATGAAATTATGAGACTGCAGAACATTGTAAGAAATTTGCAGAAATTAAAGCAAAAGAGAATAGAATGATATTACTTGAATTCAGCACAAAAACGGAATTGAGATTCAGACTACAAACTAGGGTTCATGCAAATCTTGAAGGAAATGGAAATTTAACCTACAAAGCTGTTCTAAAAACTCTCTCTAAAATTCCTAACCCTAGCCTCTCTCTAGCCTCTCTCTAGCCTCTCTCTAGCTTCTCTCTAGCCTCCCTCTAGCCTCCTTGAACTGATGTAGAACTTGGCATTTTATAGCACAAATCCTCCAAAGTCGGTTTCCAATTGTGCTTGTGGAACAAGGTTCACAGCTACGCACTCATCAAATCTGCACAATAAATGAGAAATTAATTTCAGGATTTCGCATTCCCGGATCGGTCCGGGTCTTTATCGGATCGGTCCGATATCCATCGGATCGGTTCTTTTATTTTCTTCCGGATCGATCCGATAGTGTCCGGATCGGTTCGAATTTTTCTTCCATCGGTTTGCCATCCATCCGGGGTACACTGGCCTTGGGCAAATCGGATCGGTCCGGATCCTACCCGGATCGGTCCGAATTTTTTCTTCTTTGACTTTTTCCTTACAGCTTTGACTGGCCATATCTTCTTATCTAGACCTCCGATTTGGATGCCGTTTCTTCCTATGCTCTTGTGAACTCATTCTCTTCAACTTCCCTTTTGGTGTCACTTTCGAATTCTGAATGGAATTACACTTTTGTCCTTAGACATTTCTTGCTTGTATCCTTTCTTTTCTTTTGGATTCTTTCTTGCATTCCATTCCTGAAAACTTCATCCAACTTATACAAAACCTAGGGAAAGTTGTTAGGAATAGACAATGGAGTGATATGGCATAAAAATGGCTCAATTACATTGTTCGAGATATTAAAATCACTAAATTAAGGAGATAAATTCTGAAGAATTTATGCTTGATCAAATCCCCCTAACTTAGGACTTTGCACGTCCCGGGCAATGTATTTGAATTTAACCAACATTCATCATTTGAAAACTTCTTTATTGAAATAGTATTCCACTTTCGCAGGCATGCGATTGCATTTAGCGTATGCAACAAGCCTTTAAACCCCTAGGTTACCCTAGTAGGACGAGTTTTGTCTCGTGAGGGTTTGCAGTGAATTTACCCACAAAATTCTTTATTGACTCAAATAAATATCAAAATACTTAAAAATTGTACAATTTAAACTTTTCTAAAAATAATCACCATAAATTCATATTCAACTGTCTCAAACCATCGTGTGTGTGTGCAAAGCCAAAAATTCAACCTCAAATTTCCACCGATTGAGCATTACGTTACTTTCCGAAAATTCGTTTTGATTCAAATTCTTACGGATGCACTCACAAACGAATCACTCGGATTGTGGCTATTTTCTCTCGGTATGCATGATATAAAGAGTAAATATAATGGACACAAATTCATGCATACAAAATTGAAAATAAGGAAATTTATGGTGAAAAGATCTCATCATCGGATTACGGTTATTAGGAAATGGGAACATCACCTCTAATTCACACCATTTTAATCTCTCATATTATCTTTCCATGTCTTAGCTCTCCACGCAGTAATTAATTTTTCAATTTGGACTCGGTTAGGACTTTTTGGGGTAAAAGGTGTAAAGGGTAAAAATGGGAATAAACGGAATGTTCGAAATTGGAAAATGTCCTTATGACGTCCATTTGTGCTTTTTCGGGCATTTGCTCATTTTTATCTTTCTCTTTTTTTTTCTTTTTTTTTTTTTTTTTTTTTTCTTGCTATTTTTGTTGAGCATATCTATTTTTTTTTTCTTTGCCCCTTTTTGTTGCACAATTTGGACTTGATGAATATTCAATTTTCACAATTCCGGGCTATTTGGGTTTTTCGGGTTATCAAACGAAAGGATAAATTTTTTATTAGGCTCAAATTGGGTTGCAAAAGGATAATTTTATTTTTCACAACTTTTTATAGCTAATATTTTTGGGTAACAAACGAGGGCCTACTTCATTGTCCAAATTGCTAATCACATTACCATATGCATCTCGAGATTAATTAAGTTCAGAGATATATTTAGCACGAATTTCGAGACAACATTTCACACATTTCCCATAACCGATCAAAATAAAGGATTGAGATCATCAACGACTTATTAAAACGCTGAAAAGAACTTTGAGTTAATCATAAACTCGGATTGATTTAAAAACTCATAAAAAATTGAAAGGCTCGAAATCTCACCGGGTTTGATCAATCTCCACACTTATTCGTAAAGTCGTCAATTTTCTTTCAATTTCCATCTTCGGTCAATTTTGGCTTGGTGCATTATGAATTTTACAATTTGAGACTATAAATAGAATAAAGGTGACATTTTTGAAAAATTTAAATTCCAATTTTTATTTATTTTGAAGAAAAATATTTTTGGATTTTTTTTTCAAAATTTTTTTTTTTTTTCAAATTTTTTTTTTTTTTTTTTTTTTTTTTTTTAAATAAATATATGAATATTAGCGAAGTTTTATGAGTACGCACCTGTCATCCCCCCTAACACAATGATTTGCATTGTCCTCAATCAAACAGATAAGAGATAAAAAGAAGACAACATAAAGAGTGCGATAAATAAAACATGCCAATATCATATTAAAATTGTAGATTACAAACAAACTGTGGAAATAACTGTATAAGCAAAACTATAACATAGGGATAAAAATCCTAATAAGGGAAGGGTATCCTAAGGGGCGGGTGGGGGATGGGTAGTACTCGGAGCAGATGGATCATATGGATTATAATAGTAGGGGGGAAGAGGGGCCTCGGATAGTCATACTGATCGGGAGTGAGCACACCATATGATTCGAGTTTGCGCACCACGAGGTCAAGCGAGAACGGGATAGGTATGGAATCCACAAAGGCTTGGGATTCAAATTCGGCCGTACGGACAAGAGAGCCGTAAAATTGACGAACTTCATTCTCCCACACGGCCTCATATGGCTCATTAAAGAACCGGCACCAGCCCCTTGACTGGAAAAGTGCAGTGACCGAATTGGGCATTTGATCCCATAATACTTGGCGCTCGATATGGATTTTGCGCGCAGGGCTGAAAAATTTTCGGCACCAATTTGCCTCTTGGCGGGAACGATACTCCCCATTGCCGTTGGGGAGAACTTCAATGGAAGTGTACTTCTGGGGAGCAGCCATGAGGTATGGAGGAGGAGATAGCTATGGAGATATAAGAGAGAAGATAGGTGGAGGTGTGAAGAAATGGGTAGGGGAAGGTATGTATTTATAGGAAGGAGGGTGGGGAATGGGGGGATGAATGGGTGGGAAATGGAATGGACGAAATTTTGAAGGAGGGGTTGGATTGGGTGAAGTGAATGGGTGGGGATTGAGGAGGTGGAAATGAAGAGGTGTGTCTCTTGGGATTATCAACCTGCAGAATATCGGACCGATCCGGTTTTGGGACGGACCGATCCGCCTCACCGGATCGGTTCCTTTTTTACCCCGGACCGATCCGGATGACCGGATCGGTTCTTTTATTTTACCGGACCGATCCGGTTTCAGGATCCCAGAATTCTTCTTCTCTCTTCCTAAAAACTCATACTCCACTCAATAATGATTTTTCAACCTCGCAAACCATTGATAACGAACAACCCGCACCATTCGGATTCTCAACCCTCAGAACGGACTCTAACCTATAACTTCTACATCCTACGACTCAAATGTACAACAATCACCCCATACATGTCGGGGGTGCGACGACCTCACTCTCTTCTTTCAATCAATCCCCATAAATGGGGTCCGACAGCCAGATTGTGTCGGCTTCCTTAACCATGGCTTCCAAATAAGGCTTGAGACGATGTCCATTAACTTTAAAAGTGGTTCCCCCTTTCTCATCCATTAGCTCAACGGCTCCATGGGGAAACACTTCTTTCACAATGTATGGACCAGACCATCGAGACCGCAATTTACCGGGAAACAGGTGCAACCTCGAGTTGTAGAGAAGTACCTTCTGTCCCAAATGAAACTCTTTCTTACGAATGATTCCGTCATGAGCTCGTTTCATTCGGTCCTTGGAAATTTTGGCACTTTCATACGCATCATTGCGCATTTCTTCCAACTCATTCAACTGAAGTTTACGTGTTTCACCGGCTTGATCCATTTTAAAGTTCACCCTTTTGATAGCCCAATACGCTTTGTGTTCAATTTCAACCGGAAGATGACAAGGTTTGCCATACACAAAACGAAATGGGGACATCCCAAGGGGATTCTTGTATGCGGTTCTATAAGCCCAAAGAGCATCAGTCAACCTAAGAGACCAATCTTTCCTGTTAGGATCAACTGTCTTCTCCAAGATATGCTTGATCTCCCTATTTGCAAGCTCGGTTTGGCCATTCGATTGGGGGTGATAAGGTGTGCTAACCTTATGAACAATTCCATACTTCCGCATTAGTTTATCCATCGGCCTATTGCAAAAATGACTTCCATTATCACTAATTATGGCCTTAGGCATACCGAAGCGAGAAAGTATATTTTCTTGAATAAATTTGATCACCACCTTACTGTCATTCGTCCGTGTAGCTATAGCCTCTACCCATTTTGAGACATAATCTACAGCGACAAGAATGTATAGAAAACCAAAAGAAGGGGGAAAGGGCCCCATGAAGTCAATTCCCCAACAATCAAACAACTCCAAAACTAAAATAGGGGACATTGGCATCATATCACGGCGAGTAATGGCTCCCATTCTTTGGCATCTATCGCAAGTCTTACAAAAATCATTCACATCCCGGAAGATTGTGGGCCAATAAAGACCACTTTGAAGGATTTTCGCAGCAGTTTTATTTTTAGAAAAATGACCGCCACATGCTTCCGAATGACAGAATCGAATCACCCCTTGGATTTCCTCATCGGGTACACATCTCCGGATAATTTGGTCAGCACAATACTTAAATAAGTATGGATCATCATAAAAGAACATGCGTGACCAAGTAATAAACCTCCTTCTCTCTTGCGGATTCCAACTAGAGGGAACAACTCCGGTGACAAGGTAATTGACAATATCCGCAAACCAAGGGAGAGAAGAGGTAGCAAATAGATTCTCATCCGGAAAATACTCGTCTATGGGAATGGGATCAATAGGTACGTCGGACGAGAGTCGTGACAAATGGTCAGCAACGACGTTTTCTACTCCTTTCTTATCTTGAATGGAGAGATTAAACTCTTGTAGGAGTAGGATCCACCTGATTAAACGAGGTTTGGCATCTTTCTTGCTTAAGAGATACTTCAATGCCGAATGGTCAGTGAAGCAAAGGATAGGCGACCCAACGACGTAAGAGCGAAATTTGTCGAGAGCAAAAACAACTGCTAGCAACTCTTTCTCTGTAGTAGAATAATTAAGCTGAGGGCCAGATAATGTTCGGCTAGCATAGTAAATAACATGAGCTTTCTTGTCTTTCCTCTGTCCAAGAACAGCCCCAATCGCGAAATCACTTGCATCACACATAAGCTCAAAGGGAAGCGACCAATCCGGAGCTTGCATGATAGGTGCAGAAATAAGCATGCTTTTGAGTTTATCAAATGCTTCTTGACATGCTTTACTCCACTCAAATGGAGTGTCTTTCATGAGAAGATTACTCAAAGGTCTAGCGATGGCGCTAAAGTCTTTGATAAACCTCCTATAAAATCCAGCATGGCCTAGAAAGGACCTCACATCTTTAAGTGATTTTGGCGGGGGTAGCTCAGCTATTACTTCAATTTTTGCTCGATCAACTTCAATTCCCCTAGATGAGACTATGTGGCCCAAGACTACACCCTCGGTAACCATGAAATGGCATTTTTCCCAATTGAGGACTAAGTCTTTTTCCACACATCGGAATAGAACTCTCTCAAGATTAGCTAAACAATGGTCAAAAGATGAGCCGAAAACGCTGAAATCGTCCATGAACACCTCAAGACCTTTTTCAAGCATGTCGCTAAAGAGACTTAACATGCACCTCTGAAAAGTAGCCGGCGCATTACATAACCCAAATGGCATACGTTTATAGGCAAACGGACCAAATGGACATGTAAAAGTCGTCTTTTCTTGATCAAGAACATCCACCTCAATCTGATTATAACCGGAATACCCATCTAGAAAACAATAATAAGGATTGCCCGCTACTCGTTCAATAACTTGATCGATAAATGGTAAAGGAAAATGATCCTTTCGAGTTCCGGCATTGAGCTTTCGGTAGTCAATGCAAACACGCCACCCGGTGGTGGTGCGTTGAGGTATTAACTCTCCCTTAGCATTTTCAACCACAGTCATCCCTGATTTCTTTGGAACGACCTGAATTGGGCTCACCCATTTACTATCCGAAATGGGATATATAATTCCAGCATCTAGCAATTTGATTATTTCCGCTCTTACAACATCTTTCATTGTTGGATTTAACCGCCTTTGCATCTCACGAGATGGCTTCACTTCTTCCTCGAGATGGATTTTATGGGTACAAATCAAAGGACTTATACCCTTTAAATCTGCTATGGTCCAACCAAAAGCACTTCTATGCTTTCTCAACACATTTAACAACATACCTTCTTGCCCTTTTTCTAGATGGGAAGACACAACAACAGGAAATGTATCATTCTCACCTAAAAAGGCATATTTGACATGGGAAGGTAGCTTCTTCAACTCAAGACTAGGAAATCTATGTTCAGAGGGGACCATGGGTGTCTCCCTCGGAGGCAATTCTTCATACCTAGAAATCCAGTCAACCGCTCTTAAACTTTCAAAACTTTCTTCCTCTTGTAACCACATTTTCAACTCTTCCACCTCTCTTTCAAACTTAGTATAATCACTCATTTGAGCATCACTTTGCCCTAAGCATACTTTCAAAGCATCTCCTCCTATGATTTTCTCAATATTTTCATCCACCACTTCATCAATAAGATCCACTTCAAGAATCTCATCCTCATCACCCATTTGTTTAGCGACATTGAAAATATTTTTCTCGAGAGTCATGTTTCCAAAAGTGAGTTGCATTCGGCCATTCCGTGTATTGATCAAAGCATTAGCGGTAGCTAAGAACGGTCGGCCCAATATAATTGGAACATGATTTATCGAATGGGGAACAGGCTCGGTGTCCCAAATAACAAAATCAACGGGAAAGTAGAATGTATCCACTTGAACTATCACGTCTTCTACAATCCCGCGAGGCACTTTGACTGTTCTATCCGCTAACTGTAGAGTGATTCGGGTAGGTTTTAAATCACCTAAATCAAGCTTCTTATAGATGGAGTATGGGAGGATGTTTACACTCGCACCTAAATCAAGCAATGCTCTTTCCACTCTCATTTCTCCAATGATACACGAAATGGTAGGTGAACCTGGATCTTTGAATTTTGGTGGAAGATCATTGAGAAGAACTGAGCTCACATTTTGTGCCAAGAAAACATTTTTCTTCACCTTAAGACGTCTCTTGACAGTCAAAAGATCTTTAATAACCTTCGCATATGCTGGAATTTGTTGAATAGCATCAAGGAACGGCAAGTTCAATTTTACTTGCTTCAACACATCCATCACCTCGATACGCGAAGCACCTTTCTGAGGTGACTCTAAGCGTTGAGGAAATGGAGCAGCAGTAGGCAACTTGACTTTAATATCAGACTCAACTTCCGCATCTTTCAATTCCTTTTCTAAGGAAGGTTCTTCAGCCCCGGAAATTTCAGATTCATTCACAATCTCGGGATTGACTCCATCATCATTCACCTTTGGCAATTTAGGTGCTAGATCAACTACGCGGCCACTACGAAGAGTAGTAACAGCTTGACATTGTTCTTGTAATTCTGATGATGTGGAGCAAACCGTGGTTTGACCTTGAAGAGGTGGTCTTTGGCCTTGGGCTGGAAGTTTACCCTTCTCTTGAGTATTCACCGCAGACTGCAACCTAGAGATGTTAGTATGCATTTCAGCGAACATTCGCTCAAATTTGGCATCTCTTTCTTTTTGGGCTTGGATGAATTGAGTGAAATTATCCTCATGAAATCTCCTAGGTGGAGGTACATAAGGACCAGGAGGTGGTACTTGCATAGGGTTTGCCACTTGCTGAAATTGAGGGGGTTGTGGTAGAGTCATCTGTGGGTTAGGAACCATCCCACCTTGGGGTTGTCCATAATTGTACCCGGGATTCCTCCACGATTGATTATATGCATTCCCTTGCTGAGCATTATAATTCCCTCGAAAACCTCCTATCGCATCAACCTGTTCAGTGTACATGGCCTTGTATGCAGGTATGGTAGGACATCCTTCGGTAGAATGTCCTGCATTACAAATGGCACATACCTTCTCCATCTCGGTTTTTACAGGTCCAGACACATCTCTCAATCGCATATCTAGCATATCTCTAAAATTCTTCTCCATTTGGTCAAGTTTTAGATCCAACAAAGTGTCCTTATCCACGTGATAAATACCAGACGCAGCAGGCAAGTTAGACACTTGTCGATTTCTATTTTGACTATTTGGATCAGAAGTATCCCATGCTTGGGTAGTTTCCGCCACATATTTCAAATGAGCCTCAGCATCGCTTGTACTTAACTCCCAAAAAGGTCTCTCACACATGGTTTGAACAAGTTGTTTAGACGCTACAGTAAGGCCTTGATGGAAAAATGAAATCAGATGATGAGTTTCAAAACCATGATGGGGGCACGCATTGACTAACTCCTGATATCTCTCCCAACACTTATCAAAAGCCTCATTCTCATTTTGACGAAAAGCTTGAATTTGGGCTTTAACAGAATTGGTTTTGTGTTGTGGAAAAAATTTTGAGATAAACTTGTTTTGCATATCTCTCCATGATAAAACAGAATTTGGGGGCAGGGTCCATAACCAAGTTTTCGCTTTATCCTTTAAGGAAAAAGGAAAGAGCTTTAACCGGATTACTTCTTGTGGACAAGTTTGGTCTCCAAATGTCTCACACGTATCTTCAAACTCTCTAATATGGAGATATGGTTTTTCCGAATCCATCCCATGAAATGTAGGAAGAATTTGGATCATTCCATTCCGAAAGTGGAACTGACCGGCATTATATGGGAATAAAATGCAACCAGGGTTAGCAGTTCTCTCCGGAAATAAAAGATCTTTCATGGGCTGATATGGTACATCATCCTCTCCAGCACCAACACCGACACTACCATGATCCGACATATTGCTACCGAAAGGTTCAGAATTCTCACTCAAGGTTTGACTCAACGAACGACTTGTGATGGAATTATTAGGGGAAGGAGGTGGAACCCAAAAAGGCAAAGACTCAGAATTTTCAGATCCGGCTTCGGCAATAGGATTTTCGTGAATTTGGGTGGGAGATGAATCCTGCATATAAAATCACAAGAGAAATTTTTTTTTTTTTTATGAAATCACTTGTAGATAACAATAACTTTCTTGAAAATTTAACAATTTTAGATCCCCGGCAACGGCGCCAAAAACTTGACGCGACTTAATATTTGTCTCAAAAGTGCGTATTTATCTAGGCTCAAGTGCAAGCCTTGTCGCTCAAGTAATAACCCGGTAAGTCGGGATCGTCTCCACAGGGATCAAAATTGCCAAATAATAACAAGGAAAATTACCAAACCGTGAAATGATTTCTTAAAAGAAATGAAAAGATGATTGATTTTTGGGAAAATTTCTAAAACTTACTTATGAAGAACGATTGGAAATTAACAGCAAAACTAGGTTTTAACAATTTAGAGAAAATTAGGGTAGGGTACAATCCCTCAATCCTTAACAAATTATCCTTTAGAATATTAGAATTATAAATCAAAATTCTTGATTAAATCCAGTCCTTATCATCACTAAGCATTACATATATGAGGGTCAAGCCCGCATCATATGAAATCAAAGATCAATATAAGGCGGTGAACGATAAATTATACATACAAAACATTCTTAAACATCCCAAGTACCTAGGGTAAGAGAGATTAAAAGATATGACAATGCATCTATAATTTTCATTCACGATTCAACCAATATTTTCATTTATTTTCTAATTTTCCATACACATAATTTGCCGTGGATTGAGTTCATGTACCCCAACCCTTAAGAAATTAGCTACTCATGATTTTATTGAAGAACAAAAATGAAATTATGAGACTGCAGAACATTGTAAGAAATTTGCAGAAATTAAAGCAAAAGAGAATAGAATGATATTACTTGAATTCAGCACAAAAACGGAATTGAGATTCAGACTACAAACTAGGGTTCATGCAAATCTTGAAGGAAATGGAAATTTAACCTACAAAGCTGTTCTAAAAACTCTCTCTAAAATTCCTAACCCTAGCCTCTCTCTAGCCTCTCTCTAGCCTCTCTCTAGCTTCTCTCTAGCCTCCCTCTAGCCTCCTTGAACTGATGTAGAACTTGGCATTTTATAGCACAAATCCTCCAAAGTCGGTTTCCAATTGTGCTTGTGGAACAAGGTTCACAGCTACGCACTCATCAAATCTGCACAATAAATGAGAAATTAATTTCAGGATTTCGCATTCCCGGATCGGTCCGGGTCTTTATCGGATCGGTCCGATATCCATCGGATCGGTTCTTTTATTTTCTTCCGGATCGATCCGATAGTGTCCGGATCGGTTCGAATTTTTCTTCCATCGGTTTGCCATCCATCCGGGGTACACTGGCCTTGGGCAAATCGGATCGGTCCGGATCCTACCCGGATCGGTCCGAATTTCTTCTTCTTTGACTTTTTCCTTACAGCTTTGACTGGCCATATCTTCTTATCTAGACCTCCGATTTGGATGCCGTTTCTTCCTATGCTCTTGTGAACTCATTCTCTTCAACTTCCCTTTTGGTGTCACTTTCGAATTCTGAATGGAATTACACTTTTGTCCTTAGACATTTCTTGCTTGTATCCTTTCTTTTCTTTTGGATTCTTTCTTGCATTCCATTCCTGAAAACTTCATCCAACTTATACAAAACCTAGGGAAAGTTGTTAGGAATAGACAATGGAGTGATATGGCATAAAAATGGCTCAATTACATTGTTCGAGATATTAAAATCACTAAATTAAGGAGATAAATTCTGAAGAATTTATGCTTGATCAGAAGTCAATTTTATTTCAGTTGGTTTGTGACACTTATGTTTATGTTGGTTTTTATTCGGACTGTATGGATGTTTGTTTTAACATTATCTTGATCTTCAATTCAAGTTCAGTTTTAATTCAAATGTGAGTTGCAAATAAATATATTTTTATGGTCTTGATGTTGAGAATGATATAGAATGTATAATAAGCCCCATCTTCGGTATACTATATCTAGTCAACATTTACGTGAGAAAGTGCGGGTTGTTACAATTATTTAAATGTATTTGTAAACTATCATTAGGGTCTGTTTGATATGGGGTGTAATATTTTATTAGCATATGTTAAAAATCAAATGGTAAAATGTTCTTCATGTATTTGAAATTAATTTTTGTTCATTATCATTATGAAACTTTGAACAAATAAAGTAAACAAAATTCAGCTTTAAATACATGAAAATACATTTTATCGTTTTAATTTTTATTATGGTGAACAAGATTTCACCTCGAACCAAATTGACCCTTCTGCTTAAATTAAGTTTTGAATATTTAACTCCAAGGGCATGATTGAGTGGTAGTCAACCATCACTAAGAGGCTTGCACCACGTGAGGTCGTGAGTTAGATTCCTCTTATACACGTTAAACCTTAGGGTATAGTACCGCGAGGAGTAATCTATGTCGTAAAGTTCCATTCGGGGTGGAGGGAATAGTCTGATATGCTTGCAAGTTGGCCCAAGATCTAAATTAGGGTTTTAATACTAAAAGATAATTACAAGTCCCATAACATATCCGAAATATAATTAGAGAAAACAGTTAGTCATATTAATACTTTTTGCCAAATTCCATTTGCACCAAAGATAATAGTTCTAAAGCAGTGGCCCTACGGTGGAAAGGTTTACAGTGAATTTTGCTTTTATATAATTTAAGTCATCTATGACAATAAATTTCTTCTTGATCAAGAATAATATTAAAAGAAACTTTCATAGATTTAATCGGCTCATTTATTTTCCAGGTATAAATATAAGGTGAGTTTAAGAACTGAAAAAAACTAACCCTTAATCTCCAATTGCTCATTCATTACACTCATTTAAGAACTGAAAAAAACGGCCCCCACCACACCCAAGAGCAACTTTTCAAATTCCATCCAAGTTCCAACCATTTAAACTCTCTTTCATTATTTCTAAAAAAATCAACCCTCTTTTAAATGCTTACAATACTCTCAAGTTTCAGCCCAAAAAAATTCGAGAGGTTTGTATTTTTTTTATTCACCCTCCCTCATTATCTCATGTTAATTTTTTAGATTGAAATCTTCATTGTTGTTAAATATAAATGTTATTTTTTATTAATTTATTGAATACTTGTAAAATGATGTTAATTTTTTTGTTAAGTTATTGTTGTTCGTATTTTTTTTAAATCCAGAAATATAAATGTCGTTTTTTTTACTAATATGATGAACTCTTTTATTAATTTTTTTAAAGGTTGTTATTTTACTAATCTAAAGTTTAAAGTGTATATAAAGTTATCTCTTCTTGTTGTCATTTTTTACCTCTTCTTGTCATTTTGTTAAGTTTTTATTGCCATTTTTTTTTATTAATCTGTCATTTTTTAATTTTAATAATTGTTGTTAATTTTTGGATTTAAATGTTGTTTTTTATATTTTTGAATTTAAATGCTGTTCTTGTTGTCATTGTTTTTTTATATTTTAAACACTTAGATTAGTACAAACAACATTTATATTTAAAGATTTAAATGATATAATTTAAAAGTGAATAGAAAGTTATATGTTCTTGTAATCATTTTTTTGTTAGTCTGTCTTTTTTTTAATAGTTTTTAGTGTTAATTTTTTTTGTTAAGTTCTTGTTATTAATCTTGTTGCTCCTTTTAATCTGCTATTAATTTTTTTATTCTAATAATGTTCATTTTTTATGTGTTTCTTCGACATTTTTTTTAGCAAAGAAGGGCTTTTAAAGTTGCTTTACAAATTCAGCAAAACAGGCAATTTTCCTTTATTTTGTTGTGATCGGAAATTTTTAGATTGATTGTTGGATGGTTGTGTATTCTATTTTGTTCGTTTCTTTTTAGCTTGTAAAAATACATATTAAACTTTTCGGGAAAAAAAATTATATAAAGGGCCCCATTTTACAAGTTCACCTTAAGCCCCCAAATCTTCGGGGCCGGCCCTGCCACCCCCCCCCCCCCCCCCCCCCATCCCCACCCACCCTTTTTATGGCACATATCCATGGCTGCACATCTTCACACGGACAAACAAACATACACACACACAAAAAACACATGCAGACTAAGATAAACATGGATACTCTACCAATAATGAACACTTTTGATGGTATCATCAATATCAAAACACATGAATAGATTGCAAAACCATATCAAAACAAAATCTAATCAGATCATAAACAAAATCTCTTCTTTCTCATATATCGCAGCGCAACTCAATCCTCTCGAAATTATTTTGCAAGAAAAAGACATACAACTCGTACTAAGATTATTCGCCTAACAATTTCAGGTTATAAATTAAGAAACTAAGAAAAAAGTAAAGGAATATGGAATTCCAGTACCAGAAAATTTGAATGAAAAAGTAGATTCTAACTCTAAACACCACTGTTAGCAGATGAGGACATCAAAGAGAGAATGGCTGTCAGGGAAGACATGGCACTCAAAGCTGCCTTCAAAACATCCTGTGAACACCCTGGTTTCACTATGGTTTTCACCTGGAAAAGTGGACAACAGAGAAAAAAAAATCATATGTTATGAGGGGGGAAAAAATATACAATGGAATATCAACCAATATTTGCTCAAAGATGGGATTATGCTACGAGAAAATACTATCCCGTCCCAAATTAATGTTCACTATTTGAAAATGACGGTTTTTAAAGATTCACTCAATCAATGGCCGAGATCAAGCATTCGCTACTGTGAATATGGTCCATTGATTACGTCCAAAAAAGGAAAGCGATTATTAATTTGGGACGGCCAAAAAGGAAAGCAAGACTATCAATTTGTGGCAGAGACGTAGTTGTTAAAGGTGCACCCAGGCTCCAAGCTCAACTCGGATCAGCAACGGCTCCTTACTTCACTAAGGCAATACTCCTTCAACAAGGCTCGTGCCTTGTGCACCTAGGCTCCAAGATCAAGGCACGGTTCAGGAGCGCCTCATTAAAAAAATTTGGATAACACCCTCAATACAAGAATGGACCAATTGATATAGGTCCTGTTTGGTTGTCTCCAAAATTACAAATTAGTTCATTTAAAATTAATTCATTCATGAATTGCCTTATTATTAGTGTTTGGTTACAAGAATGAACAAATTCAAAAATGAACCAATTCATGTTGATTCACAAAAACTTAAATTAGTTCATTTCACCAAAAACTTGAAATTGCACAATTTATAATGACAACATGAATCTTAAATGCATCACTCCCATAAAGTATTCTCACCATACTACTCTCTCTCTCTCTGCACACACACACACACACACAGATATATCAAAAGTAAATAACTTCATTTTTCTTTTCCAAACACACCACAAATTAGATTTAAACCCATTTAAAATTAATGCATCGACAATCTATTCATTTCAAATTGATCAATTTATAAAATTAAATAATTTACGCAACCAAACGGGCCCATACTGATTTTACATATTTTTCAATTGAATATGGAAGATTAGACAATTCCCCATCCCAAAACTAACCAATGAAAGTCTTTGATTCCTCGTAAAACTTTATCTTTCTCACTAGTCCATACTTTGTCAAGAAACAAACAAATTTAAACTCCAAGAGTGTTGCATCATAGACTAATTTATATGTTGATTTTGATTTTTCTTTTCGCATTGAAGTATCTTTTTTCCCATAAACATCAATATATTTTCTTTTGTCGATTATTAGATAATTAAATTGCTAAATAAATCTGATATTTGAAAAATATATTTTCATATGGTGGTATATGCTTTATCTTCTACTAACGTCTCTTCATAACCGTGTATAATAGTAATATATGCTATATATTTCAAAGTTAGATCATAAATGATATTATTATAAACATACTACTTTTCATAAATTTTATAGACTTTGCGTCTCACTTCGATCAGGCACGCGCCTTGCTTTGCGCCTCGCGCCTTGGTGCACCTTTCGCCTCTTATAATCAAATATCCTCTGGATGCTAGTCTAGTGAAACTAGGGCTGATTGAATTTCATACTCATTCAGCATTTGGGCTTTATTGATTCAGAACAGGTAAGGTAAGACGAACTAAATTTAGAAATATATAAAATTATAGTCAAGCTCTTCAAGATACCTCTTAGCAACATACCCATTTTTTAAAAATATTAAAAATATATATATTTTTCAACCAAATTTGGTATACATGATCTACATGATGAGATCATCTAAAAAAAAATCATGAGAAAATTCAACCCGGAAGTGGGTGAAATGAAATGTGAATATATATGTGCATTTTCGACCGTTCAAATTTTTTCTTGATGATTTTTTTTTAGGTGTTCGTACTATGTAGATCATTATGTATACCAAATTTGGTTGGAAAATATATTTTTTACTATTTTTTTAAAAAAGGGTATGTTCATAGGTATGTCAAGTGAGGTGTAACCCCCGCGCCCAGTGAGACCCGAACCCTTTGATTTCAATCCTAGTTATGATGGAAATGGATCCTTTTTAGGGTTTTATTGCATTTTATTGTATTTTTGTGATTTTCATTTATTTTATTATTGTCATTATATTGAATATAAGAAATCTCTTAATTCTCTCTCTAAAAGTTAGGGTTTGGTCATTTTTCTAGGCCATTGACATGTAGTTTACCTCAAATTGGTATCAGAACGAGGTGTCGCTCCAACATTGGTGTTTACTGTATCGGTGTGTCTTTATCAAATCGTACGCTACATCCAATGGGTCCAAGAATATCCAAACAACTATACGAAGATATTAAAAAAAAATGGAAGAGTTGGTATAATCACAACAACAAATCAATGCCTTCTTCCAACTCAAATTCCAAAACCCTAGCCAAATCAATGCCTTCTTCCAACTCAAATTCCAAAACCCTAACCCTAGCTCCTACCCTACCCTCCACAACTTCTACCCCACCCCTGTTCCGCCCCCTTTAACCCACCCCGTTGCCATCCCCCACCCCTACCACAAGCCCCCTCCGGCGACCAACCTCCAAAACCCTACCCACCCCGTCGACCCACTATACGGTTCCCGCCCCCTCCCCTAGCCACCCTCAACCCCCGCCCCACCTCCGATCTACCCCCCAACCCACCCAGCCCCGCAAATTCCCCTCATTCAGCCACTGCTGCCAATGTTTTTAAAAGCGCGCTATTGCCTTTTTCCCTGGAAAAACGCTATGTAGCGCAGGTTTAATTGCGGAATACCCCAATAGCGTGCACTATTAGCTAACGTGTCACGCGAAATTGCGCAAAAATGCGCTATTCTGTGCAAAAAAGCGCAATAGCAGCGCAATCAGAGCTTTAAAGAAAAAAAAAGTTGTATCTCCCTTAACCATTGATAAAACTTACGGGCTGTAAAAAGTCGTATCTCACCCTTAACCCTTAACCCTCACAGAAAGAGAGAACCTTAAAAAAACCCTAAAAAGGCCCCATACTTGTTGCCGATTGAGCTCGAAGTCACCTTGTTGCTGCCGATCTAGTTCGGAGGTCATTCTACTGCCTTCTTTTATTTTGTAAGTTACGTTTACCCATTTTTTTTAGATACCAAGATGGCAACTCGTGTTTGGGAGCTTTTAACACATTTTTTTTTTCGTTTCTCAGTATGTTTTTTTCCAGTCAACTCTTTTTGGTTGGGAGCTTTAAAAAGTCACTTTTTTGTAACTTTTTTTCAATAACTCTCATATTTTTATTTATATCTCAGTTAACTCTAAAATGTTATTTGTTTTATAATTTTCAGTTTAAATATGTTAATATTTTTAGAAATTTTAGTTTAAATTTTAATATTTATAATTTTCAGTTTAAAATGTTACTTATTTACAAATTTTCAGCTTTAAATGTTACTTGTTTTTATATTTTTCAGTTTAAAATGTAAATATTTATAATTTTCGTTGTAAAATGTTACTTATTTACAAAATTTCAGCTTAAAATGTTATGTGTTTTATAATTTTTAGTTTAAAATGTTTATTTGTTTTAATAAATATCAGTTTAAATCGTTAATATTTTATAATTATTTTTTTTATAAATTTCAGTTAAAATGTTAATATTTTATAATTTAAAGTTTAAAATGTTAATATTTTATAATTTTACAGTCTAAATGTAACTTGTTTACAAAATATCAGCTTAAAATATTATTATTTTTTTTTTTTTTATAATTTTCAGCCCAAATGTTAATTTTCAGTTTAGCATGTTAATTATTTTACAAATTTCAGTTTAAAATGTTATTTTATATGTTTTTCTAACAAAAAAACTGAAATGCACGAATTGCTTGCGCGATGCGCGATGCGCGAAGCGACCTCAGAGCCAAAACGTGACACCTTGCGCGACCGCGATTAAAAACATTGATTGCTGCCCTAAAATCTCCTTCCCCCAGTCGCCCTACCCCCGACGGCCAACCCAGCACCTCCGACCCAATAAAAACCTCCCCCACCCCACTTCAGACGGTAGTCCGTGGCCACTGGCCACCGAACAGCCCTCAGCCACTCGCCGACCCCACAAAACCGCCCAGCCCGAATTAAACCCTAACCCCTCTCAACCCCAAACCCTCCAACCCACCACTCATTTTTCAAACCCCAAACATCAAAAAAATGACGTTTCCACCCCAATTAACTCTCGAGGTTCAATTCAAGATTGGTTGCTCAACCCAATCATTCTTCCTCCCTCACTCACCCAATCAGGTCAAATCAACGATAAAAACTTCCCTACCAAGCCGGTTGATTGCAAGAAAGGTCGAAAGGATGAAATTGGGTTGTGTATTGAGGATTTTTTTGACATTTTTGTCGAAGATGGTTAGTTGATTCGCACGCACTTTCACGGGCCGAAAACATTTGATATAAGAGATCTCTTCCCAATCTTTGGGCATGGGGATGACGATTTTGATAGAGTTGAAGCGATAATCCCTCTAGAGGTTGAAATTGTGATTGGAGGTGATGTGAAAGATGGTGGGTATGTAGACCCATTTGTGGTACCTTTTGATATGTGTTCGGAGAAAATTTTTGGCGTCATAGCATTGAGCAGGTTCATCACAGGAATCCCAGACTGAGATTTTGTTGGTCAGACATGTTTGGATTGTGTTCCTATTCTCCATGGAATTCTTCAAGCCAAGACAAGGGATATTTCCGAGGACGGCTCTTCTTCCTAGTGAGGAGGAGCTCTATGATGGTTGCCTGCCTTCTTGTTGTTCATCTCCTACGCTCGGGGATGAGCTTTTCGAAACTGGGGAAAGTGATGAAAATGGGCCCTTTTTAGGGTTTTATTGTATTTTTGTTATTTTCGTTTATTTTATTTTGTCATTGTATTTTTTGTTGTTTAGTATTTAGAGGTAGGAGTAACAAAAGGCTAGTAATGGCATTTTTTTAATTAGGATATTAGCTTAGAACCTAAGCTACTCCCCCCTTTAATACCCCCTTGTATTCCTCATTTGAGAACACTCTCCATTTTGAATATAAGAAATCTCTTGATTCTCTTTCCAAAAGTTAGGGCTTGGTTATTTTTCTAGGCCATTGACGTGTAGGTTTACGTCAAGCATGGTTCAAAGTATCGGCCGAGTCAACTCGATATCGCCCGAGTTGACTCGGAATCGCAGCCCACCGAACCGATAACGAGTCATGAATCAAAAAAAATTAAATATCGTAATAAACCGTTAAATCTCGCCGATATATCGCCGCCGTTTCCGAGACGACTCGCCGATATCTCGGCCGAGTCGGCGATATCTCTCCGAGATGAGTTTTTTTATCAAAAAAAGGGGGGGATGATGTTTGGCAGAAATAGAAGAAAAAAACATAATTAATGGGAAAAAAACTGACCTTTATGCGTCACGGACTAGATTTGGGTTGAAAAAAGCTATAAAAATGGTTGAATCTGCTTTCTTTTGAAACCACAAACATCTCCTCTTAAACTATACTGATTTCAGCCGGAATCCCCCTCTTTTTGTCCTCCGATTTCAGCCGGAAACCCCTTTCCCTTCTCCCACTTGTGTCAGCGTATGGGTTCTTTCGGTAAAGGAGAAACCCTTGTTTTATTTTTTTTCAGCCAAGAGTCTTGGGCCAAGACTGTTTTGTTTTTTATCAGCCGAAAGCCCTTGTTTTTAATCGGTAACCCTTTTTTTCATTTGTTTTTTTGAAGATAAACCAAGAAGTGTTAAAATGTTTAAAATTGTACAAAACATAATATTATTCATTTTTTTGTATAAAAATGTTTTAATTTTAGCAAAATGTTTTAGTATTGTATATTTTTGTAAAAAAAAGTTTTTGTACATTTTTGTACAAAAACATTTTTTTACAAAAATGTGCTTTCACACATTTCTGTAAAAAAACATTAATGTAAAAAAATCTTTTTTTTTGTGAAATGTTTTAATATTGTACATTTTCGTAAACAAAATTTTAGTACAAAAAATACAAACTACATTTTTGTAAAAACACTTTTTATGACTTTTTTTCATTTGTAAAACATTTATGGAAAAAATGTTTTAATTTTGTACATTTTTAGAAAAAAGATCTTTTGTACAAAAAATACAAACTACATTTTTGTACATTTTGTAAAAACATTTTTTTTACAAAAATGTTCTTTTGTACATTTATGTAAAAAATGTTTTAAATTTTGCAAAATGTTTTAATATTTTACACTTTTTTTGTACATTTTTGTAAAAATAATTTTTTTTTAAAATTACCTTTTTCATTTTTTTTGTTCCAACTCTCACAAATACTACAAATGTTGTCTAAAAAACATTTTTGTATAAAAAATGTATAAAGAAATGTTTTGTATACATCTATTTACAAAACATTTCTTTGTACACTTTTGTAAAAAAATTAAAAATATGTTTTGTAAATAAAAAATGTGCCCTTGTAAAAAAAAATGTACACCTGTAAAAATTAAAAATATGTTTTGTAAAAAATATTAACATTTCTTTGTATGTAAATAAAAAAAATGTACAAAGAAATGTTTTATAAATAAAAAAATATACAAAGAAATGTTTTGTAAATAAAACCTTGCTACATAATTTTTTGTACACTAGTTATTTTGAAATTTATTATTTAAAAAAAATGTGTGTACACTTGTTATTTTGAAATTTATAAAACAAATGCTTGTTATTTTGTAGAATGACTCCTAAACCAGATATTGGATGGGAGCGTGATAGGATCCGGAGAAGTGCAACCACGAAAGTGTCGGACTTGGAGTTAGGAATAGAATTCTTAAAAAAATTGTTTTGTATTAAAAATATTTTGAATTCTTAAAGAAATGTGCATCTAAAAATAATTGGAATTCATAATAATAATGTTTTGTACAAAAAATGTTTAGAATTCTTAAAAAAATGTTTGGAATTTCTAAAAATTCCAAAAAATAATGTTTTGTATATGTTTAGAATTCTTAAAAGAAATCGAAATTTCTAGAAATTCCTAAAAACAATGTTTTGTACCAATAATATTTAAAATTCTTAAAAATAATGTTTAGAATTTCTAAAAATTCCAAAAAATAATGTTTTGTACAAATAATGTTTAGAATTCTATAAACAAATTGATTTATTATGGAATATTGAATCTGACATGTCCGTCGCGCTTCAGTATAACCAATGATACAATGCAATGCATATTAAATGATGGTTTTTAACGTATCTAATTGGACCACATTGTTAATCTTATTTTTTTAAAATTTTCTATATTTTTTTCGGAATTTTTTGCACTCTCTAAATAGTGTATCTTTGCGTATCGCCCGATACCGCGACCGATACCGCGACCGAATTGAAAATCGAGTGTCCGATACCGGGTCCGATACCGAGACTTTGAACCATGACGTCAAGTTATGCCTTCAAAGTGGGGATTCAAATAAGAAAGTGGAGAGAATGAGTTAGAGTGCCTTGCCTCGGGCCCAGAAGGTGGACTATATAAAATTATATCCGCAACTGAGACCTAAATCCTTAAAGAAAATTGTAAATAGTGTACACGCTATAATAATGCATTTTGGACAAAGAAGCGATAAAAACAAATCAACTCTGAATAGGTGAATTTTTTTTTCTCCGTTTTATATTTCACCCCAAACCTAATGGATGTTTTTATTTGTATGTACACAACCAAACAAGGGGGAGTATTAGTAATCGATTCTTCTAAATTATGGCAATTGCACGTTTCTCTTTTGTTTATTATATTCGAAGAAAATTATGCCAAACGAAATTAGCTCAAAATCAATCTTCATGCTTACAGATACCAATTTAACACACAGTGCAAAAATTCTCTAATACTTGCTATGATCAAGAAGAATCACATAATTTGTTCACGAGGTTAAAGGATCACAAGTGTGTGCATGTGTGTGTGTGTGTGTGTGTGTATTTACCTTGTCAAGATACATCTGCAATTCCTTGATACGGCCCATGTAATCCTGGTCCTCAACACACAATGTCACAGCTTTAGAATCAGCACCTGGCCCATCAAATTGTAGAGGTCCTGGGTTTCTGTAAGTATCGTCCATCAAGAATTTTGTTGCATTTTGTCTCAGCAACCTGCACCAAAACCAAGCAATGATGTAACCCCAGATTCAAGACAGCCAACACTGATGCCGTTTCATATGACATTAAGTACCACGAGCAGTAGTTCGCACTTATCTAAGTACCATGTTATGTGACATTAAATAAGATTTTGGAAATTCAAAACAAAGTGACATACTCGTATGCTTTGCCTTTCAAATCCACAGTAGCCGGATGCACAGCAGGTTTTCCAATTGATGAGGCCGCCGGACCATGACCATAACGCTTTACAGTCATCATTGCCTGAAAATGAACAATAACAATCAAATGATTCAACTATCTCCGTCTGCGCATGTAGTACTACAACAAACAAGTAACAAAAAAGATGGAACTAAAATTTATGACAACCAAAAAAATAAGTGAAGAAACAACAGCATAATATGTTCCTAATCTTTTCAGATTATCCTTGAGCAAGGTTTATCAATAGAGCATGAAGGAAATACAAAACCGTACCGTTATTGGAGCAGCACCACAGCGCCACTTGTTTACCGGATTCTTAAGATTAGTAATAGTTGCCAGATAACCATTCAGACCAGCTGCAAGAATATGGTAACAGATATGACCAAGAACCTGTATGCATACTGCTTTATTAACTTACGAGGTTATTAATGTGAAAATTAGAAAGCTAAAGAGGTGAACCAAACTGAATAAAAAACTTACGTAGGCATAGTCACAGTCAAACTTTGATGGCAATGACCCACGAGCTTGATAACCGAAGAAATGGCAGATAGCATTAAACTTTTTCCCCTTGTATGTTCCTTCTTTCTGTTTACATACCAACCAGAGTGATGTCATTACATTAAAGAGGGAAATAGTAACACTTGAGATTGCACAAAAAAAAAAAAATCAGCAAAGAAAAAAGAAAGGAAGGTGCAAAATGTATTTCCTTAGATTTTTTAGATCAAAAGACCTAGGGAAGTAGTTAACAGAGAAGAAAAATGAATTAAAAACGGGTATGGCTGGAATCTGGAACTCAATAATGAAACGGAGGTGTCTCAATAACCTACCGTTCGCTTGTTCATTTCTTCTTCCACGAGATGAGCAAGAAGTTTCTCTGTCTCAATCTGGAAAAAAAAGACATTAAAATGAAATAATTATTGTAACGACAGAATTCAAAGACTTTTTTACTAGTATCACAAGGATGGAAGTTTCCAATACCTGCGACAATTGTGCAGAGTCGTCTGATTCTGGATAGAGTAGCACCTGTAACCTCGAAGGTATTTCATATGAGCACCAGTGGCATATGAAGTTAAATAGAAGGAAATTTCAATGTGAAGATATGTGGGAAAACAGATACCTGTTTTCTAATAAAGGGTGGCAAAAATTCAAACAAGGCAGATGCCCAAGGTGACAATTGAGACGAAATGTTATCGGCAGAAACACCATTCCTGAGTAAACCGTGAATTTCCTGCAGGTACAAGATGTTTAATCATCAGGCCGAATTAGTTTTAATGTTTACTGAAAAAGGAGGACAGAGTCGAATAAAGGTGTTTTTTTACCTGTAAGAGAGCATACACTTCAGGAATGCTTTCTATAAGCCCCTCTGGTAGTAGGACAACACCATGATATTTGTCTGATCCAAAAAACATTACGTCAAGTAAAACAATTATGATAATAACCACAAAAGGCACCAATATAAACCAAGAGATTACATACCTTGTTCAGCCCTAGCTTGCACTGCATCACAAACTTGTTTTGTCAAGTCAAAAAGAGTAAGTTTTGATGCAGACACCTCCTCACCAAGAATAACCTACAAAGCAACATATGAGACATTATTGAAGGAGAAACTCAAGAGAAATCTAGAAGGTAGCATCCTACAAATAGCAAAGATTCAGAAGTATGAAAGACAAGGAAAACGAACCATGTTCGGATGTGACTGGAGAGTGCATTCCAAGGCAACGTGTGATGCTTTTCGGCCCATGAGTCGGATAAAATAATAATACTGGAAGAAACAATAAGTCATGAGATATTAATAAATATAAAAAATAGGTAACACATTGTGTTCATGCGTGTGGGTGGGTGGGTTGGGGGGGAAGGGGGGAGAGGAGGTATCTGTGAACACTTATCAGATAGCTCCTAATTAAAATTTTCATTTTAGGCATGTGGTTGATACTCATTAAAATTTCACAAAGTCTGACCAACAAACACTGGAGGGTGATCTGTGAGTTTATAATGGATCAGGCAAAGAAACACTTCAAATATATATTCATTATAGAAAATATATTTCTGATTCGTGTGTCACCGGTGTGTTGGGGTCCCAATTTTTAGAGATCTTTCATGTTCACATGTATGTGTCGTGTTGTATACATATCTCTATCCATGCTTCATGGGCATGGATACTCGAGTGCATACTAAAATTTGGTTGTGGGTTGTAGAAATGTAGCTGGTCACTCCACCTTCGCTAAAAATAATTCGTAGAACACATATTAAGCATGTCTCACTTAGGAAGATACGAATCTTGTGAATTAGTAAATTACCTTCTCTGCTGAGAGAGCATCAGTGCAGACGTTGCTAATAAGCTGGGAATTAACCTAAATATAAGATTAAAACATGAGTTCCATAATCTTTATACAAAACAAATTAACTGCATATAATCTGAAAAGAATATTTTTTACTTCAATTTTTTCTAGTCAACATATAATATGACAATCATCCTTAAACCAAGTAGTGTGCCACAAAATCAGCTAAATGATTTTAAATGTCACCAGACCGACCCAGTTGTAAATAGTAAATTTTTAAGCATCCATAAAAACTGGAGAAAATGTCATTTCCAGAAATATAGATATTTTTCCACAATTAATTTGACCATTTTACTTTTGAAATGTTAGAAAGGAGCATCCAGAATCAATTTACAAATATGGTACTTCCTCTTTCCTTGTAATGTTTGATTCCTTGACTACTACTCCCTCTGTCCCAAATCAACAATAGTGAACAAGTCTTGATCTTACCATTGATTGAGCGTGTCCTCAAAAACCATCGTTTTTAAATAGCGACTATTACTTTGGGAAGGATGGAATATTTAATATTTCCATGTAAACTGACAAGACCATATGAGTAATACCTTGCATATCGTATCAAAACCAACATCTGTTTCAACAAATTGGTTCTTGAGATCTCCATTCAAAGTAACTGGAACCCCAACCACCTGCAAAATTCCAAAAGGGAAGGTATTCTCCTATCAGATCAGAAGGAAAGTAGATGAGCAAAAATTGTAAAAGCGTCAAAGTAGGCTTACGTACGAAATCATTCAAGTATGAATAAACTAGCTATGATGCATTCACATATATATACACACACGCATATATTGGTTTGAAAAAATGAATATGGTCTTCTTCGACAAAGAATATGTCACATGCAAAAGATACCTTTGTCGGGCATTTTGCTTCTGCAAAAGTTTCAGCAAGCTGGGCAGCATCTGTGTTTGATGTTACACCTGCAAACCATATACAAGAACATACATCAGAAAAAATTTAATGGAAAAGGAAAAGTTTCGTTTTGAATATATATCATGAACCCTTCAAGAAGAACAAGAGATACCTCCAATAATGACAAGTCCATCCAACTTCAAAGCAGTGCACGCAGTCATCGCAGCATTGACTTGCTCAATTGTTCTAATTTGATCTTTTGTCCGTCCCAGCAAATCATAACCACCTTCACAGTAATAAAACTTACATTAATTTATTGGTCTATGTAGAAGATGAAAATCTCAATGCGAAACTGTCTTGCTCGTTACTACCTTGATTTTTGTAGGTTGTAAGAATGTCATCAGTGATCTCAAGTGTCTTTTGTGCAAATAAACCTTCAGAACCACCTGGTAGGCATAAAAGAATCCAATTGAATAAATGTCAAATTTTGCCATTCACACAAAACAAAAAGTACAATAATCATCTACTTCGATAAAACCTCACAAATAGCTTGCCTATAGACAAACTATGACGAGTAATATATATGGCACGATAATAAATCACAAAAAGGATTCTTATGGATCACAAAAGGAGAATGACACTTACCAAGAAATCCAAGCAAAATACTTTTAGGGTTGTGAATTTTCAGAGCATCGTGAAGACCCCAGATGACATTGTGTCCTCCTGGAGATTGTCTACCACAAAAAACAAGTCCAACCCTGAAAGAAAAAAATAAAAAAAATAAGGCAATGTTTTGTTACAAGAAAATACAACTGTAACATGAATAGAATGTTTCCCAAATTTTCTCTCTTTAAAATGAGGGAAAAAATGTGTCAAATATTATACCAACACATGGACGGGCATGCATATATACATAAAAATCGTCGGTGCACAAGGCTCCTGCTTAACTGCAGGGTTTGGGAGAGGCAGGTTTGGGAGAGGCAGATATCGGTTGGCTTTACCCCCATATATGGAGAGGTTGCTCCCATGTCGCGAACCAAGACCAACAATAGCTTGGGCAAGCGTACTTGCCACCGCACCAAGGTACGACCTCATATATACATAAATATACAAATGTATACGCACTTGCAAATTTAAGCACATTTTTACACACGAGATAGTAAATCGAGACACACACATACACACTTATAAGTTATAAGAACACATATGATTTATTTCTATGGGTTAATACACACACACACAAATGAAATTTACACGCACATTCGTATCTATGTAAATGGTTATATAAAAATTTAGACACACAAACACAACAACTTTGCCAAAAAAGAAAAAAATAAGTTTCAATGTTAACAAGTGAGCGAATCTTTTATATGTTCAAAAATTCTATAAAAATAAGAACTAAAAATAGAAAAGAAAATGGGAAATGGGAAATGGGAAATGGGAAATGAAAAAGGGTTCCCGCAGCTAAACAAGCCCTATTTCTCTTTATAGATCTCTAACGAGATATTTGCCGACATTATGCCCTTCCGTAGATGAGAACATAATGAAAGGTGGGTAAAGAGTGTTAATAACAAACACAAGGGACGACGAGTGAACTTAAAATGTGCTCAATACAACATTCACATGAATTCATCTCCAGACATTCATTTTGAATATTCCACTCAACTGAAAGGAAACTGAAGTGATGATCAATCAATGTATACCTAATTGCTGGATGCTCCTTAATTATCTGGGCATCAGGGACCTTGGCAGTTGCTCTAAGAAAGTGAGCTAAAGGCTGGCCATAAGTGTGTGGAAAGGACCGACTTATGGTGTGAGCACCAGATGGATCTGCAGCAGCAGTTGCATCACCAAATTCGACTCTCACAGTAGTCCCCTGTATAAATGACAGTAGATGAGTGTAAATTCAGCTTTGAAGTTGAAAAATAATGAAGCCTATACAGATACATATTATCAATCAAGAAACGCAACGATACAACATCAAAGATTTTTGTATACGTGTGAACAGGGGGCAAGCCCTATTAACATTGAAATAAGAACGCATCCATAAAGGGTATGAAAAAAGTAATGGCACGATACTGCTTCTACAACCACAAGTGCATATAACCATCCAAATAGTTGGCCTCGGCAAGCAAGGATTGCTATGAACATAAAGGGTAAAGCATCAAGCCTTCTTTTTGTTTCACAACATAACTATCAAAGTGTGATCTGCTAACAAGCAATAATAGAGGCAATTATATACAGTGTACCTGTGAAAATTGCAGGACTGAACCACAAATAATCTTTAATATTTCCTTTGTTTTCCATAGACCGCATGATATAAGATTAAAGTAGTTCCATGTAGATATTAATGTCTTATTTCATACAAGTCATCAACTCACACATTTACTTTGCGAAGTTCCAACAAAAAGTAATTTTTTTTTTTTGGCCAGCGCATGGAGTGTCAAATTTTAACTCCACTTGCATCATGCTTACTTTCTTATGTTTTATTTTCTTATATTTTATTTTATACACTGCCAGTCCCAAACCCAAATAACTCGAGGATTGCTTTAGGTGGCTGAGACAAAGATCCAAATGAACAAATTTTCTATTCAAACACCTAATATTGCCTCTTACATGCTAAATACATCTCAATTCAACATTTGTGGTACGTTTAATTTGGGGAAAAATAACCTTCACCGCGGTTAAAATTAAAGTGGTGAAATATATTCTCACCTATTCATGTTATATTTTGTTACTATTTTGTTCGAAGTTACATTATTATAGCATGTGCAAATCACAATTTCAAACGAACAAAGATACAATTTTAAAGATTTAAAAAAAAAACATTTTACTTTTCATCACGGTTACAAATATTTTACCCCGAACAAAACAAACACCAAGGCCAAATCAACTTTAATGTGTAAAATCCTCGAAACATTTGTTGTTGCAACAACAGTGATAACAAATAGTAAGCTACACGACTTGTAAGCGCGTATATCAACACACCTGCACCCATGTTTTGCAACAAACCAAAATATCTTATTCTTTTCAAGCTATTCACTCTATTTGACTTCTGCATTTTACATGATGCCTCCTCAAAGGCATTGGGCAAACTATCAAAATGGTATTTTGCCCAATACTTTTCCTAGAAATGACACTCCAAATAATTAATCAAAATAGTATTTCGTAAAAAAAAAATGACAAATCTGAAAGCAAAATGCCCTAAAAATTTGCCCATCCGGATGTGGTAAAGCGTGTTAAGGAGCGTGGGAAAAACTCCCCACATATGCATTATGAGTAATAAAAGGAGGTCAATGCGCATGTAAGGCATGGTCCACGTGCGCCTAGGCGAGTTAAGGCGTGTTAAGGCACGCCTTTTTCTTAAAATGTTGCAGTGTGAAACGACGTCATTTTTCAAAGACCTTTAGTTATTTTTATCACAATTTGGACCGAAGCAAAACCTCTTACATTATGGTATCAAAAGACAAACATAAAACAAAATATCGACCAAATCCAAAACCTCTCAGCCTATAGTCCAAGAAAAAAAAAAATAACCAACTTCCGACCATAACGTCTTAATCTCTCACACATTTCGTACTCCGACTCACTCATTTCCGACTCCAACTTATAAAAGTTTCTGGTATCTCTCTCTTTTCTCATTTTTTTTCAATTTGAAGTTGGTTTTTTTTGTTTCCTATTAAGTTTTTCGCGCTGCAGTTAAGCGAAAGCCTTGTGCACCTTGTGCACTAGTTACGACATTCTATACCTAATGTTATCCGCTGAAAACAATATTTGTTTTGTTTCCTATTATTTTAATATTTTACTAGCCCTTGAATAATTAAAAAAAAATGAAAACGTCTTTTTGTGCCTAGACTCCTAAGTTTGAAGCTTGACCACACCTCATACCTTTTTTACAACTTTGGTAAAACGAAAAAGTTTTTACTCGTTTAGCACTTTTCACCATTTTTTATATTTTATTTTTCATTCTTCACTCGACAATCCGAATCGCCACAAGAGGTCTTCTTATCATATTTTATTAAAAATTCAATTTTTTGCTCAATCAAAATAGCATTAGAGCATTTTACCCCTAAATTTAATAAATCCAATGGTCACATCATAAATTCTAAATGCAACATCAAATTTGACACATTCAAAACTATAAACCACGTTCTCAAACACAAATAAACCGTGTTACACATGATCTAAACCTAACACATCAGATCTATTATTCCACATATCATAACGACAAAATCAACCTCAAAACAACATTATTTATCACAGTCTCATGTAAAAATAAAATCAATCCAAAACCTTTAGGAAAAAATAACCAAAAATTACTAATGCAAATACAAATATACCTGAAGACAAGGAGGAAGGTCAGGTTTGTAGAGAGATCGGAGTTTTTGTAGATCAGATAGTTCTCTTGCTATTCCAAAATCAGAATCCATTTTTTTTTTCTCGTTTGGTTTGTTTTTCACCTAATACAAACACTGGTTTGTGTTTTTATGGTAGTGGTGGAGTTAGGAGAGCGTTTATATAGGAAGGGGCGATACAACCAACCAACAATGAATAAAGCGTGCTCCCACCAGTTCCGAATATTACTAGGTACACTATGGGATATTACACAAATCTTAATTATTTTGTCACGATGGTGTGAATTGACATAACTACCCTCAACCTCTTTGGTTCCTTACAATTTTGCTTAAAATATCGGGTAAAATGCAAAATTAACTCTAAAATTAATCATGGTTTAAGATTTTGCTTCGAGGATATGTTTCGAAAGTCTAAAAAGTATGAACTTTTCGGGAATGTTTCAAAAAGTTACGAAAACATTGTTAATTTATGATTATAATTAAAAGGGTTATAAGTGAGAATTTTGATTTTTTTCTATATAAAATTCTATATTTTACATATTAGTGCAGTGTAACTATTTTAATACAGTCTAATTGGTCAAAAACTGTGTTTCTCACTAAAAATTAAAGGGTTTTGTGTGAAACTGTTATGTTTCGATATTACATGTGGAGTTAGTTTCGAAACGTTTAAAAAGAGAAACGTGTCGAAAGTTTCGTCGAAAATGCATGGAAACTTAAATCCATGATGTTTCAGAAATTGCAATGTTAATCCTAATGTTATAAAATTCGTTCAATTATAGCATTCCATGGCATCTTCATTAAGAGACTTGACATAATGGATTACATAAGGCAATAGGATGTTCAGTTATACTCTTTGTTAAGTCAACTAATGGAGGGTTAAAATTGCACAGATTTGCAAAAATCAAGATTAACAACTTTTTAAATATCGAGTTATTATTCGAACTATTTTTCATTTTCAAGTGGCATAACTACTCTTAACCTCTTTGGCTCCATATCCACCCATTTTGTATTGATGAATATGGTTAAAATTAGTTTCTAAAATCCCATTATGGTTGAAATTATAATCATATTATACTTAAAAATTAGGATTTCTTAACTCTTCCCTTTGAAATAATATTGTAATTAGACATAACTTTTCATTTTTTTTAAATCAGACTTAACCCCTCGTATGTGCATCTTTTTGCTTGTGCTATAAGCATTAGCTCGCTTTTATCTTATGCATATTGTGATAAGTTTAATTATTGAACTTCTAAGGGGGCATTTGTAAATAAAGCATTGTCTTAGCTATAAAGTAAAAAAAACTAAAATTAATTATACATTATGTTCAAAATATTGTGTTTAGGCTCCTTTAGTAGTCCTTGTGTTTAACGCGTTATCAATGAGCGTTAATCGGGATAGGTGAGTTTGGCTTGTTTAAACTAGGCCATAATGCATTATAAGCTTCACCGGATTCGAATTTTGGACCAGAGTTGTGTATGCTCAAATTCAAATCACGGTTGCTTGTTGCTCTTGGGCCTTATTCGGGTTAGCTTGAGTTTGTTAATTAAGGAAGATCAAATCGGACTGGACCACAAGACTGGACATATGGCAAAAAGTTGTCCAATTCATTTATATCTTTGATTTGTCTCCCATGTAGTTACTCACCAGAAATGAACAATTATATGTAGCAAGACATGAATCTAGAAAGATCCTACCATCAAGAGGTTACAATCCTATTACAAATCTACCATAGCAGGTAAGATAGACACCACTTAGGTTGATTACCGAGGATATGATAGTTCATTGTAATTGTAGAATGAGATAAATCTTTTATATTGTAAATAAGACCCCCACCCTACCCCCGAGGTTATGATAAGGGGGTGTTGATACCCAGTTACACATACGAACTAGATTATATTAGAAGTTTGGACTCTCAACTAGCATTCTAACACTCCAGCCTATAAATATTTATAATATTATTTGTTCCTTCTTTTTATCATGGATGGGGGTAGTAGACATGCTAAAGAGGATAAATTATTTTGTCAGTTTTATATATTTTTCATAGCAATTAAGAAAAATTGGTCAATTATCATATTTAGGGGTGTTCGCGGTCCGGTCCGATCTGGTTTTTAATAAATTTAAGGACCGGACCGATTAAACCGGTTCTAAAAAAAAAGAACCAAGACCAGACTGATTAAATCGATTTTTTGAGCTTAGTCGATCCGATTTTTTGTATGGTCGATCCGGTCAAACTTGTCGGTCCTAATCTTATTGAAATAATCTTTTTAAAAATAAAAACTACCCAAATTTTATCATAAAAACTGCCCAAGTTTTATCCTAAAAACTAGGCCTGTAAATTGAGCGCCCGAGGCCCGAAGCCCGCCCGTTCGGCCCGCTATTTTCGGGCCGAGCTTTATTTGAGTTTGAGCCAAGCCGAGCTTGAACCAAAATTCCAAGCCCGAATGAATTTCGGGCCGAGCTTGAGCCGAACTTCGCCAAGCCCGAACTGGGCCCGAAGCCCGAACTTCATATTAATAAATAAATAAATAAATAATTTATATAATATAACATATTTATGTTAATATTGTTCAATTAGGTTTCGTCCTTTTATTTCATTTATTATTTTTTCTAAAAAAAAATCATTTGTCATAATACATTAGATTACATGTGATTTTCAATTTTGTGATTTTATTGTTAATCTCATTATGGGTATTTGATTTAATAATTGCTCAAGTCACAATAGGCCTTTGTAAGTGATCAAATTATGCTAAATGTTTGAAATTTAATAGGCATTTGTAGCTTTTCACTCTTATTTCCCTTGTTTTAATTTAATACATTTCATAATTATATATATTATTTCATGAAATATCAATTAGATTTTAATGAATAATTTTGTCTATGATGGAAATACAAGAAAAAAAAAAGTAATTCAAACCTTTTTAATAAAAAAAAATGAAATCGGGCCTGCCCGAAATCGGGCCCGAAGCCCGTAATATTTATGAGCCGAGTTCGGGCCTAGGTGGGAAAAAATAATTCGGGCCGAGCTCGGGCTTGAGCATGGGTATGTGAGTTCGGGCCGAGCCTGAGCAGCGCCAAGCCCGGCTCACCTAGCCCGATTTACAGCCCTAATAAAAACTGCCCAAATTTATCCAAAAAACTGCCCAAAATTTATCATAAAAACTGTCCAAAATTTATCCAAAAAATTATCCAAATTTAACCATAAAAACTGCCCAAAATTTATCATAAAAATTGCCCAAAATTTACCATAAAAACTGCCCAAAATTATCCAAAACAATAACATGTTGTTCAAATTTTTACATAAATAAAAACTGTCCAAATTTTGACATATAAAATTGTCCAAAATTGCTCAAAGTTTGACATATAAGTTGTCCAAAGATGCCCAAATAATACAAACACATCAAGATGTCATAAACTGCCCAAATTTGGACATATAAACTGTCCAAAACTGTCCAAATAATACAAAATAAAGTTGTCTAAATTCAACCACAAGGTTGTCCATAATAATACAAATTAATAATGCGCTAATAAAATGTCTAACTTAATAAATATAAGTCGAAGTAACTGCAACATCCAAAATAATGCAACCATAATGCTACCCAAAACAATCTCCTCCATAAACCTGAAAATTATCACAAATAATTTTAGAATATATAGAAAAATAATCCAAATAAAATGCAACCATGAATTGGAAAAAAAATAAATTATTCACTTTACCTCAATAATACAAAGTCAAATTGTCAATCCACAATTGTTGATGTTCCCAACAAATTTGTGAAAATAATATGATAATGACATGGTTAGTTACATGAAAAAAAATTACACTTAATAAATTAATAATTTAAAATTATGATATATGTTAGTTACCTCCATCCAATTGCTCAAGTTGTTTCACCTCATTTATGGCTTCTCTAAGGCTAATTGATTTTGATGAAGACTTGAGCCAATTTTGGGTTCAAACAAGCCCTTCCACCGTGTTAGGAGAAAGTGAACTACGAAATGGGTCAAGGATACGTCCCCCAGTGCTAAATGTCAACTCGAAGGCTACGGTTGACACCGGAATTGCCAATACATCCCTTGCCACACGAGAAAGAACTTGGTACCTAAATGAATTACTCTTCCACCACATTAATACATTAAAGCTTTTGTCAGTTGCATCTTCATTAGTTTCAATCAAGTACTTCTCCACCTCTGACTTACTACGCCCTACATTATCTTCCGACTCTAAATGTTTTTTAAATTAGGTAGCTAAAAAAGCATGCCCATCAACATCATCATCTCCACCATCAACAACTAACTTAACAACGTCACATGGTGATGCATTTTGTGATGAACCGTTTTGTACATTATTGTCACCATACCACTCGTACAAACGCACAAGTACATTTTTTGCTTTCCTTGTCATCTCTTTTGTCACACTACTTTCATACATGTTATCAAACGAATACAATTGTTTTGAGCAAAAAAAAATAACAATGAAAGGGGTAATACCTGAGTGAATACAGTTGCTTGAAAAAAAAAAACAATGGGAATATAGTTGCTTGAATACCTGAGTGAAGTCGCTGCCAGCGACGGCGCAGAGAAGAGAGAGGGTAGCAACGAGTCGCAAGGTAAGCTAGCAGCAACGGCGCAAGGTGTGCTAGAGAAGAGAAGAGTTTCATTGAGATGCTAGAGAAGAGAGAGCACAAAACCGTTTTGTCAAAACGGCACTAACAGAGAGCAGAGAATGAGAGAAGAGAAAGGGGCAAGGTGTGAGTGTGTTTAGATCTAGTGTTCCTTTCCTTCCTTTCTTTTATTTTTTAACGAGTGTACCCCTTAGTAAGGGGCCTTACTAACTTGTGTGTGCATGTGTTATTACTAATATATATGAATAAATATAATTATATACATATATATTATAGAAACCAGTCCGGGTCGGTTCAGATCGGGTAATTATTAAGGCAGGCTGAGGAGTGAACCGGTTAGACCGGTCGGTAAAAAAAAATTGGTCCGGACCGATTAAAAAAAATGGTAAAATTATTACGGTCCGGTTCGGTCCGTCGGTTCATTTGATTTTCTGAGAACCCCTAATTGTATAATAAAATCTTCTATAATTGTGAGTTGGAGGCCCTCGTTGTCCTTAAGCATGTCCTCTTTGCATCTTAACATATCCTCGAGTTGGTTGGTAAGAAAAATGATCTTATTATATCTCTTAGAGATTTGGTTGTTCCAATGATTAACATGATTATGTAAATGGTTGTTACGTTTGGCAAAATGAGAAACCATATTAACCGACTCTTAGAGGGGTTTTATTGGCTTAAAAAACACAAGTAAAGATGGTCATCCAAGAAAGAAATAAAAAGAATTTAGAGATAAAAATAAAGGTAAAGATATTACCAAAACCAAGTGTTGCATACTCTACTTGAGGAGATGGTACTCATGGTAATTCTTCAAAGTTTACATGTTAGCAAGAAGCATTATTGCCTTTATCCAACTGTAGCTGACTTAAGCAATTTCATGGGCCCCAGTGGGGAATGTTTGAGAAGGTGGGGGTGATGAATTTCCTCTCGTCTTTTGCCTCTTTATCTTCTCCATTTTTCTCATTCGCTCTTTGTGTGTGTCTTATTTATCCTTCTCGAAGATCAACCTTTGCTTAACACCTTGAGTGGAGGACTCTAGATACTTGTCATTTTCCTCGTTCAGATGTTGCCAAATATCAAGAAGATCAACATTACGGTAACCACAACCACGTGTCAAGTCATTAATTGAATCAAGTGTGAGGATTATCTCATAAGAGTTCACCTCAACCTTTTCAACCTCCTCCCAAGCCCAACCTGAGATTAAAGGTGGATCATTTTCAAATGAAAATAAGGGATCAAGGTCACCATATGGGTTCTCTCAGACTCTTTGGCCTCATAGTCAATGGAAATGACTTGGGAGTGGACGATTCTTTTATTCCTACGTATATGTCATGAGTGTCGGTTTTTAGGAGTCATACACCAAACAGGGTGTCTTTGATACCGACTACCATGTAGTCGACTGTTGTTATTGAACAAACGTTAATGAAGTTTCTCGTTGTTGTTATTGTTAACTCGTATCCAAGTAAGATATGAGTTACTCTCCAAGAGTACTCAAGACCAGGGGGTTTTCTCGCCCAAACTATATTGAGATCGACCTAGTTCACTTAGAAAGTGTGAGGATATTTTTGCGTTGTGAATTTTTACTCATGAAAAATGAAGGTCGATGTCAATCACACTATGGTATGACAGATAAAAATAAAATAAATAAATAAATAAAAAGTGGTAGTACTAAGTGATCTAGTCCTTGCAGGGATAACACATCCTTTGTAGTTTATCCCTTATTTTTAAAGGGATCCAAAAAATGCCAAAATGTCAAGTTCTACATTTTTTCTGAGAATTTTATTCGCATTCAAACAATATCATGAAACCCTTATGGGGTCTAAGATAATAAAAATTAAATCATTTGTTATTAGAGATGCCATAGAGGTATCTGTTTTTTATTAGCCCAGATTTGGTACCAGAAATTTGATTTATGGCTACCATTTCCATACCTATATATAAGTGAGCAAGCTAGTGCGCTCTAGAGTTTGTATAAAAGCACCACCAGTTTATAATCTTTCAAAATATTAGTAAACTTAGCACTGAAACAAAACTAAAGTGTTGTGTGAAATAGTTTGCCAATTTAGTGTTAACCTAGGTATGCATTTAGTTGTTGCAACACAGAAGAGATTTCAAATAGACATATAGGTTTAGGATTCATCGATCTCAAACTTGGGTGTAAACTAGGGTTTGGGAGGCACGAGATTTATCTTTAAAAATAATTTTTGCATAATACCTCTGAGAAAATTGATGTCAGGCCTAAGTATTTATAGAAAATAAGAATTTGGAGGTGACACATTTTTCAAGACAACTCTTTCAAATAAAAAAACTATAGTTCATTCGAACGAAACCCCTATCTCCTTCGAACTAATAAAAACCTCGTTCGAACGAACATTCTAATCTCGCTTTAACCAGCATCGAACGAGCTTCGAATGATATATTTCTGATTAATATAAATACCTCGTTTGATGTTTGTTTGAAGGTCATTCTAATGGCATTCACATCTAGTTTGAACAAACTATATAAACTCGTTCAAATGAACATAAAGCAAAAATATTTTTTCTTTCAAAAAATATTTTATGAAAAGGCTTCAAACTACTTTTATAAAAGAACACCCAAACGTATAGATATATCAAATACGAATATGCATTCATACCTTCATTAATATTCCTCGGATGTTGAAGATAAAAACTCACGCAATCCAATGTAACCTTGATGTTGCTTTAGCTTTTTCGCATAGTCTTCAATCACACATCATAGGCTTGAAAGACAAATAACTCAAGTCAGAACCTATGACTTAAATAAGTTTTGTTAAAACACGGAATAAAGGCAATACTTATAAATTGACTCGATTCGAAAATTTTCCCTTACAATAAAAAAGATATGGTTTACATGGAGGGACATAAGCCCATATAAGTGGATAATTTCAGATAATATAGTGCAAAGGGGGAAACAAGCTCCTCCTTTTATGAGTGTGATGATGAACATAACAATCTCCCATCCTAGAGACCTCATAGATCCTCGATCTTGATTTTTACACTCTTAGGGTCATTGTACTTATTATTAAAGTCCATAAAATCCTCAATAAATGGGACTTAATACTTTATAACAATTTTCATAAAAGATAAATGAAAACATGAATTTTTTATGGCAAAAAAAGCAAGAAAAGAAAATATAGGGTTTAGAGACATAAATGGAAAAAATAAGAAAATAAATAATATTTAAAAAGAAAATAAGGATGGAAAAAAGAAGATAAAGGGGTTTGAACCCATTAAAATAGAATATCTCCAAACTTATGGAAGAGTTCATAATTTTTGGCATTATCGCTTACGCATCCCAGGCTTACTCGCAACACACGACATACTTGCATGGGGATGTGTTAGTGATGAAGAATTGTGAGAACCCGTAATATTTAAAAATAGATTGGACAGTTATATATTTAAAAAGTACCGGAGTCTAAAAACTGTGTACCATTCTAAGCATGCAAGAACATAAATAAACTTGAAACAAAACTGAATATATGTAACACCTCGAATTTTTTAGCATTAGCATTAAATATTAAATTAAATTGGGTAAATTTAAATTACAAGTGCGTTATAATTTAATTGAATTAATTATTATGTGTGTATTTAAATATTAATTGAGAAAGAGAATGATTAATATTGATGGAATATAATTACTAAGTGAATGGTAATAATTATTTGACATCATAGCTAGTGACGTGGCATTATTTTATCTCAACCGAGAGTCGTGTGTGGACTAATTGGGGGTCGAGATAGGAAATTAATATAAATTAACTCTCATGGCAATTTGAGGTCATGGTTGGATCCGGATAGGCCGAGATAGTCAAAATAGTAAAACTAGGGATAGTAATTGGGTCTCGGGACCTTTTTAGACATAACTGGGCCTATACGGGGACATTTTAGTCTTTTGGGTTAGGCCCGTAGGCTTAATTTCGAGATTAGGAAAACTTAACCTAGGTCTAAGAGAGTTGGGCAATAGTTACTCATACTCGAATCACAAAATCTTGAGAGAAGAGAGAAAGGAGATAGAAGAAGAAGGAAAGAGGAAGGATAAGATTATTCCGAGTAAAGTTTTTGAGAAGAGATCGCCAAATTTATTCCAAAAGACAAGTGTTTTCTTGATTTATGTAATTTGGAGTTAGTAGTGTTGATTTTTGAATTTGTTGTAACAAATCTGTTAATTAAAGAAAATAAATCTTGTTAATTATATGTTGAAGAAAAACTAATGTAAACCCATGTGAATCAAGAAATTTTGAGAACACACCATGTTAAAGGTTTGTAATATTTATGGGTTTTCTAGAGGTTGAAGATAATGAATGTAAGGACATATTTTATAAGTCCTATTTATATTAGTGTATGTCGTATATCATATATCGCTACAAACCGTCGAAGAAAAAGTTCAAGTTTAAAGATACATGAGGACAAACTCGAATATCAAAGTTCTTCAACATTTAAGCCTCCACGAGATGAATTTTGGTAAAGTTGTGTTTTGGTTACTTAACGGTTCATTTAAAAGTGTTGGGATATTTTTCTAAAATATTTTTTAAGCGTTGAGGCATTACTTTTCGTTAAAAATAAAATTTTCTTTTTCTTGAGGCAGAGTTTTTAACGAAATAAAAACTTTATTTTTTTAAAATATTGTTCAAGCGACACATATATGTTGTTCAGACGTCGATGGGATCTCGCACGAAGATATCCTTCGAGCGACGGACAGTTTCGTTCAAGCGACATGCCGACATACGTTTTTTATATAAAGCATGTTAAAACACTCCGTTTTTGTGAATAAGACCTGAAGAATTTCTTTCTGCAAAAACTGCTAATAAGTGATTACCTTTGTCTTCTTCATTTAGGGTTCAAATACTTTTGTTTTCAATTCACAAATTCCAATTGCTTTTAGTTACTTATTTTGGAACCCAAGATATGGTTTTGTTGGAGTTTCTCTTGTAGGGAGGATAACCTACTGCTGATATAGGTGCCACTTGAGGGAGGTGCTATGCTGACTTGACTGCGTGTCAGAAGGAGTACTCGTGGATGTTCTTACGCTAACTGGACTGCGTGTCTTTGTGGATCTTCTGAGGTTTATTCATTTTTTTATTTAGGTTGCGGCCTATAAGAGTTTGTTATGATAAATTCTTTGCAGATTTCGCTTGTAATCATTGTGAGTATTATTAGTGAAATAAAAGGTTTTGTCGTTCAGGGATTTTTCTGAAATATGTGAGTCGACAATTCATATTTTGTTTGTGATGGTTTGATTTCACTCATATAGTTGCATATTTTAGGGCTGAATTTAATTGGTCTAAAAATTGACTCTGATTAAATAAGTATTTAATTGAAATTTGTGAATTTATTCAAATCAATATCACACGACATTTACAAATTGGTATCAGAGCTTATTTAAGCGATCACCAATTTTACAAATTGGTATCATAGAGTGATCCTTGTTTTTCGCAAAATTTGTGTAGTATTGATTTTTTTTCTTAAATATGTTTTGTGAAAAATCATAATTTTTTCGATGGAGCACTTATATAATTGGATGCCAATTTTTTACGGGTCTAATTATGCCTACTATAAAGCACGTATGAAATCACAGTTAAAGGCCATTAATGAGCGCGTTTGGGTAATGTTGTTAAAGAGGCTGGAATCCTCCCACTGTCACCGCATATAATATCACTAATTTAAAATTCGTGACCGACTGGACTGTGGACGAATTTAAATTGAGCAATTTTAATTCAAGTGGGCTGAGTGCAATTTCTGGTGCCGTCACTCCTGAGGAGGGCCAAAAGAAGCGTGGGACATTTTACAACTTACCCACGAAGGCATAAATGCAATCAAAGAGTCTAAAATTCAAAATTTAACTACTCAAATTGAAAAAATTACCATGCTTTAGACTGAGTATTTTTTATGATTTTTATGAACGTTTGTCTGATATTGTAAACACTAGTTTAAATTTTGGTGAACACATTCCTGATGCACGAGTAGTTAAAAATATTTTGAGATTGTTGCCTAAACGTTTTATCCCTAAAGTGGTTGTTTTGAATTCCTTAGGTAATTTGAGCAATTTAAAATTGGAAAAGCTAGTAGGAGACTTCCAGACATATGAGATTGATATGATCCCCGACAATGTCAAACCTAAGGATAGAGGGATAACACTTAGATCCCAGTCTAGGAAGGGAAAGAAAGTGTCCAAGAGTGAGAAGAAAAAGAAAGTGAGAGTTTGTGAGTCTGAGTCTAAGGACGAGTCTGATTTTGATATGGCCATGCTTGCAATGAATTTTAAAAAATTCTCAAGTTTTTTTTAAAAAAACCTTCCAATAAAAAAAATTTCGAGAAAAATAAAAAGAAAGACGAGGCTAAAGAGAGCGGTGATAAAAAGGGTGAGAAAGAGGAAGAAGAGAAGTGTTTTGAGTGTGAAGGTAAGGGGCATAAAGCTTTTGAGTGTCCCATTAGGCTAAAGAAAAAGGGCAAGAATATTGCCATGCCAGCCACTCTTAGCGAAAGTGAGGATTGATATAACAGATATTACACCCTACCGCGGAATGAGGACAATATGCCTACATTAAATGATGTTACTGCAGCCCAAAACGTATAGGCTGCGGCCCCCACTCACAGACCGCAACCCTAACATGCTTGCTCACCTGGCCGCGACCCCACATACACAGGATGCGGCTCCTTATATGTTACAGAATGCGACCCCTTACATGTTATAGGGTGTGGCCCCAGTTTATTCATTTAATCGGTCGCAGCCCCTTTCATCCACAGCAACAATACAACATTTGCACCTATAAATAGAGGTCCACACCCCGAGATAAGGGGTCCAGTTTTTCATGCCTCATCCGGCTCCGGGTTTATTTCTTACACCAACGCTTAGCTCATAAATGATTATTCTCTCTACGAAGCTTGGCATAGCTTAGGGGATACTCTCCGGCATCATAATTATCATCTTGACATCCCAGAGTCATCATACTCTTGTATTTTCTTATATTCTCATGCTTGTACGCCTCTTTAGGCCTAATTACTATGTACCAAACAATGCATATAATGAGAATAAGGCACCAAAGTGGACGTAGTCTCATTTTAATATCTGAACCACTCTATATCTTGGCTTTTACCTCTTTTTACTTGATCTGTTTTCTTAGTATGCGTTTTATACTTGATTTGCTAGTACGAGAATGACAAGCGAACGATTTCTCGTATCATCAGTTTGGCGCCGTCTGTGGGAACGAGGTATCTCGATCTTGTTTCTCTATGTTTTGTGTTCCTAAACACCTTGTTTTATTCACGAGGATCCTTTGGATCATCATCCCATGGGTAAATTTTAGTTATTGAGCTCAACTTTGTATTTATACCCTTAAATGGGTATTGCATATATTCAGATCTGTTCATGGGTCTCCTTTTTATGACCGTTGATCTATTTTACATGCCCCTGTGATATCGCCTCACTTAGATAATACTGGAAAGCACGATGGGCTTTAGCCCCGTAAAGGTGGGGGATTAGGGAAGAGTTATATTTTCTTATTTTTTATGTTCTTTGCCCATGATTTAGGGGTTATCACTAGAACTGTGCCGTATTATGCACCGAGAGGCTGTTTTGCCCTGGATAGGCCCTAACAGGTATGATCTCCACGAGTTTCGTGAGAACTCAATTTATGGTATTGTTCCCTTCACTGCCTAAGATGGGATGCAGTCAGGTAGTTCAATTACCCTTCTTGCCTCAGCCCCTACTAATGCAGTATGGTTACAACAGCTTCAAATCATCGAGGGATGGACTCAGTGGTTTAAGGCTCAACCTTGGTAAAATTCCATTCAAGGGCAGTGGCAGTACACGTATGTGCCACACTGGTCGCGGCCTTAACAGTAAACCATGCAGGAATGCAAACACTGCATCCCAACTTCATACTTGGTTAATTGTATATTTCTGTGGTCACTCACTTGTGTGAGTTTTGTCTCAGATTATATATATTTTTAAAGACTAACAAAGAAGAAAATAGAGGGAGAATCCAACCAGAGCACAGAAGTCAAGGACGAGATTGTCCAGCTATACAATCACCTCAATCATTTCTGCAACAGCCACGCTTCACTCCAAACCCAGGTCAACTTTTTGATCCAGGGAGTTCTCATGATAGAGGTCGCAGCCTCCCCAGATATAAGTGCAGGACCCAGGATTACTGCTACAATAATCACTGTCGCAGCCCCAGTAGCTCCATCTGTAGAAGCAACATGCAAGAACCATAAAAGGAAAGTAGAGAAGACAGAAAGGGTCTTTAAGTCCTACACCCCATTGGTCTTCCAGATTAAGGACATCTTCGAATTCATCAAGGAAGATAAGCTGTTGAAATGGACAGAGAAGCTGAGGGCTCCTCCCCACAAAAGGGACAAAGTCAAGTGGTACAAATTCCACCAAGACTACGGCCACAACACTAAGCAGTGCTATCCTCTGAAAGATGAGATTGAAAGGCTCATAAGACAGGGAATGCTGTAGCGCTTCCTCAAGGATGCCTAAGGGATGCAGCCTAGTCTGACAAGCTGCATCCCCCTTTTTTAAGCCTATGATTATGTTTTCTCTGTTTCTGTCATTAGTGAAAACTCTTTTGAATAGTTCCATGTTAACTTTGTATTGTCCTAACAAAGTCATGAATATATGAATAGATATATAAAATTAAGTTCTCTTTATAGTGTCGTATTTTGATTTCTTGATTCCATTAAATGTTATCTTATAAAAGACCTTTTTGTCTTAAACAGATTTCGAATGGAGATAACGTATTATATCGGGAATAATTATATTGACTGGGCTCGCAATGTGTGCCATAATGCCAAGGTGTATGATGTCATATGTTAATTCAAAATGGTGAAAGCAGTTCTCAGAAGCGACTATCTAAATTGGCTCACAACGCTATTCACGATGCAAGGACATATCATTCATAAGGTCTGCTATACTTCATTATCTGCTTCCATCAACTTCAGAGGTTCAAACTGCCTCCTATTCATCTTTTAGGACGCGTATATTAGCTGTGGGTGGCTTAATAACATAACTCAGCCTGGGAAGGCTTGATAGTATTCCGTATCTTAGCTTGGGGAAGCTTCATAATACCTAGCCTCGGGGGCCAGATAATAACCCATAGGGACCGAAGACTTAATTGTCTGTGAATAATCCTATTATAGCCTGGGAAGGCTTTATATATATATCCAAACTTAGCGTGAGGAATCTTCATAATACCTAGCTCGGGGGGGGGGGGGGGGCTTGATAATAACCCACAGGGGATGGAGACTTAATTATCTGCGGATAATCCTATTATAGCCTGGGAAGGCTTTATATATATCCAAACTTATCTTAGGGAAGTTTTATAATACCTAGCCCCGGGGGGCAAATAATAACCCGATTAAAGTGACTAAGAGAAGTTACGAACGTGGTTTCGGATTAAAGCGACTAAAGGAAAGCTACTAAATGCAATCAAAGCGACTGAAAGAAGTTGCGAAAGTGGCTTCATGCCAATTAAAGCAACTAAGAGATGCTACAATGATCACTTGGATTTGGATCCAGTTGAAGCTACAATGGGTAAATGGCCACAACCTTGATAAAGAAATGCTATTGAAGATGTTGTCGCGGCCCCATGTCCCATGCATTTAATTATAAGAAGAGGTTGCTGCCAATCTTAATCTCGCTGTCTAACTATGGGAAGCGAGAGTCATACAATTCAGACACAACCCCCATATGGAGTAAAAAAAATTGAAGTCTCTTAAGGCAAAATACAAGTTGTGAAAAGTGAAAATCAAAACACAACAAACCCCATTATATTTTGAGAAACCCCTCTTAAGGTAAAGCCGTGGCCCTATATCTACTTGTATTTTCACAAGTTCATTCAAGCAAGAAATAAGTCAAATATGGAAACGATACTCATTCAAATATCAAATCAGAGAATAAAGGAGAAAGTAAATGAGCAATTAAAAGAGTTCCCCTCTACAAGAAATAGTTATACATTCAAGTAGTAAAAAAGCACCAATTCAAGTATCAAGGCATTGGAGGAATAAGTATGCAAATGATGTGCAGAAACTATTAATTTCCAAAAGAGGCCGCAACCTTGATAATAAGGTTCGGAGAAACTTAAAAGGGAAGCAACCCTATATGTCAATCACAACAAAAAATACAAGTTAAAAGAGGGACGACGTTAAGGCAAATAGAAAGGTCAAGGGCTAAAACCATGGCAAAAGTTAAAGTGTTGTTATTATACAGATAAAATTCCGCAGCCTTGAATATCAACAAAGTTACAAGGTTTAATAGGAACGCAGCCCAATGTTCATAATTGAAATAAAAAGGACTAGAGGCTGTATCATCTTCATCATTTTCCCTCTTCATCATCTGTAGCAGTCTTAGTCTCTTGCTCAGCTGTCGCGACCTCTGCCTCAGCCCTTAGTCGGACTCTCTCCTCAGCTGTAGCCTTCATTTCAGCCACACATTGCAAATGCTCAGCATCATCAAGTCCCCGAGAAAGAATTGTATTTTTAGATTATGGGTAATTTTTTATAACTCTGTACCTGAGCTTTTGAAATCCACAGATGTAGGCTCTATTTTTGGTGAGGTAGAATTCCCTCAAGCCTTTGAATGAGTCCACAGCATTGTCTATGGCCAGTAAAAGTACCGGTGCATTATCTTCCTCCATTTTCTTGATGGCAGCAGCATGGGCCTCAACATCATTGGCAGTCTTGCTCTTCAGCTCGTCGAACTTCCTCTGGAGGAGTTCAAGTTTTCTATTTGATGAGGTCGCAGCCTCAGTAGCCTGAACAACTTGAGCTTGAGCAAATTTTAAGGATTCTACAGCCTATTTGAAACTATCCTCAACCTCCTTCTTGGCATCATCTGCGGCCTGAATCTTCTTATCCACGTCCATCTTGTACTCCTCAAGTGCTGGAATAGAGGATTATTTCCCAGCTTGAAAGGAAGCAGCTCTGACATTCTCTAGGTTCGCGGCATCTTTCAACTTATAGAGGGCTTTGTACTTCCTTTTTTGGGACATCACAATATCCGCGGCCTGAAAGGAGATTGAATGTTAGAGGCAAAATATTAAGTGTAAAAAAAGTATTTAAAAGGTAAATTTTCACTTACTCTGAGTAAGCTGTGGAGGGCATAATCTTCCAAGTCTTTATGGTCTTCATCCATGAGACGATTCAGGTTCGCGGCATCTGGAAACCTCTTTATTCTGAGGACAACCCTCGCAGTAGTGTCCCAAGAAGACTCAGGATTGGGATGCCTAAGGTGAGGCCGTGGAAAAAAACTTGACGTGACTGAAAATGTGTCTCAGAAATGCATTCACTCTAGGCTCAAGTGTAAGCCTGTCGCTCAAGTAATAATCCCAGTAAGTCGGGTATCGATCCTCAGGGAAGAAGGACAACAGAGTTATGACGACGGGAAAAGACGGGGGAATCCTAACTCTGACTCTAAAAAGATAAGAAAAAAATGATTTGGTTTTTGAGATTGATTACAGCTAAATGCGATAACGAAATTATAAATAAATGCAACTATACTAATCTATCTAAATTAAGAATGAATGACGGTTTGAACTTTTTGTTTAAATGATGAGAAAAATAGGACGGGAATACAATCCCCCAACCCTAGTGTAGTGCGGTTATAATAATAATCTTAAATTTATCTAATTGATTTGACCCGAAATTTAGTACTCCCAAGCATTATGTATACGAGGTTCAAGCCCGCGTCATACCTAATCTGAGGATGAGTAAATCAGTTTCGCGATCGTAGCACTCAAATTGCACTCTAAATCATCACGAGTACCCAGAGGCAAACGAGATATAAAGATCTACAACTGTTGTGTAACTACGCCATACGGTCATAGTCAATCACTAAATTCAGCGGATTAATTTTATACACACGCACTAACACATCAGGCTGGGTTCATGCAGCCCGACCGGGGAAAATCTAGACTAACATGGTGAAAATAAAGAAAACAATGATTACTGTGCAAGTGTTCATGATTACTCTAAAGAAAATTGGGAATTAATGTAGAATGAAATTAGAACTAAGAATTACTCACTAAAATTATCCAAGCAATAATAGAAGCAATGAAAATAAACTGATACTCACAAAATTACTGAATAAAATCTTCAATCCTTGAATTAAATCTGAACTTACTAGCTAAACTAGGGTTTCTGGAAAAAAGAGGAGAAACCTACTAATTTTCTCCGTCCCTATAACAATACTAAATCGGGTCTTTTATACCCTACATCAATATTGGAAGTCAGCTGAACTAGGAGTCTTTTTAGGAGGAGAGAAGATTTTCAAATCTTGAAGCCCGGACCGGTCCGGGGATTAGGCAGACCGATCTGCCCCCAAGGCGGATCGGTTCTTTTTATTTTGGGGCGGACCGGTCCGGGGTCGGACCGGTTCTTTTTATTTTAGCCTTCTTCGGTTCGCATGCGATCCGGGGTCTTCTGGAGTTGGGCAAGGCGGACCGGTCCGGGGTATGGGCGGACCGGTCCGGATATTTGACTTTTTAGCTCCTCTTTGACTGCTCATAACTTTCGTTCAAGGATTTCGATTGAGGTGTCGTTTCTTCCTATGTGCTAGTGAATGAGATGTCTTCAACTTCTCTTTAGGTACCTCATCCGAATTCCTGGTGAAAATTACGCTTTTGCCCTTGAGACTTTTCCTTCTTTCTTTCATGGTTCTTCCGGTTTCCTTCTTTCGTTTCTTGACATCAAATACCTGTAAAATCACTACAAAATACCAGAAACTCGGTGTACTCATTAGGATCAGTCAGTAGCAAGATTATGAGATAAAGTCAATTCAATTATGTTGTTCGAGGTGCTAAAAGTAACTAAATCAAGTGATAAATTAGGACGAATTTATGCCTAATCAATGGCCATCAGCGCTAACACTGACACGACCTTAAGGAGGTGCTAGGTTGGCATTAACAACCACTATTATTGGAGAAAGTGAATTTGAAGTATTTATTAGAGAGGTGATGCGGCCTTCAAGATGTTCAGGGGTTGACATTAATCCTGCCGCGGCCAAGTTGGTGCCAATGTCATCATCAAATGTGCCCTCAGTCCTTTCGTGGGTAGTAGGGTCTTCAGCCTGAGTTGAGGGCTCGACAGGATCAAATTGATCACTAGTAAGGACTGCGGCAACACATTTGGGCTTGCCCCTCTTCCTTTTTCCCTGTCTAGCAGCATTATTGAGGATGGTTACATCCTCATCCATCTCCACAAGTTGAGGTGCTAACAGCTCTCTATCAGTCTCCTTACCTGGACAAGAAATAAAGCAAGATTAAAAATAAAGTTGAGAGTAGCTACCGCGGAGTTAAAAATCAAAAGAGAAAAGTATTACCTTCCGCGCCCATAACTTTAGGCACGGACTCGTTGGGAAAGAAGCCTCTATTATAGATTAAAGCTGAGGTTATAAGGGTATTGAACTTCTTCTCTTCAACACCAATAGCCACAGTCTTCCAAACTCTCTTCTCTTGCCGCTCACTCAATTGCAAATTGTCAAGCGCTGCACAAAGTCCAAATATTAGTTCAAAAGCAAGGAAGAAATGGTTCAACTGAAAATATGGGACGCGGCTATAATTTAAAGGGGTTGCAGCCTTGATGGACGTCCCCCTTGTTGCGGCATCCTAAAGGTTCTCTCTCTCTTTTAGTCTCTTGTGGGTGGATTTCCCACCTTTCTCCATAAATGTAAAAATATTTTCCCTTCCAGTTTTTTACTCTCCAGAATAAAGGGTTTCATTTTTATGGCGGACAGAAAAGTAATAATACCCCGCAAATTTTACGAAATCTTCCTTTGGGCGGTAGAAGTAAAAAAACTCCACGGGAGTAATATCTCTCTTAAATTCTCTCTTCCATAACACTATAGCTGCAAGAATTGCCCTCCAGTCATTGGGATCTACTTGGGCTGGGGCTAACTTCATCGTCTCAAAAATTCATCTAACTGGAACTGGGACAGGTAGCCACAACCCATAAACAAAAGCGTGAAGGGGGAACTAGACCCCATCATCAGCAATTATAGAACATAGTCTTTGGTCCGCGGAGGTTGCCTTGCAGGCCACTTTCTCAAGAAACTCAAAGGCTTCAGCCACCTGATCAACCCACTATTGTGTTATAATGCTACTGATGCTCAAGGCCGCGGGAGGTCTCTCAGCTCTGTTAAAGGGGCCAGTAGGCGCGTCCCTACCTTCAGATGGCCCAGTAACCGCGACATCAATATCTACTGGGTGTTACTAGAGTTTTCATCCTCTTCCATTATTGTGGAATCAGTACCTTTCCTACAAGTTATTTCCGCGGAGTCAGAATCCAAATCTAGAACGACACAATTTGGGCAATCTTTGAGCTGGCAAGGCCGTGTTGTCTTTAAAGGATGCATATAAGTAAGTTCAGGGGGAGAGACTCCAAAATGTTTGTTCTAAAAGTCTTTGAGAAATTCGTCAGGATCAAAACTCATATGGCTGTATCAAGACCTGAAAAGAAGAAAAGGTCCGTAGTTAGGTGTCGCAACCAATATGGAAATATAGGCCTCTTAGAAGCTGCGGCAGGAACAATAAAATAGCAAGTTCGAAATCTAAAGAAGAAATGCTAGCAAATTTGGCTAACTATACCAAGTGTTGAGCTCTAAAATCCTAGAAATCAACTTCTGTCTTGGCATATTATTTTGGTTATGGTGTATTCTTACATACCGCAAACATTGGGTTGTTATCAAAGTGCTGCGGACACTAACCTAAGAGGTAAGAGTTTATATACACAAGCATTTTTTAATGATGCCGCAGCCAGATAGGCCATACGCTACAGCCAGATATGACACACATGCCGCGATCAAATTCTTAAATAGCTTATTTTATCGATTGAAGATTGATTCAAGTGCAAGATCAGTTATCTAGTATAAATCCAGACAATTACATAATTTCAAATGTGTTAAATTCATCATGAATTTGGTAGAAATGAATTCAAATGATGGATCATTCGATTACCATAGTTATTTTGCAAAGGCAAGAGTTCAAATGGATAAATTCCAATCAGAGATCAAGAATAGTTGGAAGGATTAAATTATAAAGCTATTCAGAAAGGCTTTTGGTCGAAAACATTACCTGGAAATGAGTGAAAATCAATTGCTCAGCCTCCTGACACCATAATGCGCCGCCTCAGAACCACCACACGCTCCCTTGAAAGGTCGTCGAAAAAAATCAAGAGAAGTAATGGATAGAGGTTGGCTTTCGGTTTTCTCTTAAGAGTTGAAAAACATAATGAAGTCCACGGCTGGTTCCATTTATATAAGAGTTGGCGGGAAGACGAAGCATCATTTTGAAAATGGACACCGCAGAGGCAATATGCCGCGACATTAGTAGTATCAAAATGCAACACCAATTACTCATTGACAATACGCCTTGGGGGCTTATTGATATGACAGATATTACACCTTGCCGCGAAATGAGGACAATATGCCTATAATAAATGATGTTGTCATAACCCAAAACGTATAGGTTGCGGCCCCCACTCACACACCGCAACCCTAACATGCTTGCTCACCTGGCCGCGACCCCACATACACAGGATGCGATCCCTTACATGTTATAGGATACGGCCCCTTAAATGTTACAGGGTGTGGCCCTAGTTTATTCACTTAATCGGTCGCAACCCCTTTCATCCACAGCAGCAATACAACATCTACACATATAAATATAGGTTAACATACCGAGATAAGGGGTCCAGTTTTTCATTCCTCATTTGGCTCCAGGTTTATTTCTTACACCAACACTTAGCTCATAGCTGTTTATTCTCTCTACGACGCTTGGCATAGCTTAGGGGCTACTCTCCGGCATCACAGTTATTGTCCTGACATCCCTGAAGTCATCATACTCATGTATTCTCTTCTATTCTCATGCTTGTACGACTCTTTAGGCAAAATTACTATGTACCAATCAACCCATATAATGAGAATGAGTCACTAAAGTGGGCGTATGCTCATTTTAATAACCGAACCACTCCATATCTTGTCTTTTATCTCTCTTTACTTGCTCTGTTTGCTTATTATGCACTTTATACTTGACTTGGTGGTATGAAAACGACAAGTGGACGATTTCTTGTATCATCAAGGATGATGTGAGAGATTCCGGGGTTTAGTCTTCACATGAGATGTGTTTTGCATTTTTTGCTAGTCACGTGAGCACACCTAGTTTATCCCACGATGATACTTGTGCATGTGAGACCCCAAAGGATAATAGTTTGAGTGTTTCTAGTGAGTGTGAGAGTGAGTGCTCTAGTAAGGGTGATAGTGAGCTCTAGATTGGGATTAGAGATTTGTATGCCGAGACCTTAAAGACATAGAAGTTGAATAAGGAATTAGCTCTAAGGGTGATAGATTTGGAGAGAGAGATTGGGAGTTTAAAAGGTTTTGAGACGCCGGCGAGTCAACTAGATAAGTTGAAAGTTTCTTTGAGTGTGTAGTTGATCATAGTGAATCGGGAGAAGAGTGAACTTGTAACCCGTGTGTCGCAATTAGATAGAGATATTGAAAATGCCTGGGAGGTAAAGGTCACTTTAGAGGATACATCTAAGAAGGTAGAAAAGACTCTCGTCGGTCCCTCTTTGGGTATTATTGAGAGATTAGGGATAGGTCATGACGGTGCGTCTACTTCACATGTTGCACCTGAGCCAGTTCCCGAGTTTATTATTGATCCATATGGCTCTAGACCTAACCCACCTTGGCGCCCCATACCTGATAGGAGAGTGCGTATGATTTTGAGAGAGGTGTACCTAGGCATGTGTATGTTTGCACTCATTGCAAGAAGAGAGGACACCTTAGGGAGTTTTATTTTAAGTTGGGTAATGTGTCACATTTTGCTACTACACGTGTTCACACTCATGCACCCACATATGATGCTCCGGATGACTATGTGAGAGAGTTTGCACATATTAGGGAGTGGGTAAAGTTTTTAGTCAAAACTTCACATGATTTAATGGATGTTTTTCATAGGATGTCACCATGTTTGGAAAACTCCACCACACCTACTGGTTGACGTTTAGACTTGTTTGCTAGCATAGGATGATTTTCTTGATGATATTTTATGCCTATTGCTAGTGTGTACCATTTTTGTAGTTATGTTTTCCATTTCTGATAAATTTTTTGAAAATTCAAAAAGATTTTATTTTTGATAAATTTTTGAAAAAGTCAAAAAGAGTTTCTTTTTATAAATTTTTTTGAAAAACTCAAAAAGAGTTTTGTATTTTGTTCGCACCATTTATGGATGAACATTTAATATAGCCATAGTCACAACTTCATCTATATTCCACGTGACTGTTTGTTAGTGATTTGAGATGCTACATCATTCCATCCATACGCTTTACATTGTTTGGAGTCAATGAGATGAAATTAGTGACATCTTGTACATGTTTGTATCCTTATCTCCTTTATTGCACACATGCATAGTATTATTTGAATATTGTACTTGTCCATCACATAATGGTTTGAGTGTTTTCATCTCAACTCTGTCTATACAACGAACCAAATGCGATAAAACTTAACAAGAAAGTAGTGCAAGTAAGAATCGTTGTTGTGAGTTTGTGTGATATATTTGAAGAATGATAAGGGCTACAAAAGGTACTCGTGTATCATTTGCGATTAAGCCACCATTTAAATCGGACCTAGAAAAAATGGGGCAAAATCATAAGCCAAGGTCGAAAGAGGTTGAAAAAGAGCCCGAAAAAATTCATAGGTAATAAAAAGAAAAATATACCAAATAGTGAGCCAATAGGATTTAATTTCATCACCTCAAAAGAAAAATAAAAAGCATTATTTTTTATGAGGAGGTTTGGATGGAATATAAAATGGGTTTGCACGTCCTTGAAACTAATGAAAAACATTACATAGTTTTGGACGTTATTGGTGTGGAAATCACTTTGAACTTTGATTTGTTGATTTGATTGAGTCAATTACTTCTAATTACACCATTTTTACACCTAAGAAAGATGTTGAGTTCATTCATTAGGAATATACGAAATTCATCGTGCACATATGTTATGCGTGATTGCATTGATTTTCCTATCGAATATGTTCACTTCCATTCATTCCGTTTCCATGATTTGGTTATCTTAGTGTAAATTCACGGTGTGTGATTTTTGTAAAATTATTTTTGCATTTTTGTATGAAAAATTAAAAATAGTTTGTGGAATGCTTTTGGGTTACTCCTTTGCATGAGTGTAGTATGATCCATATTTGCTATGTATGTCGTGACACTCCATGTTTATTTTATTTATTATTTTCCTTGTCTATTTCGGACAAATAAAAAGGGGGACAACGAATTATGATAGAGTTTTACATTATGGGGTAGAATTGAGATTTTGATCTTAGTTTTGATTTATGTTTATCTCATTTCAAACTCAATACGTCACGAAGGTATTTTCCTTGTCTCATTTGTGTAGGTACAAAATTGAAGATCATTATTTTATACACCCTAATGAGAAAATCTTAAAGATTTGAAGTTGAATATTTTGAAGAAAAGTTTTAGACTTACATGTTTAGTACCTTTTCAGTTTTGGGATCATGGGAGGGTATTAGATTTGTATATGCATTTTGATTTGATAATTCAAATGTTTTTATTTTGTACCGGCATAGACATAGGGGGAGATTTGTAAGAACGTATTTTATAACTCATGTTTACATTAGTGTATGTCGCATACCGCTACAAACCGTCGAAAAAAAAGTTAAAGTTTGAAGACACATGAAGTTGGACACAAATATCAAAGTTCTTTAACATTCAAGCCTCCATGAGATGAATTTTGGTAAGGTTGTCTTTTGGTTGCTTGATGGTTCATTTAGAAGTGTTCGGATATTTTCTAAAATATTTTTTAAGTGTTGAGGCATTACTTTTCGTCAAAAAGAAAATTTTCTTGTTCTTAAGGCAGAGTTTTTGATGAAATGATTTTTTTTTTAAACTATCGTTCGAGCGACACCTGTATGTCGTTTAAACGACAATAGGATCTCTCACGAAGCTGTCATCCAAGCGACATACAGTTTCATTCGAGTGACTTTGGGACTTCATTCTAGCGACGCACCGACTTTATAAAACCTGTTAAACCACTCCATTTTTGTGAAGAAGACCTGACGAATTTCTTTCTGCAAAAACTGCTAACAACAGATTACTCTTGTCTTCTTCATTTAGGGTTCTAATACTTTTGTTTTCAATTCGCAAATTCCATTTTCTTTTAGTGAATTATTTTAGAACCCAAGATATGGTTTTGCTGAAGTTTGTCTTCTAGGGAGGATAACCTACTTCTGATCTAAGTGCCACTTGAAGATGGTGCTGGGCTAACTTAACTTCTTGTCAAAGGGAGTACTCGTGGGTGTTCTTGGACCGACTAAACTGCGTGTCTTTATGGATCTTCTCAGGTTGATTCGTTGTTGATTTAGGTTGCGGCCTATGAGAGTTTGTTGCGGTAAATTCTTGCAGATTTCGCTTGTAATCATTGTGAGTATAATTAGTGAAATAAAAGATTTTGCCCTTCGGATATTTTTCCTAAAATCTGTGAGTCAGCAATTCATAATTTGTTTGTGATGGTTTGATTTCACTCACAATTTAATTGGTTTAAAAATTGACTCTAATTAAATAAGTATTTAATTGGAATTTGCGAATTTATTCAAATCAATATCACACGGCATTTACAAATTGGTATCAGAGTTTATTAAAGAGATCACCGATTTTATAATGAAACAATTCATAAATGGTGAAATATATGATTGTTGACAAAAAGGGTTAAAATTTGAAATCAGTAATTAAGTGTGAATAATTTTGATTAAGTAAACTATGAAATTTATAAGAATAATTGATGCGAAAATAATAGGGAATGAGTTTGGAGATGATTAGAATTAAATTGAGAAGAAATTTAAAATTGAAAGAAAAAAATACAAAAACGTTAATCGTTATTAGGCTGTTCAGGTAGGCCCGGTCGACCGGTGGTCGCGATTTTAGCCTAGTGATGTAGCAGTACGAATATAAAAGAGGGGGCAATCGATCGGAGGTCCAGGGGTGCTCGATAGATATTGGCAACTTTGGCCTAGTGGGGGATCGGTACGCATATGAAAATAAGGGCGATGGACCGGGGGGTTAGGGTCGATCGACCGGTACCCTGTTTTTAGACACAGTTGGCTCTTTAAAAGGGGAAAATTCTATTGCGAATAACTTTCTCATCCGAACTCAAATTAATGTGTCGTTTGTGGTCACGCGTAGCTAACTATGAGCAGTATGATGTCCTAGAAATTTTACTGCTTAGACATTGAATGTGAAATGTCTAAATTACCCTTGAGGTTATATGAGCAATGAAACGTTACCAAATTAAAACCAAACTTAATGGAAGAATTTACGAGATCAGTACGAACCAAGCTGAGTATATAGGAGGTGAATCATATGATCCTATTGTTAATAAAAATGGCGGGGTATAGCTAATTAATGATGGAAATATATCTATTACGAACGGGTGCGGTAGTTCTCGATATATATATAAGTGTGTGAATTATATATATGTATGCATTTGAGTTGAATGTAAATTGTGTTTATATAAATTTTACTCGAGGATTCAATCCTGGAGGTTGCGCATAGTGGGTGGTCCCACCCTAGCAATTTCAATGGGTTTTGGATTGTAGTTCCAAGTTATAGTGCTCAGGTGGCTCCAACCGTGATTAGAGAAGGATGTCACGTAGGTCTTCAAGGAAGATGTATTGAAATCCTAAGGCCTATGTATATATAATTGCCTCTATTATTTGTTTACGATTTGGGCTCTGCGGTGAGATTCCAACCCAGTGACTAGAGGTGACACGAGATGTGCATATACGAGAAATGCATCTAATAGGACCAAGCTATAAGGATGTTATGTATGTATATACGTAGTGAGTGATATATGTATATATCTATAGATAACGTGTAACTATCTATTGACAGCTATCGATGTGATATTTAGTATATTCATATAGATGAGGGTTATATATGTTATACTAATTATGATAGTGTGTTTGACTTGCGACGGGGTGATTAATGGGCTAGCTTAAATAACTATTATGGTCTGGTTGGATTTAGCAATAAATAGATGGAATAAATGAATTCGATAGATGTGCATTATAAAAGAGTGGTGAGATTGTCTTTAAGAGAGTGTGATCGTGAAATCAATTATGGACATTATATACTATGCATTACATTTATTGCAAGAAAATGCTTGCTAAATATTTTCAAAAAACTGGGCTCTGACCCATTTTCAAAAATATTTTTTTCTTAAAACCTTTTGGGTGTCCAGCCATAGGGATGCTAGGCTTGGAGATCCGTTCTAAGGATGCGTAGCTGTAACATGTGTAGATGCATGTAGGATTTGGACTAAAAATATCCATTATTTATTCCTAGATTATGATTCTTATCTCAGCACATTATTTTGGGCGTGTTGCCCCCTCAGTTACATTATTCAATTTTATTCATTTCAGATTTGTACTTGTATTTATTTAATTGTATTTGTTTTAGATCAAATGGTTTATTCGGGACTTATTTATATTTCTTGGAAGTTTAGACTTATATACTATTGTGTGAATGGTTTAAAGTTATTTTATTCTGCAGGTTAAAGAAAGATAAAATTTGATACCGACTTAATTAACTATTAGGTGATTGGTAATTAATAAAGTTTTTGATAGTAATGCTAAGAATGAACCAAATGAGAATCTTATTTAATAAGATAAAGGACTAATCTCCCGGTATTTAATTGGGCGAAGTGTCACAATATCCATTAAGAAAGATATCCCAATACTCCGATATCGTCCATATGAGTTAAAATCTATATGCCAATACAACTACTATATGCTATACAAAATATACGAACACTAATGTATATTTGTCTCCACTAACAAAAATCAAAAGAAATAATAGATATGGCACATACAAGCTAGTAGCACCAACATCCTAATGTAGATCTGCATTAAAATGATGAATGCCAATAATATGATCGATTAAAGCTATAAAGCGGGTGACCTCAGTCCTGAAATGTTAAATTTTTAACGTTAACATCAAGTTTAAAGAGAATAAAGTATAACGGAAGTTGTAATAAGTCATAACTATGCATCTGCCTCTAGCTTATTAACATCTTTTAGATTTACCCCGCCCTGCAAGCCTAATATCATGCACCTCTAAGATCCCAAATCCCAAGTAACCCCATAGTTAAGTTTTATTCTACAAATATCAAAGTAAAATATTGAATTAGAGATAACATTGCTCTGATAAAGTCAGCTGTTATGAAGAAATTAAGATAATATTAGAGTATAAGGATCACATAAGTAAACTAAGTAACAAATGCCAAGCCCTAATGCCTTCAGGAATCACTCGTGCATACTAAGTATACTCTTAGGGCGTCCCAAACCTAAACCTCACCAAAGCAAGGAATAAATCACCACGTCTACCCATCAATCACAAAAGAAATCTTTAATATAAAAGAATTCTCACTGAAATCCCTTGCGGATACGGGTACCCAAAGGTGTGACCCAGGGGTATTGACTAAGGCATCTCGTCTACTAACCGAGGTACCATAGTAATCTGAGTTATATGTGCCCCTTTCAAATGGAACTCCACTTAGTACGATCGTCACGAGTACTCACATGTGGTATGCATCACATAAATAACACCACAATTGATAACCATTTTAACATGAAAAACGAGTACCAAACTATATTTATCCTCTTTAATTCCAATTAAAAGAGATTACAGAATACATCCATCACATTATATTAAGTCATCTAATTGATACTATAAATAATTATAATGTGTATCAATTTAAGTCAGGTGTCCTCCCAAAACAACTCCTAAAGCCCAACTCCCCCCAAAAAATAAAGGAAAATTGTTAAATAACTGAAGACACCGATCGACCGTGGTAGCAGTACCGATTGATTGCATGGTTCAGTGTTTAAATATTTTCCCCCTTACGGGATTTTTCTTCTCCAACCCAACCAAAACCAAATCAATCCTCCATTAACGATAAAAAAAAACTTCATATATGATTCACATACACATTGTAACTACATATAAAACATAATTAGAACCCAGTTATAAAATCAAAATCCTAGTAAAAGTTTAAAAACCCAATTAAACCCATTTTTCTCTCTCAAGAACCCTAACATTTCAATTATCAAGATAATTTACAGTAGATCATAACGTTTTGAATGAATTATATATAAAAGTCAAAATCTAATCAAAACACAACAATTTTAGTGAAGATTCAATGCAAATGATGTCAAATCAATCCTAATTTTATCCTAGTTATGTTAATTTCAAAAGTACTTAATTAAATCATCTAAATGATATTTTAATTACTTAGTTAGGATTTTGATTCAAATGAATAGGCATAATTTATAAAAAAAAAGTATATAAGAATTCAAATTAAACTTGCCCCCAATTATGTAAAGCTAGGGTTCAAATCTCCAAAATCTTCTCTTTTCCTTTTAGCATTCTTCTCTCAAATCTTTTAGGTTCCCAATTTATGCTTTGTGTTTAAATGAACCTCCCAATGGTTCATAACTAACTATTAAAAGCCTACTTGGGCTTGGGCCTAATTTAATGTCTTAAATAGCTAATAATAAAATTCCTCATTTTAATTAGTCTTAACCTTCATAATATATCCTCCACATAACCAATAATATAAATAACACCTATCCTATTATTATCCCCATTAGTCATAATTTTTTCTTAAATCCTAATTTAAATTATTTGTTAATATTTTTATTGGCTTTTAAATTATAAAGTGTATTTATATATGACTTAGTCAGTTGTGATATTACATGTCACTCAAGCACAAGTAATATTTTATTTATTATATAGAGAAAATATGAGGTATTACATTCCTCCCCCCTTATTCAAGAAATTTCCTCCTCAAAATTTGGAATATACCTGGTTAGATTAACTCTGAAAACCTCGCTCGTATGTCCTCCTTGTGCTCCTAGGTGGACTTTTCCTTACTATGATGTCTCCATTGAATCCTTACTAGTGGAATGACCTTTGATTATAGGGTCTTCTCTATATGGTCAAGGATACGTTGAGGTCTCTCTTCATAACTAGCATCCTGTTACAATTGCAACCCATTTAGATATATGTGTTGATACTCATCCCCACGCCTCAAGAATTTTCTCAACATGGATACGTGAAAAATGGTGTACTCTCTGAATGTGATCGGTTAGTGCTAGATGATATGTCATCGGTCCCACTCTCTAAATAATCATGAATGGACCTATGTATCAGGGTGATAACTTTCCCTTTGCCCTAAATTTAACCACCCTTTTCATTGGGAATACTCTCAACAACACTCTCCTACTAGGAATTCTAATTTGCTCATTCTCTTATCTGTATAACGTTTCGGACGATCCTGGGCTATCTTCATCCTCGCCCGAAGAAGAACCACCTTCTTCGAAGTACCCTCGATAAGGTATGGTGGAAACATTCGATGTTCCTCTGATCCTGACCAATAACTAAATGAATGACATGGTCATCTATATAATGCCTTGTACACTGCCATCCCAATCATCTTTTGATGGCTATTGTTATAGGCAAACTCAATAAGTGATAGATGTATATCCTAATGACCCTTGAGGTCTAACACGCAAGACCTGAGCATATCCTCTAATACCAGATTCACCCTTTCCATCTGGGCATCCAATTGTGGGTGAAAAGTCATGCTCAAAGTCGACTGAACTCCTATTGTATATTAGAATGCCTTCCAAAAATGGGAGATAAAAGTGTTACGCCTATCTGACATAATGTCAAGGGGGCACCCCATGTAGTCTCGCTATCTCGAGTATAAATAACTATGTGTACTTCTCTATGGAGTAATCAACCCTAACAGGTAGGAAATGGACCACCCTTATTAATCCATCCACAATAATCGAAATTAAGTCATGACTGCGTTGTGATTGTTGTAATTTAACAATAAAATCTATATGCTTTTCCATTTCCATTTAGGGATATCTAAAGGTTATAACTCTCTTGTTGGTAGTTGGTGCTCCACCCTTACCTATTGATAAGTATCACATCTGGATATATAGCAGTAATATCCCTATTTATTCTGTCCAATCATTACGATATCTTCATAGCTTGATACATCTTGTCCCCTTCAGGATGCACCATGATTTGTGAGCTTCGGTTAACATTTCTCTTCGCACTTCTGGATCCTTAGGCACTATTATCCATCCTTAATAACATAAATCCCCATTTGATCCGATCAAGAAAAAAAGAACTTCACCCATTTATAAATCCTTTACCTTTCCTGTCAAAAGAGATATGTCAATTGGGCCTGAACTACCCGTGTAATAATAGTCGAGGTAATCATCACCATGGCCATAAAACATTTGCTAACTCTATCTATCTCCTCGTACTCCATCTTTCGGCCCATAAATTCGGCAAGTCCTCTCTATGTTCTGCACATAAAGCGACCAATGTAGCCACTTGCCTATGGCTTAGCATGTTTGCCACAATATTTGCCTTCCCCGGGTGTTATTGGATAAAAAGTGACAGTCTTTTACGAACTCCAACATCACCTCTGCCTCATATTTAAATCCCTTTGTGTGAACAAATATTGGAGACTTTTCTGATTGGAGAATAGAAAAAACCATTCTCCTAAAAAATAATGCCTCCATATTCGAAGGGCAAAGACCACCGCTGCTAACTACAAATCATATGTTGGGTAATAACTCTCATGTTCTTTTAACTTTCGACAGGAGTAAGATATAGTCCTCTCTTCTTTCATTTAAACCCCTCCCAAATATTGAAGTGAATGATCCGTAAATACCATATACTCAATGCCCCCTCTAGGCAATGCGAGAATCGGAGTGGTGGTGAGCCTCTCCTTGATCTCCTTAAATGTTCACTAATAATGGACATCCCAAACAAAAGATATCTCTTGATGATATAGGTTGGTCAACAGCCCTGGAATTCTCGAAAAGGCCTGCATAAATCGACAATAATAGCTCGCTAAACCCCAAATGCTCCTAACTTCAGTCAGTATCGTGGGTTGTCCTCGCTCCATTACCGCGTATAGTTTACTAAGATCAACGAAATCCTTACCTTTAATATGATATGCCCTAGGAACTACACTTTCTTGAGCCAAAAATCGCATTTGGAGAACTTAGCATACAACTTGTTCTCCTGTAATGTCTGCAGCACCACTCTCAAATGATGAGTATTCTCCTCCTCTGACGTGAGTGAATCAATATATCATCAATGAATACAATGATAAACTGGTATAAATATTTGATAAACACACGATTCATAAGATCTATAAAGACCATAGGCACATTGGTCAGTCTGAATAGCATGCCTCAAAACTCTAAGACCCATAACGAGTAAGAAAAGTTGACGCTGACGCATCCTTCTCCCTAATCCTCAACTGGTGATAACTTATGTGAAAATTAATCTTTGAAAAGAATGATGCACCCCTCAAACTGGTCAAATAAGCCATCAATTCGGGTCAACATATAATTATTTCATATCGTGACTTCATTCAATTCTCGATAATCAACACACAATCGAAGTGTCCCATCCTTCTTCTTTACGAACAATATCAAAGCTCCTTGTGGACATAGTCCTCAGAATGAACGCTTGGCTTGAAGTTGTTGTATCTGCTCTCGTAACTCTTGCATTTCCATAAAAGACATATGATAAGGTGCTCTCATAAGAGGTCGGGTTCCCGGGGCTAAGTCAATACAATAATATATCTCTCTCGCTAGTGGTAACCCTAGTACCTCCTCAAATACATCCTAAAACTCGTAAACCACTGGAATAGACTCTAGAGTGGTCACAATCTCTTCAGACGTAGTTGCGTTAATGTAGCATAAATGAGTGATAAACTTTCCCTCAAGTCTAGGCATGACAAGGAGGAACATCTCTTGTCCTGGAATGATGAACATAATCGTCGTCTCTATATAATCAAGCTGGTCATGGTAAGTCACCAACCAATCCATCCCCAATATAACGTCATAAGTACATATGTTTAGCAATAATAAATCAGCAATAAAACATAGCTTGTCAATCTCTACACCAGCGCCTCTAAATATTTGGCACAATGCAGCTCCCCCATCTATTGGAATGTCTACATGCATAGTAACCTTGGAAGTTACACCTATCATGTCCGATGTAATCGTGAATCCATAACTAGAAAATGAGTGTGAAGATCCCATGTTAAAAAGCACTCGTGCAAAACTACCATAAAAAATAAAACATATCCTCTATAGTCTGTGGTTGTGCTAGAAAGTCCTGCCGATAAATGTTGAACATATGTCACTGATGCAGCTGAGGGTGTCCCTGCACCTGATCTCTTGGAGGAGGCAATGTTGGGTATTGAGGTGCGGGGAAGAGGGCTTAAAACTGAGGTGGTGTAGTAAGTGCTAGTTGATGTCCCAGGTAAAACTGTGTTGGGCCGGCCTAAAGCCCCTTAGGGCATTTCCTAAATAAGTGGCCTAGCTCCCCACATGCATAACATTCCCCACCAGAAGGGTTACCCCGCTGGAGATTTTATTGCATATGCTCCTGATTCTGAGGCCCGCTAAAATGATGTTCTTCTTAGCCTTGATGTCCCTATCCTCTCTGACTCAACTAGCCCTGATACTGTTAACTTATATACCTAACCTGACCTTGGCTCGGGTGGTCCTAACCCTATCCACCCTATCGGCGATAGTCATCACCTTTGAATATCTTAGGGGGCTGCTCCCCCTGTGCTGGTTCGCTAAGTAGCTTGCTAGGTCCTACTTGTACCTGAGAAGACGCCCTACTCTATGACACCTTTGGCCCTTAGTCGAATCCTAACCTCTCCATCTTAGGTTCCTTATCTCTTTCGCTCTAAAAAATTCATGGTGATCATCATAATATAGTAAATGAGCATTTACCATCTGAAGGTATGTGGTAAATGTTGGATTTCCCAGCAACACCTGTTCAATCTTCCCATTTAGACCCCTCATAAATTGATCCATCTTTGAATTCTTATATCTCTCCACTTCTGGGGTAAAGTGTAGAAGGCGAGTGAACTCTCGCTCATACTCAACAACGGTCTTACCCTCTTGCTTGAGCCTATCAAATTTTGCTCTCAATTTCCTATACTGTGAAGACGGGAATTACTTTCCCTAAAACTTGACCCAAAACTATGATAAATTCATTTGAGACCTCTCATCTGGGGTGGTAATAGTCTCCCACCAATCTAGGACATCTCCCACCAACCTAAAGCCTACTAATATCTATCGTTGGACATCGGTACACTCAACCAACCTCAAATATCCTTCAATGTTATGCCTCTGCTGAAGTGACACTATGGTATCAGAGGAGATCGCAAACTATGGAGGGTGTCCCTTCCCAGAGGCAGTCGTAGCATGCTCCTAAGCAGAGGTGATATTTCAAGGAGCATGTACGCGTGCGTCCATGGGCGATTGTGACTACTGTTGGAGACTTGTCATTATCGCTACAACAGTCTGGGTATAATAGCAACTAAATTAGTTGGCTCCATAGTTAGTGCTTTCCCCTGTGGTGTGACAGTTGGTGGCTGCTATGGCGATCGAGGTACATCGGCCTTAGACTCAACTTTCCCTGTAGATCTCTGTCGGCCTGATATCTCCTAGAGTTCACCATTTGAAAGATAATAATCCAAAATGTGTTAATAAATTATTCAATATTTATAGTTCAATTTCTAAATGTAGGGCTTTAAATAATCAAAGAACGCAAATGCAGAAGTAGTAATGAATGCATTCATGACCCCTAGGACACTAGAACCTAGTATGCACTGATACCAAATATGACACCTCGTAATATTTAAAATTAGATTGATCAGTTCTATATTTAAAAAGTACCGAAGTTTAAACAAATTATTACCATTGTAAGCATGTAAGAAAATAAATAAACTAGAAATAAAACTGAATATCCATCAATAAATATATCTCAATACTCAGATACTGTCCATATAACTCAAAATCTACATGCCAAAACAACTACTATATGCTATAAAAAATATACGAACAGTAATGTATATCTTTATCCACTAACGAAAATCGAAACAAATTATAGATACGACACGTATGCCAGTGATACCTACATCCTAATGTAGATCTGCAATAGAAGGGTGAATGACAGCAACAATATCGATCAAGGCTGCTGAGCGGGTGACCTCGCTCTTGAAACGTTAAATCCATAAAATTAACATTAAGTTTAAAGAGAATAAAAGTATAATGAAAGTTGTAATAAGTTATAACTATGCTTTTGCCTTTAGCTTATTAACATCTTTTAGAATTACCTCCACCTCCAATTCTAATATCATGCGTATTTAAGATCCTAAATCCCAAGTAAACCCATAGTTATGTTTTTTTCTATATATAGGATAGTAAAACATTAAAATTCGAGATAAAATTGCTCTAATCAAGTCAAGTGTTATGAAGAAATTAAAATAATATTAGAGTATAAGGATGACATAAGTAAATCAAGTAACAAAGGCCTAACCCTAGTTCCTATGGGGATCACTCGCATATATTATGTATAGTCTTAGGTCATTCTGAACCTAAGACCTCATCAAATTAAGGAATAAATCACCATGTCTACCCATCAATCATATAACCTCTTATACCTAAGGTTATATAAATGAAATCTCCTCCAAATCCCTCATGTACACAGGTATCTAGACGTGTGGATTAAGGGTAAAATTAATTAAGGCATCTTGTCTGCTCACCGAGGTACCATAGCGGTCTGAGTCGTACGTGACCCTTTTAAATGGAATTACCCTTTTAGTACGTTCGCCATGAGTACTCACCCGTGGTACGTATCATATAAAGAACACCATAATTGATAACCATTTTAATCACAAAAGTCGAATACCAAACTATATTTATCCACTTTAATTCCGATTAAAAGAGATTAAAGAATCCATCCATTAAATAATATTTAATTCAATTAATTCATACTATAAACAACTATAATGTGTATCACTAAGTCACCAGTCCCCCTAAAACAACTCCTAGAGACCAACTCCCACCCAAAAAATAAACAACAATTGTCAAATAACTGAAGGCACCAATCGACCATAGTGGTAGTGCCGATCGATCGCGTGGTTTAGTGTTTGAAGATTTCCCCCCTTACAGGATTTACTTCTCCAACCCAACCAAAACCAAATCAATCCTCCATTAATGATTAGAAAACCTTCATATATGATTCGTATAACATATACACAAAGTAACTACATACAAAACATGGTATTAAAATCCTAATAAACGTTTAAAAACCCAATTAAACCCATTAACCATTTGATTTCAATTATCTACATAATTTACAATAAACCCTAAGGTTTTGAATGAATTATATATACAAGTTAGAATTTAATCAAAACACAATAACTTTGGGGAAGATTCAATCCAAGTAATGTTAAATCAATCCTAATTTCATCCTTCTTGCGTTAATTTAATAATTACTTGATTAAATGATCTAAATCATATTTTAATTACTTATTTAGGATTTTGATTCAAATGAATAGGCATAATTTATAAAAAATTCAATTATGTAAGAATTCAAATTAAACTTGCCTCCAATTGTGTGAACCTAGGACTCAAATCTCTAAAAAAAATTCTCTTCCTTTTAGCCTTCTTCTCTCCAATCTCATAGATCCCAAATTTGTATGTTGTGTTGAAATGAGCCTCCCAATGGTTAAATACTAACTATTAAAAGCCTACTTGGACTTGGGCCTAATTTATGGTCTTAAGTAGCTCATCCAAAAATACCTAATTTTAATTAGTGTTAATACTCATAATCCATCCTCCACATAAGAAATAATAGAAAATAACACCTATCCTATTATTAGCCCTAAGTCATATTTCTTCTCTTAAATCCTGATTTAAAATATTTGTTAATGTTTTTACTGGCTTCTAAATTCTAAACTTTATTTATATATGACTTAGTAAGTTGTGACATTACATGTCACTCAAGCACACGTAATATTTTATTTATTATCTTAGGAAAATATGGGGCATTACATGAACATAACCTTAATGGCCTTTGACTTACGTCAAAAGTCCCACCACGCTTAAGTGGTAAATGCATAAGCTCCCTTAGAGCATCGCAGTAGCACACATCCTCAATTAGTTACGAAATCAGGTCGACTTAACTTAATCTTATGTACTATTGAAGGATGATGAAATTGGCCTAGACCACAAGACAAGGCACGTGAAAGAAAGATTCCCAAGTTATCTTTATCTCACATTAGCCACATACATAGTCCATAAAGTAACCTACGATATATAACATTTCCGGCTAAATCCAAATTAAGAAAATTCCCAAAAATATAGGAAGATCCTTTGAGGTAAGCATTATGAGGTTATAGTCCCACTGGAACATAACCTTGACAGTAAAGATAAACAACATATAGGTGGATTACCAAGGATATTGTAGTTTATAATAATTATATGAATGAGAGGACTCTTTTTATTATAAATAAGACCTCTCATTATGAGGAGGAGGGAGGTTGATATGTAATTACACATATGAAGAAAATTGTACTAGTAGTCGGGACTCTTAATTAGCATTATAGAAACATGTAGATATTAGTAAGATCATTTTCTCCCTCTTTTCTTGTGGACATAGGCAAGGAAGGCTTACTAAACCAAGTAAATTCTTGTGTGGATTTGGTAATTTGTACATAACACATAGGATAAATTTATCAATTATAATATTATAGAATTAGGCCCCCTATAGTTAAATTATCTAGTACTTCATCCATCCTAAATGTTTTTAGAGTTGCGCTAAATAAATAAATCATTTTCCTTTTTTGATTTCGATTAACATATCAAATCTGGCAATAATGAGAAAATCTTTATTGGTTATTGATTGAGTGTATCCTTAAAAACCATCATTTTGAAATAGAGGTTATTAATTAGCGATGGAGGGAGTATATTTTTATCATTAAACTTCAATTATGGGAGGATAATATGGTTAATATTGTCATTATGTGCTTATTTTAAATATTACATAATAAGTTAAAATGTGGTGGGGAAGGGTAGTTTATATAAAATTTTGATCATAATTATTTTGAAAATTACTAATCATCAAAACCCAATCAATTTAAAAAATATTAGGCTCGGTTAAAGTTATTGACCTAAATGAGTATGATTCGGGCTTACTCATCTCAGTTGACGGGGTTTAGATCCTCCCATACTATTTATTCTCTCATAAACGCAAGATTCAAAATATTAATAAATCAAATGATAAGTTATATATATTAACTAATGTATTAATATCCTAATTTTTAAAAATCATGAATATAGTTTATTATAATTTTAATAAGTTTGACTAAAAATAACAGGATACTATGTTATGTATGTAACTAATTTATATTAAATAATGTTTATTCATAATTTTGTATCAAAATAAATATGTATGTGTTATATCATAAATATGGGATGCCTTGTGAACCACTCAGGAGGTGACACGTGTCCTCATTTAAGGCATAAAGTAAGTTCGACTTGAAATATAACCTGGAGGGCTATGGGCAATGTGGTTGGCTCAGGTATAAATGTGCTCGTCCAGGCTATATAGTTGACCATCTCATTACTGTGAACACAATGTTAGTTAATAACATTAATTAACTCCATTAATGCCAGCCTTACACATGTTTACACCACGTAAGGGAATACCGATAGTCATGCTTATCCCATATGTATATGTGAGTCAGTTATGTAATACGTCACATTTATCGTACCATAACAAACTAATCATTAACCGCCTCTTGGAATGTAAAAGTTAGAATTTCCCGACCTATAAAGGTACTCCACATGTCCCACTACTCTCTCTTCAATAACTACCTATAAATAGCACTTAATACCGTAGAATAAGGGATTCGAAAAGACTCTACTTGATGGCCATAGGAAAATCCTAAAGACAACTTTGAGAGCTTGTAATAATTGCTTTCATGGATATTGTCCATTAAAATACATACAATCAACAATGCACCTGTGGACGTGGGCACCTCTTTGGGCCAAACCACGTTAATCTCGAGTTTACTTCTTAGTTTATTGTCTCTCTCTATTCCTACAAATTGGTGCATTGGTAATGATTATTTATTTATTTTTTATTACTTATTATTAGTATACTCTAACTAGGACAAAAAAATTCATGTACTAGTTTTAGATGATAACAAATTGGCACCGTCTGTGGGAACATTGATAAGCCATTTATTATTTCTTACCATTTTCTATCCACAATCCAATTTCTTTAAATCACCCAAACTTGATTTCTTCTAATTTTTATTTAGACACTTTGTGTTCATCCAAAAGTTCTATGATATGGCAGAAAACCCAGAGAGTAGTCATGCGACAGATGCAAACCCGACCTCATCGCCTGTTGGAATGGGTGACATACAGGGAATTCTGATGAGCCTGGCCAAGGGCTAGGAGATAATGCAAGGGAGTGTGAAATAACTGATGTAGACGCTCTAAGTCGAGCAAATCAGATCCGAAGAAGATCTCATCACCTCGGCTAGAAGAGAACCCTTTGAACGGAGGGGGGAATGCTACCTCCTGCCCCTACAGAAATAAGCGACAACTTTATCGAGAATGGGCTAGGAGAATCCAAGGAGGCCGAATTTGGGTTTACAAGATGACATGAGTAGATACAGGTACTCTGGATCACAAGATGACGGGTCGCATTACCCGAAAGAAACCTTTTCTCCCAAAATAACTGGTTACGATAACGAATAGTCTTTTTCTAAAAGGCCAAGTGTGTTAAAAGGCTAAGCAGAGGCCCTGCATTTGATTGTCTAGGCCCACATAAAATAAGAGGGCTACAACAAAGAGAGCCCATAGAGCTTAGAGAATGCAGATAAGGGCCAATGAGGTATGTGAATAGAAGAACACAATGCTCGATCAAGTCTAGGATGAGTGTGCTCAGACCATCCCGAGACGAGCAGACTTCTAAGGAAGAGAGCTCATCAAAAACCCAAGGTCGATCAAGAAAGACCATTGTAGTTAAAGCTAAGTAGGAGGAATAGACCTAGAAGGGATCAATTTAAAGACCGGAGGATCATTTAGGATAAATTGTAAGATCAAAGAATCCCTTACAGAGAGATTTTATAAAGGGATCCCCATTCACTCCATCAATTATAGGTTATCTAACGCCCACAAAGTTCAAGTCACCACTTATAACCCCAAGGTACGACAGTAAAACTAACCCAAGTGCGAAGAGCAATACCAAGTCACTGCCGATATCTACTCACTCCCAGATAATATGCGTTGCCAAGCATTTTCCAGTACGATCATTTGGTCGGTACAAATCTAGTACAACAGTTTATCGTGGGGACATATCTCAAATTTTCAATAGCTGGACGATCTCTTCGTTAGAAACTTTTGTATTGGAGCTAAGCCTAGATAGAGGGTGGATCACTTACTCAACATTTGGTAGAATGTTGGCAAAAATACTCGTGAGTTTATCACTCGTTTCAATAGCGAGAAACTTGAGGCAATAGATTATGATAAAAGGAATGGTATCACTATATTGATGAGTGGATTGATGCTTTGAAAGTTATACTCGGTGTTGGCTAAAGAGCCACCCAAAAATATAACAGAACTCTTGGCTAAGGAAGGAAAAATTATGAATGCTGAGAAGGCCATGACTTTGAAAGAATTAAGCCACATGAAGGCAAATTCAGTAAAATTATGTAAAATAAGGGACAAGAAAAATAAGAAATCCAATAAGCTAAAGAAATACGACGAGTGCAATCCCTTGACTATGGGCATTCATCACATACTCGAGGAAATCTATGGGGATAAGGCCCTGAGATGGCCCAGAAGCATAAAAAAATCAAATGGATAAAAGAAAATATTACGAGTTCCATAAGGATTACGACCACAACACAGATAACCATATAGCCCTAAAGAACGAGCGCGAGAAATTGATTAGGCCTGGAAACTTATCAAGGTTTATGGATAGAGGACGAACCGATTATAGTGACGAGCAAAAATTTAGGTTATAGTTAGAATGCCCTTGCAAAAAGGTAGGCGAGAAGAAGAAAAGAAGATATAAAGATTTAGAGGATGATCCAAACCTTGTCAAAATACCCAAAGAACTTGTGTATGAGGTTAAAATCATCTCTTTAGGGTGTAATTTTATTACAGGTGGAGATATTTGTGGTGGAGATGAGCCCACGGAGAGAAAAGCCTACCTCAATGAGGCAAAGGCTTACGCTTATAACATACAGATCAACTTGATGGGTGATGCAGATACTCAACCTAAGAAAGTAAATAAATACCGCTTAGTTTTTGGTTTTTCCAAGGATGATTTATGCGGTGTACTATATCAGAACGATGATCCTCTGGTCATCACAATGATGGTGTATGAGAGAAAAGTGGCAAGGATCCTAGTTAATAATGGTTACTCAACCGATGTCTTATTTTACAACTGCTTCAAAGGTCTGAGGCTGAGAGATAGCAAGCTAGAATCCTATTATAAGCCACTCATTGGGTTTGTCGGAGAGAAAGTTTACCCTCTGGGCACGATGGAGCTGGAAGTGATGATTGGCGCCTGGCCAACATGCTGACCAAAAAAGATATATTTTTTTATCCTGGAAAAAAAAATTCATTTAACATAAAGCATCATATTTGGCAGGGTAGGATTGAAGAAGTTTATAGTCATCCCCTCTACAGTGCACCAATGTTTGAAATTCACCACTCATTATAGGGTTGGGGTAGTTAAAGGGAACCAAGTTGAGGCTAGATAATGTTATTACTCCTTAACCGATCGGGAGTAGCAGAAGAAACTGACAACGACCTATCAAATCAAAATTATAGATACATGAGATGAGGAGAAAATGGTCAAAGGGTAGGTTGTTGAAGAGATTGAGTCAATTGCCTTGAATGACGAACACCCAGAGAGAATAATTCAGAGCGTGCAACACTGGATCCCAACCTCAAAAGATATTTGATTGACTTTTTGAGGCATAAAAAATGTATTTTCTTGGAGTCATGAATACAAGCTAGGAATTGATTCAAATTTTATTGCCACGAGTTGAGCATAGTCAAGGATGCTAAGATCGTTAATAGAGATGATGTGTATTCAGCTAGAAGAAGAACATGGTTGTACTGCAAGAACTGGAGAAATTACATAAATAAAATTTCATAGAGGACGTCAAATATCCAGAATGGATTTCTAACGTGGTAATGGTCAGGAAAAAGAATAATAAGTGGAGAATGTGTGTTGATTTCATCGACCTGAACAAAGCATGATCGAAAGATCACTATTTTTTTTCTTAGGATTAACCAATTGGTTTATGCAACTTCAGGGCACGTACTGCTCAATTTCATGGATGATTGTTCAGGATACAACCATATTAAGATGAAATCGAAAGATCAAGAAAGACCTTAGTCATCACTGATTGAGGTACCTACTGCTACAACGTAATGCCTTTTGGGATAAAAAAAATATTGAAGCAACATACCAAAGATTGGTGAATAAAGTTTTCAAACAATAGATTGGTAAGAATATGGAGGTTTAGATTGATGATATGCTCACAAAGAGCAAAAATACAACTCAACATATTAATGATTTGCATTAAACTTTTAACCACTTAGAGAAACACCAAATGAAGCGCAATCCAACAAAGTATGTCTTCGAGGTAAAAGAGGGGATGTTCCTTGGCTTTATAGTTAATTGAAGAGGAATTGAGGCGAACCAAGACAAAATTAAAGCACTAATAAATATACAGTCTCTAACGAATAAGAAAGAAGTTCAAAGGCTAACTAGACGCGTGGCGGCATTGAACAAGTTTGTTTCCAGAACCACTAATAAATTCCTTCCATTTTTAAGGAATTGTTAAAAAAAATTCAATGGAATGACGAGTGTAACCTGCTTTCTTGGATTTGAAACGCTATTTAGACTCTGCACAATTACTTTCAAGACCAATTTTAGGTGATCAACTTTATCTGTACTTAGCCGTATATGAATCTGTAGTGAGTTTGGCTCTAGTTCGATAAGAAGAAGGGGTACAAAGGCCTGTGTATTTCACCAGCAAGGCATATCCTGGAGTAGAAATTTAGTTTCCCAGGTTAGAGAAATTAACTTTGTCCATGATTGAAGCTTCTAAAAGGGTGAAATCGTACTTCCAGACCCATACCATTGTCATCTATATAAACCCGTCTCTATGGTAAGCCATTTATAAGCTTGAGAAACTAGGCTGACTAATAGCTTGGGCCATAAAATTAAGAGAGTATGACATATAGTTCGAACTAAGAATGACAATCAAGGGCTAGACTATAGCAGATATTATCGTTGAATTCACTTGCGAAGAAAAACTTATCGAGCAGACTTCTACAAAAAAGAACATAACATCAAAAGTGGAAAAGCAGATTTTCACAGAGGAGAGATCAACCCTAAATCAGATCGAGTAAACTTCTTTAAAAAAATATCACCATTTCAATCACGCGAGCAGACTCCTGCAGGAGATAGGGCGACCATTAATTCATCCAACCAGGAGATTGACGTACCAGATTCATAAGCCAAACAAGAAGAAATTGCCCATGACTTATAGCATATTAAGAAGTTATTCAAATGTGGAAACTTGATTGAAGGAGATTTTAAAGAGAAGCTCCATGTCTAGCAAATGTTCATGGACGACCCATCCTGTACCATCGATAATGGATCGGGTTTAATAATTATAACGCCAGATGAAATCGATGTGGAGTATGCCCTTATATTCCAATTGGAGGCCTTCAACAATGAGGCATAATATGAAGCATTCATAGCAAGGTTTAGGCTAACATCTTCTCATAGCGCCGAACAAATATTGGCACACAACAACTCACAACTTATAGTAAACTAAGTACTTAGAATTTATGATGTGAGAAAAATGTGTATGGAAAAATACTTGGCTAAAACCAAGTTGTTGTTAAAGAAATTCCCCTGAGTAAAAATGTTCAGAATTTTAAGGGCAGAAAATGCCCGAGCATATGCACTTTCTCAATTGGCATCCACTATAAGGACAAAGCTGAGAAGAATGATTCCAATTAAATTCTCATGCATTAGAGCACCAATGAGGAGATTATCAATGTGATAAAGATGGATCTTGAACCATCTTGCATGGATCTAATATGGGCATACCAAGAAATTAGCGTCGTCCCAACAAACCCTAATGAAGCGAGAAGACTACGGAATAAAGAGATGAGATATGGGCTAGAAGGAAGATTCTTATTTATAAGAGGGTTCAGTATTTCATTACTTAGATGTATCCACCCATTAGCAGTTAATGACTTAATTAAAGAAGTGAATAAAGGCTTTTTTTGAGAACATTTAGGCAGATTGTGGAGCACATCCATTCGACTAGTGAAGCGAGTGGCCATACAAGGTTATTACTGGACCACCACAAAGGCAGATTGCATGGACTATGATAGAAAATGTGACAAGTTCCAAAAGTATGACTATGTTCATAGAAATCCAGGGGTGTTCCCCACGCCGATCATATGCCTTTGGTCATTTTCAATGTGGGGAATAGATCTGTTTAGCCCACTACTAAAAACTAGAGGTAGGTTCAAGTATCTAGTGGTAGCCATGGATTACTTCACTAAATGGGTAGAGGTTAAACCTTTAGTAAAGATGCCATGTGAGAAAGTCTTCCACTTCATCTGGAAGAACACTATTTTGCCATTACGGGATGCCATATGCCTTTATCACTGACCATGGTATGCAATTCGATAACCAAGAGTTTGAAGATTATTGCATGTAGTCCAAAATCCAAAAACTACACTCCGCACCAGGTCATCCATAATGCAATGGATAGATATAAATGACCAATAAGACTCTACTTGATGGGATAAAGAAAATGTTGGACAACAAAAAATAGAATTGGATCAATAAGCTACAGAGTGTCCTCTAGGCATATAAAATAACGCCATGAACAACGATAAGTGAGACCCCTTATATACAGGCTTTTAGAACAGAGGAAGTAGTACTAATGGAAATTAGTTTATTTAGTAACCGTGTCCTCAATTTTAACTCACTACAGAGCAACCTAATGAGAATATTTTATATAAATTTGGCAGAGGAAGCTAGAAAGCAAGTAACACTTAGAATGTCAGTATACTAACAATGAACTACTCAGTTTTACAACATAAGAGCAAAACAGAGCACTTTCAAAGAAGGGGATTACGTACTAAAGAAGGTCATCTAAAAGGGCAACAAGTTGGAGCTGGCACGGTTCGTATAAAATATCTATAATCGTATGGCTAGGAACATATAAGTTTGAGAACTTAGAAGGAGAGCAATTAAAAAATTTGTGGAATGCTGAGCACTCGAGGCAGTACTACTAATAGTTAAAGGTGAAGTCTTTTCCTTACTTTTTAATTCCACTCGATGATGATTAAAAAGTTCTAATTTCCCCCAACAATGTTCTTACTTCTATTTTCCATGTTTTGTGGGTACGAGATATGTACATATCAACAAAAAATTTCATGTATGACTTCATCTATGAATAAGTCATGAACAAGAAGTTCAACTTCATGTACTATCTCCTCATAGGACAGATCATTTATAAGAAGTTTGCCAAATCTAGGAAATCCCTCACACTCATATGGATGACAAGATCCAACCATAACTAATGAAGGTTTATATCATAGTACATTTTATTATCTCAGGTAGTTGATTCTAGAACTTGGTCAGGACGATAAGATCTGTCCAAATGACCAGTAAGTTGGCATGAGCATTAATATAACCTAAAACAAGAACAACTGAGGTTCGTCCAAAACTGGCAGCTAGTAAGGCAGGCCATGAAGGTTGTAGATGACCAAATGATCATAAGACTAAATGTCTAGCAGACCTATCTCAAGCACCTAAGTAAGTTAAAACTAAAATTAACTAGGTAAAAAATATTCGATCTGATTCACTTGAACATAAAGCACATAGATATATGAAGGCAAGAGATATATTTGCTTCCAAAGTAAAAAATATTCATTACAAGGTGCCGAATAAAAATGTTCATTATAAATTAAGTCAAAATATTCAACATAAATATTAAAGATCAATCCAATGGAACATTATAGAAGCATCTACAGTAGGGGCAGAGGCATCCCCAATAGGGAGAAGATCAGTTTTATCAGCGGGTACTTGATCAGCTTTATCATCTTAATCAGTTTCAGAAATGGACTCCACCTTCAACTGTTTAACAGCGAGGGTCGTGGACTCTGCATCATCACCCACCCACTTTTTGACCTCGATAGCTATGTGAGGATAATGTCTCATGACTCTCTTATTCAATTCTTCATAGTCGTTAAAAAAGAAGGCCATGCTATCCACGCTATAATCAGCAAAGTACTTGTACTTCTCCACTGCTGCTTCCTCAACCTTTGCCAAATTTTCTTCGGCCTCTATAAGCTTATCATCCAGAGCTTTTTTAGATGCTGCCAAATCATCATTAGAATTTTTTAGAGCTTCCTCTAAGATCTTGAATTTCATAACATCGGTCTCGACCTAATTTTTTAACTTACTGACCTCCTTTTTGACTTGGTTGAGGGAAACTATTTTGGAGACTACCTCCTCATACTTCTACTGAAGCTCATCACTGGTCCTCTGCACGTCATCCTAGGACTCCTTCAGGTTCTCCTTCAGCTCGATGTTCTCCTTGGTCAGTGCCTCTATTGTATTTTTTTACTCCTCATATGCCACGTGATTGGTGACATCCTTTTCTCTCAAACTTATTATGGCCGTATGACTTTGTCAACAAATAGGGAGTCAGATAAAGTAATAAAAAGGGAAAATTACCAGATAAAAATAAGTACGATAAACTTACCACTACAATACGATGTCGAGCTAGCCTCCATAGAGCTTTTAGATCACAGGCCCTCAGAAACTCAAAATCTTTACTATGACCATGATAACTGTAAAGATCAATGGTATTGTTCACATGTGGATAGTTAGAATCATGGTCCTTTTTCAAATCCTCTAATGTCACCAAGTGATCAGGGTTAATTTTGAAAATTTTGACCTCCCCATAGCACGAGGTCGAACTATGTGCTCGGAATAGACGATAAGAAGGTCGTCTCTTAATTTGCACTATCTTCATAGTGGCTCTAACTCTTGGAACCTTTAGGCTGCGGGTCTTCAAGTGTCCACTTGTACCCTACTCCAGTGGGGATGGAAGATATGGGAGTTTTACCTTTCGTTTTATCCTTAGCAGAGGCTTCAGCCTCAGTAGTCCATTAAGCAGTAATCTTTACTTATTTTCTCTCTTCAACATCGGCTCTTTTTTTGGCATCAACCTTTTTCTTAGCCTTCAGCATCAAAATTTCTTTTCTACTCAGCCTCAATATTCCTATGAAGAGACTGGTCCATTTGAGTCCGGTTCAAGTTTTTGGGGGCTAATTCATTCGAAGAATTAGAAGGTTAATCTGAAGAGGTTGAAGAAAGAACTACACGAATAAAGAGTTAGAGATGTACTAAAAAATATTGTAAGAACTAGAAGAAACATAAATAGTTTCCTATCTTAGCCTTGGCTCAACACCATGATCGACTTTTATCTCTGGGTTTATCTCGAACAACACTCTGTATTCCAAAAGGATTGTTATTTCTACTAAAGGGACCCATGGGCTTATCTCTAACAACACTCCTTCTTCCAAAATGATTGTTATTTCTATTAGAGGGACCCCACCTGAAGGATTATGATACTCGACGCTTATAAATTTGTGCAGAGAAAATAAGTCTCCAAATGTGGGAGGCTTAGATATACAATAAGCCTCTACTGGTTCTTGCATTGCAACTGGAAGCTTTGGAGCCTTCTTCACTGAAACAGGTAATGAGAACATCAGAACAATACGATTCAAAAAGAGGTAGTATGAAAGAAAAAGTCTTAAAAGTTTACCTATTTTGTTCGGCCCATTTAACTCACGTGGAACCTTACAGGACCTATCCTTCTTATGGCTCCTGAACTCTTAGTCACCCATCACAAACACAAACTGACCATTCCAATTATGATTACTTGCCTGGATGACCTTAACCATCCTTAGGTACTTTTTGAAAGAAAAGTAATAGTACCCAAGAGCCTAAGCATTATCTGTCAGGCCATGGACATACTTGAATATGTCACTAGTGAGGTCAAACCTAGTCTAGGCCTTCCTGAACATTATAGCTCCTATAGTAATCCTATAAGCATTAGGGGGAGTTTGTTGAGGGTAACACAATACCCATTTACAATGGACCTAATAATACAGTGTTAAGAAAGGTGGAGTCTGATTTAAAGGGTCTATAGAGGAAGGCAAATTTCAACAAATAGAAAGTGCTGTAAACTCCCTCTTCACTAGTGAACAACTTAATAGAGATACTAATGGTAATAATGTATTTCTTCATCAGTACATCTAATTCGTCCTCCTCGATATCACATGCATACCACCTAGCATTAGTAATTGATGGGTCATAATAGCTCAAAGAGCCCTCTAAAACACTCTTTATTAACTAATTTTTCAATGGGGGAAGGGGAATAGATAAGCCTTATAGGTGCTTCTCTGTTGGACACAAATTTTTAAAAAGAAGAGTCTAAATTTATGGTATACATTAACACGGTGTTTGTAAAATTCCCAACACCCACTAGGTTTCATGCTTTTGGTCCCTAAATTCAGGACCCTCAAATGTTACTCCGTATGGTAATAGGGCAGAATCACTAGAAGAAGTTATCTTAGGGTTATAATTTGTATGCCTAAGCTCGTCGTTTGGGCCTATAAGTTATAGGGTCTTTGGGAACCCCCTCGCAAGAATACCTAGGCAATCAACCTCCAACTCGGATAGATACTTTATCCATTTATGCACGTGGGGTTCGTAACTCATTAAGGCTCAACAAAATTAATATATGATAAGGTTTGGGGGCTATAGGAACATAAAGTCAGGGTTTTTGCAGAAATACCAAAATTCAAAAAAAGCATAAAAATGGTGTGATCTTAGGCCAACCAACTCAATGGCCACCTAAACAATTAACCTTCTACATATTAACACCAAGCACCAAATGATTCAAAAATAGAAAGAAAAACTTACAAAAGAAATTAAGGAAACTTACAAAAGAGACCGAGCAATTATGTACCTTTAAATCCTATAGAGGGTTGAATACAAACATGAGAAAGCGGTAACTTCACCAGAAATGAAAGAAACTTGTCGGATATGAAGTAGCTCTAGATACGAGATACTTTTTTCTCTCTAAAAAGACTCGGAAGATTTGAAACATTGAGGGAGTTCGAACGATAAAGCTTTGGGTCTTTAAATACTTTTTTTGCGGTAAGTTCCTTTAATCATGACATGTGATGTTATTTTGAAAAAGAAAATGACGCTGTAGGTACACAGAATAGAAATGCACGCTTTCCCAAACGTGCATGATGATTGCCTCAAACGTCGGTCCAATTTTCTCGGCGTGCGTCGAGCAGAAGTTAAAGACGACCACACCCTCCTTTCAAATACTCCATTTATTTATTGCACCTTATTACTCCTTTGAAGATCCAATACTCCTGAGGACCTGCTTTAAGTTCCAGTTAAGAATGAAGTCTTGAGGTCTTTTATTATACCATAAATATGGAATGCCTTGTGAACCTCTCAGGAGGTGACACGTGTCCTCATTTAAGGTAAAAAGTATGTTCGACTTGACATATAAACTGATCGACTATGGGCAATGTGGTCAGCTTAGGTATAAATGTGCTCTGCTAGGCCATATAACTGACCATCTCATTACTGTTAACATGGTGTTAGTTAGCAACGTTAGTTAAATCTGCAAAACTAGCCTTGCACTACTTTACACCATGTGGTGGAATACCAACAGTCGTGTTTATCCCACCTGCATACGTGAGGAAGTTATGTAATAATCCACCTTTATCGTGCTGTAACAAATTCATCATTAACCACCTCTTAGAATGTAAAAGATGTAATTACCTAACCTATAAAGGTTATCCATATGTACCACTACTCTCTTTATAATAAATAGCTATAAATAACACTCAATCCCACAAAATAAGGGATTCGAAAAGATTCTACCTGATGGCCATAGGCAAAACCCTATAGAGAACTTTGAAAACTTGCAATCATCCATTTCATGGCTATTGCCCATTGAAATAAATATGATCAGCGCCGCACCTGTTGACTTAGGCACCGCTTTGGACCGAACTACATTAATCTCTGGTTTCCTTTTTTTCTCTCATCCTTCTCTATTTCCACAAATTGGTGCACTGGTAGTGATTATTTCTTAAGACCCAAAAATTTATATACTAGTTTTTGGTGATAATAATATTTAACTTGTCAACACCCACCCCAGGTTTAACAAAAGGTGAGGTGGTTCAAAACATAAAGAATTGCCAATATTTTACTAAAAATGTTTAATTTTTATACAAACTCCTATTTCGGTTGACATTGAAGTACCACATTAGTTGAATTTGCAGAATTAATATCACTACTTCACAACTAATGCCATTATTAGACTTTTTACTAGTTTTCAACGAAAGTGGATCAAATAGTAAATTAAATTTATTTTAGGGACTAAATATATATTATTAAATGAATATTATTATGATATTTACTTCATAATATATTGAAAATCCCTGAGACAATCAGGCATAACTGTTGTGTAAGAATATATTTATTCTCATATCCCCCACACATAAATGGTTTGTCGTATTCTGTTTGCAAAATATATTTTGTGTCCTTTTAGTCCTTGAGGTCGTTTCGACATAGCACAACTACATTATATTTGGTCCGTATATGATTAGCTTTGTTAACCTGACATTGATATGATGAAATATTGATATTACCATGTGGTTGAGGTATTTTGACTTTCTAAAAGACTTTAACACTTTGTCACATTCAAATTAACCTTTTTTTAAAATATACTTTTAAATTTCTTTTTATAAGTATATCATAATAAGGTTTGAGTAAGGTTAAAATCTTCATAGCTTTTTATTTCCCTAAAACAAAGTTTGGGACTTTTGTTGATCATTCACCGCATCGAAACAGGCCTTTATGGACTCGAGGCCATAAGTACATTGGTCTTGAGGTCAACTATGTTTTTAATCCAGATTTGTTATTTTTCCTCACTGATTCCTTCGATGGCACCTCATTACAGAGATGCAATTATTCGCTGCAGTGATTTAGTTATTTGCTTCAGTGAACTCTTGCTTCGCTGGTCACGACTGTTGTCTACGAAGTAAATATTTTTAGAAACCATGAAGATATATTTTACAACCAATTTTTTTTAAACTTAAGTTCATTGATCTCCCGTGTGATGTCATCCTCCTCAATTGTCTTAAGCTTATCTTTTACACTTGGAAGAGCTTAATATATATAAATATTTTATTTCATAAAACATATTATTATAAAATATCTAAAGAAAAAAAGTTTGAGTAACTATAAGTGGCCCCCTGGTTAAAAATTTTCATATAATTAAGCCCACATTTTTTTTAATATATTAGCCCTTCAAAAGGGATATCCGTAAATTTCTCCAGGAATTAATTATACGCGATAGTATGGTTATAACATGATGCAATGAACTATGGAAATTGATTAAGTTGTAGGAATGTTCACAATGAGGCAATCTATTGTACAATCCCATTGCCTAATTGAATTAATGAATCTTTATTCCAATGGGTCAGACGGTATAGATGGTAATTAAATGGTAAAGGGTCTCTTAATAACAAAGGGTATCTATTTAAGTCATTGGGTTAATTTGTATTCAAATGTAAGTGTATATCCATTTATGACAGTTTGTATCTCCATATATGGGCATCTTTTCTTCTTTATTATTTTAAGAATGTCTATGAACATGTGAGGGAGACTTATAGAATCTAGGAAATATAATTCGCATGCTGTTAGAGATAAAGGGGTCGAAATGTTCAATTTAAAATATCTAGGACATGTATTTATATTAAGTATATACTAGGGGTTGGAATCTAACCAACCTGAATTTTTATAGAGCAAAGACACTTTATCAAAGAGAAACTTTTTGAGAGATTTATTTTTTGAGTTTAAATACTCTAAAGAGTTAAATCATTATTTTTCTTCTTCATATTTCTCTTTGTGTTCTTGAGGTATTTGATTTTAAAACTTGATCACAAGTCCTATTGAGGCCTAAAAACTTCTACCTTTTCTTGAATATTTTTGGTCTTGAAAGGCTTATGTTAATATCTCAAAAACACATTGTGAAGTTTGACTAAGATAAATCATTTTAAACACTTTCAAAACCTTTAAGATTACTTACATCCTAGAATGTGGTAAACCAAGCATAGGTGGATTCTCAACAACGTCTGTTTTCTACTTTAAAGAGGATATTGATTTCGTGGCATAGTTTTAAAAGACATTGAATGAGTCCAAAAACGGTCGTGGTTGTGTAGCATTCTCAAACTATTGGCACTCTATTCAAAATTTATGGTGAGAAAGAGCTGATAGTCAGTTAATGTGTTGTTTGACTGTAAGTCGTTGTCTTCTATTTGTTACACTCTACCATATTGTAATTGTCATTTTATTCGGCTCGAGGTTTTTTTTCGTTGTGAGTTTTTCTTGTACGATTTGATGTTATGTGATCGTTTACGATATTCCGAATTTAGATTAAATCATATATATTTGAAGATAAAATTTGGTGTTATCTATTTGGTAAATTTTTCATCACGTAGACCTATGTTGGCTATTTTATACCTAAAAGGAATTTAAGTAAAATATCACTTCTATTACGACGATACATTTAATTGGGTACCTTTACGACGTTTAGGTTTTTATTACAGTTGATTCTCATAGTGCCTGCAATAATGCATATTTATAATTGATTTAATTATTAATGGGAATATATAAATTGAGATAATTTCTTAGAATAATAATTAAATAATTGAGTAAAGTTGAATTTATAGAATTTTCGGTAATTTATGTATAAATTAATGCAAGAAGCGGTTTATTATTTAATTCGATTACATTATCAGATTTTGATTAAAAACCTAGGCGCATATGGGTCTTTTAGTTCATCTTGATGATCAAGTATGTTTAGAGGTGTAGTGATTTATGCTTTTGTTCTTGATTTTAATTGGAGAAGAGGATATAAAAATATAAAAGAAAGTAGGGATGAAAAAGGAGCAAGGGAGAAGGTGCCGCTATAGTTAGTAACCCGATCCGTTATAGTGGCACTGATGCGTATAAAGGGTTTTAAACCCCGTTTTATTCCCCAATCAATGTTTTTTTTATTTTTTGCATCTCCAGTAGTTAAACTGAAACCAAAAACCCCATTATCACAACCTTTAAATCTCTATTTGAGGAACTTAAGCTTGGAATTTTGGAGTGCTTGAAGAGGCAAAGTTTATCAAAATTTAGAGGAGAACAAAGATTCGAATCAATATTTCATAAATAGTTAAAGGCAAGAATAATCTACTTTTCTCCTTCAGTGCTTAATGACGTAGATATTGCCTAAACATGTTTAATTAATTAAAAATGATTAAATGTTTATTATGTTAATATAAACCTAATTAGTTTCCTATTGGTGAACCCCTATATTATGAGAATGCTTATAAAATTATTAGTAAACTTTGTAAATACGAGAATATTTACATGTCAATTAGCTAAGAGTTGAAAAATGTGCCTTATGAACATTGAGAAAAGAAATATGAGTTATGAGTATGACTCGTCCCGTGAATCTTTTAATATGAATATTCTATGCTTATCGTGGGGAACCTTTAATTATTGGAAAGTCATATAAAATCCACTTGAAATGCATATAAATTATCGCGTTATGAAATTATAATTAAAACCCTGAGAATTGGGTTAATCCACACGTAAATAGGTAATTATGAATGTTACGAGTAAAAGAGGATAATATCCAAGACTATAATTATATGTGTTTATCATGGGGATTATCTTTTTTCCGTATGTAGTTGGTATTGAGACTTAGATGTTGGTCAATCGTTGTTATTGAAGGGATTTTTGTTGTGAGTTATTGTTTTTTTACTTATGTTTAATGATTTTTGGTTGTGTTGTTGTGAAAAAATGGTGTTTTTAGGTTAAATGATGTAAATATGATCTATAGAGTTGTTCGTTATTTTTATTTGTCAATTAGACTTGGGTGATATGATAATAGCTCTCGTTGGTGAGATTTTGTTATTAGATAAGGGTTGTTGATTATATGGTTTATGTAGATGGATATATGATGTTGATTAGATGACTAACACCTCTAGGTTTATTTATGGTTGAGATTTGGGGTTATGGTTTTTGGGTTATGTACATGCAGTGTTTTAAATGAAGGAGACGATTTTTGAGGTTATTCGTATTAGCAGAAAAGGTTGAATTGAGACTTTAATATAATAGTCACTGTTTATGAGGGTAAGTAGGACATATAATGAGTTGCTTAGGTAATCACAGAGTGACATATGAGTTTTATGTGAGTGATGTGTGTTGAAACGATTGGAGTTAAGGGATGGATATATAGGTTTAGGTCTAGTGTTTGTTTGCTCTCGACAACTACCTAATCTTGACATAAGTGTATTTGGGGATTCTTTGTTTGGATTTCATTTATGAGAAATCCTTATGCAAGGAGTCTAGCGAAGGTAGGAGTTTGGAGTTTAGGTTTAGAAAGTCATGTAAGTAATTTTAGTGGTTAAGATATTAAGTAATGGGTAAGTGACTATGGATATATGTGACTTGTGATTAGATTCTAATTATGAATGGTGAGATGTTTGACCAACGTGTGAAGGGCCTATAAAGTAAATAGGGGGAGCATTAATGGTGTAAATATTTTGTTATTTCATATAGTATGTGATTGATCATTAGATTCAACTGCCTTAGTTAATAAAATGTTGGGATAATAGTTTGTTTCCTCTCAATGACTCGCCAATCTAAATTGGAGTGTATCAGGGAGTTCGTTTTTGGATTTTATTTATGAGACGTTCCATGCATGGAGTTTAGAGAAGGCTAAGAGTTGGTAGTTTAGGGCGTGTAAGTTGTGAAATGGTTCTTAAGTAAGTATTTAATTAATATATGATTATTATAGAGTCTTGATGACCACTTAACCTATAAAAAAGTGTATCTAAGGGAGGGTCTTTGTTTGGATTTCTGTTATGAGACGTACCACCCATAAAGTCTAGGGAAGGTAGATTTCAATTGGCTTTGGAGTTATTGTATGTATAGGACCTATACTGACTGATTATTTTGACGATTATCGGTGTGAAAGTGGTCTCGTTCCTGGAAATATGATGGAATGATGGTTCCGAAATTCTGAATTTTAATATTCTTTAAATTAAATTTTCTCTTCTTAAACAAAACTTCAATTCAAATTCAAATTAACACAAATAAAACAAAACATGAATTTTACTAAATTAAACGTTTTCTTAAATTAATTAAGCACTAATTAAACCATTTTTATGGTGAAACTGATTGTATCTTTTTAACCTAAGCATGCATCGAGGTGTGAATTTGCAAGATAAAATAAATAATCACAACACCGCGAACGAGGAAAACCCACAACAGGAAAGACCTTGGATGGCCCGACCATAAGTCCACTAAGTACGAAATTAAAAAATGACATGACACAATACTTACATAATGACTCGACGCCCTTGGAAGACTTTACGCTCTTCGACCCTTCAACCTTTTCCTAGTGACAATGTAGGTTTCCACCTACGTCTCAGAGTCCACCGTATGTACACCATTAAACACATAATACTCCACAAGAATCAATCCTCAATGATTTAGGGAATGATAAATCAGGTGTCAAAATTTGATCTCAAACATATATCATGTAGTAGCTTGGATCATAAATAATTAGCTGTAAACTTGGTTTTTGTTTTGAAATTTAAACCATGAGATTAGAATAAAAACACTATTAAACTTTTATAAGGTTTCTCACACTTAGAAGTTGGAAAAGTCTCTGCAAAAATTGATCTCCTGCACTACATAAATGGTTGGGAAAAAATTGTGGAAAGTTAAGAGAAAAACTGCGAAGAGAAAACTATAGTTTTTGAAAAATTGCTCCGATCGTTCGAACGAAAAGAAGTAGTTAGAATGACATAGACAGTTTATCCGAATGAGATAAAAATGAAAAGTCATCAAAAATCCAAAAGCCGTCACGTTAAAGTCGTTCAAACAAACACCCAATCTTGTTCGAACGACCTGAGAAAAATTAAAATATTTTTCTTGAAAAAATATAAAGTCATTTTAAAATAGCTTAGCAAAAATTCTGATACCCAATAAAAAATTTCCAAGGCCCAACATAATGTAAGCATTCATATATGAGAGATCGTTGGAATGTTGATGATGATACAAGGTAGGAAACATATCATGGAATGTGATATCTTTTTACTTGGCCGCTCCGTCTTCAATAAAAATGTCATAGGCTTGAAAGGTCGCAAATACAACTTCTATCACATGACTCAAAGTTTTTGTCTGAAATTAAGACAATACATACAAATTGGCTCAAATGGAAATTTATCCTCATAAATCTCACCTCCGGCTATTCTATAACAAAACCAAAAATAATAACCCAATGGGTTGTCACGCTCATTTAAAAGACTCAATCCCAACCCAAAAGAAAAAAATATAGACGCTTGACTGACACTTACTTTGAGTACTTTGCTTCCATTAAAACTTTGCCACATGATTGAAAACCTACATACTTAAATACACCATAAACGCATAAAGAATATAAAAATATAAATTTCATAATTAAATCCTCCACCTTTGTCTAACAATGTCTACCTAAGAAAGAACGTCTCCCCCCAAGTCATAGATCTCCCAAAATAAAAGAGTTAGATAACATTTCTACCCCTTTTTGTTCAGGAACAGACAAAGACTAAGGTGCATAGAATAAATAATTTCTCCCTAAATAAAAAAATTCTTGCCCTAAATGAAACAAGGGAGAAGCATACAACAAAGCAACTTGGCAACATAAGAATAACTAATCCAAATAAGGTATGATATATACCAACTATGATGGGATAGCAAAATGATATCATCTAGAGTGAACTAAAATGAGCATAAAATACCAATGAAAAGTCGCAACAAGATGAATATTGATATAAACAAATAATATAGAAGGATTATATGAAAAAGCAAAGACTCAAAACAAACAAAACCATATATATAAATATGAAAATATATCAATTAAGCATAAGCACATATACATAGGTATAAACACCACACAAGACACTAGACACGAGAAGCTTTCCACACTTATATGGTGTCAGTGTGTGTAAATCAAATGTGGTAAACGGGGTGAAGAGGTGTGAACTAGATACAAAAGAGTAATGACCCAATCACTAGACATATTCAAGGAGGTCTATTTGATTACAAAACTTTATCAAACCTAAATTTATCCTCATGTGACTTGATAAAGTGAACCTAAAGAACAAACAAGCACAATGTATAAAAGCCTGGAATTTTAATGATTCTACAAATCAATAGTGTCATGACAAAATAGGCATAACAAGGATTCATCGTGTAAACCCGTTGATCTTCAACTAAATACCCTCAAAAGATAAACATATAACATATTTTTTTTCTCAATTCTTTCGAAGTTATTTCTTTTGAATGATCAAACAAACTAAATATGATGGCCTTTATCAATTTTTCTGCTTTTATTGCCTTTAATATTTTCATTATGAACTTGCTAATGGTGGCTTTCTCGCAAAGGAAAATTACTCCTTCATAGTCCTTTTCTGTTCACCCTCATTTATTTTCAATATAATTCAAACAAATCTCACAGGCAATGGTTCTTACATTCACAAATCCCCCATAGTCACAAAACATGTATATGGTGAAATTATTGGGAGGACATCTCACAAAGCTCAAATATACATCTGAAGTTAACATTCAAAAGAGCTCGTGTATGTGTGTGCGGAGGCATATACAAAGAGAATCCATTAAGAAAATCAAAGTCAAATTATTCCATGCAAGCATGATAAAGAACACTTTGAGAATTAAAATTCATAACCAAAAGTTCTAGCCAGATGGAAACGGAAAGTGGAGTAGGATTCAAACATAAGGATATGACACATAATATGTGTAAAACTAAAATATATAAAAAAAAATCTTTTTGAGTTTTCAAATTTAAAAAAAAAAATAAGGAAAACTCTAAGGACAAACAAAATATTTTTGTATTTCTTAATGAATTCTATAAATAAAAAAATCAATATACAAAAGATACACTTGTCATAATTCTAGCAAAATATATATATGATGAAGCATAGAGTAGAATATGACTAACCAACATACAACTAGCAAGAATATATCATGAAGTACAACTAATGTATGTAAACAAAGCGAACACAATCAACTTTTAAATTTATTATGTGAAGTGTCATGTGCAAGCAAATGAGGATCATAAAGTCTATCATGTAATGAATCCAAATTATATCTCGTAACCCACATAGCTATAACGTGACGCTCTCGAGTTTTGGTGACCTTGGTGACTCTACCTTGGACTTCCTAAAATATCGAAACAAAACCTCCTAAGGTGACCCTTCCTACCATAATGTGTGAAAGTGAATGCACGGTGAGAAGTATTACCTAAGGGTTGACCTTTTCTTAGCGTTCCTAGTTGACTTTCTAAAGATATGGTTTTGGATTTTCTAGAGAAAGCACTTTGAGTATCGAAGCCAATACCACACTTATTATTTTTTATTTGGATGGTGCGTAACATAATAGGACCTAGACTTCAAATCAAACTTCACATGACTCGAGTCTCTCAATTTATCCTCAATCTCCACTATCCCAAACTTAAGAAAACTCCTAGTATCTTCTAAATCAATAAGCTCTTTCTTCATATCCTCCATTAAACCTAAAAGACTATTTCTCTCACTTTCAACACACTCTAGCTTCTCTCGAAGAGTCCTCTCACATGCCTTAATATCTTCAATTAAAATAGTCGCATCATTATCTACCACACTTTCTTTCATCCTAGCTTCCAACTTAACGTTTGCCCTTTTCAATTTTAACGATTCTGCATACAACTGACGGAAGGCAACTTAGAGTTCACTCTCCTCCTCCTCCTCCTCTTCTTCTCCATTCTCACTCTCTTCTCCACTCTTTTTACCGTCAAACCTTGGGATTCATAAACAATTGTCTCGAAACTCTCATGCAATTCATGGGAAGATTCATCATCAATGATTACATGACTAGCCATGACGGTAAAGTTACGCTCAATAGGGGAATGGGGTCCCTATTCCGGTTCACTATCACTAAGGGTTGCATTATATGCAATTAGTTTCTTGCTCCTTCCATAGTTTAGTGGGACGCCCAGTTGCCCTATGACTCACAACTAAAACTTTTATTCAATTCGTCCCTCTTAAGATCATCATCATTATTTTTTGGGAGTTTCTTGGCTTTCTTATACTTAGATTTCTTAAATTCTTATAATCATTTTTAAATTTCTCTTTATTAAACTTAAGAAATTTTCTAAACTTTTTAGCAAATATGGCCATATCATCCGAGTCGATGTTAGACTCATCATTCGAAATAGGTGTTTTCTCCTTTTGGGCTTTTAAAGATATACCTTCATCCTTCATCTTCACATCCTTGGAGGTAAACATGTCAAGTTCAGATATTTGTAAGTCACCTACATGATCTTCAAGTTTTGTAGAGTTTAAAGTTTTTAAGAATTCAAAGCGGTCACTTTTGGATTAAGCCTTTCGGGTAATGACCTTAAAATTTTCTTTATGACACGATTGCTGGGTATATTTTCTCTCAAATTAAAAGATGAATTCACACTATCGGATAATCTAGCATAAAAATCATCAAAGGATTCACTCTCATCCATTTTAATGGTTTAAAATTGAGTGGTGAGGTTTTGAAGTTCGGAAGCCTTAACTACACTTATACCGTCTTGGGTGAGTTGGAGTGTGTCCTAAGCCTCTTTAGACATTTCACACATCATAATACGTCCGAACTTCTTAGGTGCCACAATAATAAAAAAGAGTATTTAAACCACATGAATTATGTTTATCTAGGTTATTCTCATCCTCAATTCATCTTTTTATGGGTTTATGAACACAAACTTCTCCTACTAAACACATTGGTGGTGACCATCCTCTAACAACCTGTAACAAATCTCATTTTTCTCACGTAAAGGTTGGCCAGACATGAGATTGATAAACTCCGGTAGTATCATATTTAATGAGACTGATGCTTGATTATCTGAACTTTACACGTGATGGCTTTGGGGTTAGCACATTTTCTCACACAAGGGGTATTCGCACGTCGCTTCTTATAGCATCATCATTCTGGCTTTTGAATTTTATACCCCATACGCGCATGCAAGTAACGCAGGGAAATTTTATCGTCACCACGTTTCCCAAGGTACTGTTATTATGCCGCCTATCGCGTCTTGTGTTGCCCTTATAAAAAGGCATACTTGGCCTTTTCCCAACCTTCACCCTTGGGTTCATTATTATTTATAATCGTCTGCCTTGAGAGAGAGAGATTTCGGTGCTTGTCTTTTTTGTCTTTGCTCTAAACTCTAATTATTTACTCTTTTTCCCTTTTCTTCTTTCTTTACCTATGACTCCCATATTCAAGAGAGCTCCTTTCACAAGGGGTATTTCCTCTCGCACTCAAACACGCTTGAATCAGTGGGCACGATACTGTTGTGCGCCTTATTTCAGTGAGTCTGACCATTTTTGGGCATTAGCCGAGCATTTTTCGGGTGATCTTGTGCAGGTGGAGCCATTAAATTTACTAATGGAGGAAAGCGACAGTGCAGAAGACTTTGCCTACATCCCCACTACCACTGTAACTCACTTTCGAATCGAGCGGGGCGATTATCCCTTTTCAAAGGTGGAGATTGAGTCCACCTCAAGTGCTTGTAAAGGTCTAGGTCCCTGGGCTGACTATATATTCATTCGAAATACCTTGTGTAGTTGGCCCTAGTTATCTTATCTTCCACCTGCTGGATGGGTGACCTCAACCTTGCAAAGAATAACAACAACCTTCAAGTGCTTGTATCTAGCTGGATCCATCATACCCACACATTTGTTACTTTTTGGGGTGAGTTTACCATCACCCTCAAGGACGTTTGTGACCTTTTGGGTTTGGAAGTCATCGATTTTGATACCTTCTTTGATGAGGCTATCTCGAGCGTTGAGAAAGCTACCCGGGCAAAGTTAGAGGTAGTAGTAAAGGACATAATTGTGAATTATAACAAGTGATCCTACTCGAACATAATCCACTATTTTTACAATATTGAGGACAAGGTTGTGATTAAGGCCCACGAGGGGGCCAAGAGGAATTCGAAAGGGAAGCAGGTGTTAGAGACTCCCCTAGCTGTGAAAGGCTTTAGTTGAAATATTTAACTGGTGGGCTACATCTGTATTGTCTAGACGAAGATATTTATTCCTAGTAAGCCACATGATTTCCCCAAGAAAGATTTTATCAACATGGATGTTCGTATAGCCATTGGCATCAAACTCCCCTTAGACGCAGTTACCCTGGGTTCATTATACATATGATTGGATCGCATGCAGGCCAATTCAGCATAAAGCATCGATAGGTTTGATGTCTCGAACTACGCCAATCATGTTCTATAGACGACCTTTCAATATACCCATTTTCCAGAGTATGCTCTGGCTGGTAATTTCCTCAATTCTCATCTTATTAAGGTCCCCCAAATCTGTTGTTGGAACCACAAAAGTTCTAAGAAGCCCTTTGTATCTTTAGTTGATAAAGTTAAGAAGTTTTTCCCTTGCCCCTGCATTGGGGTGGATCAGTTTTTTACAAACCACTTCTTTGCAGACGAGGAACGTCCTATTACCCCTATCGAGGGATCATTGGCCTGGAATTTTCCTGCGAACAACATTCCTCTGTTGTTGGTTCCTTCCTAACTGCCTTCGTATACTGAGTGGTCCTCCTTTTACTCAATATATTACCCCAATCGCGTGGCCATGCAGTTTGGTTATGACCAAGGTAACCCCATGCTGAGTCATTTCACTTACGAGAAACACATAAATTATCTCTCGCCTGTAGCAATTTTCTAACCTCGACCGTCGTTAACATTTGTTCGAACTATGATGCAAACCCTATTATCCCATATAGGATAGCCCAAGGGGGGAGATCTTCTATGTATTTGACTATGTTTTGGCAAAATCATTTGGGACACTTTCAAAATAATCTTCTCAAAGAACTGCGCTAACCCGACGTTGAGAGATTTCCTCCAACGGAGCTAGGATTAAGGAACTGCACTACTTGTAGTTCCATATTCTCTCTCAACACCACTAACAGTTCCATTCCTTCTAAGATGTCCCCTTGTCCCCTGTGTAGCAAGCTATAGTGAAAAAGAAAAAGGGGACTCAATCGTCAGTTCTAGCCGAAGCAGTTGCCATTGCCCCTTGTCCCTCAATATTAATCGAAGGGGGTGACTGATATGCCCAAGTACGACCTCGGCCTAGAGGAGCATACCTCGGCCGAGATGAGAGCCGAGACGTTAGCCGACCCACCGGTTCAGGGGGCCCACGATATCATCCCTCGGCCAAGGCTACCTCGGCCCAGGCCGACACTACAACATGCACTTCCCCCGGAACACTTCTCATATCACAGATAACATCAACTCCAGGTGCCAAGGAATAGTAACCCCGGTCAACAGTAGGCCAAGATAACAAGAAACTCAACACACCTTCAACATGAAACCTACCTCGTAGGAGGCCGAGGTTACCAGGGACCGCTTATCATCAGCACGCCAATGGCTCGTCCCAAGCCGACATAGGTGTATACCTCGGCTGACATAAAGCCGAGACAGCGCATGACACATCACGAATTGATCGGACGACCTACCCTTATAGCTCGGCCACTCCTAGGCCGAGGCCATTCACCAGCATGACTGCCAAAGTATCCGTAAACATTTGGATAAGGACACCTGGGCCAAGATCAGTTATAACAAGATTATTCCCCACATGTGGGGGGAATATTTCATCATCATTACTTACATGTGGACCTGACAGCTGGCACACCCTCATTGGTGAGGAAACTACACACATGCACATTACATGCATAGGGGGTACATTACACCCCCTAGGCATTATATAAAGGGATCATCCCCTACCTTGCAAAAGGATCCAGATATTGAAACCCTAGCTGAAATTCTGTCTAAGTTTACACTGTAGAGGGAGAAAGAGCTTGAGAGGTTGTATCCATGGCCATTAGTGCCTTCTTTCAGTGATATTATTCACACACACTCACAGTGGACGTAGGCCGGTTTGGCTGAACCACTTATATTCCTGTATTCATTCCTCTTCTCCTCACCTCATTCCTGCCTTATTCATACAACTGTGCTGCCATTGTTACACCTATATTGAGCTTGAAAACTCCTCACCTGGTGGTGCTGATTTTCGGCATCATCATTTTGGCGCCGTCTGTGGGAATCTAGAGGCTATCTCATCCTCTTTTTCTGCTTTACCTCACCGGAGACTCTGGTGGTGAACCAGAGTCCACCCCTTGTGTGGAGCTGTTTCACCATTGAAAGAGATCCTTTCAGGTATTAAGCTCACCTGCAACTAAGGCTCTATACAGTTTAACACATGGCACCAGACATGCCGCCACCTCTTCCGCCGCCCGGAGGTGGGGGAGCTAGCTCCAGTCAGGCTCCCCCCCAGTCCGAAATGGCGGAGGTGGCAGCTGCCTTGAAATCTTTGGCTGCAACACAACAAGCGATGAAGGAGCAATTTGCACAGCTCAGCCAAACCATGATGATGAGACCACCTGGAGTCTCACCGGATATGATCACCCCGGCGGCAGTTCAACCCCAACCGGGTGCCAGGGGACCACCCCAGGCACCGATGAAGGACCAACCTGCACCCCAGCGGAGAAGGGACGTTGCTGACCCTAGGCGTTTGCGCCTGGGGAGGCAAGGAAACCCTTGCCCGGAGGACAGGTATGATGACATAGGAGTAGAAGAGGCCCCAAAAAACTGCTGGGAGCCATATGAGGTGTCCGATAATACCGTACGACCTCTTCGGCAAAGCCAAGGATGTGTCGGTCGAAGAAGAGATGAGGCCCAGCAGAGAGGGTCGGCCTTCAACAGGTTGAGCAGAGGCTCGGCCTTCGAGAGGCTGGGACCAGTTAATGACCTAAGACACAGGCTATCGAGGTCAAGGAGTGCAGCAGGCTCCCAAAGAGGGGCTCGGACAGATCAAGGCCGACCCATGAAGGGAAGAGCAAGGGAACAGGAAGAGGTCAACAGTCAGAGGGTCGTGGATGGGGAACCCTCTGTCCACCGCAGAGAGGTGGCAGGGGACAACCTCGGCCAAGTTGACGAGAGAAGACCATGGAATGACTCGATCCAACGTCTCGAGGAGAAGATAGGGGACCTCATAAAGAGCAGGGACCCCTTACAGAGGGGCTACACGGAGGGCTCACCATTCGTGGCTAGGATAGTGGGGTTCCCAACCCCCGCTAAGTTCAAGCCTCCTACGGTGACTCCTAAATATGATGGCAGCACTAATCCAGTGCACCATATCGAGATGTATCAGTCAGCCGTGGATATTTACTCAATATCTGATGAGATGAAGTGCAGGGCCTTTTCAGGGACCCTAACGGGGGCCGCGCATAGCTGGTTCACCTCTCTTCCAAAGAATTCAATCGAAAACTTTAAGGGACTGGCCGAGCAGTTCATACATAACTTCTGCTTTGGGGTTAGACCTCAGTAGAAGACTACCCACCTCCTATATGTCAAACAGGCTAAGGGTGAAAGCCTGAGAGACTACATAGCAAGATTCAATAAGGAGAAGTTAGAGGTGGAGGACTATGAAGAGAGCATAGCCATGACCGCCCTTATAGGAGGTCTGCAGAAGGGAAAGCTACTATGGAAGCTGGCGGAGGACCCCCCCAAGTCTATGGCGGAGCTGTTATCCACTGCAGGGAAAGTAATGAATGCGGAGGAGGCGATGGCCGCCAAATACGAGGAGGAGAACCGCAGTAGTGTTGGGAGGTCCCAGGGCAAGAAGGAAGGGAAGAAGCGGTCAGCAGATGACAAGTTCGCCCGTTACACTCCTCTGACCGTGAGCTGTGAACAAATTCTTAATGAGATCAAGAGTGACCGGGCTCTGAGATGGCCAGAGAAGTTGAAGGTTCCGCCACATAAGAGGAATAAAAACCTCTGGTGTGAGTTTCATCAGGACCACGGCCATGTCACAGATAGATGCTTTGCCCTGAAGGACGAGATTGAGAAGATGCTGAAATCCGGAAAGCTAAGAAAGTATGTGGATGGCAAGGCCCCAAAGGGCGGCAGGGAAGACCCTAGGAAGAGAAGAGACGACAAGTGCCGTGGTGATGTCCCGACTGAAAGGCATGACGATTCAGATGGTGATGATGGAGATGACCCGGATCTCCCACCTAGGGATGACAACACCCCGGTGAAGAGGGTAGGAATGGTCTCCTTTGGTATTAACACCATATGTGGGGGATTCGCAGGGGGTGGATCTGAGGTAGCCGATAGAAAGGCTCATGTAGCGGAGGCCAAATCGGTGGTCAAGCCAGAGGTTGTGAACCTGACGTCTTCTGACGCTGTGCAGAAGAGAACAAAGGTGGACATGGACACCCTGGTGGTGGGTTTCTCCAGGCTCGACTTCAAGGGCATCCTGGCCCCCCATGATGACCCCTTGGTCATAACGACAAGGGTACATGGGTGCGACGTAGGGAGAATCCTCATAGATGGGGGAAGCTCAGCAGATGTAATGTTCTGGCCTTGCTTCAAGAGCTTGGGTCTTAGCAGATCAAGATTAGTGCCATACCACCATCCCTTGATAGGCTTTAGTGGTGAGAAAGTGCACCCGTTAGGCATGTATGAGATGGATGTGCGTATGGGGGATAGGTGGCCTAAGAGGCTGACTAAGAAGATAAACTTTTTTGTGATGGATGAGAATGTCTACTCGGCCTACAACCTCATCATTGGAAGAGTAGCCCTCAAGGAGTTTAAAGCCGTGCCGTCAACGGTCCATCAAATGCTAAAATTCCCGACCCCTTACGGGGTAGGGGAAGTGCAGGGGGATCAGACCACGACACGGGAGTGTTACTTTAACTCAGCTGAAGAGAGGGAGGCCCATAAGAGAGCAACCGCCACCTACAGCATAGACACTCTTGATCCGAGAGATGAAACAAAGCTGAAGAAGGGCGAGGCCGCGGAAGAGGTAGAATCCATCGTCCTCAATGAGGACGAGCCGGAAAAAACCATCCAGGTCGGCAAGGCCCTAGAAACAAAGATTAAGGAAGAGCTGGTATGCCTTCTCAGGAAGAGGCAGAGTGTCTTTGCCTGGAGCCACACCGACATGCCTGGTATAGACCCCGAGGTCATGACCCACAAACTCAACGTGAACAGGGATGCCAGACCAATCAAGCAGAGGAGGAGAATTTACTCCAGAGAGAAGTATGTGGTCATTCGGGAAGAGGTGAAGAAGTTGGAAGAGGCCGAGTTCATACGAGAGGTCACCTACCCAGAGTGGCTCTCAAATGCAGTGATCGTGCCTAAGGCCAATGGAAAGTGGCGGATGTGTGTAGATTTCACAGACCTGAATAGGTCTTGCCCAAAGGACAGCTACCCCCTACCTAGGATAGACCAGATGGTGGACGCAACAGCAGGGCACGAGCTCATGAGCTTCATGGATGCTTATTCGGGTTATAATCAAATCTTCATGGACGCCGAAGACTCTGAGAAGACAGCCTTCATCACTGACAAGGGGACATACTGTTACAAGGTAATGCCCTTTGGTCTAAAAAATGCGGGGGCAACATATCAGCGTCTCGTCAATAGGATGTTTGAGGATAAGATAGGTAAGACCATGGAGGTGTACGTGGACGATATGTTAACGAAGAGCCTGAAGGCATGTACTCACGTGGCAGACCTTGAGAAGACCTTCGATGTCATGGACTCGTACAGAATGAAGCTCAACCCGGCCAAATGTGTCTTCGGGGTAGGAGCTGGGAAGTTCCTGGGGTTCATCGTTAATCAAAGTGGGATTGAGGTAAATCCAGAGAAGATCAAGGCCTTGCTCGACATGAAGACCCCTAGGAGTATCAAGGATGTCCAAAGACTCACGGGAAGAGTGGCAACCCTGAACAAGTTTGTTTCCAGAGCAACCGATAAGTGTCTTCCATTCTTCAAGGTCCTAAGGAAGGCCTTCCAGTGGGATGAAGAGTGTGAAAAAGATTTTGATCAGCTCAAGTCCTACTTGGGGTCTCCCCTGCTGCTGTCCCGGCCCATTGCGGGAGAAAGGTTGTTTGTATATCTAGCAGTCTCTGAGTCGGCCATTAGCGCGGCCATCATACGAGAAGAGGGTAGAGTTCAGAAACCAGTGTACTTTAACAGTAAGGCCCTACAAGGGTCTGAACAGAACTATCCCCGGATGGAGAAGTTGGCTTATGCTCTTATCCATGCTTCAAGGAAAATGAAACCCTACTTTCAAGCGCACTCTATAACAGTCCTCACGGACTCCCCGCTAAGACAGGTCCTGCACAAGCCTGAGAAGTCCGGAAGATTGATGGCCTGGGCCATTGAACTAGGAGAGTATGATCTTACTTACCAGCCCAGGACAGCCATTAAGGGGCAGGCCCTTGCTGACTTTATCGCAGAGTTCACTTGGGAAGAGACTGAGTCAGAGAAGAGCTTGGAAGGCGGCAAAAAGAAGGGCAAAGGCATCCCCCGAGATTCGGAAGAGATGGACCCAAACGTCTTCGGAGGCCGAGAAGAGGTAGTCCCAGGCAATGCTCGGAGGAGAACAGAAGAAAACGAAGAGGATCGATACCTCTTCGAAAAAGGAGTGATGAAAGAAGGGGTTTTCTCTTCAGATGAAGACGTATGGAGCCTCTTCGTGGATGGATCCTCCTGTGACGGTGGAAGCGGCGCGGGGCTAGTACTCTCAGCTCCAGATGGCGCCAACATTGAGTATGCCTTAAGATTCAACTTCCAAGCCTCAAACAATGAGTCTGAGTATGAGGCCATGATAGCGGGCCTCTTATTGGCAACAACTCTGCGGGTAAAGCGGCTTCTACTCCATAGCGACTCAAGGTTGGTTGTCAACCAGGTGTTGGGAGCGTACGAGGCCAAGGATGAGAGGATGGCCAGATACCTAAAAAAGGTGAGAGGTTTGCTCGAATTTTTTAAAGAGGCCAAACTGAAGAGAGTGCCGAGATTGAGCAACAATCACGCCGACGCATTGGCAAGGCTGGCCTCGGCAATGAAGACAGACTTGGGAAGAACCATCCCAATTGAAATCCTGGGAAGGGCAAGCATCGAGGAGGACGAGGTATGCAGCCCTTGTCACAACGTGAACCTAGGAGGCTCTTGGATCGACCCGCTCGTCAGATACTTAAGAGAGGGGGAGCTACCTGAGTCCAAGCTGGAAGGAAGAAAGTTGAGGTACAGAGCTGCCAAGTTCTCTTTGATAGGGGATGTCTTGTATAAAAAGGGGTTCCTCTTGCCCCTCCTCAGATGTGTGCATCCCATGGAGGTAACCCGGGTCCTGCGGGAGGTTCATGAGGGCTCTTGCTCTAGCCATATAGGAGGAAGACCCCTAGCCAAGAGGATCATCACTCAGGGATATTGGTGGCCAACCTTGTCGAGGGACGCCGCTGACTATGTGAAGAGGTGCGACAAATGCCAGAGGTTCGCCACTATCCCTCACCAACCCCATCAGCCTATGACATCAATCTCTTCTCCATGGCCGTTCGCGGTATGGGGAATCGACTTGGTAGGACCTTTGCCAAGAGCAGTCAACAACTATAGATTCTTGATAGTTGCCATTGATTACTTTTAAAAATGGGTAGAAGCCGAACCCATGATAACAATTACGGAGCAGAAGACCTTTCAGTTCATCTGGAAGAACATCATATGTAGGTATGGCCTCCCAAACACGCTCATCTCAGATAATGGGACCCAGTTCAAGAACGCCTCCTTAGAGAAGTATTGCCAAAGTGTGGGGATTAAACAGTTCTTCTCATCTCCTGGACGACCCCAAGCTAATGGCCAGACTGAAGTCATAAATAGGACAATCTTGGATGGAATCAAGAAGAGGTTAGAAGACGCGAAAGGGAGATGGATGGAAGAGGTTTATGCTGTGCTATGGGCTTATAGGACCACAGCAAGGACACCCACAGGAGAAACCCCATTCATGCTAGCACACGGTTCAGAGGCCGTCATACCAACGGAGATAGGCTTACCAACTCATCGGATTCAGACCTATGATCCGGACAGCAATGGGGAAAGGAGGAGGTTAGACTTGGACCTCATTGAAGAAAGAAGGGAAGACGCGGAGGTCAGGAAAGCAGCCTACCAGCAGAGGGCAGCAAAGTTCTACAATCAAAGGGTGAAGACAAGACCCATTGCGGTAGGAGACCTAGTGCTTAAGAAAACCCTACAGAAAACAAACAAACTGCACCCGAACTGGCATGGCCCCTACAGAGTAACGGAAGAGGTTGTGCCGGGCACGTATAGGCTAGAGAACCTAGAGGGAGAACCCTTTACCAACCCGTGGAATGCCGACCACCTAAAGAGATATTATGTATAACGTTGCATCTATTTTGTCAATTAAGAATGTACCATCTTGTTGAGAAGAGGTTATGAATAAAGATCAGTTTCCATGGCAAATTCTTGTTTTATTTTAACATCATTCATTTGGTGATTTATTATGAGGATAACCTCTTAGGTGAGGACCTCAGACCTTAAACATCATTAATTTGGTGACATTATGAGTTACCTCGGCCTAGGTGATGACCTCAGACCCTCATAACATCACTTGGTGGTGACGAGGTCTGAGCTCGGACACCTCGGCTAGAGGACCTCAGACCCTTAACATCATTCATTTGGTGATTTATTATGAGGATAACCTCTTAGGTGAGGACCTCAGACCTTAAACATCATTAATTTGGTGACATTATGAGTTACCTCGGCCTAGGTGATGACCTCAGACCCTCATAACATCACTTGGTGGTGACGAGGTCTGAGCTCGGACACCTCGGCTAGAGTACCTCAGACCCTTAACATCATTCATTTGGTGATTTATTATGAGGATAACCTCTTAGGTGAGGACCTCAGACCTTAAACATCATTAATTTGGTGACATTATGAGTTACCTCGGCCTAGGTGAAGACCTCAGACCCTCATAACATCACTTGGTGGTGACGAGGTCTGAGCTCGGACACCTCGGCTAGAGGACCTCAGACCCTTAACATCATTCATTTGGTGATTTATTATGAGGATAACCTCTTAGGTGAGGACCTCAGACCTTAAACATCATTAATTTGGTGACATTATGAGTTACCTCGGCCTAGGTGATGACCTCAGACCCTTATAACATCACTTAGTGGTGACGAGGTCTGAGCTCGGACACCTCGGCTAGAGGACCTCAGACCCTTAAGTGAGGACCTCAGACTCTTAAGTGTTGGTTATGGCATCACATTCAGTAATGCCTTCAGAGAGCGCATAGCATTCATATACATTCACAAATAAAGATGGACATTTGCATTCAACAGAAGAAAGAAATTGCATAATATTTACGTGTTTGAGAAATTACATACGAGATTACAAGTAAAAAAAAAAAAATGCAAAATACAAAAGATTACAAGTCAAACAACTGAAGGAGGAATGTTTGATGGCTCGTCTGGGTCGGCCTGCTCGGTATTGGTCACTTGAGCTACCTCGTTTGCAGGGTCAGTATCTCCGAGGTCAGTCCCTTCCAGAGTAACCGTTTGACCAGGGGCAGCAGCTTCATCCTCTATCTCCTGCAAGGCCTGGGCAAACTGGGCGTCGGCAAGGCCGAGGCCCACAAAATCTGAGGCCTTAATGATGCCAACCTCGGCCTCCCTTACCTCGGCCCATTTGGAGGTAGCCTTGATACCCCTTTCAAGGTACTCCAGGCCAAAACCTACAAACTCCTCGGAGACCTTATAGTCAGCAATTATTGCCTCCGAGGCGTCTGCAAGAGAAGCCTTCACCGCAGCATCAACCTTACTCTGCAAAGCATCGTCCTTGTCCTTCAGGGCCTTGGTATGGCTCTGGACAAGTGCAGAGATGTCCTTCTCTAGGGATTGAACCTTATTCTCAGAGGTCTGAGCCTTGGTCTCAGCCTCCTGCAGCTCGGTCCTCAGACGAGCAACCTCGGCCTTCAGGGTGCCCTCAACTTTTTCAGCCTCCTGCCCCTTCTGGATGAGAGGCAATTTCCTCAGAGCCCAGTTGGATAGCTGGTACATGGCAGCCGCACCCTGCACAGTAAATGAAGAAGTTAGATGAGAACAACATCAGACGTTATACTTCGGATAAAGAAATGAGTTATACCTGGACTACTCGGTGAAGGCCGAATTCAACCATCATGGGGGTCTCCATGGACCTGAAGAAGCGCTTGTCGGCATCGGTCATCATGTTGTTCAGAGCGTCCATGGCCTGTCGGCTGTGGCCGACCACGCTATCAGAGAGTTTTAACTGGTCCAGACGGGCAGATAATGTGTCGGCCGTGACAGGGATAGCAGTGTCTGAGGCCCTCTTTGTCCTGGAGCTCGGCCTCTGATCCTCAGGAGGATGGACATCGGGTGCCCTCTTCTTAGACTTGGATGTGGAGGGAGCAGGTGGAGGAGCATTCATGCTAGTCTTCTTGACAAGTCTGGACAAGCTTGGATCCGCCATCTCCCACAACTCATCCGAAACGTCTGGTGGTTTCTCTGCAAAAGTAAAAAGATACGAGTCAGAAATAAAGTACGTATGATAAGAGGCTACACGGTTAAAATAAAAATCCTTACCAAAGTCAGCTAAGGGACTTCCGCCAAGGCCCGTCCCCGAGAGATACTGGGGGGTCAGCAGATGCTCAAATTTGACAAACATCCCATGGGACCCTTGGTCCTGCAGGGCCTTCACCTTTTTGCCATGTTGCACACTAAGTCCAGGGTCGGCCCTAGCAGCCATGGTAACTTTTCCCCATTTCCGGGGTATTCTCGGCTCGAAGATGGACGAGGGAATGGAAGAACCAAATTCCCAAGGCCCTGAGACAAAAAAGTACCTGGGTTTCCAATTATGGTTGGAGGTCTGAGTGACCAGGAGCATCTTTTTCTCAGGCCTCCGAGCCACAAAGTGGTAATAGCTCGGATGGTTCTTGGCCGAGGTAGGGACGTAACAACCAGCAAATACCTGCACTGGGAGGTCAGAGTGGTGAACCGCCCTCCACAAGATGATGGCCCCTATAATAACCCTCCAGGCATTGGGAGAGAGCTGCGAGGGGGCCAAATTGGTGAATGATAGAATGGTCCTAATGACGGGGTGGATGGGAAGACGAAAACCTAACTTGAACATCTGTTCGTACAGGCAGATTTCCCCATCCCTGCAGTGGTAGGCCCTCTCTTCTCTCAGAGGTCTCCTTAAGTGGATAGAGGGGCTAATGGAATATAAGTACCTGAAGTGCAGTAAATCCACCTCAGTAATGGTACTCTCGTACTCGTCTGCCTCAGAGGTGTCAAGTTCACTTTCGGCATCCTCATCATCGTCAGACTCAACGTCGGCTGGAGCAGATGTAGACGGGTTACCGGGGAACCTCTGAGCAAACTCGGCCTAGGTTACGGCCGACAGAGGAATAGCATTTAGGATGCCAGGCACGACCACACTTGGCTCTACAAGTTCAACCTCTGAAGAAGAACTAGAGGTGCTTGTGCCATTCTGGGACGAGGCACGACTAGAGACCTCGGCATGGTCAGGGTTCTGGTCATCCTGAGTAGTGAAGTCCATGGCCACTTGGAAAGAGTCCACTAACATTGGATCAGAGGTAGAAGACTCAGACTCGGACATCGGCAAATTGTTGGCAGAGGCGTCTGTCTGGTAAAAATTTTCAGGAGGACGAGGGTACACCACCTTGAGAGGAGGAGGAAAGAGGGGTCTGATGGGGGACTCTTGCGACCTACGAGCTTCTTCCTGAGCTCTCTCTATTTGTCTAATTTTATCCAAGGTCTTCTCCTTTAGAGATGGAAAGTCTTCAAGAAGTTGGTACAAGGGTCTGAGCATCTGGGGACGACCCAAGGATTTTGCAGACCTTAAACTTGGGAATATCCTAAAAACTACAAACAAAGATGGCTTGAAAAGTTAAGGGAATTTTAGATCAAACTAAAGAACCTATGCAGGAAGCCTGGCCCACCGGAAAACTCAAGATCTAACCGGAAACCCCAAGATCTCACCGGGAAACTCAAGAACTAACCGGAAAGTTCAAAATTAAAAATATCAAAAACGAAGGAGATGGAGAGGGAGGATACCTGAAGGTGAGATTGGTGAATAAGGTGGAGAGTATCGCGCAGGAAATGAGGTATCCCTCGGCGGAACAATCGCTGGAGCAGAGGCTAGCTTCGGAGAGAAAAATTCGCAGAAAACAGGGGAGCAATCGCTTGAACAGGAGAGAAATGAGGAAGAAGAAGAAAAAGGAAGGTTTTAGCCTTTAAATACTTGGGCACGATTCCCAAGGCTCATCATTGCCTTGGGAAGCCCAAGGGACAATTGACAGCATGTGCCAACCAAGTGGGCACGCCGTGGCAATGGACAAGTGTCATGCGGGTATTGACTTTGGGGTAAATGGACCTCGGAGGCAAGAACCCCTTAGCCACCACTCTCGCAAATGACTAAGGGCTGGGGGGTGATTGATATGCCCAAGTACGACCTCGGCCTAGAGGAGCATACCTCGGCCGAGATGAGAGCCGAGACGTTAGCCGACCCACCGGTGCAGGGGGGCCCACGATAGCATCCCTCGGCCAAGGCTACCTCGGCCCAGGCCGACACTACAACATGCACTTCCCCCGGAACACTTCTCATATCACAGATAACATCAACTCCAGGTGCCAAGGAATAGTAACCCCGATCAACAGTAGGCCAAGATAACAAGAAACTCAACACACCTTCAACATGAACCCTACCTCGTAGGAGGCCGAGGTTACCAGGGACCGCTTATCATCAGCACGCCAATGGCTCGTCCCAGGCCGACATAGGTGTATACCTCGGCTGACATAAAGCCGAGACAGCGCATGACACATCACGAATTGATCGGACGACCTACCCTTATAGCTCGGCCACTCCTAGGCCGAGGCCATTCACCAGCATGACTGCCAAAGTATCCGTAAACATTTGGATAAGGACACCTGGGCCAAGATCAGTTATAACAAGATTATTCCCCACATGTGGGGGGAATATTTCATCATCATTACTTACATGTGGACCTGACAGCTGGCACACCCTCATTGGTGAGGAAACTACACACATGCACATTACATGCATAGGGGGTACATTACACCCCCTAGGCATTATATAAAGGGATCATCCCCTACCTTGCAAAAGGATCCAGATATTGAAACCCTAGCTGAAATTCTGTCTAAGTTTACACTGTAGAGGGAGAAAGAGCTTGAGAGGTTGTATCCATGGCCATTAGTGCCTTCTTTCAGTGATATTATTCACACACACTCACAGTGGACGTAGGCCGGTTTGGCTGAAACACTTATATTCCTGTATTCATTCCTCTTCTCCTCACCTCATTCCTGCCTTATTCATACAACTGTGCTGCCATTGTTACACCTGTATTGAGCTTGAAAACTCCTCACCTGGTGGTGATGATTTTCGTCATCATCAGTGACACTCCTCATGCTGCTTTGACTGGGGCAGCTGTGAGGGCCACTAGGAAAGCTCCCAAGAAAAATCTCAAGGTTACCCATAAAGTTTCTCCTATATTGACTTCTGACTCCAAGGTTATCCATGAAGTTAACTTTATGTTCGAGTAACTTCAACATAGTTGGGAGAATTTGTTTGAGGAAGATAGGGCTTTTATGTCAGCCCAGATAGCCTCTCGAGATTTTTCTTTTGCTCCCCCAGCTGTTGAAGGTAGCAGGAAACGTAAGTTGACTAGTCCTACTAAAATTATTTTAGAGGAGACATGTGAGACAAGTGATGAGGAACACTCTAAAGAGGAGGCAACTGTTAATAAATAAATGGTATGTGATGATAATGAAGAGGAGGAGGAAGAGAAGGGAGAGGAGGAAGAAGAAAACTCTCCCTTCATTTAAAAGAATAGGTTGCGAAGGATAGTTTCTTCCTCCAAGCTTGCTTTGCCTCCTCGTTACTATGAAGTTTTGGAAGATGTTCTTAAGGAAGAGGTATGTTTGATATTTTCCCTTTTTTGCTTCTAACTTTCCCTCCTTTTTTATAGTATTGACTCATATTCCCTAACTTCAGGCTGATGTTCAAGGTGATACTGAAGTTGGTGGTGATCTTGAGGGCCCATTGGCAGAGGCAACATGAGTTTTGCTTATCTCGGAGGGAGCTTTGCTAAAGAAGATATTTTCCCTTATAACTTCGCAGGTAAATACAAATTCCCCTAGGGGCAGATAAATATCTTTATTCAGTTCAGTCCAGTAGTGGCTATTCACCTGACTCTGCCTTCTTGCGCAACCAGGTGGTCTTAAGAAGGGTATTCTTGATGAAGGTGTTGCTGATTCCAGCATTGGAAAGTCCCTCATGGTTGTACCCTCTATTATGGTAAACTCTTTTTCTTTTCTTTCTGAACTCCTTGTGTCAAATTCTTATTGTTCTTATCTTGTTCTCTGTTAATCTTCCCAAGTTTCACTCCCTAAGCAAACTGCCCTGTTGGCCCTTCCCCTTCGAATGACCAGGTCTTTGTTACTCTTTTTGAACCATCAATCCTCAATTTAGAGGCAACAAAGATTATTGCTACTAGTTATGTAGGAGTTAGGCGAGAAAAGGTTACTGAAGTTGGAGGTGCTACTATTATTCCCATAGAGTAACATCCTTTAGTAGCGCCAGGAGGTTTTCATGAGGAGGAAGATTTGGAGAAAATAGCCACCAGGAAATTCACCGATGATCTGTATCTAGAGGTATGCTCTTCTTTTATGCATCTCCTACATTTAAATGTTATTAGAATTGCCTAGTAAATAGGACTTTGAATTTCCTATGAGCGAGGGTCACGCGCGCCTAGTAATGTAGGACTTTAAATCTCCCATAATTGAGGGTCAGGCAGGACAAGAAATGTTGGACTTTAAATCTCCCATAACAGAGGGTCAGGAGGGCCAAGTAATGTTGGACTTTAAATCTCCCATAACCGAGGGACAGGAGGGCCAAGTAATGTTGGGCTTTAAATCTGCCGTAACTGAGGGCAAACGGGCCAAGTAATGTTGGACTTTAAATCTCCCATAACCGAGGGTCAGGCGGGCCTAATAATGTAGCACTTTAAATCTCCCACAATCGAGGGTTAGCTGGGTCAAGTAATGTTGGACTTTAATCTCCCATAACCGAGGGTCAGGCGGGCTAAGTAATGTTGGACTTTAAATCTCCCATAATCGAGGGTCAGGCAAGCCAAGTAATATTGGACTTTATTTTTGCTTGTAAGCAAGTTAATATGCTTTTCTAACTTGATAATTTCTTGCATTTTAGGTTAAACGGTGAGCATTCATCTATGCGCGATCCAGAAGTTTGCGCATGAGATTGTGTAAGTAAGGAAAATAACTGGGTTAGCGGTGATGGGTGAGGCCCCAGGTTTGCAGGTTCAGCCAGTGGTTAAAATCGTTGGTGAGGTGCTCGAAATAGCTGCTTCCAGGCTACAAGAAAGTGATAGTGCTTCGCACACTTGACGCCCTTCTGCCAGTAATAGTGTTTTTAGTGCGCATCGTCCTAAGGCTTCTCCCGAAGCAGTTGTGAAGATAACTTTGCTTGATTTCCCCCCACATCCTGACTGTTTGTCCTCGCGCATTGATTGATCAACTTTTATACCTATTTCCATCAACCTTTGCCCCTTGCAGCGTCCAACCCATACCCTGATGATGGCTTAATGATTGTTTGACCTAGCCACTGTTTTAGACGAAATCCTCAACACTCCTCTTGAGTCTTTGAGTTCTGACACTATTAAGTTTTTGTTGGGGAAAGTCAATCTTCTTATCAGCGATGGGTTTTCATTGTCTTGGTTGCTAAAACTTCATCGCGAGTTTATGAAAGCTAATTTACTTGATCTTTATGCTCGGCTACAAATCTCTTATCGTTCGTTGGTGGCTATTTCAAAGGAGCTTGTAAGTTTGGCTGAACTGGTTATATCTAAGTAAAAGGTTGAGAATGCTCGCAATGATGTTGCCCAAGTGGAGGTTAAATTACTTAGGCCTGAGCAAAAACTAGATAATGTTCAGCAGAGAAAGGAGCGCCATCAGAAGGACTTGGCACATTTAGTTTTCAATCAGAATAAACTTGAGCAGATTATTCCTCAACAGCACCATCGTCTTCTTAGCTCGACCAACTTTCGATTCATAATGGATGCCCCGGATAATTAGCGGCATTTTTATTTAAGTTCCCCCTTCGTTTGTGCTTTCACTACCTTAGGAATTTTATGGCATGTAGCACAATATTTCCTTCTCTATTTGAATGAACTACTTTTTATTTGGTTCTCTACTTATTCTATCTTGTCTAAGTGTTGAATGAGATAATACATCCATACAATTTACATTATGTATAATAAAGAAAGAAAATGGACCAAGGCTTTCAAAATAAAGATGACTTTATACTTCCATGTTAAATCGATAACCCGACATTGCAGGGAACATTCTCCCGGACAAGTACTAATAGAACATAATAAAATAAATTGAAGTGTTGAGTGTAATTCGAATACATTTAAACATAGTAAGTTTTGATCCACTTGTTATTGAGTTTGAAAGTGATATCATCATCCACTTTAGATATCTTGTAGTAACTCGAATCATGAGCTACTCGAACGATGTGGGGTCCTTTCCATTTGGCTTCAAACTTGGGCAATAACAGTCCCCTGATATGCCTCAAGAAAGCTTTTAAAACAAGGTCTCCTTTCTTAAACTTTCTTAGCCTCACCATTTGATCTTAGGATTTGGACAACTGTCTTCTGTACATTTCAAAGTGCCTCACAGAGTTATCTCTATACTCCTCTAGTGCTTCGAGTTATATATGTCGGCTATGGGGAAGCATGGCACTTCGTAAATTATATCGAATAGAAGGTACCTCAAACCCAACTGGAAAAATAACTTTTTCACTAAAAACTAAGGAAAATGGGGTATACCCTATGGGTTTTCTCTTAGTCATTCGATAGGCCCATAGTACCTCGGGTATCTTGTCATCCTATATTCCCGAGAAATCTTTTAGCATTTTGGCCAGGATATTTACTAAAGTCTTGTTAGTCACTTCTGCCTGCTTGTTGCACTTTAGGTATGCAACAGTTAACTTGTGGTGGATGATGGAGTATTTATGTGTGAGAAAAATTACTTCATTGCTATTGCTTAAGAGGAAGGCCTTTAGGATACCAAAACGGAAAATGATGTACTCCTTAATGAATCAAGCAACTACCCATGCTGTGGCTTTCTTTAGTGGTATGGCTTCTGCCCACATGGTAAGACTTTTAATGGCGACAAGTATCCAAACCTTTCCTCGTGAGGAGGGATTTATTGCCCCTACTAAATTGAAAGCCCACGTGTGGAATGGGAAAGGCGTAGATAGAAAATGCAGGTCCATCGAAGGAGCGTGAATCATATTCCCATGCAGCTGACAAGCCTTGCATTTGCGAACAAACTCCAACGAGTCCTTTTCCATTGTAGGACAGTAATACCCCAAAGTCATAAGTTGATCATAAAGTTTGGCTCCTCAGATGTGTCCTGGCTCGTGGGCCTACTTCATCATCGACTTCTTCCCCCCTAATGCACCTCAAAGGCTAATTATTATAGCCTTGTCAGTACAACGGCCCTTGTTGGACATAATATCTAGGTGCTCACCTCTTTAGCCTCGTAGCGTCATCCTTGTCTGTCGATATCACTCCATCCACCGGCACGCCCATGTATGATTGCCTCTAATCTTGAAGTTGATCAATGAATATGCACTTTACCATTTAGTAAAATAATTGATATTTCCCACAGCCCCTCTGTACCATCGTGATATCTTATCTCATCCAAAGCCAGAAGTATCCTGATCGTTGGACCTGTAAAATAGACTTCAATGGTTTCATAGTTGTCTTCATAGACTTCAATTAATTTTCTCTTGGCCTCCTCGGGGTCCACACATTTGGATAACCATCCTCCTTTATATTCGTAGTACAAGTTTCCCCTAGTAATGAAATACTATACGAGGTTAACCAAACTCAATGAGCCTTCACTTGTATCCATTTGCTTTCTTATTTCACCCCTTCAATCATTGCTATCATCTGCGGGTAGCATCTCTAGTTAGGTCGAGGAAGCTATCCACTTAGTAATTCAAACTACTGTTGACCTCCCATCAAAAGCAATCTTTTAGGCAATAGTGGCACAAGCGTCAACATGTCGGTTCATCGTTTGAGGGTGTCTTTTGATCTTCACCACCTCAAATTTCTTGAGCAACCTTTGTATGATCGTTCAATAGGGTACTAAGCTCATGTGCTTCAAAGCAAACTTTCCTGTTACTTGTTAAACTACCAGGTTGGAATCCCCCTTTATCGTGAGCTCCTGGATACCCCTTCTAAGGGCTTTGAGCAGTTCCAGCACCAATGCCTCGTATTCAACGTCATTGTTCGAACATTTAAAATTAACTTTAAGGATAATCGAATTTATTTCCCGTTCTTTCTCAAAATGACGCTTGCTCCTCCATTGTTTTCGGCCAAAGAGCCATCAAATTCCATGCTCTATTCATCTAGGTTGGCTGCTAAGAAATTAAATTGAAGATCATCACCCGAAAGCTGCTCCATAGGTGGCTTGAACCTCCCAAAAGGGAAGATGGCTAAGGGGTTTTCATAATCATGACTCTTAATAGTTCGAGGAACTATGCATTTAAGATCATACTCTGAGAGGATTAAGAACCATCGGATACCCTGCCTATTTGTACATTTCTAGTAAGTAAAAACTTTACAGGATCACATCTAGTTACAATATGGACTATGAATGGCAATAAGTAATGCCTAAGTTTTTATGCTACAAATACAAAGGCTAAATGGTGCCTCTCGATGCTAGTATATCTGGCCTCTGGCCCATGCACAATCCTACTCAAGTAATAAATAGGTTTCTCTATACAATCCATCACTTGGGCCAATAATGCTCCAATAGATCATTCAGTATATGTAAAGGGATACCTGTCTTCGGAGGGATCATCGCTTGAGGAGATGTGAGGAGCATTTGCAGCTTATCCATGGCATCCTAGTGCATCTGTTCCCATACACAGCCTTTTCTCAATAGCTCCATTAGCATATGAGTTACCTCGTCCAGCCCTGGAATGAACCTCCTCAAGTAGGAGGCTTTCCCTAAGAAGCTTTTAACTTCCCTCACCGATTTTGGCCTTGGCATATCAAGAATGGCTCGTTGCTTATCCATCTGGACGCCTTGCCAATTCACCACAAACCCAAGGAACTTTCCACATGTCACCCAAAACGTACATTTAATAGGGTTTATATTCAACTTGTACTTTTTGCATCGGTTAAACACCTTCCTCAGATCATCTAAGTGAGAAGCCTCCTTTTTAGACTTGATTACTAGGCCATCGATGTAAAATTGCACAATCTTATGAAAGAGGTCATGGAAGATATCCATCATGGTCCTCTAATAGGTCGCTCTTATATTTTTCAAACCTAAAGGCATAACTGTGTACATGAAGTTGCCCAAAGGTGTTTAGAATACAATCTTCTTGGCATTAGATGGGTCCATCTTGATCTGGTTATACCCCAATAACCATCCATGAAGCTGTACATCGTGTGACCTGCAGTTGCATCAATCTAGCTGTCTATGGAAGGCAACGAGAACTTATCTTTTGGGAATAATTTGTTTAGGTGCCTGAAATCTACACAGATCTTAATCTGGATCTTAAAAGGTTACCTTCGTTTCATTGTGCCTGTGGGAAATACAAAAAAGTGACATATCAGGATTTGTGTAGATTTTAAGGACCTGAACCGAGATCATACAGGTTTAGAGCTTGCTCCAGCGTGCATGGCAACTCTGGGGGATCCTCTTCGCCTTCAAATCTCCTATTGTTGCTTCTACCCCTTCTTCCTCGGCCACCGCCACCTTCCCCCTTCCTCCATCGTCTGCATAATTTATCCTCCAGGGTATTCCCCTCCCCAAGGTAGCTGATGGTCTTAGCAATGAACTTGCCAAGGCAGGCGGAGTTGGTGTGGGTTTTACTACTAAGGCAATATTCCTGGATGCTTTTAGGAATGATGCGAACATACTTTCTCGTGTTTCATTGATCAAGTGGAAAATATAGTCAGGCCCTCTGCACAGACAAGCTTATCTTCTCGTGTTTCCTCTCTCACATCTAGAGAGCGCTCGCAGAACCTCCTGATGTAAGCAACGACATCTGCTCCCGGATTTGTTTTTCGTGGACCAATTACGTGAGTATAAACTCATCTTCAGCTAAAAAGAACTTTTGTATAAATAAAACATACAATTCCTCCTAGGAGGACACTCTACTTGGGGTCAAGTGGAAGTACCGAGTGTAGGCCTTTTCTGTCAGGGATTTTGAAAACTCCCTCAGTCTCAGATTTTTATCATTACATTAGGCTTTAAAGCTCTTAATGTACCTTTTCACATTTTCCTTAGAGTTTGCACCCTTTCCTGTATACTTTTCAAAGTTGGGTGGAATATACCCTACTGGGTAGGGTTCATTATTATATTCCTCTGTGTATGGAGTGCAAACGTCATCGTAAACTGAGGAACTATCTCCTCCAGCCCTGGACACTGCTATGAATTTTAAGCGATCCTTCTTCATTTCCTCTATATTGGGTGGGGTGGGGGACTAGTTGGCAGTGTTATCACCACGGCAGGCATCGTCAGCGCAGCCGGTGCACTCTTCCCCATGCCACTAGCCATTGTATGTGCTGTCGAATCCATTCCCTAGCCTTGTGCCACTGGCCCTGTTGTTATAGGTGGAATAGTAAGAGGTGGAGCGGTGGTAGGAGCAGTGTTTAAGGTAGGCGTGGAATCCTCCCCGATAGAGGGAGATAGTATTCCCGCCTATGGTGTGATGAAAGATTTTTCTCCTCCAGTGATTCGGAACATCGCCTGAGCCTCTGGGGTTTTGATTAACTCTGCGAACAAACCCATAGGCCCCATCATTTACACTGGGCTTATTCCTGATTGTACGTCATCCGTTTATGTCACACCAGTAGTAGCTGTGATAGGTTCCGCTCATGTTACTGTTTCTCCTTTAGGCCTTTAGGCAATACAGTGAAATATGCCTCCTCTTCGCCCTGTATGGCATCAAAATCAATGGTCCTGGTAGTATTATCCTCTAGCATCTTTTCAAAAGAGAATACCATCCCAGTGGAGTCATCAAATGTAAGTAGTGGATTATTGGAATACAATTAGTATCAACTGAGGCCTAACCCTTTATCAAGACCGGGATTAATGCTCAAAACTATGTTTAATAGTGACAATAAATGGGAGCAAGCGAGACAATAACATTCAACACTCAAGTTGGTATTAAATGAGGTATTTTAACCATAAATGTACTGTAAATACAATTATTAGGTGGGACCAACAAGTGACTTGGTCGGAGGGAGAAAGAGAAAACACTCTTGTCATAATAAAGGCAAGGTAGAAACTTCAAGTTCAGTTGGTGCTCAATAATGAGGAGGTTAATGGGTACAAGGATAATGCTTGAACAATCAATGTTCTCACAGGATCTCTCAAGTATAAGGGAAATCCAACAACAATTCAAGATCAAGATTGCCGTTCATATAAACTATTTGGCTGGTCTATTTATATGGAGGCAAGGTTACTCGAGTAACCTTCCTGGCATTACATGTGATTGACCATTATTAAATGCTAAATTATCGTAGCATTAATGTCGAAGATATTGCATTAAATGCATGAGATATTGTGTTTTGGGGGGAAACTGCTCAACCAGTTAGAAGTGTGATGGCATTAATGAGGATATGACATGGAAGCTCAAAGGCTTACCTTAGAGCAGCTATGAAATCAGATCTGGTTAACTAGGCCTGCCATCCTAAGGATAAAACTCACTTCAGTGCTGTAACTTCGAGTCCTTAAATCCCAGACGTTATAACGTCATAAAGTAGGTGAACAGTGACCCCTACTACCAAAGTGATGGTGTATGGTTTTGAGGTTTCTCGACTGGAAGTAGCTCAAGTTTGTTGGCTAAGAACTACCCCTAGAAAAAATATATAATATTGGGGTTCCTCGAGGAGGTTCCTCCAAATATGTTGAAATCGTGCTAGCTCGACTAAAAGTATCTCGAGCAACCACTTATGTCGAGTGAAGTTTTGCACAAGTGTGCTAAGAGGGTTGTCTATCATTTTCCCAATGTTGCCTTGCTCCCAATCCTCGACACCATATCCCTGTGAGGTTTCCAAGAGGAGGTCATTCGATAGAGCATGTGAGACCTCCCATGCCCTGCCAGGCTTGGTCCCTCGAGGGTACCGAACAACCTCACCCATATTACAAACTAAGTTTGTTTAATAAGTAAAGTATAATATCAAATACATTTTGCCTCTTATACAAATTATAGTTATTTGAATAAATTTGGTCTTCGAAAGGAGTCCTTCGCGGAGTGTCTGTAGAGGGTCTTCATGGGAGGTCCTTCGAGATGTCTTCATCTTCCTTTTTAGTTGCTAAGTGCAGGACCAACTCAGCTAATCAACCTTTAGTGATGACTAACCCCTACAAAAATCATCAAAGGATTCACTCTCATCCATTTTAATGGTTTCAAATTGAATGGTGAGGTTTTGAAGTTTGGAAACCTTAACAACACTTGTACCGTCATGGGTGAGTTAAAGTGTGTTTCAAGCCTCTTTAGACGTTTCACATATCATAATACATCGTAACTCCTCAGGTATCACCGCAATAAAAAAGTATTTAAACCATATGAATTATAGTTATCTAGGTTCGGCTAATTCTCACTCCATTTTTCGATGCATTTACGAACACAAACTTCTCTTACTAAACACATTGGTGGTGACCATCCCCTAACCACTCCTATTTTTCTCACGTAAAGATTGGACAGACACCATACACTGAAGATTTGTTTATCAATTAATTCCATTCTCAGCATCAAACCGTATAAAGCATATATTGATAAACCACAATTTAGTTTAAGCTAATATTTAAAGCGATAATGAAATCCAACATGCACAAAGTGTAAATGAAATCCAACATGATCGTAAATGTCCCAAATCAACATAAAGTAAATAAATCTCGAGCGTATGCCCATACAGAAATCCCAAGTAAAATAAATAAACTGGAACGGAGTAGCACCCAAACTAGAATCAATAAATCTGGAGAATCTGATGAGAAAAAAGGCACTTCAAGGCTGATCCATCAAGAGTCCTGTTATCCCTGTCTAGGATCACCCGGGGGAAGAAAACATTTATAATTTGGGTCAGCACCCTAGAGTTGTAAGAGTTAACATATTTAATTTAAAGTGTAATAAATACAATCGATTCAAAGTAAATATTCCCCATCGCCGTTCACATACGATTAACATTTCACCCCACATCTAAGTGTGATATTATCCATATCCAAACAAGTCCCCAAAATAATAAATGTCGACAGTGCCAATTTAAGATCAAATGCATTAGCTAAAATAACCATACTGAAATTTAACCGCCCACGTTCAAGTTATCAATGCCCAAAGTGTTCTAGTCTCATATAACTCATAAAGGTGACATAAACATCTACTATGTACACTGCATAGTATGGGTCTGTACTTTACTGTCTACGTTCTTAGACAAATTTATCAATCTATTTTATTTCGGGTAATTATATATATGTCCTTTCATATATGCGACACTCAAAGGCATCTACCAGTGATATCTCATTCATGCTCTATCTATATGTCTTAATGAATCCTCTATCCAATAAGACATCACAAATCACACATAGGTGGGGTGGTCCCTACACAGTACACCAGTTCACGGCCTATATCCAGCGGTGACAAATAATCCTAATATCTATACCCACCTCTCGTAGATGGCGCAACTACGTAGCACCTATAATAATGATCTACAAAATGTGTAGCCCACCTGTGCCGACGTGTGCTACGGTCCCGAACGCACGTAATCCCAACTGATAGGACCGTCCACGAACATATGTATATCCACACTAATAAATATAAGTACATATTATTCTTATATAATATGTGTAGGTAATTAATCTATAATTACCTAAGATATTCCACACAATTACTCATTAGTATTTACCCACTAATAATCGACCATCTAGTTAATTATCAATTCCTTCCTCTTTATAAGATTATTCAACCATCTAGTTAAGTGAAATTTCCCAATTAATATTTGCGCCACAATAGTATTTTTAATAAAAACATTGTCGACCCAAACATCGTCCCATCAACTCGTATGGTTTTCTAAAAATTCCCCGGATCCATTCTTGGTCCCAACTCATCCTACCCCAAGGGCCGAATCGATTCGCCTTCATGGCCGAATCAATTCGGATCTGGGTAGTAGCCCGATCTGTCACATGTATTTGATATGGGATTTCCTGATTTCCTCCCCAGATTCATTCTAATGGTTAATTCCTTTTTAATAACATATAAACAGGTCCCTGTGACTTAATTACTCGTCTTAGAATGATAAATTTAATAAATTAACATCAAATTCCTTCCCCAAATCCCATAATTTACATCAATTGGTTAATACCCTTAACCCAGTTTTTCTACCATAAATTCATCTATATTCATATAAGGTTTTGGCATATCTTATGGATCAAAAGTCACAAAATTTCTAGATCTTAACATGTATGAAAAACCTTTATATATGAATCAAACTTTCCAATATATCCAAAAATGATATGGCATCTATCATCTAATTCAAGATTATAGTCATCCTAGATTCCTGGGGATAACCGCCTAAGTTTCAATTGGTCTACTCTATATGCATAAGATTAAATTATACCATTTAGTCACCAATTTCATATTAAAACCCGTAAATCACATGGGGGTTTACTATGATGAATCAAGAAGCACATTGGACATTAAATTAAGCAAGAAAATTCTTGTCAGGATATGATAGTTGATGATTACCTCTTGAATCCCTTATTTCCTCTCCTCTTTGGCCTCTGTTTCTTTCCCTCTTGAGGTGGGACTTCTAGGGTCATGTGTTTGATTAAGTGTGGGGAGTATTAGTCTTTCCCTTAATCTTATATTAATCCCAAATCCCGATTTAAGCCTAGTTTCCCAATGTTGGACCCCCAAAAAGCCCGAACCCATAATTAAACTAGCCCCTAAACCTCCCAACTTATATACCTATACCCTTGGACTATTTCTAAAGGTTAAAACACCTAAACGAGCCCATAAAGCAACCAGTAATGCGTCCTAATTATTTTTATTCCACAATTATATTTACAATCGTGTCATGCATTTTATATTAATTATCTACTACACATGCAATTATTTTTTATTGTAATTATTCACATAAAAATCAATCTCACATGATAATGACATAATAACAATTTACTTGTTTGCAATTAATAAATTTAAATTCACCGTTAAATTTAACTTCCAAGAATTTTATTTTATTCCAAAATAAATAGTTTTATTTATTCTAGAAAAATACATGGTATTACACAATCGCTTGCCAAACCCGCTCGTTGAACGACTTAAATGCTGACCTCATATGTGCTTTCCAGTATGAGTAATTAGAACCATCAACAACAGAAAACTTCAAAAATGACAAATTTTCCACATTCAAGCCTAGAAGGATCTAACACAATAATTTAGTGAACCTGTTCTGATACTAATTTGAAAGTGACTCAATATGGTTCTATAAATATGATGGAATGACGGTTCAGAAATTTAGGAATTTAATATTTCTTCAAACTAAATTTTCTCTTCTTAACCAAAACTTCAATTCGGGTACAAATTAACAAAAACCAAACTAAACATGAATTTTACCAAATTAAACTTTTTTCTTAAACTAACACAACCCAAATTAATTAAGCACTAATAAAATTATTTTGCGGTTAAATCAATTTTATCTTTTTAACGTAAGCATGCATATAGGTGTGAATTTGCAAGATAAAATAAACAACCACATTGCTACGATGTACAAGGAAAACCCATAACGGGAAAAAACTCGAACGGTCTAGCCACAAGTCCACTAAGTACAAAATTACAAAAAGACACAATAAAATACTTATATAATGACTCGATGTCCTCGCAAGCCCGACGCTCTTTGATCCTTCAACCTCTGCCTAGTGACAATGCATGAGTCCACCTATGTATCGGAGTCAACCAATGGGGCACAACTACCGTCAATTATACAGAGTCCACCGTATGTACACCAATGAATACATAATCCTCCCTTAAAAAATCCTTAATGATGTAGAGAATGATAATCCCGGTGCAAAAACTTGATCTCAAACATATATTATGTAGTATCTTGGATCATAAAACAATTGGGTTGAAACTTAGTTTTTGTTTTCAAAGTTAAACCACGAGTTTATAACAAAAACACTCTTGAACTTTTCTAAAGGTTTCTCAAACTTATAAGTTGGAAAAGTCTCTACAAAAACTGATCTCCCACATTACATAAATAATTAGGAAAAATTAGTGGGAAGTTAAGAGAAAAACCTCCAAGAGAATACTGCAATTTTTGAACTACTTCGGTCATTCGAACAAAAGGCAATCTCATTCGAACGACATATCCATCTCATTCGAACGAGATAAAAACGAGTCTTCAACTGAGAAGTCAGCACAAACCAAAAGGCCACCTCATCAGAAATCGTTCGAACGAACACCAAATCTCGTTCGAACGACTTGGGAAAGTCATTCTAACAACCTGGGAAAAATTAAAGTATATTTTTTTGTAAAAATATAAAGTCATTAAAAATAGCTTAGCAGAAATTGTGACACCCAATAATAAATTTCCAAGGCTTAACATAATATAAGCATTCATACCTAAGAGATCCTTGAAATGTTGATGACGATGCGAGGCACGAAACACGACATATGATGTGATCTCTTTTGAGTTGGCCACTACGTCTTCAACAAAAATGTCATAGGCTTGAAAGCTCACAAGTACAACTTATATCCTATAACTCAAAGTGTTTTGTACGAAATTAAGCCAATACATACAAATTGACTCAATTAGAAATTTATCCTTACACGGTGGTTTTGCGATACTATTAGCGCAGGTCTAGTGTTGAATGCTGTGGATATATCGTATGTGCAGGATCTAGACTGTCTAGCGACAGTAACAATTTAAATGGAATTAGTTTATGAGTGTGTGCCGGGTCGTAGTGAGACAATCTGGTTATGTTTTGAGTTCAATACGATTATGTATGTTGAATGTGGTTGTAGATATTCATAGAATGGTAATTTTACTATACTATATGTTGTTTAAGTCTGTGGGAGAGTGTAGTGGACTGTAAATGTGATAGTAATAAATATAATATGGGGTATATGAAGATATATATGGGGCCGTGAGATAGACCGATTTATTATAATGAAGTTAATGAGTTATATATGACATAAATGAGACAAGAAATAGATAATTGGTTAATGCATGATTAAATGTAATAATTAAGAAGCCTTATTGGATGGAATATGAAAAAAAATATGAAACGATGTGATTGAATGAAAGTGAAATGATGTAATTAAAAAAATATGAAACTGGAAGGTGGGTGAAAGAATTTTAATTATATTTTGAGGTAAACATTATGTGGTTCTTCGTATCAATTGATAAATCTCTAGTTGATCAGATTCACCTTTATAAAGTGATGTTATTAATATTAATTTGTGAGTAAATAGTTGTGAATGGCCCAATATTATATGGTTACTTGTCAAACCCTGTTTAGTTACTGGATAGTTCTTTATGCTCAGGATATTTTGAAACATTGATAAATCTTATTGTTATTCAAATGGTCAATTATGTTATATTATCTGCTGAACTTTGATTAAAATTCTAAGTATAAGTGTTAATGTCATATAAAATACTCTAATGTGTTATTTATTTCATTGGGTACTTTCGGTTAGGTTATGTTACCCTATTTTGGGAAACATAGCTTGTATTCTGGTAGTGGGACCTAACTCGTCGCAACGACTAACATATCAGGTTAAGTTTGAGCTTTTATTGGATCTTGGAGAGTAGGATAAACTTTGGAGTTTTATTTTATGTACGATTTATCTTCTTTTTCATTGTGTATTTTATATGAGACAACTTTTGGATTTATGATTTACTTGTGACTTCATAATTATATTTGAGATATTATACTAAATTTTTTTTCTTCATATTGTTGGATTATTAGAGGATGTTGTGGTTGGACTTTATTTTTTGTGATCATTCATATTTGATCATACCGTATTTGACTATTCAAATTTTGAGGTTTCACAACAATTTCATCTACATTCATGCAAGAGAAGGGGTCCTAAATCCAACAAAGACCTCTGCTAGACCAAATCTGAGCTCCCGAGACCATAACTACCATGAATAAGGGACCAAAATAGTGTTATAGGCCTCAACCTCCTCACTTCTTATCCAAAATGATCATTAGTTCCATTACATCTCATGAACCAAGCGTAGATATTATGACGTAAATATCATCTCTTTGTGTGTTATACTGTATAACCGGCTGGTATCCTTAAACACAATTTATCATCTCTTTGTGTGCCATACTGTGATGGGATATCATGATCATGCTATTGTGTATCCTAGGATGTGTTGGGTATGTCAGAATCAAGTTGTGATGTGTGTAATACCCCGTATTTTCAGAATAAAATATTATGACGCAAATAAATTTAATAATTTTGAATTAATTTTGGGAATAAATTAAATCGGATGGATTTAAATTTAAATGGGTAAGATTTAAATGGAAAATAAATTTTTATTTATGATTATATAAATACAAGACTCAATTTGGCGTAACGAGCTCACCAATAAAAATAAATAATATGTTAATAAATTTATGGGTGCGTGTCATTTAAACACAATAAAAATGTCTAAGTGGAATGAAAATAATTAGGACACATTTAGGGAAGCTTTATGGGCTCGTTTAAGTGTTTTAAACCTTCAGAAATGGTCCCAGGGAATAGGTATATAAGTTGCAAAACTTTTGGATTAGTCTAATTTTGGGTTCAGGCCTATTTGGGGGTCTAAAAATGGGAACTTATGCCTAACTCGGGATTAATGATTTTTATAAGTTAAATAAGAGTTTGTAGAAACACCATTTGCATAACAAAAGAAACCCTATCATCCCCACCCACAGAGAGGAGATACCAAGGTCAAAAGAAGGAGGAGATTTGGAGATTCAAGAAGAGGAGTTCCCACCTTCACCCTAGGGCAGAATTTTTCTTGCTTAAATTGATTTTCAAGTTATTTATTAATTTATTTGTGTAGGATCACATGTATATTTGTGGATTTAATTTACTATTGGTGATGTGGTATAGGTTTTACTATATGCATGTAGAGTATCTCACTTTGATGCTTAGTATATTGAAGAATTGAAAGATTTATTAGAAAATCTGAAAAATAATAAAAATAACGTTGGTTTAAAGATGGATATTATGATTTTATGATGTGGTAATATAGATCTAATGTATACCCCCGAGAAAGATGGTTTCTTGACACAAACCTATGCAAAGATAACAGATCTTGAAAGTTAGGAGTTACCCACTTTATAATTTTTGGAGAAGATGATACCTCATGAATTAATCATGATTTAAGTGTTATTATAATGTAGAGATTATTGTTAGATGATATAAAACTCATTAATGATCATAAGTGATGTTTGGATAACTTTTGGGTGATGAATAATGGGATAATTATGAAGAAAAATATGGAAATTTTGCCTAAAGTATATAGCAACCCCAGAACTGCAGGGGCGAACCGGTTCGGCCCTAAGGGTGAATCGTCTTGGATGACTTGTTCACCCAGGTTGGTTCATTTGTGTTCAAGGTTGGTTGTCCAAGAACGCGATGAATTTTGCAGTTACGAAATATTAATTTAACATTTCTTGAATATTGGTAGGATTAAAACATATCCATTTAGGCTAGCCGAGAATTTTGAAAAAATTGATATGATAATGTATTCATTGGGTTAGCCAAGAATTATGATTCCGGATACGGGAACATGGGGGTTACAGTATGACTTAGGAAGGCTAGTGACTAAGTGAATAAAGTATAGAAATTCAGTAACGTTGAATGACTATTTAAATAGAGGAATTTATATTTAATTAGAAGGTCAGTAAACACCTAAATTAACTGGGGAATAATTCTGGGAATGTTGGGTCTGTCTTCTAAAGACATAAATTAATAATTAGCGAGATGGTTACTTAAATGGAAAATATTGATGGGCAAATCAATAATATATCATGGGGGTAATTTTAGAGTAATTGCCTATATACGTGTCATATGGTATAGATATGTAACTATTTAATTGTGTTAAACATACCTATGTTCGTGGACGGTCCTATTTGTTGGGGTTGCACTCGTTCGGTACCGAAGCACACATCGGTACAGGTGGGCTAGGCATAGTGTTATGTCATATTATAGGTACTACGTAGCAGTGCCACTTACAAGAGGTATGTGTAGATGCTGAGATCATTTGTCATCGCAAGGTATGTGCCATGAACTGGTGGACTACGTAGGTACTGCCCCACTTACTTGGGTTTTGTTTTATCCGTTTTGGATAAGAGACTTCTATGGACTCATCGATAGAGCACGAATGAGACATTATTGGTAGATGCCTTAGTGTCGATATAAGGACAAATATATAAATGAATGGAAATGAATAAGAAGAATTACTAGTATAATGATGTAGACTATAAAATACAAACCCAATACTACATCGTATGGATGAAAAATGATTATGTCACGGTTATGGCTAGTTTTACTTGGTTATTTGAAGAATGGTAATACGAATGTAGACAAGTATATTTCAACACGTAAATTATGCTAGACGCATCAGATGCTTAACAATGCTCTTTTTATATATATTGATTTTGGGATTTAGAATTAGGTTATGATTAGGATGACACCTATATGAGAGGTAACATACTTATCGTATGCGAGTGACAATGGGAGTTTTTCATTTAAATAAACTGTATTCTTGCATTTCAATTTCAGCAAGTTAATTCTTGCACACTTTAGGGCACTGACCCAAAATAAAATGTCCCCCCCTCCCTAAGGTTTGCTTAGACAGGGATAATGGGACTAAAGGAATATCAGACTTGCTGTCATGAGTTGCTTCTCGAAGATTCATTTATCGATTCTAACTTAGGTTGTTACTTCTTTGTGTCTTTATTTAATTTGGATTATTGTAAGGGCATAAACCCAGAGTCATTTTATTTATTAGTCGGGACAGTATTTGGTCATGTTTGATTTTTATTTTATTGGACGTGGATGTTGGATTCATTATTACTTTATGTTCATATACTTAATCCAGTTTTAATTCAAATGCAATTTATTATATGAATGTTTATTACGATCGATGCTAATAATGATATAGATTATATAACAAGCCCCATCTTTGGCGTACTATGTCTGGCTAACCTTTACGTGGGGGTTGTTACAATGTGTGGGGGCGCTAACACCCGGAGGTTAACTTTATGATGGGGTCGAATGCAAGAAGTCTTTGGTATCTATCATCTCAGGGGAAGCATCCTCTGGTACTATAACATGTATATGTGATCAATCGACAAGTCCTAAACATGGGTCTTGACATGGAAAATCCCGTCGTGACGTTAGGCTCACATATCCATGTAGCGAGGATGAAATTTTAATAAATCGTTGCCTAATTAGACACAGATATATATCTGATGCAGGTCATCATCGGTGTCGTAGGGTGGCGGGATATATTATGACATTGCAAACTACCGCCTGCAACGCTCTAGTAAATTCCAACCCACCACCTCTTAATTTATGAGACGCATCATCGATTTTCACATAGCACAACCACGTAAGAAGTAATCAGAAATATCAATGATGATATGATCCGTATAGGGCTACCAAATCATATGAGGATGGAATGAAAAAAAATATCATATGTGGCAAACTTATATAAGAAGAACATTAACATATTCACATATAGAGATAATTACACTACCGATCCTCATCAGATCTAACTGATCACATAACTATTGAACTCCATAGGGGACTTGTAAGTCAACAATGATACAACACACTCTGAAAACATAATTTGACATTGTTATTAGGAGAGTATTTAAGTAGTCATTGAACAATTAATAATATTACGACAACGAAACATGTATGGGGGGGGGGTATGATTATATTTTTAAAAAATTAATTCACAAGAAAATATTTTAATTTCGGCTGCACCCTAGTGGACCAGTAAATAATGGTTGATGGCACTCACCATTCCCAGGTTCAGCTACATCACGCAATATATGCTTAGACCAAAATTCATGCGTTTCTGGGCGCCAACGCTATATAGGTGCGGTGATGAAATCCTAATCCAAAATGACATACTAAAAGAGGAAGACTCATTAACTCCTTACAATATATACTCTACACCCAAACCCACTATTTCGACGCCATTTGAGCTCGTTATGGAGAGAGTTTATATTCGTGACACGTGTGAAAGATCACGGATATCAAGGAGAGAAGGATTCTAGCACCACTACGGGTACTGTGGTGTATGACCGCCCACTGCTGCCTTCGAGTTCCGGGTCAAAGTAATTGCGGTGTTGCTGGGGAAAAAGGGTGAGGTTCTATGGTTGAATGAGCAAGGTTATGTTCGACATATCAAAGACATGGTGGGATCGTTTGTCTTTTGACCTACTTTTCTCTTAGATCATTATTGAGAATTTGTATTTAATACTTATGACTTATGTGACATTGTAATAAAACGAGTATTTTGATGTAATTAAACTTGTATTGAATGTGATTTGTTTTGATTAGTTTAATTACATATTTGGTTTTGTTAGTTTAATTGCATATTGTATTATGGATGTTGTTGTTTTGATGGACAAAAAATTATTTTTTTACTGCTTTAAAGTAGGTTTTTTACTGGGCAGTAGCTACTGCATAATATTATTTTGAGCTCTCAGTTTTGTCATAGTCCCTGAATTTTTTTTAGGATTTATCACGGTTAAGTACTGTTGTAGACACCCCATTCTGTTACCCCCTAACTCTCCTTAGGTCCCTAGTACCTCCCTTCATCACTACAAACCTAGGTCATGTCCCGAGTACTAACCTAGAAGCCATAGGGCACTCCCAGGCTCTGTTTGACCAAAAAGTCAAACTCTTCAGCTCGACCGAGCCTGAATGAATCTTCGTAGGGCACTGAAATCCCTTTCCAACGATCTGTCCCGTGCACGCTTCTGATTTACCATGCGGAAGAACGATCCGTTTGCGTACGAAACTTGATCTAGAGGCTCCCGGGCGCTCCCGGGCTTTATTTGACCTAAGTCAACTCTTTAGCTCGACCAAGGCTGAATGAATCTTCGAAGGGAACTAAAACCCCTTTACAATGGTTCGCTCCGTGTGCGATTCCGACTTGCCATGCGGACGAAGGATCCGTTTGACTCCAAGAGGTCACCGAATGCTTCCAGGGCCCGATTGACCAAAGTCAACTCCCCAAATCGGTCAAACTCTTTGGAATGTTGAAGTACATCTCCTAACCTTTCCAACGGTCCACTCCGTGCACGATTCATACTTACCAGGAGGACGAACGATCTGTTTGTGTTCGAACGATTCCCCGTCCAATGGACTGATAAATGCTTCCGAGCCATATTTGACCCAAAGTTAACTCTCGAACCCGGGAGCGGTCCAAAGGACTTTCAAAGGTATCTGAATTACCTTTCCAATGGTCTGCTCCGTGCGCGATTCTGACCAATGGTTTGCCCTCGGTAGCTAATTTTTCGAAAAGGCCTGAAACACACTACCAATTGGCAGGTTCCAGACCCTGCCGATTGGTAGTGACCTGGGCCTAAAAAAGGAGGCCTTCACCTCATTTGCAAGAGGAGCCCAGATCTGATAAAAATTGCCCTCAGTGAATCCCAAAAACCTCTCTCAAAGACAGGGCGATTTCAACACCCAAATCCCTTTCTAACTTCCACTTTTCATCATCCTTTTCATCAAACTTGCTGAATTAGCCACTCTCCATCATCATCCAAGTGCAAGGGCTGCTCTCCAACATTCAAGATCTTCAAGAAGGTCCAACTTCCTCAACTTTCTCTTGAATTCGCAACAACTTGTTTTATTACTTAGCACTTCTATTATCTCATCTCACACATCCTAATATACTTTTTACTTTGTATTATTGCACATCTCTTATTTTCATATAAATAAAAAACCCAAAAAACAAGAAAAAGAGGGTTTGCTCATAAATTCCAAATAGGGATTCTCATACTTTTCTCACAACTAAAACACTTTTTTCTACACACACATACACTCACAAATAAGAGATCCTCCATTTGAATTTATGGGATAAACCCCACCCCTCGTTTTGTATGCGAACTACGTGGACTTTGATGCCTTTATAGGCTACATAGGCGTCTCGGGATAAAATCCGAGACTCGAGTCCTATTCTCACTTTCTCTCTCGTTTTCCATCTTCTCTAAATCCAATTTTCTTATAATTCTACATACTTGTTCTTAGTAACGTATTACCCCATATACGTTATCGTTCCGTTATGACGATCAACGTAAGGGTAATCGCGTAAATCTTATTTTCTAATATTATATTTTGTACCTTCCTACGGATGAATCGCTTTATCTCTTCCATGATACAAGTCGAGGATTCCTATCTCCACTATATATATACACATGCACACATATCACAGGGAAAATAAAGGGAAAATATCAAACATCCATGAGAGACCGAAAGGGCGGAATGGGTGCCTAACGCCTTCCCATTTCGTAACTTAGCCTCCGAACCCTTATCGAATCATTTTGGTTTCGTATGCACCAGTATGTCTTTGGATGCCATCCTTCGAGTTGGCTTCCCTTTTTTCTTTTGTCTGTTTTGAGTAAAATAGACTCGCGACTCTAAATCTCTCTACATTTTACACCTCATCTAAAACAACGCCGGTCGAAGCGCTCCTGAGAGGGATGCGCGGGACCCGAGGATCCTCCCTTCACGCGCCCGCCCACAAGCGAGGATCGGGGATGGCCATAGTGGCGACTCTGCTGGGGACTTATATATTTTGAGGGCTTGACTCTATTTATATGAATGTTATATTTGTTTATGTTTCCCCCCATATCTGCATGTTCCCCCTTTTTCGATGTGTATCCCATGCTTATGCTTATGTTCACACACTTGTAGAAAATTCTCCATGTACACTTTGCACCACGTGCACCTAGGATCACATATATCTACATATTGTACGCATCACCCATTCATACTTGGTGTACCTTTGGGACTTGTACATTGCTCCCTATTTGGCATAATCAAGAAAAGCATTCTCATCATAAGATACTAATAAGAGAATCATGCATGATTCACACAACATCACCAAAGATAATTGTTATTGACCAAATTTTACCCAGTAACTGGAGGGTCACTTCGTGATGGGCGCTGGTCCGGCAGGTCACAGTTAGCCTAAGATATATGACTCTCACCTTCCATTGGCCAAGTACCTTCGACGTATATCGAACGGTTCCTCCGCATCGTACCGCTTGACCGAAGTCATGATGGGAGGTATATCGCAGGCAATTCGTTCACGTACCCTGAGTATATTGAATTCGCTCTCACACGTATCATTCCCACGAGGTATATAGTGAGGCAATTCACGTACACTCAGGTATATCAAATTGCTTGTCCACATGTATCAATTGCTTGTAAGAGCAAGACGTATATCGTGGAAGTCACGCCAAAATGGGGAACCCATTCCAATTCACCCAACCAACTGCATACCCACATATAGGTGTCAAACCTAGGACACGCACTTTAGATTGCCGGTTTCAACTCAAAACTCTGTCGAAATTCTGGGTCGGCCTGCCGCCCAAATTTTTTGGCATTTTTAAAGCGGGTCCCTGTCCGTGAGCCTGGTTACAAGTCCAGCTGTAGCTTTGCATATATTAAAAACCCCACTTTTTCAGGCTCGAGTCCCGTCTGGTATTGCATTTAGGAGAATTAAATACAAGTGAGAACATAATAATCGTAATAATCATGCTGAGTTCCGTCTCCAAAAACATTTCTCCCTTCTTTATCAAAAATCCAAAAATAGTTTCTTCCCTTTTTCTCAAAAAAATAAATCCCATTCTACGCTTCGGTCTTCAGTCAAATCACCCCGGAGTTTTGTCCGTTCCTCTACTACTTCTTTCGAGTTCGGAATCTATCCACTTTCCATGGAGAATACATATCAAGTACCAGTCATACAGTCGGATCTGACGGCAGTCCTAGCTCAACTCGTGTCCAAGATTGACAACCTCCGAACTGAGGTTCGAGAGATGCAAAGAAACCAGGTTCCTATTCCTCAAGAGCTCGAGGCCCTATTCCCTCGTGCTATGGGTCCACCCGAGCTTATCTGGTTCTCGAAGAATATCAGCACGCTCCACGTGCCCCTCCTGTCAATGGGTTATCGCCTGTCCAGCTTTCGATGCCAAACATTGCCCAGCCTGTGGCTAACCTGCCAATGGTCGCTGATCCAAAAGAGGAGGAGTTGAATAAGGTCAAGGAGGATCTCAAGATACTCACCAGGAAGTTCGATCAAGTCAGAATCTCTGGGAATTACATAGACTACACCCACATGTTTCCTTATCCTAAAACGAGATTACTTGAGAAGTTCAAGATGCTAAATATCGAGAAGTTTGGAAGGAGTGGACCCCCGATTGTTCATCTTCGCAGTTATCATCGTTCCATGACTCTACTAGGGGCTTCTGAAGAAGTGATGGCCTAATTGTTTCAGCAAAATTTGAAGGATAGTGCCCTCCAATGGTTTTTATCTCTCGAGGAATCCAGAATCTGTAGCTGGGAGGATGTAGCTCGAGAATTCATGTAGCTGTACAAATACAACGAAGATCTTGAGGTCACCTGTCATGATTTAGAGTTGCTCAAACAGAACCCTGTGGAATCATTCAGTAACTTCATAACCCGATGGAGGGGGCAAGCAGCTACCATGACCAATCAACCATCTGAGGAGGAACATGTCAACATAGTGAAGATGAACTTTTTTCTCCATGTCCGAGCGACGATGGGAGGACAATACTATCCCCACTTTCGAGCTCTCAGAGAAGCAGGAGTAGAAATCGAGGAAAGCCTTGTTAAAACAGAGGTTGAACCGAAGGTGTCCAGATAGTTCACCCCTAGAAAGTATGACAAGTCGGCCAGTGCTATAGTCTCAACCATCAATAACATCTCTCAACCAACCACATCATGGGCACCATAAAGCCACCCTGTCCCCATCCGAAGGGAATGCACTGAGCTCCATGCTCCCCTCTCCAAAGTTTACCAAGCCCTGTTAAGCCAAAACCTCATCAAACCCTTGGATCCTCGTCCATTGCCAAATCCACTCCTAAGAAACTTCAAGGCCGATGCTGATTATTCCTTTCACCAAACTGCTGGCCATACCACCGACCAATGCTTTCACATCCGAAACATAATACAAGATCTCATTGACCGGGGTACCATCACCCCACCAGCCAATCCTAAGCCAAACACTACTCACAATCCACTCCCAAATCATACAAATGCCATATTCTTAGAAGAAAACCCAGATTTCGATCCCTCAACTCAAATCACACCCATATACTCCCCTAAACCTCTTCAAATTTGCCCATGTTTCCTCCTACACCCTACTAGCCTCGCTGATCAGGCACTGTCACTCCTTACCAGAGCATGCATCGCTATCCGTACCTGTTCTGAAAATAAAAGTATGAAATTGTCAGAGGTGTTAAACAAACTCCTAGAGTTCGGGATAAAATTTCCCTCACAGATGGTCATCGATTGTCAAAGGTTCAGTACACTGTTATTGGAAGCACGGAAATGGGCTCGAGATTCAGACAAGTCGGTGGTACCGACCGATGAAGTCATCCTAGATGATGTTTTCCAGATTATGACAGAATTATTCGAGAAAACCAACAGTATTTGTAGTATCACCAGGTTACTTGATACTTTGAAGCTACAAGGGCGCTTGGTCCCTTCAACCATACATATCCCCACATAATGGGAAGACCTGTATGAAGAAGCCGTTGAAGTTGTGGAATGCTTTGACTTTACATGGAAAAACAGAATTATTACCACCGGATGGGGGAAGAATTCAAAGATTCGAATGAAGAACAAGCTTCAGGAAGGACAGGCCCAATAGCCAACATATGTGGGATGATATCATTTGAAGAACTCCTCATAAAAATAAACAGGGTGACAGAACAACCTGAGATTGACAAGGAAATGGGATTCATGTTCTTCCCTTCTTCAGTAAATCACATGTCCAGATCAGGGAGACATTACCAGGTTCCAAGCTCACTACCAGCAAATGACAAAGGGAAGGGGGTTGAAAACCTTCCTGTGCCAGAGATGACCATCGAGGAGAACAAGATCCTCGATTAACTGAAGAAAACTCAACTTAACATCACTTTATGGGGGCTTTTTATGTCTTCCTAGCTGCATAGAAATGCTTTAATCAAGCTGCTCATTGGACCCATAGTTCTTCCTTCTACCACACCATAAGAGGTGGTAAATATGGTCGGATCTTTGACCTCTACCCGAATGCTATCATTTTCTGAAGAAGAAATCCTGAGAATTGGGCCAAATCACAATCATGCACTTAACATCTCCGTCAAAGTTATGGGGAGGGCTGTGCCACACTCCCTTGTCGATAACGGATTCGCCTTTAATGTCTGTCCACTAAGAACCTTCAAGTGTTTAGGCCTGGAAGAATGCGACCTCGCTCCAACCTCCGCCGCTGTATGTGCCTATGATAATACCCGTCGGGAGGTGATGGGATCCATAAAACTTGTAATAGGGGTTGGCCCTATAAACCATGCCATTGAATTCCAAGTCATTGACATCCCAGCTTGTTTCAACCTGTTGCTCGGACGACCCTAACTCCACAGTATCAAGGGTGTGTCTTCCTCACTCCATCAGAAATTGAAGTTCTTCGCCGACGGGTGAGTCATCACTATTTTGGGCGACAATGAAAATGTTGAGGGTGCAAGCACCAACAGTCTAATCCTTGAGATACAACACGGGTCAAACGATATGCTCCTATCAGGATTCCAAATTGAGCCACTCCTACTCCTGACAAGGGACGGTTTCAAAGGAAGAGTTTGTCCAGAATATGACCCTCATGGCAACGTTAATATGATTCAGATTTTCAGAAATATGCACTTCATGCCCGGACTGGGGCTAGGGCAAAGGCCGCAAGGGATACTTGAGCCCATCGAACTGAAGAAAGATTTCCCTCCTTGTGGCTTGGGGTATCAACCATCAGAACAAGAGCTCAGAATGATCCACCAGTCTCGACCAAAGATAAGATCAAACTGCATCCAAACTATCCCAGGAGACTCCTTGAATGGACGATTCATTAAATAAGGCGAAGACTTCCCCTTTTGTGATTTTCCAGAACCATGGTATTACCACATAAACAAGAAGATAAAACCAGGAATGGAGATCTTTTTCCAAGATAGCTACCCATGGGTCGAAAGTTTCCAACATCGAGCACAACTGCTCATCAAAGATATCGAAGAGACTGAGGAAAGTGATTTCGAAGATTCCTTCAACTTACAGACACTGGGGCTGGCACTCTGCATGGTTCATTCAGGCACTACATCAATGGATCCATCACATCTGATTAAAGTTGTTGATACACAACTCCTCAACTGGCATGCTGCGCCAGTTCTACCTCTTGAAATCTCCCCTAACCCCAATGTTTACCCTATTTCTTCTGCTATTGTTTATCCTTATTCAAATGTAATCGAGACCTCTTTTGATAAGGTTCTCAATGCTATTTTTCCTATCAATGAAATAAATGAAGATTTTGAGTATCTTGCTGTGCCTTACATTAATTGCTTGGATTCTAATCAAACTTTTGATGATGATGATTTTGCAAATGAAAAATTCTTAACTGATCTAAATAAGGTTAATAATAAACAATATAACCGCATTCAAGTTAATGAAGAAGTGATTGTTGTTATTAATCTCGATTCTAGTAGCCAACTGCGCGAGATTAGGATAGGGGACACCCTTGACGAGCATGAGCGCGCACAACTCAAAGAATTGCTAAAGGAATTTATGGATGTCTTCGCATGGTCCTATGATGATATGCCCGATATTGATTCTGAAAGAGCTCAACACGATATCCCCACTCTCCCAGATTACAAGCCGATCAAATAAATATTGAGAAAGCTCCGCACCGAATGGTCCCTCAAGGTCAAAGAAGAGGTGGTCAAACAGTTGAACGTGGGCTTCATTCGTGTGATCGAATATCCCACATGGTTAGCCAACATAGTACTGTACCGAAATTAGGAGGGAAGGTTCGAATGTGTGTGGACTATCGAGATTTAAATAAAGCTTCTCTAAATGATGATTATCCTCTACCCATATCGACATGATCGTAGACAACACAGCCAGTCATGCTCTCAAGTCATTCGTCGACGAGTTTGCCGGATATAACCAAATCAAGATGCACCCAGACCACCAAGAAAAAACCTCATTCATCACCCCATGGGGAACCTTTTACTACACCGTTATTCCATTTGGTCTCAAGAATGCTGGGGCTACCTATCAAAGGGCTGCCACAACCATCCCTCACGATCTGATTCATAAAGAAGTCGAGGTTTACGTGGATGATTTGATTATCAAGTCCAAAACTAGAGAAGGTCATGTTCGCGCTCTCCGAAAGTTATTCGAACGACTACGACGGTATCAGATGAGACTCAATCCACAGAAATGTGCCTCCGGCATTACAAAGGGAAAACTATTGGGATTCATGGTCAGTGAGAAGGGGATAGAAGCAGATCCTGTAAAGCTGAAGGACATACTTGAGATGCCACCGCCCCGAACTGAGAAAGAAGTCCGAGGTTTTTGTGGGAAATTATAATATATCAGTCGGTTCATCAGCCAACTAGCCTCTATCCGCGAACAGATCTTCAAGCTCCTCCGAAAGGATTCAACCAAGGTTTGGAACGAGGCCTGCCAAGAGGCTTTTGACCGAATCAAGCAATATCTGACCTAACCTCTGGTGCTCATGCCACCACAACCACGTCTCCCTTTGCTACTATACCTAACCATAACCGACACTGCAGCTGGGGCTTTGCTAGCCCAATACCTTGAAGACTCTGGAAAAGAAATACCCTTCTATTACACAAGTCGCAAATTAGCCGGGTACGAGGTCAACTACACTGCTTTAGAAAAGGCGTGTGTCTCACTTGTCTAGGTCACCCAAAAGTTACGACACTATATGCTCGCCTTCCCCATCAAACTTGTATCCCGAATGGATCCCATCAAATACCGGCTTGAGAAACCTGCCTTATCCAGTCGAATGGCTCGATGGTTGATGCTCCTAACCGAGTTCGATATCGTGTATGTCACCCAGAAAGCCATTAAAGGAAGAGCCATCTCCGACTACCTCGCTGATTACCCCATAGAAGAAGCAGATGTCTGGATCTCCGAATTCCAAGATGAAAATATCCTATGCACCGCTCAAGACCACCTACGATGGCAAATGTTCTTTGACGGCACTGCCAATAAAAAATGATATGGCGTTGGGATACTTCTGATCGCCCCTGATGACTCCCACACTCCCATCGCCATTAAATTGGATTTTCCTTGCACCAATAACATGACGAAATACGAGGCATGCACAGTAGTCCTCAAAGTTGCTCTCAAGAAAGGTATGCAATACCTTGATGTCTACGGGGATTCTGCCCTCATCATCGGTCAAGTGCTCAATATAAAAAACTCCAACCTTCCATGCCCAGTTAGAAGAGTTAGTCTCCCGATTTCGAGATATCACCTTCCATTACCTACCTCGAGCAAAGAATAACCTAGCCGATGCTTTCGCTACATTGGCCTCCATGGTCGACATGCCCGAAGGAATAACAATGACCCCCTTCCTAGTTCAAAAGCAAGAAAAACTAACCCACTACTACCATATTAAGCACGTCTCTACCGAAGACCCTGAACTAGCCGATTGCTGGTACTATGATATCTGATGCCTCCTCAAATATGGTAGGTATCCCGAGGGTTCCAATGAGAAAGGATGAATAACCCTCCGAAGACTGGCTGCCCAGTACATCATTTATCATAAAGCTCTACTCAAGAGGAACTTCGATGGAACTCATCTACACTGTGTCGCAGGGGCTGAGATTAAGAAAATAATACAGAAGATCCATAACGGGAAATGCAGGCCCCACATGAACGGTCAGATGCTTACCAAGAAGATCATCCGACAGGGCTACTACTGGACCACTATGGCCCAAGATTGCATCGCCTATGTCCGGAGATGCCTCAAATGCCAAAAGTTCTCCAATCTTCAACACCTGCCTCTGCGAGAATTATACAACATGACCTCTCCCTGACTGTTCTCCACCTGAGGTGTCGACATCATAGGGAAGGTTACACCGAAGGCTTCAAACGGACATGAGTTCATCCTATTTGTCATTGATTACATCACCAAATGGGTCGAAGCTGAGTCATACGTAGTATTGAACGCCAAGAAAGTAGCCAAATTCCTCAAGAAAAATATCATCTGCCGATATAGGGTCCCGTACGAGTTAGTGTCATATAACGGTTTGCACTTCGAAGCAAAAGTCAAAGAAGTAGTCAACGAGTAAGGTATTTAGAGACAAAAATCTTCTCCCTACCGACCTCAGACCAATGGTGCAGTTGAAGCCGCCAACAAGAACCTCAAATCCATCATCAGTAAGATGATCGAAAGCTATAGGGATTGGGCCAACCGGATCCCGTACGCCCTCTAGGGCTATCGAACCTCAATCCAAACTTTTACTGGGGCTACCCCTTACTCTCTGGTCTATGGCATGGAAGCAATCCTACCTGTGGAGCTGGAAGTACCATCGTTACGCATCATGCTCAAAAGCAAAGTTAGTGAAGAAGACTGGTGCTAAAGCAGTCTCGACGAGCTGGCCCTCCTAGATGAAAGGATATTGAAATCTCTTTACCACATACAGGGGTACCATCGTCGAATAGCGCGATTATTCAACAAGAGAGTCAAGGACCGCGATGTCCGGGAGGGGTATTTAGCCCTCAAGGTGATAATAGAACCCATCTGGGACCCAGATGGAAATTCAAGCCCAATTGGAGCGGCCCGTACATTGTGAAAAAAATCTTATCCGGCGGTGACGCCATGCTCACTGACCTAGATGGGGAAGAGATGGCTCGTTCAGTCAAACTGGACCGTCTCAAGAAATTCTACCCCTAGTCCGAAATCTCGGCTCGCTATGACTCTTATTATCTCCCTTCTATTCTTAAAATAAATAAAAAAAAATTTTCAAGAAAAACAATTTTTTTTTAAAATCTCCTGAGGTACGTAGGCAGCTCATACATCTTACAGGAGCACGACCCTTTCTTTTTCACAAAATACTATTCTTTTCTTATCTCCGAGAATGGCAGTTCATTCTAACAAAAACTTGAACAAAAGGATTACGTATGCCTTAGCGATTGGTATAAATAATTCAAAATTACAAAATTCATCGACATGCACAGCTGGATGATCAGAAACTTGGTTATTTCATTAATAAGAAATTACAACATGAATTACATAAGAAAAGGAACGGATAACTCCCTTCCCCCTACTGCTATAAAAAGCAAAATAAAATCCCCACCTCTATTCCCTATTACAACACATAAACTCTCCAAGAGTCCTACCCACAGTTACCAGAGGAGCCTACACCCTCATCATTTACATCCTGGGCCCCCAAATTTCCCTTGCCTGAATAGAGTGCCGTAAACACTCCATGGACTGATAAGTCCGAACCAACTTCAAAAAACCACAACACCCTAAATAAAATAAACCACCTTTGTCCAGTCTTCAATTAACAGACGCAGGCGCTCGGTCAAAACGTATACCGAAAAGAAATTTAGTGCTCGAGGTGGCACGAACTGTGCCCAGCCAAATTGGTGAAGAAGCCGCCAAGAGAAATAGAAAGAGGTCTGTCTGAGGCTAACTAGCCGCACATATGAGTACTCTCCTAGATCCAGAACAGGATGCAACCACCCCCACTAAGGCACTGACCAATACAAATTCCGAGCCCCATGCTCCACAAACCAATTCTCTCAGCTCGCAATATCCAGGCCAACGCGAATGAAGTAACGCAAAAAGAAGTTGGGTACAGCTGACAAAGGATACTCTGGAGGGACCACCAAGCGGAGTCTTTCAGACAATCACGTGAACAGCATCACGGGGCTACCCCTCAGAAAGTCAGAACGACCTTCTCGCCAGGCATCTAGACCATTCAGCATCTCCTCCAGTATCACCGCCGTAGGATTACGACGGTATGACATCCACGAAGTAATGGATGCAAGTTGCGAGTCCACCAGCACTTCCCCAGTCACCAACAGTAATTTTGAAACCAGGCCTAGAGCAACGGCTCCAGCATAGCCAGCATCACCCACTTCCCGCAAATGCACGGACTACAGCACCGTCGGGAGATAGACCATTCCTCCAGCAACCAATGATCTGGCCGCCGAAGGAAAAATATGAAGAAGCTCAGCTAATAAATCCCTGGGAGAACGAGAGAATTCGATCAAAGACGCAACAACACAGGGATTTACACCCAACATGGCAAAAAATCCCTCGTAGGTAGGACAAACTTCATCCAACCCAAAGAGGAATACATGGTTTTTGGGGTACCAGAATTGTACCGCTGCCATCAGCATATTCCATTCAATAGGTCGATTGCGCCACAAGGAGACTCGACGCATGTTAAAAGCATCACAGTCGACATTATAAGAGTGCATTGCTTCCAAGGCTTTGAGGTAGTTAGCAAACTCAATGCCTCCAGGAAGAGCTATCTTGCAAGGCTAAGAGATAGTGGGCAAGTAAGTAAGAATGCGAAGGTGTGATGAAAACACTCAACCCTCACCCCTTTGTATACATGAGAACCCTCACAAGAGACATAATCCCAGTAGAAATCGAAGAGAATCCTACCCCATAAAATACAAAGGGCTGAAGAGGGTATCATTCAAAGCTTTGAATTGATGGGACTGGACTGAACTGTTGATAGGTAGGATAGGGTGCTTGCCAATCGACCACCCCCCCATTTTTAAAAATTTCCCTTTTTTCCTCTTTTGTCAAATCAGAAAACTTAATAAAAATAAATTGATATTCTCAACAGAATTCAAAATCCCTTTTCCTCCTTATATAATTTCCCATTTTAATTAAAAAAACTTTCCTTTAAAAAATTCCAAAAATACTCTTTTTTATGGTCTTAGCAGCAAAGTAAAAAGCGCATGTGCATGCATTCATTCATCATTAATAAAAGATAACAAAAAACCCCATTCCATTTGCATCTATTTGTTTCTGTGTTACATCAATTTTGCAGGCAATAAAAAGAAAAAGCAAAAAACAACGGGACTCAACCCGAACCCATATTCTCCCTCTCTCTCTCTCTCTCACACACACACACACACCCATCTTTCTCTCTAAGAGCTTCCACCCCTACGACGTGCTCTCTTCCACCTACGACGAGACGATGCACCGCAACTACCCGAGCCAGAGTCCTCTCCGGAAGAAGCAGACGACACCAAGCAAGAAGGAATAGGAACCGCATCTCGAATATGGGCAGTCACCGAAGATATCCAGTCTCTGATGTCTCTTAGCCAAGTGGTCGACACTCGGACTTGCTGCAAGGAAAAGGCAAAATCAGTATCAAAGCAGAGATGACCAAAACAGACAAGAAAGAAAGAGAAGAACAGAAAGGTATACCGCAGGTCGGAGGACCTCCTCTGTCAAACCCAAATCCTCCGGATCCATCATATGAGGATGATGTAGCATAGGCACCATACCTCCATCAGACCGTTGAATGTTGTACGAAGGGGTATTCAACCGCACAAAAAGAACCTCTGAAGTCGCCACCACAGATGCCATTGGACCGTCGCCACTGTGGGAAGATACCACCGCCCGACTCGAACCCGCAGGAAGGAAAGGCAGGGCAACATATATGCTGGGCGCCATCAACCAACTCGTCACAAAATCCATATAGTCATACGGCGTAGCCGTATCGGTATACAACAAGTAGGACTCGCCGATCATCATCGCGATCCTCGCATCCTCCGACAGCAGTCGCTCCCACCTCATAGACGTAGGAGGATGCGCAGGTGGCACCACCACCTCCTCCTCAGCAATCTGGCGAATCACCCTCTCCCCGAAAAACCAGTAATGGCCAAACTCATGCGCCAACAAATGCCTCATCTGCGCGTTCACCCCGATTGCCCCCACATCCTAATTGGCTGTCCCCTAGGGATAAAAGGTCACCTGAAAATATCCAAGTAGACATAAATCAATACGAGATCAGTAGGTGCAAAAAGAAAAACCAAGACTAAAATGGAAAGAGTCTTACCCTACCACTGGTCAGGTCATTCAAGACCTGACACACTGCCTCCAGAGAGAGAGAGATCCCTTCAACTGCCGATTGGCCTTACGCCATCGATACAATTGACAAAAGTCCCCAACAGTGTCGTCCTTCAGAGCGATCAGCGGGGTATTGCACCCAATCACCTCATAAAACCACGTCTGTCAAAGATAAGAATTCATAAATAAAAAGATAAAGAAAATGCGAATGCATAAAAGGAAAATGCGAATGCATAAAAAGAAATGCGCAAATTGAAGAATACCTCAAGAAGGTACATGGCCCCAGTAAAAGTCTGCCGACAGCACCGGCTGAATGCATCCAAAGAAGAGTAAAGGGTCGCCAAAGTCAGACTCCCCCAATCATAGAAAAGGATGTTCGAAAATATCCTCAGGTACGGCAGAACCACAAATGGATGACGTCGCCGCTCGACGCCACCATGAAAACTCCCAACACCAGCAAAATAAATAACCGGTCCATCTGCCTCACTTGCAACCCGTCCTCCACATCAATCACCCTGTCCAATAGAACATCCTTCAGCAGGGATAGTCGGATAGAATCCACAGAAACTATCTTCCCTACATCACCAAGTGCCGCACGCACTGCCTCTGGTATCACCCGCAAATAGCGATCCACCTCTATCTGCTTTCCATCACAATCCAGCCCCAACAGCTGCTGCACATCTATGGGAGTCACAGTCATCTCCTCGAAGCCGAAATGCAAGGTGTGAGTAGTATCCCACCACCTCTCCCCCAAAGCGCACAGGACCGCTGTCGAATGAGGCGTCTCATCCAGCGCAGATGCCAACCTCCCAAAACCCGCTGATGATACCACCCAATGCACCACACGTGGGAGATTCTCCCAGACATCCTTGAGCCCCATCGTCTCGCGAGCGCGTGTATTCTTCAAAGAAATATCGAACTGGCAAAAATAAAAAAAATCTCATCAGAAGTCAAGAAAGAAAGAAAAATCACCAAAAAGAAAGGAATGCCAAAGGTCAGGTCACTTACATAACCGCCAGGATTCACTTTCGAAGTGCGATGACGTGATGACTCCCTCAGCAAGGTCCGCTTATCCGCAACAGGCTCAAAAGCATAAAAGGAGTTCTCACTCCCCAAAGCAAGAGGCGCCCTGGCCCTCCACTCCATATTCTCCCAGTCATCAACGGTCAACCACTCCCTGTGGACTCCGACGCTCACAAAAGCGGCCATTTCTTGAAGATCAGATTGCTAGAACGATTTGCAGAGGAATCGCAGAAAGAGAGAAAGCAAAGAAGCTGTGAAAAAAATGAAGGGATTCGCCCCCTTTATATAGGATGCCAAACGCCATGCCGATCGGCACTAACCCCCACCATACCGATCGGCACTGACTCCTTACCTTCCCGAGGCAATCTAAAAGTCTGTGCCACTGCACAATGGCACCCCTCATACCATGCCGACTGGCACCCCCCTTAAATTTCGTACAGAAATTCCCAGAAAATACCAGAAAGCCCCGAAAAATCCTCCGAAAATTCCTAAAAATCCTAGAAAAGATTTAGAGCATTTTCACTAGGAAAATTTTGCATTCCCTCAAGTGGAACCCCGCTTTCCCAGCAAAATCCTCAAAAACCAAGTGAATCTCCTCCCGGTAAAGCCCCAGAGGATCTATAAGGATCGCCTGATCACTTCCCCAGAGGAATTTTTACATCACCGAAATTGGTTGTTCCCTCCCCTGCGAGGCCTCCTAAAGAAACAAAAGTTTCCCCAGCTATCAGCTCCCCAGCTCACATCAAAATTACAAAACACTTTCTCCAGCAGAATCAAAATCCAATCTTTATCCACTCATAGGTCAGAATTGACCTCAGTCTTGGATCGTCACCTGAGTTAGGTCAGAATTGACCTCGGTCCTCGCTCGTCACCACTCTTAGGTCAGAATTGACCTTGGTCTTGGATCGTCACCTGAGTTAGGTCAAAATTGACCTCGGTCCTTGGTCGTCACTACTCTTAGGTCAGAATTAACCTCAGTCTTGGATCGTCACCTGAGTTAGGTCAGAATTGACCTCGATCCTCGGTCGTCACCACTCTTAGGTCAGAATTGACCTCGGTCTTAGATTGACACCTGAGTTAGGTTAAAATTGACCTCGGTCCTCGATCGTCACCACTCTTAGGTCAGAATTGACCTCGGTCTTGGATCATCACCTGAGTTAGGTCAAAATTGACCTCGGTCCTCGATCGTCACCACTCTTAGGTCAGAATTGACCTTGGTCTTGGATCGTCACCTGAGTTAGGTCAAAATTAACCTCAGTCCTCGGTCGTCACCACTCTTAGGTCAGAATTGACCTCGGTCCTCAATCATCACCTGAGTTAGGTCAGAATTGACCTCGGTCTTGGATCGTCACCTAAGTTAGGTCAGAATTGACCTCGATCCTCGATCGTCACCACTCTTAGGTCAGAATTGACCTCGGTCTTGGATCGTCACCCGAGTTAGGTTAGAATTGATCTCAATCCTCCGTCGTCACCACTCTTAGGTCAGAATTGACCTTGATCTTGGATCGTCAGATAAGTTAGGTCAGAATTGACCTCGGTCCTCGGTCGTCACCACTCTTAGGTCAAAATTAACCTCGGTCTTGGATCGTCACCTGAGTTAGGTCAGAATTGACCTTGGAGCTCGATCCTCACCACTCTTAGATCAGAATTGACCTCGGTCTTGGATCGTGACCTGAGTTAGGTCAGAAATGGCCTCGATACTCGATCGTCACCACTCTTAGGTCATAATTGACCTCGGTTATTAGACCTTCACCCTAACTCGCAGAATTAGCTCTGACCCGCAGAATCGGTCATCCTCATCGCTTAAGCCCACATAATTGGCTTTGGCCCACATAATTGGTCATCCCCCCAGCATCACTTCAGGTCCTCCGAATAGACCTAAACCTTTGATCGTCATTCAAACCATCCTCGACACACCCCTCAGGTCCTAAGAATCGACCTCGGCCCTCTGAATCAGTCATACTCCATTAAAAGCATTATGTGGTGTCTATTCGAAGGTTATCATTTGTTCCAAATTCAACCGTCTAAGGGCTCTATAGACACCCCATTCTATTACCCCCTAACTCTCCTTAGGTCCCTAGTACCTCCCTTCATGTCCCAAGTACTGACCTAGAAGTCATTGGGCACTCCCAAGCTCTGTTTGACCAAAAAGTCAAACTCTTTAGCTTGACCAAGGCTGAATGAATCTTTGAAGGGCACTGAAATCCCTTTCCAACGGTCCGTCCCATATGCGATTCCGACTTACCATGCGGACGAACGATCCGTTTGCGTCCGAAACTTAATCTAGAGGCCACCGAGCGCTCCCAAGCTCTGTTTGACCTAAGTCAACTCTTCAACTCGATTGAGGCTGAATGAAGCTTTGAAGTGCACTAAAACCCCTTTCTAATGGTCTGCTCCATACGCGATTCCGACTTACCATGCGGACGAAAGATCCGTTTGACTCCAAGAGGTCATTGAATGCTTCCAGGGCCCGATTGACATAAGTTAACTCCCCAAATCGAGTCAAAATCTTTGGAATGTCGAAGTAAATCTCCTAACCTTTCCAACGGTCCACCCCGTGCATGATTCGGACTTACCAGGCGGACGAACGATCCGTTTGCGTCTGAACGATTCCCCGTCCAATGGACCAACAAACGCTTCCGAGCAATATTTGACCCAAAGTTAACTCCCGAACCTGTGAGAGTTCCAAAGGACTTTCAAAGGTCTCTGAATTACCTTTCCAAGGTCTGCCCCATGAGCAATTCTGATCAACAGTTTGCCCTCGGTAATCAATTTTCCGAAAAGGCCTGAAACACACTGCCAAATGGCAGGTTCCAGACCCTGCCTATTGGCAGGTGCCGATAGGCAGGACCAGGTCTATGCCGATCGACAGTGACTTGGGCCTATAAAAGTATGCCTTCACCTAATTTGCAAGAGGAGCCCAGATCTTATAAAAATCACCCTCAGCGAATCCCAAAAACCTCTCTCGAAGACAGCGCGATTTCAACACCCAAATCCCTTTCTAACTTCCACTTTTCATCATCCTTTTCATCAAACTTGGTGAATTATACACTCTCCATCATCATCCAAGTGCAAGGGCTGCTCTCCAACATTCAAGATCAAGCTCAAGATCTTCAAGAGGTCCAACTTCCTCAACTTTCTCTTAAATTCTCTTAAATTCGCAATAACTTGTTTTATTACTTAGCACTTTTATTATATCATCTCACACATCCTAATATACTTTTTACTTAGTATTATTGCACATATCTTATTCTCATATAAATAAAAAACCCAAAAAATAAGAAAAAGAGGGTTTGCTCATAAATTCCAAATAGGGATTCTCATACTTTTCTCACACTTTTCTCACAACTAAAAACTTTTTTCTACACACGCACACACTCACATATAAGAGATCCCCCATTTGGATTTATGGGATAAACCCTACTTCTCGTTTTGTATGCGAACTACATGGACTTTGATGCCTTTATAGGTTACGTAAGCGTCTCGGGATAAAACCCGAGACTCGAGTCCTATTCTCACTTTCTCTCTCGTTTTCCATCTTCTCTAAATCCAATTTTCTTATAATTTTACATACTTGTTCTTAGTAACGTATCACCCCATATGCGTTATCGTTCCGTTATGACGATCAACGTAAGGGTAATAGCATAAATCTTATTTTCTAATATTATATTTTGTACCTTCCTACGGATGACTCGCTTTATCTCTTCCATGATACAAGTTGAGGATTCCTATCTTCACTATATATATACACATGCACACATATCACGCAAAAAATAAAGGGAAAATAGCAAACATTCATGAGAGATCGAAAGGGAATAATGGGTGCCTATCACCTTCCCATTTCGTAACTTAGGCTCTGAACCCTTCTCGAATCATTTTGGTTTCGTATGCACCGGTATGTCTTTGGATGCCATCCTTCGGAATGGCTTCCCTTTTTTCTTTTGTCTGTTTTGAGTAAAATAGACTGGCAACTCTAAATCTCTCTATATTTTACACCTCATCTCAAACGACGTCGGCCGAAGCGTTCCCAAGAGGGATGCATGGGACGCGAGGATCCTCCCTTCACGCGCCCTCCCGCAGGCGAGGATCGGGGATGGCCACAACCGTGATAAGACCATGAGAAGAATTTTGTCTTCCTTAGTTTGACCAAAAATCCAAGCATAATTTAGTCATGAAAACACGAACTTGTCATGGTCAAGGACCGTGACAAAGATTTTTATCGCGGCCATAATTATCACAGCCCTTGACCATGTCAATTCTTTGTTGTCATGGTCAAGGACCATGAAAAAATAAATGTTTTGGTGTAGTGTATACGGTGTCTTTGGCATTGCTGGCATGTCGACTATGATTATCTTTTCGCTTGGTGGTTAACCCGCGGGACTCATTACAGTCTCAAATAGCTATGGAATGGTGCCTACATCGAATGGACAAATATTTTGTTACTTTAAACTACTCCACAAATTTAAATGTTATGAAAGAACTAAAATTTACCCTAGCATGACACGCGACAAAACACGACAATATGTAATTATATTTTCCCCTAACATGAAAAATACATTTTAAAACACTACACAACACCAATTTCGACAATATAAGTCATTGAAAAGTGTAAAAGTTATCCAAAATTATTATGGACAATAATTGTAATAAAAGAAACATTTTAATTTACTAAATTTAAACAAATCACACCAAATGGGGCCTACATCTAAATGGCCCAAAAACCTGTTACTTCAATCTAACTCCACGACCCTTATTGTAAATAAAGGAAATACCCTAGTAGGATACGCTACCACGACATGACACAATATATGTTTTTTATAACTACCCTGAACCCAACGTATTCAAAACATGTCATGACACGTTGTTGCACAAATATGAAGCATATAACAGAATTAATAGTCCACACAAAATTGAAAATAGTCACAAATGTGTAAAAAAATTAATGTTTTATGCCACTTATTTGAATTAGACCAGCAAAATACGGTATAAGTCTAAATTACCTATATATTTATTACTTCAATCAAATTCCACAACTCGAATAGGGAAAATGGTGGAGCTACACTAAAACGACACGATTTGTAAATTTTATTAACTAATGTGAGCACAACCTATTCAAGTCACATCATGAAAGGGTAAAAAGTACACTATAAGGCCGAAAAAATTAATTTCAAGTAACTAAAGTGAAGTAAAATATACAAAATTGGACCTAAGGCTAAATGACCGAAGACTATATTACTTCAATCAACAACCATTGATCTAAGTGAAAAAAGAAGAAAGTAAACATAACACGACACGACACCACACAATATTTTATTATGATTCTTTTTACCAGCACAAACCTGGCATACTTTAAAAAGAGCATGGCACAAATTAAATATGTATATATATATATATATATATATATATATATATATATATATATATATATATAGAGAGAGAGAGAGAGAGAGAGAGAGAGAGAGAGACTCCTATGTACACTAAGTTTGCACATTATTTTTTTAAAATAGTAAAAAAAATATTTTTGAGTTGATTTTTTTTGTGTGATATTTAAACATTTCAAGGAACCCATATAAAAAAAATCAGCTCAAAAAAACTTTTTTTGCTAGTTTTAAAAAATCGGTCAAACTTTCTATGCTTTTAAGCCCTTTAAAAACTGCGAAAGTTTGACCGATTTTTTAAAATAGCAAAAAAAGTTTTTTTGAGTTAATTTTTTTTATGTGAGTCCGTTGAAATGTTAAAATATCACATAAAAAAATTGGTGTGCGCCAGCACTCAAAAATATTTTTTTTACTATTTTAAAAAAATGATGTGCAAACTTAGTGTGCACAGGAGCCTGCCTCTCTCTCTCTCTATATATATAACTACCACATATTTGAGATTGAATTATTTTCATTATGAACCTAATTTTTGCATATAACTACCACGGACAACCTACTAAAAACACAACAGATTGTGAATGATTCATAACTTCTTCCATAACAATAAGTACGATGTTTAATTGTTATAAATCTTATATTATTTATTGTCTAATTTCAACCTCTTAAAAATACAAATTTCAACCTAATCAACTATTTCCCACCAATTTCAACCAAAAATTCAACAAATGCCAATTTCAACCAAACACCGATTTCCTATTCAGATAATCAAACACAACCACACATAAACCTTCGATCCATTTAACAAATTAGATGCACAACCCTATTCAAAGTCAATGAAATGTAAAAAAAAAATCCCATATTTTAATCTTAAAATACAAATAAATTGTACTACAATTGCTCAATCCGGAAAATTAGCACAATTTTAGAATTCGAAGTGACATAAAAAATTAATTCCTAGATCTTTAGGCCAACTTAAAAGCATTGATTGATCTACACCATCATCAATTGGAGCATCCTCTTCATCACGTTATAAGGAGTTGGCCCTCAATCAAATAGATACCATGATTTGTCATAAATAGTAGATTCTACCCTAATATATACTACAACATCGAGGATTGTCTTAAATCTATTTTTTATTGGGGGCATCATTATAAAATTCCAATAATGACTTAAATTAACAACGACAAATAATACACATTTACATATATACACACACCTAGGGTTGGTTTTCGATCGGTTTGGTCGGTAAATGGAGCATACTAATACCATACCAACTTTGAAATCATCAAATCAAAACTACAAGTTTTACCATATGATAAACTTGCCCATAAATCAAAACCAAACCGTGCGGCATATTAGTAAAATCGATTTTTTGCGGTAAATTTGTTTTTTCAGAAAATACGATAGATTTTGCTAAATTTCTCTGTATGATAAATTTGATACAACTTGGTTCATAATGGTAATTTTTTGTATCACTTACCTAAACCTTTTTATATGAATATTCAAATTTTTTTGAAAATATCCTACATAATTCGAGCCAAAAGCTGTAACGTATAGAAAATAACCTTCATGATTCAAGGGCTGTAAAATCTTGTATTGGTCCAAGGGTTACTAAAAGGTTGACCACTTAAAGAAAAATAAAGAACCTATAAAATTAGCATGATTGTGTTTGGCTTTATCCATTGGGTATTCTTGTTTTATTTAATTTGATATTTTCAATTTGGTAAGTTCGATAATATCATTGTGGTATTTTTGTTACATTAATTTCGGGATTTCATTTCGGTACGGTAGAATCGGTAAATCGCTTTTTGAAATGTGAAAATAAAAACCAATTACAAAAATTTTGGTAATTTCGATTTCGGTAATTTCGGTTTCGATAAATAAAAATTGTATATCATTACCAGTAATTTTCGGTACAAAACGGTACGGTACAAATTTTTACCGTATCGTGAATATCCCTACATACACCCATCTATGTTTGCATTTATCACTTATTAGAAAAAATAATCCTTAGGTGTTTGATTGTGAGATCGCAAGAAGGCTCAAATCTGTGAAGGGAGATTCAGTTTAGGGTTTGAAATATTTTAAACAATCGTGTGCTAACCGAAGAAGAAGAACAAGTCTTTTGTATCTCTTTAATTTGTACCTCTTCATTTCATATTCATTTAAAAAAATACCCTTGATACACACCCCAAATATGTGAATTGTATGTCTTAGGTGTGTATTCAATTTTTTTTATCCGCATGTTCCAAGTGAGAATTCAAGATAAAAATAAATTCACTTAACTAAAGTGTGAATTTAACTAAGAGTCCGTTTGGTTACCCTTATTTATCATGACAAACAGTGGCGGATCCAGGATTTTATGTGAACTGGGGCGAAAGTTTCGATAGTTGCCGGGGGTTCGGGGGCGGGAGCCCCCGAGGCGATTTTTTTTGGGTGTTATTTCGAGTTTTTTCGGGCATTTTTCGGGTTGTTTTTACTTTTTCGGGCATAATATTCATTTTCAACACTAATTGGAGTGGGAGATGATTGAACCTCAGTTTCAGATACGGTTGGTGCGTTGTCTCCTCTTTTTCGTTTAAAAAATTTCTCCATTAATTCCCTATATTTACAAATTTAATTTAATTTCACATATAAACAACATATAAATTAACATAAAAATTTATATAAATTTACACATATAAACAGATATACACAAAATAAATTTATAAATTTCATTTCATTTTAGTATTAATATACAGATATACACAAATAAATAATATTAGTATAAATTTAGTATAATTTTAGTATAAATTTATAAACAGATATACACAAATAAATAATTTAATAAACAGATATACACAAATAAAATTGACATATACCTGGTAATCTGAGACTGGAGAGAGCAACGGAGCGGAGAGTCTGGAGAGCAGCCGCCGCCGGAGAGAGAAGAGAGCAGCAGCCGAAGAGAGAAGAGAGAGGGAGCGATGCGGCGGCGAACAAGAGAGCGCATCGTCCGTGAGAGAGAGAGAGAGCTGCCAAACCTTTTCTTTTTTTAAGTTAGGTTTGAATTTTTAGCTTTGTTTCGTGAGAGAGAGAGCTGCCAAACTTAAGTTAGATTTTTATTTTTTGTTTATTACAAAGTTTCCCCTAAACTATGCAAATAAATACAAATAACCTCCAGGTTTAATTCTTTACTAGAAAACCCCTAAAATTTTTTTTTTTTTTTTTAAATGAACTGGGGCGGCCGCCCCACTTCGTCCTGGGGTGGATCCGCCCCTGATGACAAACGGTAAATAAGTTGGCAACTCGGGTATTTGCCTACAATTTGGTGTGTTTGGTACAAAAGTTTGCATACAAGTTATTTATCAATGTATAACACTCCCTATGCATAAATTTGCTACAAATGTTGACAAACTTTGCTTTGCTATTTGAGTAAGAAATATTTGTCACATAAATTTGCCAATTCTTACAAGTGCTTTTTTATACTAAAATATTTTAAAAAAATATTTTATAAATTGTTAAAGAAAAGGTTTTAAATAAAAAACAGGTTTATAAAACTGTTTTAAATAAAAAAACTGTTTTAAAAAAAAGTGTTCTAAAATTATTTTAAAAATATTTTTGAATCATTAAAAAAACTGTTTTAAAAACAATTTAAAAACTATTTTAGAAGGTTTAAAAATTGTTTTGAATAACTAAAAAACTATTTTAAACATTTTTAAAAACTGTAAAACTGTTTTTTCGTAACATTTTTAAAAATTGTTTTTTCGTAACATTTTAAAACATTTTTAAAAACTGTTTTTTTAAATAAATAATTTTAAAAACATTTTTGATAAAGTGTTTTTTCGTAGTTAAAAAAAAATAATTTTTGCTATTATATATGATAACATGGACAAAAATGCGTTATTAAAATATTTTGCCTAAAAAACTTGTTTCGGTGTTTGATAGCTTAATATGAAAAAAACAATATTTGTCTTGGCAAATTTTGTCTATGACAAATTTTACCATGACAAATATGTGTTGGCATACACCAAACGAACCCTAAGATATTAATTCATCTTGCATTTTCACCTGAAAAATGTAAATTCAAGATTAATTAGGAATTGTTTTATGAAAGTGCAATATCTTTATATATATATATATATATATATATATATATATATATATTAACAATACTTTTTAAATTGAAAATTTCACTTAGCCATCCTATCCTTAGGGGTAAATAAGTAATTGAAAAGTACTCGTGACAATAAAATTGACTCACCTACATTTATCCGGAATATGCTGTTAGGTATATCTTGCAAATGATTGGTGCCCACAGGGTTTAGTTTACCAAACAATTGAAACTGAAAAGCCCCTGGTTTGGTTTATATACGCCCACCTTTTTGGTCCTTGGTCTTTTGGTCTTTTAAAGTCATATTTTGTGACCTTTGTCATGCAACTATTCTAGAAACATTTGAGAATAAGATAGTCCAAAATATTGTATTAGGGTATTATTACTATGAAATTATATCTGATTCATAAATGGCATCTGACGGTGAACCTTTAAAAAAGAAAAAAATAGGAGATAATTTCATCGATAAAAATGAGTAGAATTTGGAGGATTTGTATTATACTGGGACATGTCAATTCGCATAGGATTATATATATATATATATATATATATATACGCAGGATCAAATGCGAACCAAGTTTATATAAGCTTTGTACTGATCAATTTATTTAAAATACTAAAAAAAATTATACTAATAAAATTCACCTCAAAATGATTTTTTTATTGTTTTAAACAAATCAGTTAAAATTTGTTAGTTTTTAAAATAGTAAAAAAAAAATCATTTTAAGCTGAATTTTTTAAGAGTACCTTAAAATGTTTAAACATCCCAAAAAATGAACTCACTCATCATAAAAAAATTGATCAAGAGAGATATTATGGATCCCCCATGCATTTACACCAGTGGTGATAGAGTTCAAAGTAAAGTTATTGTTGTTCTCTTGGGACTACATTGTTGGAGTTTATAGAGGATGAAAGGTGGAGATATATATAATTAAAATTTTGGTATTTTAAATAAATTAATCCGCACGGACCAGTTTTTAAGCTGGTCCGCATTTGATCGACTCCATGTGTATATATATATATATATATATATATATATATATATATATATATATATATATATATATATATAATGAAGGGTAATCTCCAGATCAGCTTGCACGCACTTCAAAACTAATCCATTCGACTCGGAGCAGGGCTTATTAGAGATTTCTCTTTGACTCCTGATCCTGAGGGGACTCGAACTAGTGATTTCTACGGAGCAAACCCATGATTTAACTAGTTAAGCTGACCTCATGGTTTAAATATTTTATTATTGATATTGCAAAATTGTTTGAACTTTATCATAGTTGGGGATGA